>VWZX01008711.1:1267873-1859539 GCA_013399015.1 Galbula dea | reverse complement strand
ATAATGTGTGTCAAATACAAGGTAAGAGGCAACTTGGAAAACAAAAATGAGTATAAAGGTAATTCTCTGTGTATTACATGACCCCCAGGTAAAAGAAGAGCAGGGACAGGAGCTCAGGAGCTGCCCAGGGCACCTGAACCGCAGCTCACCCCTGCTTGCCCAAGTAAGGCAGCAGCCATGGTGGAGTTAGCAGCATTCTCTCTGGGGGACTGGGAGTCCTCTGAGCACTTCAGAGCAGATCACAGAATCACACAGAAGCCTTAACCTTGGATTTCCAGGCTAGTCAGCATTATTTCCTTCCTGGGCACTATATAAATCCATATCCACACTGTGATTAATGGCTCTTTAGTGCCAAAAAAAAGGGGGTAGATAATGCTTTTAATCACTGTCAAACTTCATCATTTTCCCACTTCCTTTCTTGTCCCCTGTGAATATTCCTCATTGTCTAGGGAACCCTGCTGTGGCAGGGGGTTGGACTAGATGATCTTTCAAGGTCCCTTCCAGCTCCTAACATTCTATGATTCTGTGATGGCAAAAACCTAACAAAAGCTGCCACTACAAGTTGGATGGACTTGCAATGAACTTCAGATGACAGATAGCACACCTTTAGCCCACCCCTCCCATGCAGCTAGTGAAAACTGAGTGTCACAGGTAAAGTAAAAGTAAAGTGTGAGGAACCAGGTTCTGTCTGCTTCTGTCCTTTGCTTGGGGGAGAAAATACAGACACAGAAAGTCCATAGTGCCTTAATGACATAGGCAATGAAGGTCATCTTCTTCCACAGCTGACTGCAGGAGCTTGGTTTCTGCCTCCCACAGCATTGGATGTCCCATTTGGCTTGGATCTTCCCTCACTCATATGTGGGAACCACCCCAGGATAGAGTTCAGGTTTTGGAAAGTCTGAAACTGCAAGGAACTGCAGATAGTCACAGGGCTGAGTTTTCACAGACTGGCTGATCTCTTGAGATCAGTGAGAAGCAGCCTCAGACACAGCCATGGGCATGGTCCTGCCATATCAGGCTTGGAGAGAGCCCCATGTGCCGCAGGTCACCCTGGCTGCAGCCTCCCAGCGCTGCTGGCCAGCAGCCACCCAGGGAGGACAGAGCCTTGCGTGAGCTGCCGCTGCAGATAAGGCACTGGCCCTGCACCCTCAAACACAGCCAGACAGGGATTTATGCTGCCTGACTTTAGAGTCCCTTCTGGGATGCCCAGATCTCCCTCTGGGCCCTGCAGCAGGGAGAGCTGCGTCTGCAGAGAGCAGTTTATTTGGCTGTTTTTCCCACTGATGTGGACAACATTGTGCTGCCAAAGGCAGACAGGTCTCAGGAGAGCTGTCTGAGCCCTTAGAGCAGTTCAGACCTTGGAATCTGGAGTCTCTCTGGCTTTCAACCCTCACTTTGCACCCTGCTCCTCAGCAGTACAGGATGAGGCCATTGCTCCTTTTGCCTTGCTCAGGGAGGCCAAGGATGCTGCAGTGCAAGTATTAATTGGGAGCTCAGCCTTGCCTTCTGCCTGGCCACGTGTCAGGAAGCTCTTACTAACAAATAGCTGGCAACCAGTTATTTAGTTTTCCAAGGGAAGGCAGTGTGGAAAGGTTCCCATTTTTCAGCAGTTCTGATCAGAAATGACTAGTTGCAGCTTTAATTTTTGCATTTGCCACCATTGGCCTTGTGAGTGTTTTCAGGAAGGGAACCTGAAAGCAGAACTCTCTCCTTTGCCACCCATTGGACTCCTTCCTTCCTAAGTAACTCCTCTCTGATGAAAGGGCACTGGCAGAATGTTGGCAGTCTTATGAAACCTCCAGGTTGGTTTTTAGTGGTGTTTGGGTTTGGTTTTCAATCTAGGCAAAGACATGACTTCTAGCACTGGGAAAATATTTGCTAAACCCCAAATTTGTGGCCGAAGTTTCACATCCTCCTGCAATTCTTCATATTCAAAAGCATGCTGGGGTGACTGAAGGTGGAAAGCTATTCTGAAACTGCTAAAAACTTGTAATAACTCTAATTGTATTTTAATATTTAATAGGCTTTAGAATGGCAGAGAAAGTATTGACAGCCATGCTGAGCCTGCTGTAACTCTGCCATCCTCTACAGTCCAGGAACTGCCCTGCAAGAGCAGTTAAGGACACTGCTCTGAGCTGGGCAGTAAGGACATCTTTTATTCAAATGACAGCAATCAGAAGTGCCTTTGCAACAGCCTGTAGAAATGAGACTATTTATTAACTGTAAGAGACTGATGTCTGCTCTCACATGCTTTCCTTGGTGCCAGCTCAGGTCAGATCTGCATGAACTGTAAGGAGACACAGTCAGCCAGGGAAAAATAGCAAGCAAGCTACAACAGAGCCCAAACCAGCATATCAATAAACCATGCACACTTTAAATGAAGCCTTGCTCTTTTGGAGCTCCTTAACCCTGAGTAGTCTGTGTGTGGCTACACAGATGTGCTGAATACCAATGTCCTGAGCACTTTCTGCAGTCAGTTTTTAACCTTCACATGTCCCCCAACCAGTTAAGGAAGGTGCTTGGTATTCCAGCTGTAAACAGCACTGATGGTGGGTGATTTCTGGCTGGACACACAGGGTACTCTGTCCGTTGGCTTAACCACTTAAATAAGTTGTAGAAAAGTGAAAGAAAAATACCAATTGGCACATGTAATATTCATTTTCCTTGATGGCATCTGCTACTCACATGCTGCAAGGAGTGGATTTTGTTTATGTGTTTCTAAAAGAGTTTCAGACTCACCTAATGCTTTCATTCAAGGTGGATGGAATATTTCAGTATGCTTTCAGAGTACTTAGTGCTTTTTAACCCTCTTCTTACCATTTAGGAAAATGTCAAGATATTTTATGCTTAATAATTTGAAGAATTGAATTCATTCCCATTGAAAACACATACATGGAGCACTTAGACATTTCCCAAAGTAAGAATGAACCTATTCCCTGAATGCCTTCTCACCTGGACAACCACTTCAGGCTCCTTCCTTCCTCCCCCATCTCTTTTTTTTAGGAAAGAAATTGAAGTCCCCAAATGAATCAAAATACCTCCCCTGTCCTGCTCCTGCATGTGGAATTCATTCTTTCCACAGAGGATTTTTTTAATGTGTTTTTTTTTTTTTTTTCCCCTCATAGTTTTACCTGGAAACTCAACTAGCAAGGAGGCTGCATGCAGAGGATCTTTTGAGGATCCTGCCTGGCACTACTGCTGCCTGCTGGACCTGTGAGCCCTCATGCTGGCAAAGCTCTTCTGAACACTCTTTCCTGGGGAGCAGCATGATTGTCAATGTGCTTAGCGCTGAGCATATGCTTAAGTGCCTTCCTGAGCAGCTGCCAAACCTCTGCCTTGCTCTTATCACCCAGTGTCCCAGTTCAGAATTCAAAGGAAGGATTTAATGGCCAGCACATCACTCAGCTTTGAAGGCTTCACAGCTCGGTGCCATCCTGTGCCAAGTTCCCGGCCAGTCACTTGCTCCTGCTGCTCCCGGAGCTCCGGGCACGGCTGGATCAGCAAAGCCAGAGGCTGCCGAGCTGTTTCCCAGCCCCTAACCTGAGATCAGGCTCAGGCAGGAGAGGGCAGCACCAGGGCAGCCACGGCAGCATTTTGCTGAGGGGGGGGGGGAGGAGGGTAAGCACCAGGCACCTCAAGCTCTTGGGCAAGAGCTGACATGCTTGCATCTCCCCAAAAGGTGCTGGGTGTTGGAAGGGACCTTCAAGATCATCTAGTTCTCCTGCCTGGCAGGGACACCTCCCACTAGAGCAGGTTGCCCACAGCCCCATCCAGCCTGGCCTTAACAGCTTCCAGGGATGAGGCTGCCACAGCCTCTCTGGGCAACCTGTTCCAGTGTCTCTCCACCCTCACAGTGAAGAACTTCTTCCTAATATTCAATCTAAATCTCTCCTCCCCTAGTTTGCATCGATTCCCCCTAGTCCTATCACTACCTGACCTCCTACTCTGACAATTCTATGATCCTATGTCCCCAGGGTCTGGCCTTTCACCTCACTGCCCCCCCACTTTCTGGGTGGGCAAGAGCTATCACACACGCAAGAACAATAAGCTATCTCCTTGTAAGTTTGCAGCAGTGCCTCCTTCTGTCAGCATGGATTCCACCACACCAGGATTTCTCATCTCCTTCCAGAAGACACCACATGCAGTTGCATGGCCACTGGCAACAAAGAGTCAGCATCAGTTATTGTCAGCTGGTTTTGCAGAGGTGGTGGAGTGAAAGGGTGAGAGGAGGACTCAGTGGAAGTGCTCTGCCATTATGGTTTGGGCTGAGAGCATATGGGCACAAGCCTTGTGAGACACAGAGCTCATTATTCAGCATATAAACCATTCTGTATGGCAAATAATAGTCCAAGAAATAAAAGCATCACAGCTGCCCATATGGTGGTGGCTACACTTTTTGTTACCTAAACTGAAAAAAAAACCATAAAAAACTTCTTAATCCTGAAGACAGAGGAAAAAACTGTTCCATTTTGAGTATGATAAATATCATTTGTCAGTCTTAGGGCCAAAAAAGAGGAAAAATCAGAAGTATAAACTGAGCTTCCTGAAATTTTGTGTCAGGTGGTTTTGGTTTTGCATGGTACAATCAAACAAACACATTCCAGTCTTATCACTTGGGGCTTGGAACACAAGGAATTCTTCTGGAGCTTCTTTGATGCCACCTGCCATGAAGAAAACATCTCTTTTATGGTTCCAGCCCAGGTGAGGTAAAGCAGCACTAGAAGAGATTCCTTTCTGGCACATTGGATGTCACTTGGAAACCCAGCCCAGATAAACTCCATGAACCAACCTTATTTTCTGGGTGTGTTACTGGACACAGCAACTGACATTTCTATAGGGGGACATCAGCACTGCTGGGCAGTGAGCAACCTGCACTGGGAAAACAGCTTATCTCATCACTTCACTGTTCTGCCACTTGTTATTTAGATGTTCTCCCCCCCTTTGGTTCTTATACAGACCCCAGCCAGTGCAGATGCACTTTCTTCCTGTGCACTACTCAGGTAAATGACTCCTGAGAAGGGAAACATGATTGTTCAAGGGGAATTTTGAGCATTTGGGAAGACATTTAAATTCTAGTCAAGATCTGGCTCTTCTTGTCTTTATCCTTTTCCTCTTACATTTTTCCAAACCCCTGGGTTTTGTTCATTTCTCTAGCTATAAATAGGCACCCAACAGATTAGAGAACTCAGTGTGCAGTGAGTGGTGATGCTGCCTTTGTTTGAAACACTGGTGTATTCAGTATGAAAAACCTCCAGTTCCAGCTATCATTTAGTAAATAAAGAGTGTTAAGCAGGAAAGAAATAGCATCCACTGAGGATCCATTCCTGCTTAGAATTGCCTTTTGGATGGAGCCCAGGTCAGCAAGCCACAGGCAGGCAGAGCCTGTCAGGGTGACACCACCTGCTCTGTCCCAGGCAGACCCAGGGGGCTTGTGCTGAGCAGTCTGGGCAGTGACCTGGTGGTAAATGATAGCAGAGTTCAGCTCTGGCTAGATTCAGCAAAGCAAATTTATTCAAACCATTTCCTATTGAATACCTGAATACCATTTACCCTATGATGCCTTTCCATCCCTTCAGCTGCATCTAAAGGCTTTATTGTGGATGAGATCAAATAAATATAGCAAAACCATCCAGAAAAGAGCAGAGTCATATCCTGGCTGATAGGATGCTCCTGCAGACTCTTGCCACCAGTGGAGAGGACATGCCAATGTTGTCAGGAGCCATCATTACAAAAGAGAACTGAAACAGGCTGGAAGAAAACAGCAACCTAGAAGTGGTGTTTGAGCAAGCCCTGGGAAAGGAGAGGAGCAGAAGAGGAGAGCTGCTGAGCTGAATCAGCATGTGGGCTGTAGCTGGAACAAAAGGATTCTACAGTTCATGCCAAAAATACTCATCAGTGCTGCTGCTTTTTTTTTTAAGCTTAACATTCCTAGGTGACTTTTCTTGTTTCTGAACAGCCTTGTGGGAAGCTGCATGGGTTGAAGTATGGGTGGCTGTCAGAGTCCTCTCTTTCTGCTCACTCCAAGGGTTTACCCAGGAAAGGAGCTTGCTCCTGGGTGAGCAAGGCAAGGTGGTGCCCCCTGAGGCCCTGTCCCCTGTCCTCCCTGAGGACCACCCTGGGGGGGCCCTTTAACAGTCTCCTTGCTTCCATACACAGTCCAACCCCTTTTCCTCCCCTCTCATCAGCCTTCTGAGGGCTGGCAGGTCTCTAAAGACAGCTCAGCAAGATCAGCATCTGCTGAAGAGACAAGTTGCAGAGGTATCTTCCACTCGGGTGGGATATCCCCACAGACTTAGGTGGTGATTCATGGTGGCATAATGAACCTTAGGTGATTCATTGTGCAATATTAAATATGATTAAAATGATCAATTAAAAAAAATATCACAAATGACCAGAAGAACAGTTGTCTTGTCACACAATGAGGCTGTAGGACTCATTAGCACAGGGAGTCCCTGAGCCCAGACATTTGACAAGCTTCAGAGAGGATCAGGCATACGTGTCACTAAAAAAAAAAAGGACAATTAAGATCATCAGGCTGAAGAAGTGCAAAGAACAGTCTCAAGCTTCAGGCTGAAATGAACATTCAAGCATTAAGGGTGCCATGGGGGCAAAGAGGATACCTCCCTACCCCAGAAGCCTCAGCAGGATGGAGAAATGGGTCTGCTAGCCCATGGTGTCCTCTGCCAGCTTTCTGTTTCATCTAGTAAAGAAGGTTCTGGTATCAGTAAACCCAGGAAAGAGATGAAACAAGATGAAGATTAAGTCTACTGAATTTTATGGTGTGGATAGGAAATTGGGCAGGTTGGGTCCTCACAGAGGGAGGGTGGCACCCACCTGTCCTACAGCCTCGGCTGCTCACCTAGGAAAGCAGCAGCCCCTCCTAATCCTCTTCTCCTGCTGCTCTATGGTAAAGACCTGGACAATATTTGTGCTGTTGTCAATGATGTAATGCACAGCCAAGCTCCTCTGTGCCTTCAGCAGGCATCAAGCCACTGATGCACAGCAGAGCTCCAAGCAGAGCTTGCCACTGTCCGTGGGCACTGCTGGCTGCCTGCAAACGACAGGAGGTTCCCTGGAGGAAACCCCTGGGGAGAAATTATCCTTCCTCTGAGAGAATACACAGGTGACTCCATCTCACCTTTGTTTGTGGTTTCCCTCAGCTGAGGGAAGCAGATCTTAGGTAGGAAGCTGAAGCCAAGCTTGCTTTTTCCCAGCACTTCAAAGACGATCACCCCTAACAATCTGTTAGAAGCTGAGTGTGTTTGATATCTTGCTAATCCTAAAGCAGACAGATCTAAGGAGCCAGCAAGCTCAACCAGGAGAAAAACACAGCAGATACACTTGCCAAAATTAAGGTCTCCTTTTGCTGTTCATCTAGAAAAACAGGCTCTGCATCTAAGCAAAGAAAGAGTAATAAAGCCACAATTTTGACCTCCAAAGGTATTTGCTTTTAAAAAGAATTAACCAAGCTTTTTAGTTAAGTAACACTGCTCCCTGGGAACAGGCACAAGGGTGTTGAAAATCACATTTCTGTGGAGTGTTTCCTCACTTAGGGGCATTTCATTATCTCAGGAGTATGAAATACAAAAATTAATATAACCATACAGAAGAGTTGAGAGGAAATAATGTCTTCCACTCCATGGCTTTACTGGTTATGGTTCAGTAGCAAATTAGATTGGGCTCTAATTCTTCCTTAATGTGAAAAGTATTCAATCAGTTACACCAGGAGGTGATATTATTAATGCAATCATGGCTTAAAAGAAACCAGCCCTAAAGGGAGGTGCCAAGATTAATTCTTCATGTGGTAACAAAAGAAGCCAGAAGACTCCTTCACAACAAGTCAGCTCTGCAGTAGAAACGAGCCTGGTGTTTCCTAAGCTTCTAAGTAAGTATGCTGTAAATATTCCAGCATTGTTCTGTTTGTGTAGCTAACACTTGCTGAGGGCTCCAAAGGCATTCAGAGCATCACAAAAGGAATGTAGGAGATTTGGTATGACACCTAGTTACAAATATGAACTAGGAAAGCATCAAATAGTCAATTACCCCATAATATAGCCACTGCTCAGGCAGGTAGGTGCTTTTGCATCTGAAAGAACAGGCAACGAGTTGGAAAAGGGTTGAAGGAAACATTGGAGTTTTCCTAATCAAAGCATAAAGTTTATGGAACCAATTTCTGCATAGTAAGTGGTGATCTTCTCAGGAGAAAGCTCTGACAGGGGCTGAGAAAATAACAATATGTTTTCTGTCTCTTCCTCTCCCCTCAAAGCTGTGGGGTTTTAAGCCAGACCTACTTTGGAAGGTGCAGAAGGGTGAGAGTGCCCCCAGCAGCACCAGCTCTGAGACTGGTCCAAACTCTGCCCCACTGCACTGTTTTCCAGACCTACTCAGTTCACCAGGGCTGAAGCCACTACAGGAGTAACAGAGGGCTGTGAGGAGGCTAACTGTCTATCCTCCTGCCCCCAGGCAGACCTGGGGAAAGGACAAGGCCATGTGCTTGCTTTAGCCTGTGGATACAGAACTTATCAGGCTTTGAATCTGCAGGACCATGATTTCTAGGCAAGGTGGCTGAGGTCATAGGAAAGGTTGCTGAAGTGTATTTGCAGTCATTTATTTTCCTCCTCCTGCTCTGTTCTCTTGAGCTGGCCTCAAAGCACTAATGAAGCAGGAATTTTATCATCAAAAGGTAGGAATGTTCTTCTCAGTACAGCTGCCTGATCTGCATTTACTCTTCAAATGCAGAAGAAATAATGCATTGTTGCATAAGGACAAAGCAATAGCAATCCTGAAGGTGTGTAAGCATTTCCCAGGTGTTCCTGCAGAATGCCATGCACAGATGAGCAGCAGCTGCCTGGTAATGTTGTTACCTGATCTCCTGAGCCTAGGAGGCCAGGGTCTCCTGCTCCAAGTCAGCATTTCAGAACAAGGAAGGCATTTGCTGTTTCTCCATATGTTTATTATGAAATTGCTTCTGACTGGATGACAAAAATAAGGAATTGGTTATAATCCTGGTCATGGAGACTTTGAAACCAATGGCAAGGCTTCTGCTGACTGTAACTGAAACCCCTCCAGGTTTTGAGACAGCATTGTGTGATCTGCAGAGCACAGGCTAAAAATGTGTGACAGGATTACAAAGTATTTGGGGTTAATTTTAAAATGCATGGAAAATCACCTTAATGCATAGAGTCAGCAGAAGGTATGGGTCCCACCTGACTGTCCAAAAATCAGGGTTAACTTACATTTAGGAGATTTTGAAAAGCTAAGGCTCCATGCAGGCACACATTTCTCCACTGTGCAAGGGTTATGGTTCCTCTGTTGGTTACTTCTCTTGCTTCTTCAGCATTTGAAACCAATAGCCAAGAAGGGTTTGTCCTTCCCATTTGTGACTCAGCTCTGGTTCAAACACAAACCATACAGACTTGTGTGTTTGTTGGCTGTGTCCTTGCTGTTTTAAACATTTAGTAGCTGTACTTAGCAGACAGCAGCAGATCTCCATGTTTTGGTCAGAGTCTGACCTGTTGCCTCTGGGAGTCATGGGGAGCTTTCCCCTTGCCTTTAGCCAGTTCCAGACACCTCTCCTTTTGGGTTCAAACCCTTCTGGAATAGGGTGGGCCCCTCTTTGGGGTAGCTAAATGTGGTATGTGTATCTGTTAAGCCCTTCTTTGAAATTCAGTATTTCTTTTTCCTCTTAAATTGATAAAAATTTGCAACCTGAAAGCTTCTACCTCTCTTTGTCTCCTGAACCACTGCAGGAGCTCAGAGCATAAATGGCTGTGACATCCCCATCATTCCCAGATAGACTCATTAACAGCAAAGCCATCACAGGGAATGCCAAATGAATTAGGAGTGACAGGGCAATAAATTAAAGTGTTGATGCATTTCTTTCTCACAGCTTACAAACTCAAGCTTTCCTCCTGACCTTTGGTGTGAAGTCTGATGAGCACTGGGAAATCGAACAGGCTGCTGTTGGGATTGGGTGCCACCAGCTCAGGCCTTCTCACCTTGGAGATGTAACAGGTAATTTTCTAAGAGCTTCTCTGTAGATTAACATTAATTATCATCCATACTTCATGAATGATTAACATCAGTAGGAAAGAAGCTCATTTCCATTTCGAACACTTCCCAGCTTATTCTTGCCCCCTCTGTGAGGATGGCTTAGAAAGTCACCACTTGCTCCTCGCTCTTGGGCAGTCCCAGCAAGGGTCTCCACCTAACATCTCCTATGGGCTCTTTGGCTCCCCAGGTGAGTTCCAATGGGCTGAAGACACTTGAAGGAGGAATTTAGGGATGAAATAAGGACCATTTTCCAGCTTCTGTACATTTTGTGTATTTAGTTTTGTAGAGGAAAAGAAATTCTCTATCCTAGCCAGGTTGCGGGCTTAGCCCTTTCAGTGTTGTTAGCTGAAGTTACTGTCCTATTTTGGATCAGGAAGGAGCTGTTTTTCCAGAGGAGCAGAGCTCAGTCTTTCTCTGATAGAAAATCCTGAGAGAGAGGTGCTAGCCCCTTTTATACAGTTCTGATATTCTGAAAGCAGCCTTATTTTGCTCCATTAGCTGCCAAGTACCTTGAAAGAAGTCCATGGGCAGAGGAAAAAGCAGAGCTTGAGCTGATGAAGGTTTCCAATTTTTGGACAGAAAAAACAAGCAGCAAATCTTGGCTAATGACAACCATGAGACAACAGTGAACTGCAGAGGTATGGGAGTCATTCCAGGTCAGGTGTGAGGTAATGAGAAAGGAGAAATGAGGCCATTTCTTCCATGTTGGGTCCATGTGTAGCTCTACAACAAACACACAGGTGCAAACCCAGCATGGCACTTACAGCTGGATAAGAGCAAAAGCCGTCTTCAGAATGATATCCATTGGTCATTTTTCCCATCTTCTTGTCTTTGTTATGATCAAGCTAAATGATAAATCCTCCTCTCTAATCCCAAACAGCCTGCAAAAGCCCTAGCTTCTGTCCACCTGGTTGTGGAAGAAAAACCTGAGTGTGGTCAGGGACATTCCTGGTGACATTTGTTTTTATATCTTTGTTCTAGTGTTGTTGAACAGTCACACCTCAAGTGAGGTGTTTCCAGGGGAGGGACAACCCAAAGGCTTATTCCTAAACCCCTGCAGAGGTCAGTTCTGCTGCTTGAGAGGCAGCCAGCCTGAGGACAGGCACCTTCAGTGATGCCCTCAAGGTTTGAGCCGAGCAAGAAGCAAGGTCACCCCAAAGCTCATCTCACACCACTTGAGGCAGAGGCAAGCAGAGAGCCCAAGCAGCATGGCTGAGGGAGATCTTCCTCTGCTCTGCACTCCTGTGCCTTTCTTCTCATGACATCCCACCGTGCTGAAGAGGAGACAGACCTCAGCTGTGCCAGGTGACTCAGTCAAAGGCCAAACCTCCATCACAGTGTGCAGGCGGTGCACAGGATGGGTGGTTTTCCTGCTCCTCCCCCATGGTATCCTATCCCTTGCCCTCCTTGGCTGGTCTGAAGCTCTCTGTAGTGGCAGGAGTTGGGCAGCACTGTGCCAGCACTGGCTTTAATAACAGCCACAGCACAGGCAGCACTAGGAATACAAATTGTTGTTGTGCTGCCTGAAAACAGCAGCAGTCCCCAAGCCCTGTGGCTCAAGCCTTTGCCACTCGTGTCTCCTACACACTGGAGCACACACCAGTGGTGTGGGGCACTGGAGAAAGGCAGAGAGGGTTTGTAGCTACACAAAAGTCCACTGCAGCCCTGGTTTCTCCATAGAAGTGAGCTATGAGACAACCCATCTATTAAATAGGTGAAAAAGATGAATTTTCCTGTTAGTTAGCTGCTCTGTCCTCACATACATGTTTACAAGTGCATAGACCCTTCAGACTGTACGTGCTGGGCTGTGAGTCTCTGTGCTGCTGCAGGTAAGTTTCTTGGTCACCACAGTGTCCTGAGGAAGCTTCTGGCCAGGCCAGCTTTGGCTCTCCAACACCCTTTTGGGGTTTAGGGTGAGTACAAGCAGGACTTTTGAAGTGAGGGAACCTCTGTCCTCAGAGAAGAGAATTCCAAGCAGAGGATCACTTTGGCTTCTGTTCCACCTTTATGTGCAGTTTTGGTTCAGTTTTACCTTTTTTCCCTAGCTGGCTGGCTTGGCCCCAGGAATAAAAAGATATGTACTCAGTGACCTTGATCATCCAACCTTTGTATTTATTCCTGCCATGGGAGGACTGCAGACAGAAGCAGTGGGGGATCTGCAGAAGCCTCCTGTAAATGTTTGAAAGCATTTGCCAAGGCCAGCCCAAGCTTCTTAGGGTGGTTTTGCCCTAATCCATTTCTTTGTCTGTCTTGCCTTCAGCTAAAATCTCAGCTCCTGAAGCCTAATATAGCGTTTCCCTTCAGATTTATTTCTTTCCCCTTGTTTTGATCTAAAAGATTCTAGCACTCCCTAGGAAAATTCTCACAGGGAAACTTTCTATGATAGCTACAAACTCTTACAATATCTCTGCAGCACAGTGCCTGTAGCTAGGAACCACTGCAGCCTTTCAGCAGCTCTTCCTGGGCTTGCAGAGCAGCTGGGATCTGCTGAACGATTCTGTGCTGCTGAACCGAGCCTGAGGATGGCAGAGTTGCTTAGCTCCAGGCTGGCATCACCTACAGATGAATTGATCACACTGATGCCACTGGAGCCCTCCACTCCTTTACAGCACAGACTCTCTAATCCCCAGCAGCATGAAGCACACTGAAAAGTGGGGGGAATAAAGAAAAAAAAAAAAAAGAAGTGAAAGAGAGAAAATGAAAAGTCCTTCACTCTGAAGTCATTTCAGCAGACCAAGGTCACAGAGGGGCCAGCTGCTGGTTACAGCTCAGCTCAAGGGAGCAGAGGTCTCTGGAGGGCTGATTGCAACAGTTCTGCTTGCTCTAATCTCCAAGGGCTGCTCACAAAAGGCAAAATAGCTTCCAGGGACATGTCCAGCATGAGGGCAGCCAAACCACCTCTCATCCCCTGCAGCCTTTCTGTTCTCAGCACAGGGAGCTTCCTCCTGCACCAGCTCTACCCTGGGGGAGGATGGTTTTAAAATAAGAAAGAACTGATATAACATAAAATGTAAGTGGTAGACAGAGATGTGGGTACCAAAGATGCCACTTTGTTGAGAGGTCTGTAAGGATAAGGAACTGCAGAGGAGCTGGAGCAGGGATGCTGTAAACATCAGTCATGAATCCACCTTCTGCTCACCAGCACCATATGTCTGGCTCCTGCTAGACCTCACTGCAATGTTGCCTTTCCCTCCAGAACTTGATTTTTTTTTTGCATTGTTTTGAGTGTCATTGAATTTGCTTATTAAGTGATAGACTTCCACTGAGTCTAGAGAGCTTCTGGTAATGATTTCACAGACTTGCAACTGCTTGAAGAGAAGAGGCAGGTTTGGACCCTGAATTGCCATTGCAGTCCTCAGTCTGCACTGGAGCTTGTTTAGCACTCTAGGAGGAGCAGCATTTCTGCCTCTGCATTGCAAAGCATCCCTCAGAGTCTAGGATCTCTGTCAAGTGAAATCAAATAAACAGATAGAGCTACCTGTGACCCCAGCTTCAGTTCTGAGGGAGGCTACTACCGTGGCAAGATGCTGTTTGCTTACACTGCAACTGAGTCTGCACTGTGCTCCCTTTCCCAGGCTCTGCTCTTTGGTTCCCTGTAGCAACCTCTATAGGCTGCAGAGGCCAGGTCTCCACAGAAGGGGAACTAGACAAGGCAGAGATCAGATTCTCACCAGAGAGATGTTAGATTGCCTGAGACAGAGAGAGAGGGAGTGGGAGTCATCTAGCAGGAGTTTTGCAGCTGCACATAAAGGCCTTGACACCCTACACAGTCTTAGCATGCTGTGCTCCCCACAGCTCCCAGCACCAGCCTTAGCATATTCACATGTCTTTGTAGTGCAGTTTCTATCACATATACAGTAGTTGTTTTTATTTAGTGTTACCTGTTAAATGGTCAGTATCCTTGTGTATGAAAGTGTCACTTGCTAATTGGTCAGTACACTTGGTGCAGGAAGGTGATAGTTACTGGTTGCTCAGTGCCCTCTCTGTCTGAAGGTCATTGGTCATTATCCTTTCTGGCTGAGAGTATAAATTCCAGCTGCTGGAACAATAAAGGGGATTCTGATTGCTATCAGCAGCCAGGGTCCATGCCCTTCATATGCCACGGTTTCCAGCTTTCACAGATGCTAAAGGGGGAAAAAATCCTTGCTGTGGTAGTGCCAGAGCCCTGGCCCAGGCTGCCCAGAGAGGCTGTGGAGTCTCCTTCTCTGGAGAGATTCCCAAGGCAGCTGGAGGTGACCCTGGGCAACCTGCTGTGGGTGACCCTGCTTCAGCAGAAGGGTTGGACTAAATGATCCCCAGAGGTCCCTTCCCTCACCACTCTGTGTTTCTGAAGGAGAGTGAGTGAACAGATCTTCTTAAACCTCTCTTTAAACTGACACCACACAGCCCCCACTCCACACTGGGCTCCAGACTGCACACCAGATTGACTCAGATTTACTTTCCAGGTTAAGAACTCTTCCAGTAGCCCCAACTCTGGGTTGCAAGTGCTGCATACAATGAAAATATTTTCTTTTTTGCTTTTAAAACACATTTAATTCCAACAAAACAGAGTTGAAGTCATGAATGACTGGAACTAATTGTATAAAATATGTTTTCCAGTCAGCAATTAAAGTGGCAGTGCAACCCCTCCACCCCCCAGAATTACTTGGCTGAGGTAGAAGCCAGCTGAACAAGCAAAAAAGAGGACAAGAGGATTAAAGCAAATATGCAGCTAAAAGACAAAGCAGTTGTTTCACTCCACAGCTGATTCAGCAGAAGAGATACACATTCAAATGAAGGATGACAGTGAGAGAGAAAAGCAGGCAGTTTAATCAATAAAGTGTGCAGCCTGACCTGGAAGAGGGGAAGCAGCAACTTAACAAGGCAAACAGAAGAATGAACTGGACAGAAGAAGTTGAGAGAGTGAAAGCACAAAACCTGTCAGCTTGAGGAGCTTCAGCCTATGCAAACACATTCAAAATGCTCAGAGGTGGCACTGTGAAAATGACCAAAGCAATATTTTCCAGAGCCACTACTTCCCAAAGCAAAAGGACTACTCTTTGCTGGAACCTTGGAGCTGTGTCCAGGAAAGGTAACCTATGGAGACAGGCTACTGCCACTTACCTTCTTGGGACTAATCCCTACAGTGTAGGACTGGAGGAGCTCAGAAAACAAAAGGACTTATTTCCTTAATCACCCAGTTTACAGGAAGTGTGATATTACTTAATTGAAGGTTGCAAGTTTATTATTTTCCCCTAGAAAGAAGCTGGGTAAGTGCAATCCCCAGATCTGCTCCTCTCTGTCAGCTACACAGGAGTGGATTGGAGTCACAGAAACTGTTTTACTGCACTGAATGCTTTGAAAAATGCTGTGGCTACACAGTGCAGCAGGGAAAGGGTGGAAGAGGTTCACATTCTCCCTCTCACAGCTGCCTCACAAGAGACTCTGCACTCCTCAGCTCTCACAAAGGTTGGGCTGTCCCCACCACACAAATTCCTTGTGCTACCCTGGGTATGGGACACTTTGTCAGGAGAGGAAGCCTGGCTTGGGAGGTTGTGGTTGTCAGCACCCTTGTCCTTGAGGGCTGAATACAGACAGCTGCTATTCCATCACCTTCCTGCCAGTAGAGAAATCTGCTCAGAGAAACCTCCTAACAAGAGCAAACCTTCCTCACAGAAGAAGAAGAAACAGGAAAGGCTGGGACAGCAGCTGATTGAAGGAGATGCCAATGCACATTAAAATATTTGCTAACTGCAAAGCCGCTGTCCCCCTGTGCTACCAGCTCCAGGTCTGAGTCACATGAAGTGTCAGTTGGCTCCAGACTGACTGTTGCAACTGGGAACCTCACCACTTGCCTGGCAGATCTGCCCAGAAGAGAGGAGACTTTGGTGATGCTGAGCACCAGTTCCAGCTTTCTTCTTCTTCTTCTTCCTTCCCTCCTCCATTTCCACGTTGCCTTGGGGTAGTTATGGTCTGCAGGCAGCAGGCTGCAATGCTGAGGGTGATCTGGAAAGCTAAAGAGTGAACTAACAGTTAGAATCCATTTGCAATGCCAGGGAAGAGCCTTCTTGAGGTTGATTAGACCAAGATCACCTGCAAGATTTTGCTATTTGTTGCAAGTTTTCTAATCAGCACAACACTGTCATGAGTGAAGAGGCTGGCTGTCACCCAGCAGCCTGGGAGAGGTGGGCAGAGAAACCTTTCCAAGCGAAGCTGAAGCAAAGTTACTAAGTAACTTAAAAGTTACTCAAAGAATTGCTCCCATGAGAAAAATGTGCACTCACATGACTTAAACATCTAGGACTGGTTCAAAACCAGAAAATAAACCAGAAAGAATGCTGGCTGCTGCTGGTTGGGTTGGGGCTGCAGTGTTTAACAAGGAGAAAGGAATAGAAATTCCCACCTGCCAATTGAAAGCCTCCTTTACTGTTTTTTGGGTAATTCCTGGTTCAAGGACTGGAGAGGTGTTAAAAGAGAAGTGTTTATAAAAATAGAGAGAGAGGGGGGGAAAAAAAGGATTGGGAGCAAACCATCAGAGCAACAACATTTTGTTTCTCCAATAACAGGGAACTTGCCATTATTTTTCAAATCAGGTTCATATTTGGAATTATAGTTCTAATCCAATAAAGTGTGTAATTCCAGGCACATAAGTAATCTCTGGCTTTAGAGGGATTTAAATTTCACTGCTTTGATGGGCTGCTGATATTATAACAGGGAAATGGCAATGCTGAGTTTAAAGGCTGTGCCTTTCCTAGCATCTATCTAACCACCCACTTATTTTTACTGTTTCTGACTCTAAGGAGGGTGCTTACCTTCAGCAGGGCAGCAGTGTGGTTTTGAAAGAGCTGATCAATATTAACATTCCACATTACTACATATTACCTCACTTGCCTAAACCACATTAGAGAACCAGCTAACGTGTCATTTATGCACAAGCTCATATCTGCATCCTTTCTGTATATGGGTTTACACATCTTCCTCTGCTTTTAATCTTCAAACCATTAAAACTTCTAATTAAAGATATTGTCTGTACCCCTCTTCCAACAGCAGTGTCAGTGGGGGAGAGTTATGCATCAAGCCCACAGAGACAGATGCAGAAAGCATCTGTCTATCATCTATCATCATCTATCTATTGATAGGTAGAAATAAACATTCAGCAAACTGTTTAATTAGTCACTAAATCAGTTT
The DNA here is from genome assembly GCA_013399015.1 of Galbula dea. Classification (NCBI taxonomy): domain Eukaryota; kingdom Metazoa; phylum Chordata; class Aves; order Piciformes; family Galbulidae; genus Galbula; species Galbula dea. Next base: position 1,842,319 of record VWZX01008711.1, on the reverse strand, counting down.
TTGTACCTCTGTTGAGTGACTGATGTCTTTAATGTATTCCTGACTCTTCTTAAAATGCCTGCCCTGGTGGTTTGTTATGTGAACAAATATTTCCTGCCATAAGCTGGTGCTTCAGTACCCACTATTATCATTCAGTGCTGGTGGCAGTGCTGAGATGATAGAACTATTAAACTGGATACTGAACTGTCAGGTTTGAAGACAGCAAAACCCTCACCTGTGACACAGCATATGGCAGAAAGCTGAGAAAACCATCAGCAGAGTGAATGACAAACAGGAGCTGTGTTCCCTCCAAAATATCCCCTGGCCTGGGATAATCTTTCCAGGCACTTGCCAGTCTGTGCTTTGAGGCAACAGATTCTGACATCAGAGCCATGCAGGGCTGCATTTGCTAATAAGAAGTTAGAGCATAGCTCTCAATGCTGAACTTGCTGGGTAAAGAGGCTGCTTTTTCTATAGACTATGCAGAGGGTTTGGTGAAGTGCTGCAGCTAATTATGCTTCAAGCATTTACAGGCTCACACATCTGGATCCAGTTTCGAGGTTTTGGTATCCATCTCAAGCAATTGTGACAGTGTTTATCAGAGGCTTTACTGAGGGAGAGCAGAAACAGTTCCTCTGCCTGTACAACTCTATCACCTCAAACTGCTGCAGATTTCCAAGCCCAGGATGTGTGCACCTTAGTTATCTCCTCCAGTGGTCTCCTGGAGCTAGAAAGGCTCCTTAAGGTGACAGGGAACAACAAAGCATCTCACAGCCTTTTGTTCCCCTTACCTTGCATTCAGGTCAGGGATGGGTTCCCTGTACACTGCATACAAAACACCAGGGTCATCCTCTGTTTAGGAGAGACCATTGCTATCATCTAACCTGGCTGCTCCTCAGGAAGATGAGGAGCTGTTTCAGCTCTTCATCCTGATACTTTCAAGAAGGCAGGAGCCACAGTGTCCTCAGCTGTCATTTCACTTTACCTTGAGCTGCCAAGCCTCCTGAGAGCAGCACATGTTAGTCGAGAGCCACGCAGCTCCCTACGCAGAGCCCAAGCGAAGAGGGATTTAGGAGACTCTAAAAGAAGTCTGATGATATAGTTTCTTGCCAAAAAAGAATCACAGGAACAACTTTGGAGCAGCTGCTTGTTCCACCTGAGACTCCCAGTGCTCCAGCAAGGGCCTCTTTTTTGCTCTGCCTCTCCTCTCTGCTGGCTCTGAGCAGCCCCAGAGCCAGAGCAAACCCTGCTGGCCAGCAGCTGACAGATGTCCTCATGTGGTGAATGCAACAAGCCTGCTGTGGTGCCTTACTTCTATGCTTTAGATTCAGCCCAGCCACACAGGATCCCTCCTGCCTTCCAGTGAACAACATGGATACAGATGTGCACGACACACCACTCCCCACCCAAGAAGAGGGCAAAATGTCTCATTACTGTTTAATCCAACACCAACTGGATCCACTCCAGCAGCAGTTGATCCTTTAACTGGGGACTTCCCAGTGTGGAAAGGAAACATTCTGCCTCCCACCATGCCCTTCTAAGCAAACACAGATCAGAAACCTGATCTACCTGCAGTAGTCTTCCTGGAGACAGGTCTGCACCTCTTTGCTTGTGACACTGAAAGCAGATGACCAAACTAAGCACCTCTCAAACAGCAATTCCCATAGGGGCCACCAGCCAGACCATCCCTGGGAGATGGAAGCAAGGAGCTAAGTTACTGATGTTTAGTATCATGTTGAGCAGTGCCCAGCTTTTGGTACAAGCACTTGGTCTAAGGCAGGAAGGGAGCAGTGTGGTCTGAAGCCATGCACTCAAGGGCAGAGAGGGCTGTGGTGATGCCAGGACCTGTCACCCCCTCCCACTTTCCTTACAGTGGCTTGCCTCTCTTAACAGGGAAGCCTGTTCACACTTAGCCTTTAGCACTGTTCTAGGAGCATAAAAGCATCTTAAGATGAGTGGATAGGACTGTTCCACCAATTTAAAACCACTTTTGACTGTCAGAGCACTATAAAAGCATTTTAGGGTAAGTAAGAGGGTGGTAGTAATCTGATCTTGTATCTGTAGGGGGGCTGATTCTCTTCTCATTTACATCAGGTTTATTTCCCTATAACTCCATTAGTTTCAGTATTTATTTTTGCCTGAGTGACAGCAGAATTATGCCCAGCATAATCACACATGAAGTGTAAAAATCCAACTTGACTAATTTCTAAGAATTAGCCACAAATGCTAGAAGCCAAAGCAGAGTCTCTCTGAGCTATTCTCCTAGTCAGCTCTTACTCTTCTTTTCCCCTCCATATCCAAGCTGGACATGCCTCAGAGTTACAGAAGGCAATGTGAGGAGGGAGCCAAGGAAAAGTAGTTAAGACAACCTGGCTGCTACTCAAGTTTAGTGTTCAACTACAATTAGATCTGAAGAGACCACTTGGCAAATTGTGTATCCTCTGTGGAGTTCTGCCTTGTTCCAGATGAGAGAGAATAACAGCAGCAGAGTCTAAAAGCACCTTGGTAAGGGGAGGGCTTGGAGGCAGTTGTGAACCTCTGAAAGGATGAAACACTCCCAGGCAACTCTTCACCCATCTCTGGTTGCAGTTTTTATAGTTCTGTACATAATGAAGAAAGCTCAGGATAGGGCAAAACTTTTGGAGAACTCTCCTCCAGAGCTCTGTTATCATCCAGGAGAGCAGGTAATGGAGTTAGTGGTTAGGAATAAGGGAGGTGGCCACAGCCACATTTTGATAGTACTCCTGGGAGTAAGAGGGGACCAGGACTCACAGTACAGCACCCAAGGTAGCGCTGGGACCTTCCTCCTCAGGCCACAGCTTTGTTAAGTGCCAGTCTCAGTCAGCAGCAATTTCTCCTAAGCTGTTTCCTGACTGTCCTTTCTACCTAAAGTTTTAGGAAGCAGGTAAATCCAGCTAAAATTGATTTACACAACAGAAAGAGCGTGGCACTATTCAATAATGCCATCCTGTCTCTAACCAAGTGCTTTTGTTTCTGTCTCCCTTCAGTTTTTAAAGAGAAAGCAAGGAGCAGTCACTGTGGGACCCAGGAGAGAGTTCCTGGGCTGCAGGCTTTCAACAACCTGCTGCTTTTCCCTCTTTACCTGTGAAAGAGCTGTTCTGCCACCATCCTGTTCCTGAGCTGGCACGTCTGGTGTATCCAGCAGTCTTTGTGTCTAACAGTGCTCATTGCTTTCCAAAGCCTGCCCTGCTAAATAATAGATAAAAGAGGTGAGCTGTGGTGTGGTTTCAGCTCTGAGTGCTTGCTGCAGTGGAGCAACAAGCCTTCTGTTTTCTAGGTGTCAGAAAGAAGCAGGGAATTCAAAACAGGAATGGAGGAGAGAGCAAGAAGAAGAAATAAAGAGCCTGGCCAAACAGAAGGCATGGAATGGAACCAGTGGGAAAGCCAAGGTGGCACTGGTGCACACAGGTGTCCTGCAAAGCACAGGCATTTCTGGGCTGAGTGTAGAATCCCAATCACCCATCTCATGGGCATGGCTGAATCCTCATCCCCTCCACCCAGCAGCACTTCCCTCCAGCTCCCATTGATATTCCTTGTGAGTGCCACCAGTGGACACCCTTGAAGTGTTCCAAGTTACACTGGCACCTCTTGACCCAAGCCATTAGGATATTAACATTATCCCTGCCAAGGCAGCAGCCAGCAGCAGCTAGCTCTCTTGGTGCAGCAGCCTCCTCAGTTCCCAACTGCCTCTATTCATACAGCTGGCTGACAACTGGGCATCATCTTTGTATAAGAAGAAAAACCCCTCCAGATATTTCTCTAAAATGAGGATTTGAATTCAACATTCACGTTCTCCACAGGTCAGGTGGGAGGTTGAATGCAGGAGATTCTGGTTTGTTTTTCATCCCTTTCCTTTTACAATCACTTTTCCCATTTTAATCATCATAATCAGGACCTGGCAGGATTTCTAAAATTAAAAAATAATTAAGATTAATGACTAAAACCCAGCTTTGATTACAAACTCAAAAAAATCCCAGTGCTGTTTTAGGAATTTCTTACTAATTCCAAGTGAACCTATTTTTTAAAAGGATGTCAGCTGAATTTTAAATTAACAATTAAAGATATTTTCATGTTTTTTTCCCCTATATATATCTCTGCATATATAATATATCTATATAGAGACATGCTATCCCATCTGAAGAGCTGGAAGGCTGGTAGCTGGTCAGGGGGAGATATGAAGAGACCCAGGTGGTAGGAAATATGCCTGTGGTGCAGAAAACTCTCTGTATTTTGGGAGTCCTTCAAACACCTTGGGGTTTCATCCTTTGGTTTGCCTCTTCCTTTCTGCCAATATCTTCTCTTTTTATTTTTTGGGAACACTAACAAAAATAGGATTACTCTTTGAAAAGAGCTAGCTATTTTTAATGTTTTATGACTATTTACCCACTCCAGCCCTGTCTTGCTGCCATCTGATGTGTCAAGGTTGTTCTGCATGCCTCTGGTGGCAGACAGGGCTGGGTTGGGCTCCCAGCAAAGACAAACCTTTGTGAGGATACCCAGGAAAGATTCAGAGAGGCAAATTTCACCAGCCTTTGAAACAAAAGATATGCAAAGTGCTGCAATAGGCAGGGGAACAAAGACTCATTTCTTGTTCAGAGAAGGGATTTCAATTTTTGCTTTGAGAAAAGCTTGGGTGAAGTAACTAGGTCAGAGCTAAACCCACACTTCCTTTATCTGATGTGTGTGCTGCATAACAGCTCTCTTTAGTGCTTTAGATTTGACCTCAATTAAATGTGAAGCTCAAAATCTATGATAAAACAATAATAAGAGATCTGACTTACCACAAAGCTAAACTTTCCAGGCTAATATATGGCCACCTTCTCCCTGCTCAGGTCAACACAGCTCAGGGTACCTATGGCCACAGGTGCTACTGATGCCAGGCTCCTTCCCTCTGCTGCAGCTGGGACAAACACATCCTGCTTGTGAACAACATTAGTGGTTTCCCCTCTCTGGAGTTTCTGCACCATAAAATTTCAACCCAAAACCATGCTGGGAAGAAAGCAGCAACCCTCAGTCTTCTCTTTGTTCCTGGAAGACTCACATTTATTGTTATCTCTCACCTTGCATGAAGATTGGTCAAGGAAGGATCTTAACCCATGGGCTAAGCAGCCTGGCAGCTGCCATACAACAGCTAAGAGCTCAGGTGGAGTGATGGCATTGCCATTAGTGCCTATTTGAAGTCAGATATAAAAAGGAGCAGCCTGGAGACATGCTAGCCCATCTGGAGAGCTGGAAGAGCCCAAGGGTTTCTCTGGCCCACACTGTAAGCCTGACCATGTAAGAAAAGAGACTTCTGTTTGCCTTGCCCCCAATGCTATCTGAAAACCTACAGCTGGATAGTCAACTGAAGTTAAAACCTAGAACTTTTTCTTCTGGAGAAGACAGCAGCTTCCTGCCTCTGCTCATATCCTGCTGTAACTGAGATTATTTCACCAGCAGAAGTGAGAGGAGTTTCAAAAGCAGGGAAGAGGAGACAGAAATAAAGCAGAACAGGGCCTCCAGCTGGGAAGCTGTGCATGTGAAAGATAGGGAAGAGATGTATGCAATAAACCAGCTATTTATCCACAATAAATATACTTTAAAAACATCAATTAGAGCCTGTCACTACTGGGGTCCTGCATCAGATGTGTTCCAGGCAACTAATAATTATTAAAAACCTGCTTATTGAGTTAAGTTACTCTTCATTAAAATGTTCACACCTAATGGGCATTTAATTAGCACACAATAAATTATCCATTTAAACAGCAATTACTTTCTTTAGTCAAGTGCATTAGAAGCAGTTATTTATGGACTCTTGATTATAATAGATCCAAGAAACTCAGGAAACCAGAGTCTGTGCCTGGGTGTGTGTATATCATCACTGCTAAAGTAATTACAGGCCAGTCAGCAAAATACAAAAGCTGGGATGAAGTTCTCCAGCAGCTATAGGATCTTTCTTGATGGCACATTGGCTGCTCTGGTTTGCTGGAGGAATTGAGGGATCAGCTGGTGAAGGATGAGTCAAGTGTTCTGGATCATCTACAGATCCAGCATAAAGGGCAATGACTGTGGAGAGTTGGCTGCAAAAAAAAAAAAAACAACCCATAGTGGAAGCTGTAGCAAGAGATTTGTAAGTACAACAGCAGTGAGTTTTACCTAATCTGTTGCCTTGCTTATTGAGGGCAGCACTGCAGAGCACCCCCAGAGCCCAGAAGTGCCAGGCAAGGAGAGCGGCTCCAGCTGCCCCCTGTCACTGCTCACTGTGCTCTGCCAGCCTCTGCCCAAGCTGAGGGTCTCTGTGCCCCAGAGAGCTGCTGAGCCAAAGCTTCACTCTTGCTGTCATATTGTTCCTGTCACCCTCTTCTGCAGCCCTCTACAAAGGAGTCAAGCACTTTGCTATGGATTGCTGAGGAAAAGCCAAGGCTGCAATCACCTTTATCCATGCCCCTGCTCCAGGCTCTCCACAGCTGCTCTGCTCAGAAGAGGCAGTGCAGGAAGCACTCTAAGCACAGGAGAGCACCAAAGGGGGTGAGGTGTAAGGAACAGTTTGAGGGACAGCAGAGATGGCAATAAAAAGGTTCCCTTAGCTCAGGGGGCCTCTTTTTTGTTTCATATCTTGCCCATGTCTGCTCAGGGGACAAAAATCAGAATATTTAAAGCAGTGTCAGTGCCAGTACACTCTCATGTCTCCTCCTTTAACCTAACACCCACCCAGGCAGCCCTGAGCTCTCAGTTACCAGTAGCTGTTAACACACTGGCTCTATACTCTTTTATGCCTGCAGGCAGCAGGGGTGAAAAAGCAGCTGGTTCCCAGGACATCCTTTCACCTGCACATGGGAAGGGTTTTCTGCCTTAGGTGTCTGCCTGTCTTTCCTTGATGAAGTTTTACAACCTGACCAGACTGAAACATCCCACTGGAAGAAATGCAAAGTAGAAAAGAGCACAACTGCCAAGTGTCCTGCGTGACTGAAGGGTAAAGAGCCAACCTTGGAAGAGTCAACACCTCTAGACTCTAAGCCAAACCCTCTGCCAGGCTCTGAATCTGGCACATCTCCTTCACTCCATTCCAGAGAGGCACATGGATCTGAAGCACCTGAGGAGCTGCAGCACTGTGCAAAAATCCAGAACATGGAGCAAGGATGACAACACCCATTTATCCACCTAACAAGCAGATCATGGGCCTTTTCCCAGATGGGAATCAGTTTGGTTTAAAGTATAGATTTTATTCTGATTATAAATCCACTGGGAATAGGTGTAACTGTGTACAACACAAATGAGGGAAAGAAGCAATGTATATTTCCTAGCAGAGCCAGTCCAAAAAATCTGTAAGTCCAAAACAAAATCAGCATTGTATGAAATTTATCTCAGTGAAGCACATAACCAAATGGCAACATTTGTATGAGGAAGCACAGGCCTTTGGAAATCAGTGTTTAGTTGAAGACTGATGGTGGAGTCAGGCTATTTTACCTGGCTAACACACATACACATCCTTGGAATACCCTGGCCACCACTTCCTCATATTCATACTATTCCTCTTTCCATTCACAGGCTTTTAGCAGCTTCCTGACACCTTGCCCTTGGGAGAAGCTGAGGGACTTCAAGTAGGGTAGGGTAAGAGGGAGTGCACCTGCTTGCTATAGCTCTTTACCTTAAATCCAGAGCTGTGAGAATAAAGAAAATGAACACATGATGTGTGAACATCTGTGGAAGCTGTCAAGGAACACACAGCACTGCACTGGAGGCTTTGCTGCATTCAGTTTATTTACCATCTAGGATTTTCTGGCTGTTTCTGACAGACAGAAAGTAGATGGGGAAAAGATTCTAGTCTCCCTGCTAACAAACTCAAACTGCCCTGAGATATCATCACCAGTTGTTAAGGGTCATTACCAGGCTGTGAAGGGTCAGGATGGAGATGAAGAGCTCAGATTGCCATTGTCAGCTGCACTAGAAAGGCAAGAGGCAAGCTCTGACTTCTGCATCCCTGTTCATTCCTGCTCCTCTGCCAGTTTATCCTCCCACTGGCAGCTACTGGTATGTAAATCCTAGCATGGTGTCTGACATCTGCAGCTGCAATGCCAGCCAGTGTGAGCTGCTGCTGCTGCTCTGGAGCCTGTGGAGACACACTGACTGACTCTCCTGGAGGACCTGGGGTTAGGCTGAGAGAGGCACCCTCCTCTGTGCAGAGCTTTGCTCCTCAGTTAGGAAGGTACTAACATACTGAAATGTGAGTAGTGTTAATGAGTATATGTTATCATGGAACACTTGAAGTCCACAGGAAAGATGGAATACCATCTGCTGCATGGAAGGATGGAGTAGCTGTGTGCAAAGCAGCTGTTGGATTATCTAGCACTATGTCACCTAATGATTTCTACATCATACTCATAAATCTCCAACCAGCTCAGGGAGAGGAACTAAGAAATAGAACTAGCACAGACATGTCTTGAATTGTCAGCTTGAACACCAAAAAAATAAAAGCAAATCATCATCATAGCAAAATCTAAGCAGCACCTGCATTTCCTTCCTGCTTTCCAAGGTACTCAGCTGCAAGCTCCAACACCCAGCATCTTTCCTCAAGCTGCTCAAACCAAAGCAACATCATCTTTGGGATACAGACTTGCAGTGAACATGTTTATCAGAGCCTAATGAAGGTCACAGCATGAAACTGCCCTTTTCGAAGTTCACAGCAGTAATTGCACCAGCTCTGGGCACAAGCTTCTGAACTGGTGATGCAGGGACTTGAAGCCTGCCTCCAGAATGCCCTCCTAGATCTTTGGTACAGGGAAGAAAGGATCATTGATTGAAATGATTGAATGTATCACTGGTTGCATCAATGATTGGAAGCATCATTGATCCAAGGGATTTCCCAGATGAGTTAAGTATTAACAGGCACAATGCTGTCATGACTTTCCAAAAGTCTTTTCTTAACCTTCTGTGACAGTAAAAGGGAAAACAGACGCAGAGAGCAGTCCTTGGGTGCCTGCTGGAAATGTCAGCTGGGCTCCTCTGAAATATTGCAGATGGTCAGAAAGGCCAGAAAATCAACTGATGAAATCATTTTGTGGAAAATAATGGTCACTGAGGCCAAATAATTGCACCTTGAGGATTTCTAGATAGACACACTGCTGTGGGATCCAAACCACCCCAAAAGAGTTCTGCATCCCCATGGCAGAGCAGGTGAAAGGACCATCCCAGCAATGCAACCACACAGACTGGGTTGGGTGGGAAGGGACCTTTCCAAGATCATCTGGTCCCACCCCCTTGCAGTCAGCAGGGACATCTGCAACTAGATCAGATTGCTCAGAGCCCCAAACAGCCTGACCTGGAATGGCTTCAGGGAGGGGACCTCTCCCACCTCTCTGGGTACCAGAGAGCTTGCACCTGCTGCTTGGGAATGTTCCTTGGCACCACTGAATTTATTAGTAGGAAAAGAACCTTTGAGTCCAAGAACCATCTCACACAGGACTTGGATTTCCCAGATTGTTCATAAACACTTGGAGGTTGCCACTCACCTCTCAGGAAACCTTCATGCATTTCAGTCTCTCTCCTTGCAGACTTCCCAGCCTGCCTGAACCAAGAGGTGCTGGATGCAGAACCAGCTTTACAAAGCTAATTCAGGCTGCAGAGCCAAGTCCCTCAGCATCATGTTTACCATATTACCTTTAAAAACCTCTCCCTGGTCTTGTCTAGTCATGCAAAATTTAACAGTTTACACAAATTGATGGATGATTTGTCCCTTCAGTGTGCTGTCTCTGTTGCCCAAGGGTATTGCCCCCTAGACCTTAGTCTTCTCATTTCAGCCCCTCTGCACCTTTTTTCCTGTCCTGTCCCCCTCTGCAATTACTCTTATTCCACTCACTGTCATTTGTCCCCTCCTTATCTAAACCCATGTGAAAATAGCATCCAACTAATATGTTTGCCTGCAAACATTTGCTATAAATATGAGTGAAGGATCCTATTCCCTCTTCTGTCTGCTCCCTGGAGGAAATGTGCTCATTAATTTTGTTTCCAGCTTTCATTATTTCTTCTTTTAGAGAGAACAAATGACAATTATTGTTTACTTTGAAATGTGATCTTTAGCATGAATAATTCCCCAAAAGAAACATCTGCTTTGCAGATGAGTTGTGACAGCAGGCAATATGCTTCCATAGTTTGCATTCTTACTTGAGTGGCAAGAGCTGGGGCTGGGACTGACTGTTCAGCATCACAGTGCAGTGCCAAGAGGCCAAGATCACTTCTCAAGAGTGCTTCTTGCCTTTTTAGGGATGTTTTCTGCCGTTTTGAAGTGTGGTTGGCCCAGATGCAGCATCCTTGTGCCTCAAGGAAGACACATGCACAGAGAACCATAGAATTGACATGGTTGGAAAAGACCTGAGTCCAAGCATTAACCTGAGACTCCCATGCTCACCACTAAACCATGGCACCAAGTACTACAGCCACACATTTGTTGAACACTTCCAGGGATGGTGACCCCACCACTGCCCTGGGAAAACCTGTTCCAGTGCCAGAAAACCTCAGTGAATAAATTCTTCCTACTACCTAAACTGAACCTTTCCTGGTGCAACTTGAAGCTATTTTGATCACAGGAGAATGAAAGGGAAAATCTGAGCTGCTGAGGACATGTGTAAGTAACTATATTTTTATCCATGCATCCTTCTTTTCAAAGCCATATTTCTTCTTTTTAACCTGTAAGAGGAACTTAACTTTGGGCTTGCTGTTCATTTCAATAAAACCTAAGCTAGAAGCCTGCAGAGAAATGAATGTTCTTCAAGGGCATTTACAACTGTACAAGAAATAGAGAAACTCTTTGCAAGGTGACCAGGACCAAGTTTTTGAGCCCATTATATATACCTCTAGCCAGAATGGCCTCACAGAACCTAATGGTAACAGAAACACCTAGGACAAAATTTTACTAAGCCTTAGGGGGAAAATAATAGCATTTACAAGTCTAATAAAAGGCACTGAGAGACTTTGCACCTCTAAGCAAAGCAATCATTTAAAACCAACAGAAATCTGCAGTGGGATCAGCAATCATGTCTTTAGCAGTGCTAAATCTAGTAAGGAGTAGATCATTTTCCAGGGTGAACTGAACTTAGGGCATTACTGTCAAGTAATTGTGATGAGGAGCAGCACTCCAGTCCTTATCCACTCACACTATTGTTTTATCCTCTCCCCACTATGCACACACAGTAACTCTGCACAGCACAGACTGACTGGGATTAAATATGGGCTACACAAAAGGGACAGCAAAAGCATCAGGGCCAGCTGGAGAAAGAACTAGGGTGGACCAGTTATAAATGACAGTACCATGGGAAAAGCAGGTCTGTGGGAATTCATTTTACCTGTCTGGGTTTCAATTTTCTGGTCTGTGAAGCTGAAGAGAGTGATACTCATCTCTGCACTGCAGCTCCGTGGCCCCTGGCTGAAAGCAGCCTTGGGGCTGGCCAGCTTAGGAAGCACCAGGAGCAAATGGGAAGGTGTAGCTTCTGCAAGCCTCAACAAGATGCTTGGTCATATTCTTACTGCTGAAATATGTCCATTTCTGTGGTGTGAGAGTAATACCTACAGCAGCAAGAAACACAGGGGATGGGGTTTTGTTTCTTCCTACTCTGTATAACTATTTAGCTGCTTCTTCAGTTAGAGTATTGACTCAGCTCTTCTGGGGTTTATTTGTTTATTTATATAGCTTTGGAGTGAAGCATATGACCAGTAGCTTTAAGGTGTTCCCTGGGCACTGCAGCAGTGCCACTATGGACTGTGGACAGTTGTGAGCTGATTTTAAACCAGCCAGCTCCAGTACCTGTTACAGGATAAAGTGGCACAGGGAGCTCAGTAACTTCATAGCAAGTCCATTTTACTTTGCCTTTGAGCAGCTTTTGTCACCCAAATTGAACTCCATGCAACCATGGCTTCAACTCTCCAGCCTAGCTAATTTATAGCCCATTGGTGCAATACAGAGACACCCAATGGGAACTGCTGACTAAGCATCATTAAAAACCTCCCAGTCATGTTTTAAGCAGAAAAGAGAACTCTCTTCCTCTTCCAGTCCTCCTAATTCCCTGAAGCTGTGTTTGCCAAAGATCTGAGCAGAACTGGTCACTTGGTAAATGGGGCATCCTCAAGTGTATCAAGCTGAACCTCAGCTAGAAACATCCAAGTAGTTGGTTACCCTCTTGGAATCCTTCCTCACAAAGGCAGTAACACCTTTGGAAATGCAGCCAGAGGTGACTTAGGAAAAGGGTTATAAAAGACTTTCCTCATGATTCTAAGCCACAACAGCTCTTAGCTCTTGTTCCTCTAGCATATTTCCAGCAAAAATCATCTGCAGAATCCTGTGAGCATAAGCTGGAAGTCACCCTGCCTCACCCAGCCTGGATGCTTCTCTGAAGTAGGACAGGACTCTGCTGGGACCTCGTGCCTGGGAATGGCTGTGGGCAATGCTTTCAGAGAGCCTGCAGAGACTTTCTTGTGTAGTTAGTGTCTCTGAAGGGAGCTGAAGTTAATTGCTGCAATTGCTTTATTTATGAATTTTAGAATTAATTTTAATCCAGGCTTTTAACAAGTGTTCAAGACATTTTAGTTTATGGCTTTCAGGTCTTGAGCCCCAGAGAATAAGATCTATTTATAACTCCTGTCCCTTCAGTCATGTTCCAATCTGAGGTTAATGACACAACTTCAACCTGTACTGGGTAGAACTAAGAGCTGACAGGTCACAGTAAATCCCAGCAGCAGTTACTGACAAACCAATCCTGCAACAGGCAAAGTTAAGGCTAGTCAGGTGAATAAAGATGGCTTGAAATCAGCTTGGATGGAATGAAAAAGTGTTTCAGTGGAGTGAAATTTGCAGTGCTTTGTAAGACTTAAGGTGCAGGTTATCATCAGAGGGAAGAGGTTTGTGATGTCACTGCTGGTGACTAGCAGTGCCCCTCCAGAAGGGACTAAACTCTGTCCTTCAGGATCATAGCTGAAAAAATGAATGGCCATTCACTGGAATTTTCACTATCTTCAGTATGTTAAAATGAGAAGAACTACAAATGGGAAGTCCAAAATTGACTGAAAGGGTGAAATCTTTGGCAGTTTTTGATGTATTGAATCTCTAATATTAGCTGTTACCCCTGTAGCTTGCAAATATCTCCTTTCATTAGCAGGCTGCAGAAACCAGTCTTTCCAGTCAACTCTAACACAAAGCATCTACAAGGATTAAAAGTAAAATATATATGAGAGAAAGTGTTTACATCTGTAGCAGTTCTCCCTCCAGGGGAGTCTCCTCTTCTGAATCACCCTACACTTGTCTCTCGTGCATTAGCTGGGCATGAATCATCCTGGATCAGCTGAAGTTTGGATCCACATTTGATCTCTGCAGCTGATTGTGTGCAAAACTTCTGAGCCTCCACTGCCTCTCAGAGAGGACAAGAGTTCACCAGCCCCCAACAATATTGATCCTACCCTCTCAGAATTCAACTCTTGGTGAAACCAGCTCTTCTGGAGCTTTTAAACTCTGCCATGCTTTCGAAGTACATTATGAGAAAGGACAATGAGATGAGCAACAGGAACAAGGACAGACTATTATTTGGGAAGGTGCTAGCAAAGGTGGCAATGAACCACCAAAGAGGTCCCTGGGGTGATAGGGCTGCTCCAGGCAAGGGAAGAAGAGTAGCAGCCCTGTGGTCAGACAAGAGAAAGGGATGGAGAAAGGGGCTGAAGTTCAAGGGGGAATAAAAGCCTAACTGTGTGCGAGGCAAAACCCTGAAGAGGAGAAGCATGGGGTGGCTTTATTAAGGTGAGAGAGGTGATGTGAAAGAGGTGATGAAACAGGAAGCCACAGAGGAATAAGACTCTGTATAGGGAAGGTATTCTCAGAGCAGGAAGATCATTTGAGCTGGGGGAGATGAAAATCACAGAGCTGACAACTGGCTTCTCACTTCACTCTGTGCTTAAATCTGAAGACATGCTTAAGCACTTTGATGCCCTGAGCCTTCTGGAAGGATAATCTTCTGAGTAGCCAGTAAAGAACATTGAACTTCCTTTTTTATACATACATACAACCCCAGAAGGATAAAGAAACTAAACATTTCTTTCCAAGGCTGAGTTTATTCTCCTTTTGAACATTGCAGTGAAGCTGGAACAGTTGTCCTGTCCAAGGGACAGAAAAGGGGAAGGCCAAGAAAGTGCCAGGGCATTAACAGGGAATGGCTTTTAGCAGACACAGAAAGGAGTCCTGGCTATCAAAGGAAGGGCTGCTTTTGATCATGCCTGCTCTCACCTGCAGGTAAGCCTCAAAGGCCAAGGATCCTGTAGGAAGATATGTTCTTTCACTGCAACTAAATCTTTTAAACCTTTTCTCCTGTTCTTTCATATTTTTCAGAGATTATCCTTTGTGTTTCAATAGCCTCAGCTGTGTTTCTCTGAGCATATCACAACCTGCTCATGTCACAGCAAGAATGAAGAGAAAAAAAGATCACCCATGAAGGCAATGCTGTATAAAAGTGATTCCTTATCAACTAAACAGGATCTATTTAAGATCAGTTGAACACTTCAGAGATTTGGATCCAATCTCTTGCTCTGCCACTGCCTTCCAGTGGGCACATCACTGGAGCAGGAGGAGGAACTCAGCGCAGAGAAACAAGTGCCTCTCAAGCACTGGTAAGGAGATATGACAGGTGGCACAGGACCAGCACCAGGGAGGTTGCACAGATCTCCTGCATGGGGCCAGGACACCCACACACCAGAAGACTGGTTCTCCCTGGCCCACAGGCTTTGGTCTTAGAAAGGGTGAAATATGGCCTTTAGACACTGCTTCTCACACCAGAAATCTGGCAGTACAACCTCTTACAGCATCTCAGCAGAGGCTTTTTAGTGGCTGCCAGTACCAGGCAGGAACAACCCTTGCATTTGCCTTTGCAGCTGCAACGTGACCAAGAGGAACATCTCTGTGCTTAGCCTGCAGATCAGCTGCCACCTTTTTCTTGGCCAATACAAGTGACCCAGTGCCAGCTGACAGTGACCCTGAGAAGGTGATGATGGCTGAGAAATTGTCTTCATGGTGCTTTGTGAGCAGGAACACTGCTGGAGCATACCTGTCCCATGCATTAACTGCAGGGGTTCTGTACTGTCTCTAAACAGTTCTGTTAATTCTTCCCCTAGAGATCTCACCTCAGTAACCTATTCTCTGCCTGACTTCCAGTCTTAAGCAATGCAAGGATTTATTCTAATCTTTTTGTGTCCTTACAGAGGGCACTTATGAATTAACCTGGCATTGTGTTTAGAATAGGCTGATTTATAAAGATGTCTACAACAGAAATGTCCTTGCAGACATTTTAACATATGTTCATACACCACAGGAATGAACTGGGATGCTGTAAAGAGCAACAGCAGTGAAACTCCAATCAAAAGAAATAAGAAAGGGTAAAATAACAAGCCCATCTACCAGACAGCTCAGATATGCAAAAGATTTTCTCTTGATAATTAAAAATAAAGATGAAACTTTGAGTTCTAATCTCTCTATCCTGTAAGACCTTGTGATGCCAGCACACAGAGGGTATTATCCACTACCCACAATAGACATCCCATAAAAAAGTACTTTTAAAAACATTCCAAGGTCTGAGACTCAATCAGAAAGAGAGAGCTTTTATGTGCATTTAATGGAAGGTGTCTCCAGCTGGGTTGATATTCAGAGAGCCACTGTCTTCTGCACAGATGAAAGAAACAGAGAAATGCCCAAATGGGTATGGTTTTAGCAACAGCACTACCATAAGATCATTGAGGCTCTCATGAGTGACAGCACAACAGGACTGACATTTCATATGCTGCTGCAACCTCAGCTGTGTTTCTATTTAGAGCCCTCACTGAAATTAGTGGTGGAGGAAATGATCCTGAACCTGTTCCCAGTCCCCCACTGTTCTCCTCAGGTTTGATGCACAGAACACAGCATCAAGTGCTAGAGATGAGCTGAAGCCAACAGGATTGCATGGGCAGAACGTCACCATCTTTGTCATGATTCAGTGGCTAATGTTGCACACAGAAGAGGGCTCAGGAGACATCACTCAGCTCCACACTCAGATTTCCCCAAGTTTGAAAATCAGTTTCTGTCAACTCCAAGTTAAAATGTGCAGCTTCTTCCCTGCAACGGACTGCAACATGTTAGTGGGTAAACAGCACCAGCACTGAAATCCCCATCCCTCTTCCTGCACATTGCCTTAGCCTCCCAGCCCCAGCTTCCTTAATTCACATGTATTTCTTGGCAATTTCTTGCTATACTGAGGCTAGAGTCAGCCCCAAAGGTAGCTTTTGCACTGTTTGAATGCATGACCCTGTCTTGGGGCCATTAATCAGTCTGACATCTGGTGAAACACTAGCAGAGACAGAGATTTGATGCCCAAAACATAAGGAATGCTCAAACCTCTCCCTCTCCTGTTATTTTTCACTGATGCCTTCTATACTGGCAGGCAGAAGAGAAGTGCAAGGAATTTGGAGCCAGAGCAGCCCTACCTGGGCTACCCATGGGTCAAATCCTATTCTGGTCTTTAAAACCAGAAGGACACAGCCAGCACTGTCAGTAGGAATGGAGATTTGAGAGCTTTTGGAAGTCAAGTAGCTGCTTTAAGGAAACTGATCTACATTGGGAAGAAGGGTGAGAGAAGGAGAGGAATCAGCAGAAAGAAAAGGAGCTTGGGTTCTTGCCTTTGCAGTAACCACCCACAACATCCCTCCATGACCCAAGCTGCAAAGGTTGGCCTTGCTCTCTGAAAGAGCCTACTCACGACATCACCTCCCTAAACAAGATAAATGCTGAGCCCATCTGAAGGAAGATCTCACTCTGCACACTGGGACACACAAAGAGAGGTACCATACATGCAAGGGCTTGGCTGGGGCTCCCTTTTTAGTGAGGTTTTACAGAAGACATCCCTGGTGTTCAGGCTCTGGGTCCCTGGGCTGTTGTTTTCTGAGGCTGTTCCAGCCTGGCTCATTTTCCAGGCTCTCTCTTCCAAGACAGAAAGCTTGAGATAGGAGGCTTCTATTAAAAGCATCTGTCTTCACTTCAGTCTAAAGATCTATTACCATTCATTGCACTAAGAACTCATGTTCTGAGCAATCAGGGAGTCTTCTGTAGCTTGATTTTCAGAAGATACATTTTAAAACAAAGTCTCTGTGACAAATAGGATCAAACCACCAGAATGTTCCAATATTTATGCTTAAGTAATGTAAGAATGCCTTACATTCCTCCCCAGCACCAGCTGAACCAGACAGACACTACACCAGCAATGCAATCTTTCATCAAAACACCTTACCAGACAGACATCCATCAGGGTTATTTGATATTGGTGGATCACAGGTTGTTTACTGACCCAGAGCAATGCTCAGTGGATACAAGCTGTGTACCAATAATGTCCAGCAAGAAGATATTTAATAATTAAGCTTTTAGTTCAAGAGTGCTGCCTGGGTAATAAGTGTGTCTTCAACTGCTTACTAGTACAAAAACTCAGCCACAGTTATTTCCAGGGTGTTGAAAGTTGTTTAAGGAAACATGGGAAGAAGAAGCCAGAGGCTCACAGAATTCTACTCAGCTTCTAGGGAAGTTCTTGCTACCATGAACTTCAGCCTCTCCATGGCTGTCACCTCTCCACAAGCTCTACTTTCAGATTTCCCATATTCCACACTTTACCTTGTCTTCAGGAAGCAAGCAGAGACCTTTTGCCTTCCTTAAGCACAAGAAGACACTACTGTGTGGACCATTATATTCCAAAATACAATCTGTGGTGTGCGGTTAGTCATACAGCTCTGTCAGAGCCCCAGATACTCCACCATTAGCTACTCACAATGCCAAGGGCACATTAGACCAAAGGCTAGGTTTAAATGCATCTCAGTCAATGCTTTTAACTTCTGAAGGAAGCCAGTGAGCCCACGTTGGAGAAAACATCTTTTCTGCACTCCTTGACAAGAAAGTACTTGAATGAAGTTCCATCTTGAGAGGCACAGGTAGAAACTCTCCAACCAGAAAGTGCCTTAAAGTATAACCACTACCTGGTACTTATTGAATAACATAGAAATATCATTCTTTCCTTTATCCTAAATCCACAGATCAAAGGAGAGTTTTGACAGTGACCAGGATCTGGCACTTTAATGCAATTGCAACTTGGGTACCTTGGAAAAATAACCCCCCCCTTGCTGACTTGCAGGCTTGCAAAATTCATGTTCAAAATAGCTCTAAAAGCTTGTAAGCTCAGGGCAGATATAATTAATGCAGCAAGTTTAGCTGGAGCATCACTGTGGCTGCATAGATAAATTGATTGTTTGGGACAAGTGAGCAGGAGTGAGGGTTGGATCTGTCACCACCTTCCCAGCGAGGGGCAGCTCCCTCAGCACGCACAGCAGGGTGTGCAGCTGGGACACCCTCTAGGGACTGGGGCTCCTCTGGCTGCCAAGTCATAGCAGAGTTTTCTATTTGGCCTAAGTCAAATGTTACTGAGCATTTATCCTGCTCTGACCCCAGGGAAACTTGCAAACAGCTCCCTGGACCCAGTTTCCACAGGAAGATGTGGAGAGTGGAAGCAGAAATTCTCCTAAGTGGTTAAACAGATTTCTTAGCTCTGTCACTACTTCTCCAAGCTGGGAAGAGTCTGTAGCCCAAAAGCTCCCCCAGTTGTGATTTCCCTGGAAGTCTCAATCCACCAACAGAATATCTGTATTAAGAAACAGAAGAAAGAATCCCAATACACAAGCCTTGTCCTTTTTACCCTCATAGGAGTCACTTTTGGCCACCATTAGGGACCATCACCCCAGTGTGACGTTGGCCAAACCCAGGTCTGAGCCAATAGCCCAGACACGGCCTCTGGTTCTGCTCACAGCAACAGAAGTCTTTTAAAGAAGTGATATAACCTAGAGTTAAAAACAACCCTGAGTAAGCAGTAGAAAAATAAGTCCTTAATACAAAGGGAGTCTAGAAGAAAAAAAATCAAGTAGTTTCTTCATTAGAACTGAGTTCCAGAACCAATAAAAGCTAGGAATTGCCAAAATGTTTCATGCTACTCTATTTAAAATAAAACACCAAAAGATCTGACACCCTCACATCCATGAATCTGGTAATCCCCAAGAATGAGGCTCTCTCACCTCATCACTTTAAGCAGTATTTTATATATGTGTTATCTCTGTTCTCTCCACAACTACCTGAAGGGAGGCTGGAGTGGGGTGGGGGTTGGTCTCTTCTCCTGGCTTACCAGGGAGAGGACAAGAGGCAATGGCCTCAGGTTGCACCAGGGGAGGTTCAGAATGGATAGCAGGGAAAATTTCTTCCCTGAAAGAGTTGTTCCAAAAGCATCTAGCTGTGGTCCTTAGGGCCATGGGTTAGTGGCCTGGTGGTGCTAGGTTGATGGTTGGACTTGAAGAGCTTAAAGGTCTCTTCCAACCTTAATGATTCTGGGAATTAATCTGTTCCATAAATACTATTGAGTTTAGGAGAACATTCAAGATTCAATTCTTAGACTTCAAAAAAACCCAAACAAACCCAGAAACAACCCCAAAAAGCATGGAAATCCTTTTTCCACTGCTCACTGCCTCTCTGCTTCAAGTTTCTTCACCATGTCCATGTTTTGCCAGTGTTCTCCTGTCTTTTCAGAACAGGTTGCTGCTAAAATTTCCCCAGATCTCCTGGATGGGGAGAGCAGATGTTTTCAGGCTTAGAGAGTCTGTTAGTGTGCTCAGGTGTAAATCCATCTCTGAGTACAAGGTTTTCAGAGACTTTTCCCCCTCTGGAGACCTTCTGCCTGGCATGCAATTCACAGAAAACCATCAGATTTCTCTTTAGCAGCCTCTGTTAGGATTTAGGGGTTTTGAGAGACTATCTGTGAAGTGATGAAGCATAGAATACAGAATAATGGGACAGAAGGGACCTCCACTCAGGAGCTTGTGTCAGTAATGCTATGCAGCCTCCAATAATGGAATTGTCTTTTTATGTGATGGTGTTTGAGCTACACAAAGTGCCTCCTAGTGCAATGAGAAAGGGAAAAGGCATTTTCCTCAGCAGCAAGTGAAGTCACTTCACTAACAAAGCACATACTGTGGGAAAAATACTTCTGAGGCAGCTGGCTTTTATATTGGCTGGTCTTTGGGTGCCAATCACTACAGGAAAAGCAGAGGTGATTCCCTTCTCTGTATTATTCTGATACTTGTTGGGAGTGGAGTTGTTGAGTTACTGAAGGAAGTAGAAGCAGAGAATATTTAACTGTAGGTAGCAGCCAGGAACTGGAAAGCACTGGCTTTCCCCAGTCTCTGGATAGCATTCAATGTGTAATTAGGCTGCTAATGTGTGATGCTGAAATGAGTGAGGAAAGCTTAGAAAAGTACCAAAGAGAGTCATTGTTTATGGTTAATAAAACCCAAATAAAAACTAATGGAATGGCAAGCTGGTCCAGCAGTCCAGGAAGACTGTGTCTAAACACTTAGAGGGTGATGGTGTGCTCCCAGCCTCCCTTCCTCCTCTCTTTGGTGGGGAACATCTATGGACAGACACATGCCCTGAAGTGTTCCACATAACACCAGGCAAGCTTTCTCCAAGCTGGGAATATAAGGGGTCTGCTGCAATTGCTTGAATCTTAGAAAGGGCTGTTTCTTCAGAAATGCCTTGCAGATAACAAACACAATGTTTGGCTTTTCAAAATCAAGTTTTCCAAACATTTTCCCAGGGTTCTTTATATAGGAGAAGGTTATTTATTCCACATTCTTTGTGCAGCCTGCAAGATAAGCATGATGTCTGACAGCAGAAATAGATCCTTTCAGCAATGATAAATTTATAATGGCATACAAGAGTTCTGTCTGCTTGTGAAGTTCCCTAATTAATTCTCATATAGAGTTCCACTTGCAACAAAATTTATGTTTTGAGATAAAATGAAGCTCAGAGGAGTTACTGAACACTCTGTTCCTTTTTGCAGATCTTGTGTTCAGTGTCATGTAGTGTTAATCTCTTTGCTTACTAAGGGGGGTATTGTTTATCACTCTGGTGACACAAGCTGGCTTGTATTATCAGAAGGAATAACCATCAATAAGGCTTACAGCTGCCAAGTGGCTGCTCACCTTTAAGATATGTCCTGAGGTGGCAATCTAACTGCTGTCATTAACTCCCACCTGGATCTTGCTTCAGGAAAATCACATCCCATGGATATGCTTCATTCTCCTTTGAAGTTATCCTGAAAAACACTGTGGCCTTGATTTGGCAGCAGATAGGGTCCTAGCACTGTCTGAGCTGTGTGTGATGCCTGATGTTTCTCTCTAACTCAAGACCATGAACATTTAGTCTGTGATATTTCCAGGCTATGACCCAATGGCACCCTGGAAGGAGCACTGCCCTTTGGCAAGGCTTGCAGAGGTGGCTCTAGCCATGCCTGGACTACTACCCTCAAAATGCAAATCACCAGGATTCCAGTTTAAAACCTGAGCAGTTTCTTCAAGCATTTCATCTGAGCCACAGAAATTGTGCCCTTCCTAGGTTTCTCCAGCAAGCCATGAAAATTGCACAGAAAAGTGATGTCCCTCTCACTTTGCTGAAGGAAATTCTAGCTCAGACTGACATCCAAAAAAGATATTAATATCACACACATTTAGTGGGAACTGTATCCTGCAACCATCAAAGCTATTTTTGGTGCAAAGAGATTAAGAGCTCCACAAGTTTTTAGGGCTCAGTTGTAAGACTGAAAAAGCCCCTATCCATGGCTGCTAATTCATGAGAGGACACCAAAGGCAAAGGCTTGGCTCTGCAATGGCAACCATAGCAAAGGAGGTGGTTGTCGAAAAGGAAATGATCAGACTAGCATGTCCCTGCTGAAGGGCTACAGCTCTTCTTGAAAGGCTTTAGCATTTTGAGCAGCTTCCACCCCAGCTCCATCAAATTAAAACCTGGAAAACAAATTCTGAGCCTGTCAGCAATGCCATGCTTCAGTAAGCACTTTTTCTCTGGCCTACTCCATGTAATTTGTCAAAGCTCAAGCTCCTTCCAGCAAAGGGAGGATTTGGTTTAAAACACACCAGGGAACAAAATGGTGTAAATGTGAAGTGACTGGGACCATGGCCTGACCCAAACCACACTGAGATCTGAGCTTTCCACTGACTTCATTGAAAGTACTGTCCAGAAACAGCTCTGGGATCTGGGAAGCAGCTGGAAGAGGGGAAACACCTCCACACACAGAGCAGGGGGAGGCAGAAAGGGCTGGGGGAGAAGGCTGGCAATTTCTCCATCATTTTAGGGTTTCCTTGTTTATTTTTGATGACTGGATTTAAACATGATCTGGAAGGGGTTTGACAGAAACTGGTACAGAAAGAACTGGCAGAGGCCAGTGCCAGCAATCAGCACTGATGGCCCAGGGAAGGACACAAGAGATGCAATCCCTGGATACCCCTCCAGAGCCCAGCATGCTGCAGCTCAACCTCCTTGAACCAGAAAGGATGTGTTTAAAGGATTCCAAACTGTCCAACCCCTTCTGAAGCCTGTGTAATGTCTCAGCAGCCACAAAGTGCAGGGCAAGAGGTGTAGGAGCAGAAAAAGGAGCAAAAAAAAAAAAAAGAGCAGAAAAACAAGTAGCTGAAGATGATGATGAAGTCTTAGAAATATTGTTAAATGACCTCTGAAGCTAAATTTAAGTGTCCACAGTCTTCCCCAAAGGTCTCCTTAAAAATGGAACAACTCAGTGACTGAAGCCATGAACACAAAGATGAAATCCAGCAGGATGCCAAGTTTCACAACAGCCCACAGTGCAACTATCCAGATAACATCCTTTGTATACTATGTTATCCTCACTGCTTATGCTAGTCAGCCTGCTTGAGCCAGCCTACCAAAATCTGCCCCAAATATCTGTATACATTTACACAGGAAGAGTGTAAGGAAGAGCTAACCCAAGAATCAAACTGACCTGCAGGTGGTACAGCTAATTCTCAACCTGCAGCCTGGGTTGGGATTTTTTTGTTGTTTCTTCTTTTTTTGGGAGGGGGAGGTTATTTTTCTTCTCCTCTGCCAAAGACACTGAGGTCAGTTCTAAACTTTCCTTGCTGCTGTGTGAAAGAACAGCAGAGCTAATAAACTTACATTTCCTATGGATTTTGCTCTCCATTTTTTTGCACCATAGTTATCCCAGTCCCTTCTGGCTGTGACCTCCTCTGATGTTTCTAGTTGTCTCATGATCTTCCCCTAGCAGTATTGTCATCTGCTTAGTACATCCCCAAACTGGACACATTTCTGTGTGCCCTGCTCTAGGCAATTCTGCTCTGGCAGGGGCTTTGGACTACATGATCTTTCCAGGTCCCTTCCAACCTCTAACATTCTGTGAAGCTACCAGCTAGGCAAGTGCTACATGTCCTGGAGATCATTCCAAGCTACACATATACACTGCCCAGGGGAGAGTGCCAGCTAAAGTCACCTCAAAGTTGCAAGACATTAATTTTATTTTCTGTAAAAAATAATCTTTCCCCAAGAAGCCACAATCTTCAGAATGAAAGCAGAGATAGAGGAGGTAAGGAAAGGTTCATCCCTGTCTTTTCCTTAGACAGGGGACTGAAGTCCACCACTTACTTTTATATCCTCCATCAAACCTCTCTCTAAGATGAGCAGAAGCAAGTGAGATGTTCAGCAGGGAAAAACTCTTGGACTCAGCAAAGCCACCTTGGGGTGTCAGACTCATCTCCCACCTTCTAGCAAGCTGCCTGAGACTGAACTTAACTGAACTGGTGTTTACCCAGGTGTTACCTGCTGAAAGGCTGAGGTATCAGCAGGTGTGCAGACCAGCAACCTCCTCCTTGCATCTGCTGCACACTCACAAACTATTTTGACAGGGAACATCAGGATACAGTTGTCCCTGTTCTGTTTGTGCACTGCACAGTGGAAAATGTGAAGGCTCTCCTCAAAGCCTGCATGGAATTTGTCATCAGTAATCTTCCTTGGATGATTAATCCAGAAATCTGTTTCTACAAGAGTAACAATAAAACTCCAAAGCAATGGGGAGTCTGATGGAAGTGCCAGGACTTGATGCAGTCAGTCCTGGCAGCTGGCAGTGAATGAGCAGAGTTTCTGTATCTGAGCCAAAAGAGAGGATTTCTGTCCTACTGGAGTTTGTAGCTTTGCTGCAGCTCCCATTCTTGTGAGCTTAAATGAGGTCTCCCGGGCAACCTGTTAGATCTGGAAGGAGAGATGACCTGGACTGCAGTGATAGTTGGGTGGGAGGGATGTACCTCTCTTTCCTAGGCCAGGCACTTTTCCTAAGCACACCTCACATTCCCAGCCTTAGGAAGGATCCAGGTTCACATGATGCTGGAGAAGCAGCTTTCCATGGGGCTTCCTCTGACACGTTCACTGCTGCAGTCTCTCGTCCCTCATGTGCACAGGGAGTCAAATCACAGCTCCTCACTGCACAGGGGACACATCATTCCCTAAATCTCTTCAAGACTGATTCACCAGTGCTGGTGAAGATGCCTAACACAAACAAATTGACACCTAGCCACTGAACTCTCCCACTGAGAGCAATGTGTGCTTAGGAAGTTCTGCCCTTGACTTGGTGCTGCAGAGGTAGAACATTACTCGCAATCCTTGGCAAGGTACATTGAGATCTCTGGGTGGGAAAGCATTTTACAGGTGAGAACTATAATATGCAGACACACTCCTTAATCTGCCATCATTCCTTTATCAGCTGAAATGCATTTGCTGCTAACCAGCTTTCTTTAAACTGAAGCTGTTCCACTAGCTTTCTGCTGGCCCCAGACTCAGCAGCAGTGCTTATAACATGGGCACAGCTGGAAGGGTTTGTCTCATCTTGGAAAAGGGGAGGAGAGGAGATGAGGCTAATTGATTTCTTATAATGGGCTGAATGGGCTTTGCTTTCCACTGCAGGAGGTGTGACAGGCCTGCTGCAACAACTAAAAAACCCCAAACCACAGAGACAAAAATAGTGTATTTCAAATTCTACTTTCCCTAACAAAGCAGGAACACCACCAAACTGTAAAATATAAGCTCACATTAGTCCTTCTTACAACTCCTAATACTTTTCTGTGACAAGAGTGTCACAAACACAGCCCATGAGTCAGGCTGATCCTTCCAAGTACTTTAATCTGGCCTGCAAAGTCCAGAGAGCACTGTAATCCAGATCTGGTCTGCCAGTCAGCTCTGGGGGGTCCATACCTGGGCAGCTTCACCAAGAGCAATGCAAGCAAGTGAGAGTGAGGGGAGGATCAGGGTGGGTTTGGAAAGGGGGGATACCTGTGGCAGCAGCACACAGAGCACCATGAAGTTGTCTCTGTGCACCTCCAGGTTGCCCCTGGGTCCACAGAGGGGTCTCCCAAAGGGCACCCTGAACAATTCCCTAGGCAGGAGTGGGGGCAGCTTTGCTGTGCAACCCCAAGCTCCTTCCCCACACAGCTTCACTGTGAAACAACTGCCAAGCAAACCACTAAAATAAAGCAACTCCAATGCTTTAGCAAAACTCACTTGCTACAGATGTCACAGCTCCTGACCAAGTCCAGTGCTGCATGAACAAATATCTACCAGCAGAAACTGGGCCATGCAACAACATAACCCCTGCAGGAATAAGCATTTCCACCCTTGAATGGGTGTCATCACACAGTGTTAATTACCACTGGTTCTTCTTTAATTTACTGAGGTGTCACTAGGTTGCTGCTGAAGATAGTTACACTGGAAGAGTCTTGAAAGGGATCCTTGTTCCTACCAGCTGTTTAAAGAGTCAGCATTCCCACTTCAGACCTCTAAATACAGATTCCCCAGGTGGTCTCAGCAGATCTAACCCCCAGTGCTGTGGGATGGACAGGTCTGCCCTCCTCCTGCCAGCCAGGGGGGGCCTGCAGAGCATCACCTCTTCCCTTGCACGGGATCAGCCAGATCACTGAGCTGCCCTGACCCACTTCAGAACAATCTGGTCACTAAAGCAACACAGATAGAGATGGACTGGACTGTCCTCTTCCACAGCAGCATGGTTTTACACCTGCTCAAGCTGACCAGCAAATCCTGCTCCAGGTTAGAAGCTGAAGTGGGACCATGCACCTATCCCTTCCTGAAGCAACACAGCATCGATGGAAGCAGAACTCAAAAGCATTGCTTTTGGAGGTTGAGGTCCAGCATGGCTGTCTGAAACACCACAGAAAGTTTCTGGGTCTAGCCATACCATATTTCTACTTCCCCTAAGGAGTTCAGCAATGTTATTCAACCTTTCCTCCCCCCTCTCATTTAGGGGATGGAAAGGTAGAACTGAAAATTGAGGCAGAAGTGAAGTCATCTGACTTTATCAGCCCTTGATTTCAGCAAACATGTCAGAGAGTGGGTTATAACTAACAATAGGTCTAGGGTTTGTTTTTTTTTTTCTTTCTAAGAGGTCTCAGGAGATGTCATTTGGAGGTGGTTAAAAGAAATAAAATAGGTTGTCTCTCCATGGGCAAAGTAGGAGAAGTAGGTTTTCATGTGGGGGTGCTGCAAAAAGAACAAAGGCAGAATATCTGCTGAATCATCAGAGTCTCTCCACTACACTCAAACAGCTCTAATTCTCCTGAATTTGCAGTTCCCAGCAATCAAGCAACAGTGCTGCTGAGAGGAATTTTAACCAACACTATAGCTATCACACAAAAGCAACTCCACTGCAAACTAGCTCTTCCAGATGACATCCACTGCTATTACTGAGCCCCAAATAGATTTGTTAGCATGCAATAATGATGATGACATGCATCTGCTGAATGGCAGCACCAGGATCTTTCTGCTGGTGGAGTCAAATGGTGAATTCCATGGTCATCACTGTGGGGAATCACTTGAGGGAGAGACAAGTCAGGAGAAAACTCCTTGGCCAGCGTTTTTAAGATGACAGAAAATGAATACAAATAACAAGTGTGGTCTGGAAAACAACTGTGATGGGGAAAGAATAAACCAGAGGGGCTGGAGGGGGAGGTTTGCCATTCCTTACAGATAGATGGTGTTTTAGCTCTCAGCCATGCAGTGCTCTCTGCAAGGCAGCAAGGGACCTCCACACACCTGACAAACTGAGTTACTCTTTCTACAGGCTTTACAACTGGTACAAACCCCAAGAGTGACAAAAAGATGCAGAGTAGTTGGTTAAAGTTCAGGATTAGGAGTGTTTGTATTACAGTATTTAAAGATACTTTGCCTCCCTCTGGCTACAGAATGAGATGCAGCCAGGATTTGGGTGATTTTTGGTTTCAAATTCACTTTTCTAAGGAGAATGATATTGAATACTATTTATACTTATAACATTTATTAAACCCAATTACCTGCTCTTTTTTGAGAGGAAAAGTCTTGCATGCCCTGTGAGGAAGCACCCACATAGCAAAGATTCTCTTGTTTTGGAAGGAATCACCACTGATTTTTTGCACCTCATAAAGGTTCTTGTCTTGCAAGGTACCACTGGCTTCAGGCAGTACAGCTCTACACTCAGCACCACACAAGATTTTACTTACCACAGAATGACAGAATCATTAAGGCTAGAAGAGATCTCTAAGCTCATCAAGTCCAACCATCAACCTAGCACCACCAGGCCACTAAACCATGGCCCTAAGGACCACATCTCAATGCTTTTTAAACCTCTCCAGGCTGGTGACTCCACCTCTGCCCTGGGCAGCCTGGGCCAGTGCCTAACAACTCTTTCAGGGAAGAAATTTTTCCTGCTATCTAATTTAAACCTCCCATGGTTCTCCATGTTGGCAGCAGACCTGGTGTGCAGCCACACCAAGTTGGAGAACAATGGCAAGAAGATCATCCTAGTCTGTACAAGGATGTTCAGCACTTAAGTGCAGATTCATTCTCCCAGCCTGAAGCACCTGAGCAGAGTACCCAATTCAGGGGAACAGCAATTTTGTCCTCCCTCAGTAGTAAATGCAGATAGGCAGACACCTCCAGAAAATTAGCAGCTTGGAGACTGAGTCATGCTCTGGGGGTGTTTGTCTCTCCAGCAACATAAAGGAATCCATGAGTTTCACTCCTAACCAGCATGGCAGTGACTACCCGAGCAGTAGCTCCAGTGAGGCAGGACAGACCTAGGCTGTGATGCAGAGAGAAACTCACCCTGCAGCTGGGAGGGGCTGAAGCCTGTTCCTGTAGGTATCAGACACCAGGATAAACCAGTCCTGGTTTGGTCTGTCCTGCCTGGGGGAGGTTTGCCTCAAAGACACATACAGCATAAAAAGTGACATTTTCATTACAGCCCTTGAACTGAATTGCAGAGACACCATGGAAGCAGACTGTGAAACAGGGAGATTACTTTGTGATAGATTCTTAATTGCTTTTATTTCCTACTTTCAGCAACACTTACATTTGTTATCTTAGTATTTTAGTTTCCTGAGAAAATTATTGTATCTGGAAAAGGAGGCAGCTGTGAGTAAGGGTAAGGAAATGCAGCTTTATCTTAAGGCACCAATCCTAACATGACAGAAACTTGCTGCTTCTGTTCTGCCATGTGTGTGAAGAGAAAGTTGAATTCTTCTCTTCAGTTCTTCCACCAAAGCTGGCCAAGACCCAGCCAAAACCTCAACAAAAATCCTCTCCTGACCTTTGGAGTCAGACTCCCTGCTGAGGGATCCTCACACCATGATGTCTGTGGGGTTTGATCCCAGGAAAGGGCCTCTACCCACTTGTCCCACAGCCTTTTTGGTTTTGCTGTTGTTGTTAAATACAGAGAACATCTTCTCTCTCCCTCCAGGAAGGTCATTCCCAGCACACGCCCCCAGCTGCACATAGACACCACTCCCAAGGGAACCTCTGGTGAGATGCTGCTGATTTCATGGAGGCAGAAGGTCCCTAGTGAAGGCTGCACCTTACAAAATAGCACCCAATAAACAAATACATACACAAAGCAAGGAGGGAAGCTCCAGAGCAGGCAGGTGAGCACACTATTCCACTACACCCCCTCTGTCCCAGCCTTACTGGGGCTCAGTCTTTATACTTTCACAGGCCTTAACTTGAAAGAATTAAGAATCCTCCTAGGAGAATGAAGTTGGTTCTGTTCCTAACTATCTTTGTTCAGTACCAAAGGCAATATTTTCTTTTCTAGAGGGCAAAAAATCAGACAATACTGGGTTTTGTGTCTCCCTTGCCCACTTCCCCCCCCCAGCCAGTGTCCAGAAGCATCCCAGCATGTCCTGCAGGCTGTGCCTGCCAGGTGTCACATGCAGACAGCAGTGTTTCCAGAACAGTCTACACTCTTACACAACCCAGGTGGCAACCTGCCACAGCAGAAAAGCCACTTTTTACAGGAGCTCCTGCTTCTTGTTTAAATGAGCTATCACTACCCAGTCATGGGAGGGGTGGAAGTATAGATCCCATGGAATTAATAATACATCACAAATAATTGGTGCTGCAGTGAAACTGTAGAGGTCCAGAGGGATCTGAAGTGCTGCTAACAAAGCAATACACTTTGTGATTCAGCAGGAAGGAATTAATGACTTCAAGCCTGAAATAGAAGTGTGGTCAGCTGGCATTAGGAAAAGTTTGATCCTCCTTTTTTGTATCCCAGCAAATGCTTTATGAATGCACAAAACCCCCTTCAGGGGCAGAAAGCTTTGCTGGGTGAGTCAGTAGAGAAACTGAAGTCTAAAACTTTGGGGAATGGTACTGGAATTCTCACACATGATCTTGAAAATAGATTCCTAGCCAGTGCCAGGCTTCCATTCACAGGAGGACTCTAGTCTAACCCAAGACAGGTGTAAGAGAGCAGGGCTGTAGAGTCAAAGGAAACCAGAGGCAATTATTTGCCCTGGACACTGGAACACCAGCCCTTTACTGAGACTTTTTACAGAGCACAACAATATCAGCAGTAAATAAAAACAATATAGCCAGGTCTGACTTAAGTCAACTCTGTTTCTCTAGATTCCATTCTTCCTTAACTAACTGAAGTGTTAGAAAAGCAACCTTAATCTTTGTACTTGCAGCTTCAGGAATTTCCTAACTCTATTACTATATTAAACACTATTTCCCATTTGATCTTTCCAGATGATGTATAATAGATTGCTAGCATCATTTAGGAAATAAATTCATTATGCTTTTCATTAAGCTCTACTAAGGGGAAGAGGTAACCTTTCTCTATTATTGATTCTCCTGAGCAGTCTAGGAGGAAATTTTTGATGTAGGTTGGGTTTGTTGTTTTTTTTTTTTCTGAGAATTAAAAAGTTGAGCATAAAAATGTATTATTGATTGCACACCACAAAGCACAGGCTACTGCTCATCCAGCTCATCCATTATTGATTAAAACACTCAACACTTCTAACCTTTCACTCAGTTGCTCCAAGGTAATTTTTTTTCCTGAGGATGCCAAGGTACTCTGCTTACAGACTGCACTTCCCAGGGAGTTTGGAAAGCTCCTGGAGCAACAGCCAGAGTTGTTTCAAAATGCTTTGTTGATAATTTTTGAGCCCATGCATTCAAAGAAAGGACTGCTTGGGGAAGAAGGACACCTTACATCTCACTTGCACGTTAGGTGGAAGGTGTAGCTGGTGGAGCACCCAACCCATACTGGCCAACAGAAACTCTGGAGCTGGTTAGGCACCCAGGTGCCAAGCAGGAGTCTGCAGACAGCAGTCTGCATGCCAAATACAACAGCAGAAGTTCCTTGACTTTGCCACTGTTTCACCTGGAGTAAGACTACAATGAAAAGTGCACTTGTGACTCAGAAGTGTCTCAAGACCAGCACCAGAATGGGGTTTTGACTAGAGTCTGGAGCATGTTGTGCACCAGCAGTCTGTCAGAGGCCAAACTGACTCACTGGGCACCTGTGTGAAGACAAAGGTGAGGTCAGGACAATGGCAGGACATGCACACACCCATCTGCCAGGTGGCTGTTCCCCCAGCTCACTTCCAGCCCAGCTACAGGGAAATGGGAGCTGCTTGCAACTGGACAAACTGGGACTGGGCAGCCATGCAAGGGTACTGTGAGGGCATCTCCAAACTAACCAGGAGTCATTCAGTGGAAGGTGGACTGAAACAACAAACCAAACTATCTACAGTATTATGTCCTATAGAGAGCTCAGAGCATCCTCCCTCTCCCTTTCTTCTCAGCCTTAACAAAGAGATGTCAGATTTGCAGGATCATCTCTCCTGCCCCTGTGTCCCTGAGACTGCACTGGAGTTTGCAAGTGAATCTCCCAGGTAAGAAATGCAGATCACTTTGCCTCTTTTCTTCCTTGTGCCAGGACCCAAAACATGTTCTCTGGGATCAAGAGAAAGATTGGCAGGCTGCACAAAGGCTGCAGAGGAGGAGGCATGGGGGAGAAAAGGTGAAATAAGGGGTAAAGAAAGGAATCTGCAAAGCCAAAGAGTTTTGTGAGAAGGAAGAGTGCTTCACTTCTTCACTTCTTGGAATGGAGATGAAAAAGCAAGTGCTGAATGAGAGCTGACAGCAACATAAAGCAGCAGCCACCACCTGAAATACCCAGGTGCCATTTGCACTGCTCTTACTTTATTTTCCAGTAGTTAATTCTCCTCTTTGTGATTCATTACTGTTCTTTGAAGTTTGAAGAAGTATTTTCACTCTTACAGTCACTGAGGAGATCTTCCACAAGAAGAGAACAGGATGCAAAGGAGAAGCAGAGCAAGGAGATTCACATGTGCTTTCAGTTTTTTCTTTACTAAATATATGTTAAAAAAACCCCCAAACCAAACAACAAGCCACACACACAACAAACCCACCAAACAACATCTCTCTCTCCCCTCTCAAACAGTTTCTGCTTCCTGCTCCCTTGTCTTGCAAGACAGCAAGACACCTTCCTCTTCCTGAAGGTGTCCAGTGCCTCCAGACATCTCAAACATCAGATGTGATGCCCAGCCTAGAGCCCTGCTTTGCTGCTTGTGCAGTCTGCTGTGGCCAAAGAAATGACATCCCCTAACCCACACTAAGAACTCAGCTAAAGAGTGAGAGACAGATGCTCAAGCTAACTGCAAAAGGGACCTGCACCCTTCTCCCACCATCCCTTTCTTCTGGAACAGACAAGAACCAGCTGAGATCCCAAAAAGCTTTATTTACTGGCAGTTCCTCACTGCTCCTGCACTGTGGGAGAACTACAAGTCCAGGAGGTTACTTCCTAGCAACCTGGCCTAAGTGTGTAACAAGAGAAGCAATGGAGCTGGAATGCAGTAAGAAAGAGATATTGTAACAGTTTGGATCTCCATGAAAGGCAACAGGCAAAGGTTTTGTCTGAGAAGAGGCTGATGGAGAAGACAGGCACTGGGGTGGTTTTCAGTGTCCATAACTTTCATCTTTTCCCTTCTGGTTTTGAGAGAACCACTACAGTTTCTCCCTCTTCTGCAGACCTCTGCTGTCAGGACAGGACAAACTCCCAGTAAAATGGGAAACACACACCCAAGCACCTTAGAAATTACTGCTGGAAAAATACAAGTATAAACCAGTTTTTAGCACCCTTTGCTTCCTTAAGCTAAATGACATCCCCAG
Organism: Galbula dea; assembly: GCA_013399015.1. NCBI lineage: Eukaryota > Metazoa > Chordata > Aves > Piciformes > Galbulidae > Galbula > Galbula dea. The sequence goes on along the minus strand of VWZX01008711.1, from coordinate 1,809,921 downwards.
ATTTCTCATCTGAGACAGCACAATATGCAGCAGGAACAGTGATTTTTACCCCCTCATGAAGCCAGATTTCCATCTACAGCCACAACAGATGCTTATCATATTAAAGATGTCACTTCTTCCACCTCCCCACCCTTCCCAAACATCTGCTTTGGGGAATGGGTCAGGCTCCTGGGTCAGTTGAACTGCCTTAATCTGCATTTCTAACCAGCTTCCCATCACATCTAAATGCTTGGTGCATGGGGGTTAAGAGATGGGACACGCAGCAGCCAGAGACACAACTGCAGGGATAAGCTGGCTTGATTCTATCCCATGCTGTAACTATGGGAAAAGTCTGAACTCCAGGGCAAGAGGGGAACTCTCCTTTTATTTTCCAGCATGAAATACCTGCGTGAAGTTTTACTGGCTACTGACAACTGCTCCATGGGTGTGGAAGGACTAGGAGGACTGCAGCCAGTGGCAGGCTGGGTGCTAGCTGGGGAGGGCAACGATAGCAAAGCTGCTGGGCTGAGCCAGATGGATGTGCCTTCAGCTGCCAGCACCCAAAGGTAGGAGCAGCACAACCCTCTGAAAAACCATGAGCATTAAATATGATCTATGAACTGCACTTTACTGGCAAACTCATTATGACGCCTCCAGCCCAATTAAAGAGCAGCTGCTGACTGATTTGCATGCACCACCACTCAGCCCATGATTACTGCTGACATGACATGAGCTGCAGAAAGGCCTCTTTCAGGAAAGGACTGTGCTAGCTGAATAAAGGCAGTTGTCTTTCCTGCTAAAGAAAATGCTGTGCATCCAGTCTGTTAGATTTCTATTGCACAAGAATGACTCCAAATAGCAGCTGAATCTCTAGTGCTGCTGCTGCTGCTGCAAAAAAAAAGTATTTTCTACCAAAGAGGAAGGTAAGGCTAAGTGAGAGGGTAATAGAGATTTATTCTTATTAATCAGGATTCAGAGGGCAAACCACCAGTTTTACTGAAATGCTGCTTATTAAAATCATTTTCCAATTGACCAGTTCATTGTATTTACCCAGCACTGCAAAGGTGCCTGCTAGGTCAGCCCAGGCTGGAAAAGAGATGCTTTTAAATCTGCTAACTAGTCCAGGCTGCCAAATAAAAAAAAAAAAAAAAAAAGGGCTTTGCACCTAATCTAACATCTTTGGAAATAAAAAGGGGACAACCCTGAGCCCACTGAAATGGACAGGAAAAGTATTAGCCTTGCTGGGTCAGGATTTGGATCTGTTTTTAAACACTGTGGTAAGCAAGGGTTCCCATTGGACACAGAGTACTCCAGAGAAGCAGTGAAAATGAGCACAGCTCGCTCTCACCTCCAAAATTCAACATGCAGTGGAGACAGCCCCAAGCCCTAAGCAGTGAAAAAGTGAACCACAATATGAAATGGTTAGCTTTTAAGCAGTCAAATTAAATAATGCAGATTTAGGGCTAATTTGGCAATGTCCCTAGACTGTAGAAGCCCAAATGGGAGCTCTGAATTTGAAAGGGCTCTTGGTACAGTTTATAAGCAAGAGAGACACAAAAATCTCAGTGACTTTGGATGACCTTTTGGATGGGCAACACCACTAAACCACTGAGCAAGGGGAAATCTGCACAGTTAAATATAACAGATATCTGGAGATGCTGAAGTTATAACAAAGTGCCCTGCAAAAGGGTGGACACAGATACTTGCCATGTGCTTGCTGAGAAACCTGCTTAGAAGCCCATGAAAGCCCAGGCATTCATGAGGACATGGAGAAGGATGGAGTCAGTGTTTTAATGTGGCATTTTAATGTCAAGCTTGTTCTCCAAACAGACAAATGTCAACCAACCCTAAATGTTCAAAAAAACAGCATACATTTAAGCCTGAATGAACTAATCACTGTTAGGGATTAGTTGGGATAAAGTGCCTTCAGAAACTGTTTCTCTGACTCCACTGAGTGCAGAAATACTCTGTAATAAAGCCCAATGCTTTAAACAAACTGTCTCCAGAGCTATACTGGCACAACCTGTTGTGGGAGAAAACCAGCAGCCACTGTCAGCACTGCCATCAGGACAAGCATCAGCAGATCTGTGGCCTCACATAAGCCACTACCAAGAGTATCAAGAGAAAACAGCTTCTGATACTCTAGCTCCTCAAGGCCATTGATGGCAAGGTCTGGTACAGAACCCTCAGCCAGTTTTATCAACAAGGGCAAAGAGCTATTGGCTAGGGGAAGGCTGATATGGGGCTAGCAGAGATGTGAGCCTCCTGGCCACCAGTCCACTCTCCTGTCTGTCCTTTTTATAGCATAGCTTAAGAAACAAACCAAGAAACCAAACCAAACTCAAAGATATGCAAATCTTAAAATTAATTGTGGCATTTAAAACAAACCCCACAGAATCTCCTGCCTTCCCTTCTCCCCAGACTCTCAATTATTCATACCCAACATCAGAGAATAGGGAGTGCTCAACATTCAGAAGCTGGAAAGGTCAGAGACAGCAGCCTTCAGGAAAATTAGAATGATTTCTTGCTCTCCTTCAGCTGGAAATCCAGATGCTAGGATCCCATGGACCAGGAAGGACATTTGGGGCACAGAGGAAAGGTGCATGGATTGATCTGTGCCAGAATGGGCACTGTCAGCAATGGGAAGTGGCTAAAGAAAGAGCAGAAGAGCATGAACTGGTTTGTTCCTGTCCATAGAGAGACATCCCAGGAAACTCAGGGGTGTGTTTTACAGCTGTCTCTCTCTTACTCAACACAGTAAGTATGGGAACACAGCTACTTTTTGTGTAGGTTGGCAGAATCCAGAGAGTCTTGATACTTCCAGCACCACTGGGGAAACCTGGGGCATCCAGCACAGCTCAGTGTGAGCTTTGCTGCCCTAGCAGCACTCAACCAAATTAAACAGAGGCAGAATTAAGACAGTATTCCTAGCAGTTCAACCTTTCCACTCTCCCTCTTTTGCCTGTTCTTCCTCTTCTAAAAGGAAGCATTCTTAACTTTGGAATACAGAAACCCTTGTTCAAGGCTCGAGGCACTGCTAGCCTCTCTGCTAACTCCTGCCACCTCCTGCACCCCCCCATGATTCAGACAAGTGTCTGCTGGCAGTGCCAGCACTCACAAAATCAGGAGTCAGGTATTAAAGTCTACCAGGTTTTTAAGACCATGTACTAATAGATTTCTTTGTGCCATTTGGAAATGGATTTAATTTATTTCAGCTGTTAAGCTGACTAGAAAACGTCCCTTTGAATTCACTGCCTCAAATAGGAGGTGGAAAACTGCCCCACCATTTGATATCAAGGTTGGCCAGACTAGGAGAGGGCCCCTAAGACTCAACAAAAGTCTTAGCAGTAGGCTGTGATGGTTGCTCAGGGTAAGCAGTGCTCAGACACTCCTAACAGCCAGGCAGTCTCAGGCCAAACTTACAACCTTTCTGAGTCTGTAGTGTGCTGATGCCTTTTGCCAAAGGAATTTCTGCCTGTCTCAACACTAAGATAATGAAAAATTATAAGTAGTGCATCCATTACTTATGCATTCCCTGTTAATATTTCAAGATTTGTCTGCATAAATAAACCAAATTAATTGGAAACTTGCAATCTCTTTTTCTCCCTCAATATTTTCCTTTGACACCAGGCCTACTTAGGAGACCCTCACACACAGAGCTTTATCTGTCTGCCATACACCATTCAAAATGATGGCTCAGCAAAAAGAGTAGCTCTCTCCTCACATCCAGCAGTATCAAATGCACACATGGAGAAACCACTGAAGGCCCTGCCCCAGTCCTTTGAAAGCTTCTACCCTGGGTTATCTGTTTCTACTTCTTCCCCTTTCCCCAGCAGCTGAGTATCTCTACCTCTTTCCACTTCCTTTCAGCATCTTTGGCTGTCCTACCCACGCAGGTGGGAACAAGACTCTTTTCCTTCTCACTTCCATTTGTTCACAACCTTCAAGCCACCCTAGAAGACCTCTTTTCTGGCAAACCACCCTTGTTGGGGAGCAGTTGGAGGAAGGCTAGCCCAAGGATGACCCCATACCACCAGATACAACCCCCACAGTACCTGAGAGGAGCTGACAGCAGGCCAGCCACAGCCCAGTCCTCAGCAGACAGCGCAGGAGGCTGAGCCAGATCTCAGGTCAGAGCAGGAAATCCAAGCAAGTCAGGAGACCAGGCTGGAGACAGGAACCTCACAGCAAAATGCTGACCAAGCCTTGAGCTCAGCTGAAGCCCCCAGGCCATGAGGAGGGAGGTGGAGACACAGAGGAAACTGTTTAGAGTAATTAAAGCCTATTAATACCCCCAGAGCCCTGAAGCCCCTCCCCATTTAAAGAGCAACCCACATGTTTTGGAAGTGGTTCCTGAGCACATTAGATAGGATCAGGTACCACAGGCACTGCACAGTGACACTAAGGATGGCAGTGGCACCTTGGAGGTCTGCAGCTTGGGAGGAATTCACTTCTCAGTGACAGCCACTGATCACCAGCTGGAATGTTTGCTATTGAAAACTCAATCAGTAGAAGGGGGAAGCACAGGGTTTGATTAAATTGGGTCAGTAAAGGCAAACATCAAGACTTTCATTAAACTCCCTGCAAAAAGTGACATTGTGGAGACTATTATCTTCTCAGAAGGTTTGCCAAACAATTATTCTTTTTGACAACACGTTTCAAAAGGTGCATTACACAACTGACAGTGCTTGATTATGCCACTCTTTGAAGAGAAGAGGAGTAGTCCCCTCTGGTGAGCCCACTGACTGCAAGTATGGAAATTGCCAGGTGTATAGACTATCTTCACAAGCATTCAGCCTACAGAAATGCTTCTCCATGCTTGTGTTTCTTTCCTGCACAAGCTTTCATTGGGGCAATTGGCTGAGGAGAGCCAGAGATGCCAACCCTTTTAGTTAGCATGCTGGGCAGAGCCGTGGGCAGAGAGCCCTCTGCAAGAGCTTGTTGGTGTCAGTGTATTAGTCTTTAGAGCTCTGGACAACTGTTATTAAATCAGATGAACTATCCAGTCTATCCTCCTCTCTGGAAATGTATTAAACAATATCTCTATTTTTAGAACATAAAAGTCAATACTACAATTAACTTTTCATCAAAGAAGTAACTGTGAATCCACTAGAAGGGTCAAAAATCTGCCTAAGCATTTCTCAAGCCTTATTCCTTGTTGCTAGTCATCCTCTCTTCTGCTTGCAGGCTTATTCACTGGCACCTAGAGTAGGGTTCTCCTTTTTTTTCCCCCCCATTTACCCAGCTAAAATACCATTAACTCACTCTTTTTCCATTGTGAATGAACTCAGCCCAGCCCAGCAGCTCCAAGCTTGTCTTTTACCCTGTTCCCACCAACTCCAAACTTCCCTCCCATGATTTTGCCCTTCTTTCCCCAAAGTGACACTTCTTCCCTACCCAATCTTCCACAAAGCTCCCCTCCTCCTCCTCCCTCATATCCTCTGCCTTCCCTCTCACTTTGCTTTCTCTCACTGACATACTCTTCCCTGCTATAGTGGTGGGGAGACATCAGCTCTTTCCAGCACCTTTCCTAGGGGGATACCTATGGCATTGTGCCTGTAGAATGGTTGCTAACCATGTATTTCTCCATTAGAAAGACTAAAATAAAGACCAAAATCTTGTGCAGATGAAGCATCCAGCTTTGTTTATTGGTAGAAATGATTTTTGTCCCCAGAGGTTTGGGTCATTCTCTGCAGAAAAATGTTCTGCAGTTCTCCCTTTCAGGATATGTCAGTGTTTAATAACCCTGCACAAGAATGAGTCTGAGATGAAGTCTTAATGGTTCTCTGCAGATTTCAGAAGTTCTCAGCTAGAATAATTGCATAAATGAAGTTATGAAAAGGAAATGCAGAGTTTATGACTTGCAGAAGAAAGATATTTTGTCACTTGTAAACATTCATATTAAGGAGCTCCACTTTCAATTGCTTCATTTCCTTCCCAAGTAATTTACAGCCATGTAGTTTTCTATTCTGCCTCCAAAATATTTGGCTGATGTTGTGTCAGTTTTGTCTGAGTATGAATAAGGTGAATGTGATGCACAATTACAACTCTGCCCTTTCCTGAGCTAGAAGGATCAGAAATCAGTGTAGAAAAATATTGGATGTAACAACATTGGGTAATTATTTTAAACCATTTTTCTCTTTTGGGCAAATTTAGAAGAAAAATAGGATGTAAGTAGAAGGTTTCTCTTCTGGTGCTGAGTGTGCAGGCATCCCTGTGATTCATAATCAGTTGCATACCTCTCAATTCCCTCTTCCCTCTCACAGGCACAACTGCATCCTGCTTAGGACTGCAGCTTCCCCAAGACAGCAGGAGAGCATAAACAGACTCAGCAGAAGAGCTGCATCTATCTGGTACCTCTGCAAAATTCCCAGCCACCACCACCACCACATCCAAATGTTTCTTCAAACATCTGCCCCCTCAAGGTTTAGGTTGTTTGGCCTTGGTTTGGAGTGAGGAAGCAGATCTTTTAAAAACAGAACTGGAGAGTTCATCCATGGCAGAGGTCTTAAATACAGGAGAGAGCTGAATAAAGATCACCGACGTCTTTATAGCTTTCTGTTTAAACATCAATAGCCAGGGTTGCCTCTGCCCACAAGTAGCAAACTGAGAAAGCTGCACAGATATCCTGATGTCAATTCTCAGGGTTCATTACATTGGAATGAGAAAGGAAATGTCTGAAAAAAACCCAACCAGCCAACTTCTCAAGCATTACAGAAATCCATTCACTAGGACTTACACTGCCAGAGCAGCACCATGTTGAAATTAAGGACCTCCTGGGTTACTATCCCAGTGTAACTTCTTAAATGCTGGTTCACTTAGGGCAACCTCAGCTACCAGAAAATGCAGATTCTCATAGGGTTCATATTTTTACCTACTTTCTCCAACCACTAGTAGACCTGTTATGCATACAAACAACATCCAGTTGGAAATGAATGATGAAAATCCAAGTGTGCACAGGAGAGAGCTAAATTATAGCCTTGGCCTCAAATGTGGTCAGCAGCTGATCACAGAGCCCCAGGGAGCCCCAGGGCTGAACTCCCAAAGGGTCAGCTGAAGGTTTCAGGCTGAATCATGGCCCTAGGGGAGCCTCTGGAGTTAGAGTTGTAGTTTAAATTTCAGAGGAAGAAAGAAGCACAAGTCAAGGGAATATTTGCTGATCAAAGCCAGAATCCTGATCTAACTGCTCCTGAGTCTTTTAAATAATACTACTCTTATGTTAATTTTGTCCTGAATCCAAATGGCAAAGGGATTAGTTTCCTCCCTAGTGACTCTGGCAGATTCACATCTGGTTGCATGTGTGTAAATTTGCCAAGGGTAAACTGTGTTTTATAGGCTAGTCCAAAAGAGAAATTGTCCAAAGTGCCAGCCAACAGGGCTTCATTTGGAATTCTGCAGCACACCTGGACAGCTGCTGCTTCAGGAACCTAGGTGAGCTGCCTTGATAAACACCTCACCTGCTGGATTCACAACAGCCCTCAACCTGGCAGCAACAGCACCCAAAGAAAACAATCAAATAATGACCTGTTAAGGAGGAAATTCCTTCAGTAGTGTTACATGTGTTGTTTCTGCACCTTACAATGTTCTAGTAACAACCTTATTTCCTTCTTTCCTCCCTCCCTTCCTCCCCTCCCTCTCTTTTTCACCTGTAATCATTCCCCCCCTGTCCTTTCCTAAGCTCTCTCTCTCAGAGCTTCTTGACAACAAAACCTCATTGTGGAGCATCAGTAGTTTTTATTCATGGCAGGGCTTTGCTTTTGCCTGCCATAGTTCCACTATTGTGAGAGAGATGTCAGGCTATGAAGTGCACCAGACCATGAAAGAGAAGATAAGTAAGTTCCATTTAAATTTATACAGCCCTAAGTTAGAGGGTTTATTGAAATCCTTAACTCTATTTAAGAGCTAACATTTTTGCCAGCCATAACTTCACTCTCATGTGGCAATGTGCATTGTGAACCATAAACTCCAGATAGACCAATATATTTTGCCTGGTTAATTTCTGAGGAATAGAAATGGTTACTTCTCTATTTATTTCCCAGTTTAATGACTGCTGTAGCTTTACTGGCTTACATTGCAGCTTCCAGGGGGAGTGCACTATTCTCCTGTGTGCTCTTTCAGTGCAGGATTCCAATGCAGGGCCCACATTATGGAAGCACACATACGCAGTCCCTGTTCCCAGGATCCTGCCCATTTCAAAAACCAGCTCTCCAGGGGGAATACCAAGCACAGAGGGAAATTCTCATCTGCCCAGGGCTGCACAGCAAGCCAGCAGCAGAGAGAGAAAAAAGGATTGCCTTTTCTGCTACTTTATTCCTTATGCTAGACAGCATCCCTGGATGATGATTATTTTTATTATTCTCATTATATTTTGGTTTTAATTCTGTCATGTAAACAAGAAAAGTTCCTTCTTTGCATGCAACTCTCTACAACTAAGTATTTCTCTCCCACTGAATTTAATTAATTTGACAGTTCTCTCTGTTGCTAATATCTCTACACTACAGCTACCACTGTACTCTGCCTTTGCTCATTACATTGAACATCTTTTCTGAAACACTCACCACACACAAGCAGCTACTTTACCTCTTCATCACTCAGCACACGTAGGATCTTACCTTAGAGCAGGAACAACAGCATCACTTCAGAGCAGAGGAAGTGATGCAGAGGAATTTCTGGTAGCACAAACTTCAAGAACAAGCTCACAGGTTTTGTTACCTGTTCCAGGGGCAGTTGTTTTCTGAATGTAGATATAAAAAACAACCCTTAATGGAGATCAGATAAACTGGGGACAACATTATGAGACAAAGTTTTGGCTTTAAATGCACACATAGAATCAGAGAATTGCCAGGGTTGGAAGGGACCTTACAGATCATCTAGTTCCAGCCCCCTGCCTGCCAGGGACACCTCCCACTAGATCAGGTTGCCCACAGCCCCAGCCAGCCTGGCCTTAACAGCTTCCAGGGATGAGGCTTCCACAGCCTCTGGGCAACCTGTTCCAGTGTCTCCCCACCCTGACAGTGAAGAACTTCCTCCTAATATCCAGCATCCACCTATTGTACATCAGCTCTACAAAGACATCACAGATATCTTCTGCTCATTACCACAGTAACATTAGGACCATGAACCTTACCATATTTGCAATGAATAGTTCCAGCTCCAGCAAACCATCACTCACCACTGTGTGAATGGGAGGCAGAATATGTAGCATTCTTGAATATATTTTTCTTTGCAGTACAGGAATCATAACTGTGGAATAAAGGTCCAGCTCTCAAATGCTGGAGGGAGCAGATGAACTAAGAACCTGCACAAACAGAATTTCTTCCTGAAATCACTAAATGAATTGATTGCATAAAACATTTCTTTGGGACACATCCAAGCATCTGATTTGCTAATAAACAGGAACTTGATACAACCAGCCTCTGGGGGTGTATTCCTCTGAAGTCAGAATTCTGGCTTCTTTTCCTAAGAAACATGAAAAAAAATGTTAAGAAAATAATGAAACTAGACAAAACTACATTTCTTTCAGCAGTATTCTCCATGTAAAGCACCAGCATTGCTCTTAAGAGGCTGCTGCTTATACTGAATTGCAATGCAAGCCTACCAGTTTATTTCCTAGCCATTTGCAATTATTCCTTCCCAGAATAATCAATGCAGTATAATTAAAAGTTACCAAACATTGCTTGGCATTTTGGTGTGATTTAAATCAAATGAAGGTGCTGATCAGTTTCCAGCTTAGTGCTGAAAGGTCTGAAGGACTGCAACAAGGCTGTGTTGCCAATTAGTAGCTGCAGATGCACCTAATGAGTTTATCAACTCATTTCTAAAGACCCCAGGTGCCTGGGAGCTGGGAATACATGAATTAATCCATGAATTCCAGTGAAACACCACTATTTAATCCATGAATTCCAGTGTGTCCCTGCTGTTTCCCACACCATGTGCCAGTGAAGGCAACGAAACACAGGAGATGCAGCCAGGGCTGGAAACCTTGCCTGAAGGAAGAACTAGAGTTGGAAACACTTGAGCTACAACACCCTGTGGTAAAACACAAAATCAAAGCAGCAGCAGTTTATGACTGATTTCAGGAGGCAAAAAAAAAAAATGTTTGTATATTTGGAAGGAAAAGAGGATCCTGGGATTTTGTTCAGGTCACATTTTAAATACTAGAGGAAGGAAGGTAGGCAGCATCCCGGCTAGGAAGTTTCTGCCTGAAGTTTCTGGCCTGGGCCAAACCATCACACCCCTAACTGCTTGAAGGGTAAACTGTGGCTGCAGCTACACCCACGTTTAGAGGGAAGGGTAATATCCCTGCCTGTGCCCAACACTAGCCAGAAAGGCACAGAAGAAAATCTCAAGTCACTTTGGAGAGGTCTGAGTTTCCTTCCCTGCCAGCCCTGCTAAAGCTGACCTCAGGTCAAGGGCTTCTCTCCAGGGGATATTCCCCATTGCCAGAGCTTCTCTTTCTGTAAGATGTCCAATGTATATGGGGTAGGTTTGCAAAGGAATCTGAGCTCTTAGGCTCCCCTCAAAATTCCAGTCCAATGCCTTGGCATTTACAAAATAGGTTTCATGCCATGGCTGTTTCAGAGTCCAGGGTGTTGAAGTTTTTGTTTGTTTGGGGTTTTTTGGCTGTTGGTTGGTTGGTTTTTTTTCAGGAAAAGCATGTTACATCCAAAAGTAGCCAAATCACCTTCATGCAGCTTTTCTCATTAGAGTTTGCAGGAAAGGGTCTGGAACAGATCTTGTGCCCTGTAAAGCTGTATCCAAGCAGGGTAAGAGAGCCAGGAGCTAAGGGGAATTTTATGGTTTCCAATTAAAACTTCCTAAATGCTATCAATTCAGGAGATAAAATTAGTGCTACTAAGCTCATCTCTTTCCACAGAAATGAAACCCATGCTGAGCATGGCACCTTTGTTCTGGAAAGCACCCTCTGCTGGGTGTTCCTTGAGGCTTGTGGACCATAAAAATAGAGAGTAATTTGAAGCCTTTTATTGAAATAGCCTTTTAGAACATTTCCTGTCAATGCACACAGATGCACCCTGCTCAGACTGCACTCTGCTAATTATCAGCTGTTTTTCCCCCCCCAAATTTGCAGATGGTGGAAACTATCCTTGTAGTTTTTATTTGACATTTTGTCTGTTTGCCCAGGATGCTGATATGAAGTAAATAACATCTTTTCTCTGATGACACTATCACTATCCTTGCAGCACAAGCTTTAATCAACTTTTATTAATTAAGCAATGGACCAAATTCCTGCCTAGGAACATTGCTTCAAAGCCTGTGATCAAAAACCCATGACAACTGAAAAGATGAGAGAAAAAGCTAAAACCCAACCACTTCTGCATGCAAAGACAGTGTAAAGTTCCCATAGGAAGAGCCTCTCCTGGTAGGAAACACAAGACTCAGTTTGCTCTTGCTGGAGTTCCTGCATTTGGGTTAGTTTTGTCCAAGGGGCTTTAAATCTTAGCATGTCTGGTCATCAGGGACATGCTATTGTACAATGAGATGCCACAGACCATGTCATGGCCCACACAAGTAATTCAGATTCAGAAACACCCAGTAACATTGCACTTTTCAGGAGATAACATGTCAAGGGTAGAAGCCAGACTCTGCTACACTGCCTGCTCAGCTCTTTCTCTTCCTAGACAAAAAGCCACGTTCCCTTAGCCTGCAGTCTCCTTGAGAATGAAAATCAAAGCCAACTGGTTCTTCCCTGCTTTGGGACACAGAAGGGAAAAGGAAATCCTTACAGTTCTCTCCAGTTCTCTCTCAGCCCCAGCCTCAGAGACACCAAGGCTCACAGGGGTGATGACAAACCCTGACCTCCTGACACTGATGTTTCTCAGGATCTCAGCCAGGAAAGTGGAGATTCTGCAGGACACAGAGGATGTTGCTAGGATGCTCTTCACTCAGAGCACTTCTGCATCCTTCTCACTTGCATCTCACTCATCTCAGCTTGATTCCAGGCCTGTTCAGTGTTAACCTCCCTCTTCAGGTTACTCTATGTCTTCACTAAGTCACCTTCATCTCTGAATGGATTTTTATGAGGAAAGGCTTACAACAGCCCAAAAGAATCCATAATATACAAAGCTACCTAATCCTACCTCTTCTCACAGTCTAACCTCAGCTTTGCCATGAGCTCTCAGGCTCCTTTCAGGCCTTCTCTCTCTCACCATCACTTGTTTTGTGGATGACTCTGAATTCAGCTCTCTGAAATCACCATGTTTTAAAAGTTGACCCTAAAGAGAAACTATTTCAGTTCAAGGCAATGTTTTTCATTTCCCTTTGGTGCATGAAAGCCATTAGAGAAGGAGCACTTAAAATATCCTCATGAGATCACAGAGATATTGTACAAAAAGTGAAATTGAGTCCCTTAATGAGATTAATAACTTAATAAATTTGCATAAATGTAGTCAATCGATGCTACTCTCTCTCAGTGGCCTCAGAGCAATGAAAATTCAGTGTTCTACAAGTCCTCTTTAATAATTTGGCAAGGTCTCTCTTGGAACCCTCTGTCCAGTATTGCTCTCAGGACATTGCTCAGGAGCCTAGCTACATTACACAAGGTTCCTACCTCAGCAGGTCTGTGGCTCCTCCAAACAAACTGAGTCACCAAGAGACCCATCTGTTAGTTCTCAGCAGCTTTGAGGTCACTCCATCTAAATGACAGAATGAGAGAGAAGATCAGAATATCCATCCACTGGATGATCAGTCTGATGGGGTGGATGCTGTCAGAAGTGTGGCTGTAAAAGCTGGAGAGAAGATGGTTTTTCTTTGCATGCACATGCATTCTCAGAGGCCACAGGACTGCAACATGTCATTTCTCAATTCCTTACTGAAAGAGGACAAAATAATTCAGAAGCATCCTTATTTGATCTGTCCCTGCAGCAGCTGCTCTCTGTGTCCACAGCAATTACTTCTCAATACTGTAGTGCCTGCAGCAGAATCCAGTGCACATTTGTCCCTTTCTAAGCAGGTTTGAAGATAAAAAGTTCTTGAAATTGATGTAAAGCCATCATTAAAAACAAAACTAAAGACTAAGAACATTTATTTACCACTGAGAACAGCTCCCAAACTGAAAAATCAAGGTAGGAACTTAGAGGTTGTTCAGCTCCCTCTGTAGTAATGTCCAGGGTTGCTTGGGTTTAGAGTGGTTGGGGTTTGGTTTTCTGTACCTGACAGATTTCTACAGCTCTGAAGGGCTGCCTTACCAAAGACTGAGGTGTGTGGACAATGCTTTGCAGCCCCAGAATCTAATGGCTTCTAGATGCAAGGGAAGAAAGAGTAATTGGCTATTTCCTACCCATAAATTATGCTAAAATATTTCAGCATTTAGTCTGACCCCAAGAGATAAGCACAAATGGTCATTTGTTGATGCTTGGCCCAAGACACAAGCCACAGAAAGTGCTTCAGAACTTTTGGTTCTGCAGAATAAGCTGCTAAAATAATCTAGAGAATCACACCCAATCCTTTAGTGTTTTGTCAAGCTCATTTGAGTACTGTTTTCATAAAGGCAGCCTTTTCCAAAGGGAAACTGTTGTCCTAGTTCTAGAATTAACTGACAAATAACTTCTTTGTGTCTAATGCCTGGTTTAAATGGGAATGCACTTCAAGTCTCTCAGTTGAGAACAGAGAACATAAGCAGATGCAACAGGATTAGACAGTGAGTCTATGGCATTTCATGGCTTTGAAGCCCCAGGAAAACTGTCCCCCTTGTACACAGATAAATCAGTCCAAACTGTCACTGTCAGGACCTGCTTTTGTTGGACTCTTGGAGCTTTGTCTCTGGAGCTGATTCAGAGTCAGAGACCCATGGGTCCATCTAACCCCTTGAGCACTCAGCCCACGCTCTCTGAGGGAACCATCAGGAGCATTGGGATGCTGTAAGCCCTAGAGCTGTGTGTTTTCAGTAACAGGTAGTCTGTCTGGCTTCACAAAATCAGGATACAGACAGACCTCCCTCAGCGTCCCACACAGCAAACCAAAGCTGCTCTAAATAACAAAGAGCTAAGATTGCTGGGCATGCAGTGAGAACTTCCCAAGAGCAGGAGCAGAAACCCCACTGTATTGTAGCTTCACATGTGCACAGTCACAAGAAATAAACTACAGCCCAGAGATTATTCTTTCTCATTATTCAAATGACACTAACAGAGCTATAAATCAAACCACATTTTGGAAGCTCCTTAAAAGGACAGAACCTTTTCCTTCCTGTTTCAGGCAAAAGTGCAGTCAATCTCTGCTGTGAATCTTCCCTTTTTCCCTAGCCTGACTCACCTCAGACAAATGGCCATTTAACTTCAGGGAAGATCCCACTGTTTATCCCTTCTGCTTAAAGCAAATGCTTAAGGACAGGGACATCTTCTTCTGGTCTCTGATCAGTGTCTAGCATGACAGACCCAAGATCTCCAGCTGAGCTCACAGAAGCATCCAGTAAGAATGCTAACACCTCTGGGGTGGGTTAGCATAGAAGCAGCAATAACTTCTGTGACCTTATCTTCTGCTGATACTGTTAGCTCAGTTCTCATCCTCTCTCTTCTCTGAAGGGAACTTCAGAACTTACTCATCTCCTACAGGTTAGAAAAACCTTGAGATTCACTCCAGTGCATCAGGGGATCCATGGAAGCCTGTCACAGATCAGGTGTAGGCACTGTTACTTAGAGGGTACTTTATTGATAAAAGCTGAATATTTCATCTTCCTTCACTGTCTCTAAACAAAACTGGCATTTACTTACCAGGAGGCTGAAAGGTTCAACCTTGCCCAATATTCTAACAAGGAAACATGCTGGTAATTCTCTTTGAAGAGAACAGCTACACTGGCCTCTCTGCAGCTGCTGCAGAGGAAAGTCCCAGTGTTTGCTCCCTTCCCAAGGAGGGCTCTGGGACCCAGAAGGTTCCCCCCCAGCAGCTGTGCTTTGCACACTCAGCACACAGCCCAGGGCACACCCAAGTGGGAGGAGGGACAGTTTCAATCCATTGCTCTCACTCTTACAAGCCAAGGCCAACCCACCCTATTAGCTGCATGCAGGTGTTTCTGAGTGTTTGTGCTTTAATTATTCATAGCTTTGGCTTCATATTTTATGGATTATTCTGCATCAGTTCTGGTACTTACCTCATGCATTATGCATGCACCTGAATCTGTTCTGATGGGAGGCACAAAAGACACAAAGCATGTCTCTCACCTGTATGCTTCTGATTAGAAAAGAGCATTTCTAACCCTGAGCCTGAACTGAATCCCAAATGCACCATCCTTTGTCCCTGGATAACTGCACAGCCTCCAATGAACAAAAAGTACATTTATTTTTTTTCCCCTCTTCTCCCTCCCCCAAACTTTCCTAACTGTACTTTTTGGTCAATGTCAGTGTATAATGAAACAATTTCCCTTAGAAAATGCACTTTTTTACTAGTGCTGATTCAGATGGAGTCTACTAACAATCAGAGCCAAGACCTTTATTCAAATAACATCTCTGAATGAACCAGTCCTCATGTCCAAAGCCTCACACTGCAGGCATTGCACAGTACATTGTGGGTAACAGGCACCAGAGGAGGCAAGGACACACTCTTTTGATCCTGCTAATGCAGCTTACTGTCTAAAAGATGTGGCAAATTATTCCTAAATTGCAGTAGAAATCCAAGTGAAAGTTTGGGGGGTTTTTTAGTTGCTAATTGGTTGATTGTGCCCCACACCTCCTTAGCCATGCTGCACTCCTTCCTTCTCCTTCTCTATCTCAGCACACCACAGACTTTCTTTCCCACAGGGCCCCAGCTTTTCAGAAATCCAAGACATTTTTTGTCCTAGGCAAAGAGGAAATAAAGGGCAAGAAGGCTGGTGAGGGGGCTGGAGAATAAGTCTGGTGAGGGAACTGGGGTGGGTTAGTCTGAGGAACAGGAGGTTCAGGAGAGACCTTATCTCTCCCTGCAACTGAAGGGTAGTCCTAGAATCTGTGGACTGGATATTTTCTCCCCAGATTTTCTGAAGGAGCTAAGTGGCAGCAGAGAACCAAGAGGAACACTGACAAAAATGACCCCTAAGGAAACAACTTTTGCTGTGTTTCATCTCTGAGTTAAACTCAGGGAGTTCCCACAACACAGAGCTATGGAAAGTACAACTGGCAGAGGAGACTCAGGAGAAACAAACATTTGTCTTTTGAGGAATTCCTCTCCCCCAGTGACTGCTCGTGGCCAGACTCAGGAGAGGACTCACCTCCACAAGCTTCTTAATTATTTAGCAACTGCTTCAAAAGTTGCTATTTAACTCTTGCCAACCTGCCCAAACCAAACCTTCAATCAACAGGAGGTAGCTAAGGAAAGGTGACTGTCTAACCTGTCACTTCAAAAGGGCCATATTGATCTGGTTTGGGTTTGGGTTTTTTTATCAATGCTAACAGGCAGGAAAAACTTGGACTTGACTGTCTCTTTTCTACAGCCACCCTCCTTCCTCAGTCCCTCATTAAACAGCAAATCTTCATTTCTGTAATTGCATAAGATAACAATGGTATCTGCAGAACCAAGGATGACATTTTAATTAGCTGGCCACATGTTTCCAATCCTGGTTCGAACCTGATTGGTATAGTTTGAGGTTTGAGCTGTACACTGATTACCATGCAAATGTTTCTGAAGTGTGAAGTTCCTAAGCAGGCTGAGGAGAATGAAGAGAGCCCCAGAGCTCAGTTTGGAAGGGATATTTTACACTTCCTATCAGCAGGATCAGGTACCTGCCTTTCCAGATAACACAAACTGGTTCTCAGCTCTTCTGTATCCCACTAAGATAAGGCAAGGAGTAAATAGCCTACATTTAGATTTATAGAGCACTTTTTATCTCTAAAGTGCTTTGCAGGCATTAACCACATAATCATTAAATATTGATAATTGCATGATTAATGCTCTGTTGTTACATTATGTGAGAAGAAAGAGACAAATGTTGGGAGAAGTAAATCCACTTTGGAAGCAAGCCACGAATTTGTGCATGCTAACCCTGCTGTAACTTGTGTTTCAGATATGCTCCTATTAAAATGAAAGTTTCTTCAGAAATAAAACTATGATCCTGATGCAATATCCTCAACCTCAGTTCCTCCTGTAGCACTAATTTGGCCCAGATGAAATCATCATGCCTAGAAGGACCATTTCCTGCAACAAGCATTCCTGGAGGATTTCTGCAGCACTCAACCTGATGGATCTCAGGTCAGCAGCATGGTTTGGGGATCTGGTGGCCCCTCTCTGCCTCCCATCTCTAATGTTTCCTTTCCCACAGTAAAAGGGCAGGAGAACAACTGCTAATGAGACATTTTTCTTCCCTCTGAGTTGATTCGTTTCTTGCATGTTCTGCTTGGGAACTTTAGACTTATTTTTCTTTCTTTTTCAAAGTGCATTGCCTACAGAGGGGAAGAAAATACAGATCAAAAATGTCTTCATTTGACCAGTAAGTTTCTTCCTTCCTTCTTCCAAAAGACAGGAGCCAGCTGCACCAGGTAGGTAATACATAAAGAGCAGACCCACAGGTGTTACAGTACACTTCCACTTTGGGAGAGCCATGCCAACTTACCACAGTTGAGAACAGGCTCCCAGAGGCTCTCCTGGATATTTCCTTCTCTATTGCATATCTCTGCTGGGTCAGAAAGTTCCTGGTTTTCATTAGTACAGTTCCTGCCAGAGTTACACAGAGGTAAAGAGTGAAACCCACCAAGATACTTTCTAATCTAGCTGAGCTGCTTTGCCCAGCTTCTTTCCCTTCCTTCTGATACTCCTTCTAAGACAGAGCACGTGAAGAGCCCATTTCAGTTAATCACCACTTGAAGAGAAGCAACTCAAAAGATATTTAGGTTTTTTTAATCTCCTTGGAAAGACTGTTAATTGTGAAGTAGAAGTGATTGTGCCTGTACTTTCACTACTTGGCCAGAAAGAAAATCATTCCCTCTTCTTCTCTGTGGTTTTGTAACAGATTCCAAACCCAGCAAGAACCACAGAAAGCAGAAACATTAAGGAAAAAAGTATCCACATTTAAAGCTAATTTAGATGCCAGGTCATTGAGTCTTCATATCAGAAATGACTAAGTCTTTTTAGCTACACTCAATCTGCAAGTAGCTTGCTGCCTTACCCAGCCTAGAGACTGCTCTCCCATGGGGTTGCCTGGAGGTGTCTGGCTTAGCTTTGGGGCTGCATCAGTGGCAAGCCACAGCTCCTAGGAGGCTCTGTTGCATGACAAATACTTGTCACAACACAATAAAGAGAGCTTTTACATGATTTCTAACACGCACTCCCTTGCTTCTGGTTTTATACCTCACCCCTAAATATGCCCTCTAAATCCTGGGTAGAGGCAATAGACACATTTTTATGATTATGATAAACCATAAAAATGTGTCACAGCTACTAGAAGGCTAGACACAGCCACTAAAACAATCCAGGAGAGGAATGGACACCAAGATATACTAGCTCTGTGACATGTTATTCTCTAAATACCCTCTGATGTAAAATCTGGAAGCTTTTTTTTCCTCCTTTTCGCTCTCCTCTTTTGACATGCAGGATGGCAAATGTCTTGGGATCAAGCTACAAGAGCCAGGCTCTGTTGGAGAGGTGTTAGCTGGTGTAAATAACAGGGGTTGGAAGAGCAAGAGCAAAAGTCTCTGTTCTCTGCAGCAAGGAGGCAAGCAGTAAACATGCCTGGCTAGTAGAAAGCCCAGTGAATACTTCCTTGGCTTCCCAAGCACTACCGAGTAGAAACTAATGCTCAGGGAGATCTATCTCAAGCCAGAACAGAAACCCTGTTCATCTACACTGAACATACACAGAATGACTTTAGGATTACACAGGAAAAGCAGCCCAGATATCTCCTGTTCTTTGAGACACAAGAACAAATTACTAGCCAGTCTCCACCTGCTGTTGAGTAGAGTCTCTCTACTTAACATCATTTCAGGGCACCAGAAGACTTGCAATGATTTTTTAATGTGCATTTTATATTGTCTTTAAGGAACACAGAAGTTTTTCAGCCTCCACCAACCTTACTCTGAAGAGAAGTTATTATCTGCACCAGGTCTGCCAGTGAGATTTGTCTTTATGATGATGCCCACTGGGAAGTGGCCTAGATTGTATTTACAAACATTCAGAGCACTTTTGCATCTGATAAGGAGGTTTCTAAATGCAAACCAATATCCCAACAGAGGCAATCTAGATCTGTACCCAGGGACTCCTGAAGGACACAGAGCAGCACTTCTGGACTGTGCAGCCCCCACCAGCACCATCCAAACAACTCTCACTGTCATATTCAGAGTCACTGCTTTCTCCCAACAAAACATATGTCATTACAGCATCAGTTTATGCTGATGTTATTTTGGGACTGGCAGCAAGGGCCAAGGACAGCTGGAGCACAGTCCTGACCTTGCTGATATTGGTGACAGGACACCAACCACCTGGAAGGTGGGAAGGAAGCAGCCTTTGCTACCCACAAACAAACAGCAGAAAGCAATACAGAACAGAGAAGTCCACCCTCTCCTATATTTTGGGGGGTTTGGGGCAGGAGCAGTGTAATCAGATATGTATATTGCAGTGTAAGAATACATGGAAATACAGTGCAGCAGTGTCATGGGAATACAGAACTTGTAAGAATGTCCTGTCAGAGTTAGGGCAGATTCTCCTTCATGCTCCTGGGAGAAGAAGCAGCCAGCAGTGTGCTCACACTGACCCACTGCAGAGTGCTGCAGGCAGCAAAGGGTTAGCAGGACCCTGACCATACCTTCATGGAGAGATGGCCTGGGAAAGGAATCTGAATCTGTTTTTCAGGGGAAATTGTGCTCTGCATCACTGAGGTGACAGGGATGACAGACAAAGGAGTTTATTGTTTACCCTTTGGTGGGGCTTTGTGGTTTGTTTGTGGACTTGATGATCTTAGAGGTCTCTTCCAACCTGGGGTTGATTCTGGGGTTATTTCTTTAAAAGCAGAGTGAGCAAGCTTTGAGGACAGTGCTTTGGCAAGACTGTGGCTGGAAGCACAGTTTCCCTTCCCAGAGAGAAGTGCAAGAGGACCAAGCACCAGTTTGTCAAATCTTGGTGTTTAACCATTCCTTTATGCCCCCCAAAAAGGCACTACCTCAGAACCCTACACAGCAGAAGGCTGCTGAACACATTTTTCTAGCCCACTGCAGATACATACTGGATGTAAAACATCTCTGGAGCAGGGAGAATGAAGAAGGCAGTAGCTGGCAAGACAGGAACACTGGAAAGGTGAGCTGCACAGGCAACATGATCTAAAATAGGCCACATATTAGTGCCAACAAGCTCTCCTTAAAATCCAGTGCTAAACTGTCAGAGGCTGGTTTTGGTCTGCAATAATTAACATTTATTCATTAAAATTCATTATTTACAAATGTGCATGTTATGAAAGCAAGAAAGTTGTGCTCCCAAAGGGAAAGAAAATATTGTCCTATGGAAGGAGAATTTATGTTGGTTCTCTCTGTTGGAGTTGGTGTTACAACCTCATGCTGCCATCCTGTTTAAGAACAGTGCTGGTGTAATTCTTGCAGCACACCCTTGGCATCAGACATCACAGCTCTGGGAAGCTGCTGGATTCCTCCAGATTGATCCTGTGGCTCTCCAGAAAGCCTTGGCAGTGCAGGGGCACTCTGGGAGTGCAGGGGCAGGGTTTGTCCTACCCAGCCACCCTGGGTAGAGAAAGGGTGGTGCTGCTGTGACACCAGAGCCTAGAAGAGATTCCAGCTGGAGGTTATTTGTCTGTTTCTTCAGCCTTGGAGTGAGAAACATTGCTTTGGGGCCCAAATATTTTGAACAATGGTTTTCATTCTGGTCACCACTTTTAGGCTTTATTATGAAGGAATTGAAGCTGGTTAATAGCTTTTAACTTTTGATATCTCAAAAAAAAAAAGCCCCTCTCCCACGAGCTTCCTAGAAAAAATATGGGTTGGGGAAATAGATCCTAATTTCCCTAAAAGTATTAGAAAACATTGACATATTTACCATCTGCAGTGATTGATGTAAAGCTCTTTCAATCAAATTTTCTTTGGCTGCAGCAGATTTGGTATTTTGTCTACTATTTAAGCAGCATTTTAAAGTGCATTGCATGAGCTATCATACACAGCTCAAGTGGAAGGAGCAGTGGTAGGTTTCTCATCTTTTTAATGCAGTTGGAATAATTTATTTTAGTAGCTATTCAATGGGAAAGCAACATTTCATGCTGCCATTTCCAACATCCTTAAAGTATTATTTTTAAAACCACCTAAAGAATTCAAAAGTGGGGGCACAATTCTCTGTTGATTACAGTTTATAAGTTGTTATAAAATTTTTATAGAAAGGAATTGCTTGCTATTAAACACTCCAGGGTTTTAAAGTTATTTCAATAGGGCTATTTTTAATTCATACACACACACAAAAATAGCTCCATGAAAGGACACAGCAAAGTCACCCAGTTGAAAGTTAGCACATGCCAGAATTAGAGAGGCCCAAGAAATCTTCCCTCTCCTCTGTTTCCATGTGCAACTTCTCTGCTGCAAGGAGCAGCACAAATTGGAGAGACCATTCTGGAGCTAGAGGCTGGATCCCAAAGGTTCAGGTTCAGTGGCACCCATAGATCCAGCAGTGTCTCACTCTGGAAAGCACAAGGACAACTCCACTGGCTCCCAATTTACAATCCTGGGGTTATTTTGAAGTGAGAAGTCAAGAATCAATCAGATTCTATCATTACCATTAGATTTCCTCTGCTATTCCCTTCAGTTCAACTGTCCCCACTGCCTGGGGGGGTCTTGCAGGTGTCTGGTGGGGGGCAGGAAGCATACATGTGGGAGGAGAGTCCAGCACCTCTCCTTCAAACTGGGATTGCTCTGGTTCTGCATCATTTGCCTTACATAGCAGGCAGTCTTCCTGCTGCTCCTTTGGCTAAATTAAGTTCTAGCCCTTCAGTGTGTTTCATATTCATGTATATTCTATGATTAATTAGGTTAGATACCAGAATTTTCTTGGGGAATACAAGAATAGGGAAGAGAAACAACAACTTGTAATATCTCATAACCCAGTTAAATGGAATACACAGGAGAAGGAACTGTGGCTTTTCTGCAAGCCCACGGGCCTCCAGTTAGTATCCAACACCTCTGGGAAAGCCAAAGACATTAGACATAGCTTACAAAAAAAGTAAAGATTTTTCTCTACTGGAAAAGGCCTGGGCAGCCTCTGCCACAGGATGTTTGTGCAGGTATTAACTTCACTACCACCATTTCTGAGCAAGTTTCCACATTCCACCTCTTCAGCTGTTTCCTGCTCTTGCAGAAGAACAAAAAAAGCCCAGACTGAGAAAACCAACTCCGTGAGAACCATCCCCAGCTGAACCTCCCCACATGCAGAGCCTGCCAAGCCCTGGCATAGCAGTCACATCACATTGCAATTAGCACGTACCAGGACTGCAACAAAATTAAAACCAAGGTGAAGGTAACCTCAGTTCAGCTGCACATGGTTGGATCCTTAGCAAAGTTGCCTGCTGATACACTCCACACCAAGGAAGAGCAAGCACAGGGCAGACTAGGGAAAGGTCAGACCTTAGTTTTATGAATGGGGGTATGTGTAAGATTAAGATCCCCCAAAGATACCCTTCTCCCCTTCTTCTTTGTATTTCCTTGTTTTGCCTTTGCTGTTCCAGTTTGTGATGTTCCCCAGAAGACAAAAGCCCTGAAGATCTCAGCCCACTGGCACCATGCCTGGAAGGTGACATATTGCACATCTATTTTTCATACATTTGCAGAAATATCCATGGGATGGGGTGGGGGTTTTTTTGCTTGAATTACCATATGTGTTTGGCAGAGCAACACCCTTCCCTTTATCCTGGGCAACCGCATAAGGACATTCTGCCTTCAGTTCCTGCTGAAGCTTCCCACAGAAAGAGACTCCTTCAGAAAAGCATCCCTTGGCTGAGAGCAGTTCTGAACTATTCTTATCACTGCCAGCAAGATCTGGGAAAGCAGCAGTGGGAATGTGCTGCTTTATAATAGATTGGGAGACAATATGAAGCCAAAAGCAAGCACAGATTTCAGAGGATGGTTCAAACCACAAAGCAAATCCCTCAAACAATACAGCCCATGGATACACTGTTCCTTATCTGAGAACTCTCTTATCCTGATGCCTAATCTGCCTTGGTGTGTTAGCATCAGAAAAAAAAGGCCTTTTTTGAGTTGGAATTGGTCTTCAAAATCAGGCTAGAAGCCTGTACTTCCAGGCTTTGTAAATATGCAAATCCCTTTTCTTCAGGGGCAGATACTGCCAACAGGGTCAGGCAGTTTTGGATCAGGCAGTAGAGACCTCAGTAAATCCACCCTGAAGGCAGGAGAAGGACAGCCAGCGCCTTACACCGGTGCAGTTAGAAGACAGCTGCAGGCTGTAGGACAGCACTCTGCAAGGTGTGAATGCTCCTACCTTGAGCACCGGTGCAGAGAGCTCAGAGCATGCTCCTGAAGCTCCAAAGCTATCAGACTCATTTCATCCTAGAGCCAAGGCTTCTGCTCCCAGGTTCTGCTTATCCCCCCAGACAGTGTCTGGTTTGAAAGGCAGGTGCCAGACATGCCTTCAGGAGAAGCTACCTTCCTGCTTACCTCCCCCTTCAGAGCCCTCTCTGCAGATTCGGGAGGGAGACTGAGGGGCAGGAGGTTTTTAGTTAACACATGTGCAGAGATAAAAGCAAGGGAGTGCTTCTCTCCCATGGGAGGATGCTTCCCATTTTCACATGTGTTGCCACTGAATTTCACCTGGCATTTATGTATTGCCCAGGCACTCAGCTTGATCTGCTGCACCCTCAGAAGCCAGGTCCTGCAGAGCAGGATCTGTACCCTTGGCAGCACTGGTGGTGCAACACTGGATAACTTAAGCCTCAGGGGGAAAATAATAACAATAAGGAGTTTTAAAACTCTTTTCTGAGACAAGCTTTACAGATGCAGATGAGAATGATGGATAATATACAGGCTAACCCAGAGCTGCTGTGTCCTGCACCAAGGTCAGGGTGCAGAGGAACCAGCCCACAGCAGGAAACACTGCTCTGAGTTTTATTCCCTAGGACATTCTTGTTCCTCTATTAGTTACATCTTGCTAGACTGATTTACTGGGCACTCTTTCCATGGCTTTATTTTATCTTCTGCATAATGATAGCTGTTTCCACAGCCACTAAAGGTCAGTATTAATTTTTAAAGCAGTATTGTATGAAACCAGCCAAGCGAAACAGGGAAAAATTATGGTGGCACCAGGACTGCTCTGGATTTTAAACTGTTAGGGAACAAAAGCAATTTATTCTTTTTCCACTAAAGCAGCACCTTTGGGTTCCCTGGGCACAACTAAAGAGACTGGGTATTTGTTGGTGGGTTTGCTTTCTGTTGCAGCACTGACAAAGCCAGGGAAGTGCTTAATAATGAAAACTAGTGCAAATATCACTTACCTTCCTTGGCATGCACCTCTTTTGAAATGAGTCTGTCCTGTACAGTTTGCAGTCTGTTTCAGCAGCATCTCTGAACAGCCTGCATTCCAGGAATCAGTTTAGTTTCCTGACTTGGCAGGAAAGGGTTGTTAGAAGAAGCCACCACACAGCAAAGAGAAGGAAAAGGATGTAGACCTAAGAAAACAAAATAGATCACAACTTATGTATCACAAAGACTAATTAAAGACCCCAAAGAGCTGAAAGACAAGTTTCAAGTCTCTCTCTCTGTGTACATATATATATATATATATGTATATATATGTATTGGGATTGTTTACTTCCCCCTGCTCAAAATGCTGTATTAAAAGAACTCCTGGCGTAGACCAGCAGAACCCCAATCAGCCAAATCAATTACTCCTGAGTGAGACAAGAGCCAGCCTTATGAGAAACAAAAGGGGAACAACTGGGCAAAGTGATAGAGAGCCAGGCTGCCCTTCAGACTGCATTAATTTTTGTGTTTGGGACTTTTTTACAGCTAGAGCTGAAGGGAAACAGTCTTTGTTCATGGATTCACTGCAACCACCATCTGGCCATGCAGATTTTTGTATGCAATTATCATTAAGCACCTTGGATCCATGATATCATCCAGGTGGTAGAGCACAGTTTTAAAGGAGCAGTGCTGGAATCACTGAGGAAATACTGATCCCTTCCTAGTCAGTCTTTGCTTTTACTCTCCAGCACAGAGACTCCTAATCATGTGCATTTGAGCAGTTCACAGTTGAAAAAATGGCTTCAAAGATGAAGCCACAGACTTGGAAAACCTAAAGGAAATAAACCAGAAGTTCTGCAGTGCCTTGTGCTGACAGGTTATTGTTATTATTAATAGAGGAACAGGGGGAAAATGCACATCCTATATTAACCCTGGACTATAGCTCTATTAGGCACCTACTACAGTCCTCAAAGATTTAGGACAGGACACAGGGATACTGAGAGATGCACACTGGTCATAAAAATGTGACAAAAAAATCAGTGTTTTTACAGCAGCTTCCTCAGCTCCCCATGCTTGTGACAGCACATCCACCCCTGGAGACATGACACATGATGCTACACCATAGACCAGGGTGCCTGGAAACATGGGCAGAGCTCAGAAACAAACCTTACACAAATCCTGGCACAAACTGATCACAGTTTCAGATAGGCAATATATTCCTGATGTCCAGGGAGACTTATCTTTCTTACTAGCATAGTAGCTAATGCACCACTGGGTCTAGAGCAGCCAAAGACAGTTCTACTGCTGTCTGAATGCACCTTGGTAAAAACTGATTTTGCAGTGTCCTGAAAAGGTGCTTTCTAACTTTGGCTGATTTCATGGGGAGCTGCCTAACAGAGAGCAGAGACTCTCAGAGAGTGCAGCCCTGCTTTTTCCTTACTGTCCACACAAACATTTCCCTTGAGAGCATCTCCCAGGTGCCTCACATGGCTGCTCTTGCCCATAAGATCATGCACCCCAGGTGTGCCCCATGGAGGGGCAGTGAGACTGCCTGGGTTTGGGGTGCCAGGGGTCTCCCAGGCTCTCAAACTGCCACTCTGCTGGAACCCTCAGCCCCTCCATGGTATTCTAGTTCATGAGTCCAAAATACAGAAACCTTGAGAGAGAGGCAGGGAGAATTCATCCCAAAATCCTGGCTGCAGTTTGAGCAGCAATTTATTCACATTGCTGAGTTAGCATAAGTTAATGTTTCTAATAAAACTATTGTATAATTCACCACAAATGACTCCTCCTCTCTAAGAGTTCCCTCACAAAGATCTGTTGTTCTTTGCTCTGATCAACTCCATCTCCTCATCTGGAAAAAAATACAGGGAATGCTAACTTAAATCCTCTGGGAACTGCATCCTTCCACCACAGACCCAAAATGCAGCCTAGGGCATCTGACATCACTTGAGAAATGATGAGTTGGTTCTGACAAAAGCCTTTCTCCCTTCACCCTCCTGCAGCATGCAGGATGCCTAGTGAAGGAGAAGCAGAAGATGACTGGGTGGGGAAGAAACAAAACCTTTCTCAGTAAGAACAGATCTGCTAAAGTTCAGTTTGAATTTTTCAGTGATGTGTCTTTGTTCCCCTGAGATTCTGCAGTATCTGTCTTCCCACTTCAAGAGAGAGAGACAGAGAAGCTAATTTTCATGGTACATTAACAGCTACTTTCATATTAGGCTTATTACCAATGTTCCTCATTCTTATCTGGCTTGCACAATGTATGTTTATGTCCAAACACATCTAAGGAGCAGCCACATTTTGCAGTAACTGGTTTGATGATGGTAATGTTTTGGTTTGGGTTTCTATAAGGAGGAACATAAGGCACTAAGAAAATAAGCCCACCATTAAAAACATCCCAGGCACAGCAAAAGCAGTGATTTTAACTCATCCTGACAATTTAAAATCCTATTAAAGCACAAAGAGCCAGAAATGCCCATTCCAACCATTTAATTGTTCCAAAAGTAAATAAAGCAGATCTCATTCCTGTCTCATGGCAGTTTCACAAATGTAATTCTCCTTTCTTAACTGAAGTCACTCCTGATTTGTACTGATGGGAGGGAGGGAGAATTTGCATCCATTACTCTCACAAGATACACGTCCTGACTGGGTGACACTCTCCTGTCTATCAGTAACCTTGAGAACTCACATAGGCTTGACTCCTATTTTGAGGTTAAAAGTCAAGTTTTAAAACTTCAATCTTTTGAATTTCAAGAACAGCAACTGGCTGCTGGGGCAGAAATGTCTAACAGAGCAAGATGTGAGACATCTGGGTTTGGAAACTCCTGTGTAGAAGTAAATTACAGGCTCAGGGACCAACATCCAGCTCTCCAAAATGCTCTCCTGTGTTCCCTGGTCTTTGCAGGACTTGTAAAGCTCACTGTGGACTATGATCAAGAGCTTCTGCATTTCCAGGTCAGTGGAGACCTTTCTCAAAGACATACACTGTCACCTATAGGTTTGAATCACAGCTAGAAACAGAACCATCAAACACACCTCCTATCACAGCTCCTGGAACCACAAAGGATTACCACAGCAAAACAAACCAAAAAAAAAGGTGTATTCTTTGGTTTCTAGGGGTTTTTTGAGAGCTGTGGCACACTACACCCAGTGCAGTGGAAGGGTCTGTAAAGAATGCTTTTGTTTTCTGTATTAAAAAAAAATTAGGAAGCCAAAAAGCTGATTCTGCCTCTCCCATCTTGCCAGGGTTTAATCCCAGCCAGCAGCTAAGCACCATGCAGCTGCTTGCTCCTTCCACCCCTCCAGGTGGAACAAACAAAACAAACAAGGTAAAACCTGTGTGCTGAGATAAGAACAGCTGAAAAACTAAAATAAAGTGTTATCATCATCATATTAAGATCATCATTATCATTGCATAATCCTCATTATAATAAAATGCAATGACAAAGAACAGAGCAAGAAGAGAAATAGAACCCAAGAGAAGTGCTGCACAATGCAAGTGCTCAGTACTGGCTGAGTGATGCCCAGGCTGTCTCCAAGCAGCAACACACCCCCCACAGCCACCCTCCTCCAGCTATACACTGGCCATGACCTCATATGGTAAGGAATCCTCCTCTAGCTCATTTGAGGCCATCCATCCTGGCTGTGTCCCCCCCTCAGCTCCTGCTGCCCCCCAGCCACCTCTGGCAGGGCAGTATGAGAAGCTGAAAAGCCCTCAGCCCTGTGCAAGCACTGCTCAGCCACAGCTAAAGCAACAGCATTCTCTGTGTGTTATCAGCATTGTTCTCATCCTAAATCCAAAACACAGCAGTGCACCAGCTCCTAGGTAAGAGATGAACTTATGCCAGCCAAAAGCAGGACACATCTCCAATCAAGTAAGCAAGTCCTTTGTGGCAAGAGACACCAGCTGCTCTAGATGTTTTGAACCAGAGCTTCCTGAGAAGCAAAGAGAAAATGAGACAGGTCTTGGCTGGGAAGGGAAATGCAGGGCTTTTAGTCTCAGGCCCTGTTGCTAAGAGGAACAAATGCTTCTGGCTATGATGCCAAGCAGAAGAAAGTTTGAAAACATACAAAGCCCTAGAACACCCTGTTTAAGGAGTTTAAAGAAATATTTGTGTTCACTTTAGATTTACCTGTTGAGATTTTGATTGGTTTTAAACCAGGAACCTTAAAAACATGTCAAGAAGTGCCTTACCCATAGCTAATGTGTGTCTTCCTGATGGCTCCTAGCCAGAGGAGCAGCTGCTTTTGCTCAGTTTGTAAAGATTTTACAATGTCATGAGAGTCTAGAGCTCTAGAGTCAGCCAAGATAAAGCAAAGTCCTCCACACAGGTGACTTGGAAGCTGGGAAGCACCCAGTCATTGGGGAAGAGCAGGCTGGTTCATTACTGCATTTCACCTCCTCCTCTGGAACATTCCCCCTCAGGAAGCCTCACACCACTTTTGCTTTTCTGCTCTTTCAGAACAGCAGACACAGTTACAAGCAGGAGAAAACTGCTCTGAGATGTATCATGCTTGATTTGTTGATCCTGTCAAGGAGTTAAATACCCATTTGCTGTTGTTTGCCTCTGATTGCTTTGTCAAAGAAATGAAGGGCTATCATTCTCCTAAAAATAGAAGTCAAATGAGTAGGAGACAGTGGTGTAATTTCATTTTCTTTTTAAAAGTATAGCACTAGCTATGCCTGCCTAACTAGCAGGCAATCTGTAATGATTAGAACCTCTTTTCCACACGCTCACCTTTCAGGGAGGTCACCAAGGGCACAACTGTGTTCCAAGGACAGGTGGTGGTATCCCAGAATTTCCATTTTGGAGCCTTCTGCTTTTTCTTCTGCTTCCTTATCTTCCAAAGGAGAAAACAAAAGCCACAAGCCTGGAAGGATGCAATAGAGAGGACTCACATGAATGACCTGGAGGTCCCTTAAGTCCCTTGGTTTGTATTCTTATGTAAATAATGAGGCACATTCTGCTTTTCCTGCCTCCTCTTCTGTCAGTGATGACACCACCCTCTCCCCACCAACACTCTGGCTACAGCAAGCTTCTCTTTTCACATAATCAGTTTTCATTTCCATCAGAGTTGAGCATTAAGCCTCCAGTACTGTGTCCTGTTTTCCAAACCACCAGGAGCTGATTCAGCCAAGGTGCACACAGCCTCTTGGAGGGCTCTGCAAAGCACAGCAGCTCCTTGCTGTACTGCTTCCAGGGATAGCTTCAGCACTAATAGCTGCATATTTGTCTTCCCCTGTAATTCTATATCCAGTCAGCCCAGTTTTTAATATCCATATCTAGTTGAAGAACAAAGGGTTAGATAACCAGGCTTTCTGCTCTTGTAAGCTGTGTTTTGGCTGTGAACCCCAGGCTGACACTTGCCTGGGTCACACACATGCTATGTATCTGTCAAGATGGGCACCAGATTGTATTTTGACAGCTATGGTGCTGGTGGAATAGTCTCAGCCAAAAGCACAGGACTCTGACTGCTTCTTTCTCCTGTGTCCAGTTCACAAAACCATCACTTGGCATTTACCCACAGAGCTAAAACTCTGCTGATGTGTTTGGAGAGCAGCAAGAGCAGTTTGGGGCTAATCATAACTGCTACAGATAGGCAGTTTCCTGAACTGTGAAGCATGCACAGAGAGCGAGCAACTAAACCAGAATGAGCAGACAGGCCTGGGACTGGTTTGTCTGGTAAGGGTCCCTAGGGTTGGCTGTTTGTGTGTTGAGTTGGATGCAGGTTACTTTCAGGTATTTTAGGATGTCAGGTGGTGATAGAACCAGGGGGAATGGATGCAAACTACAGGAGGGGAGATTTAGATTGGATATTAGGAGGAAGTTCTTCACTGTTAGGGTGGGGAGACACTGGAACAGGTTGCCCAGAGAGGCTGTGGCAGCCTCATCCCTGGAAGCTGTTAAGGCCAGGCTGGATGGGGCTGTGGGCAACCTGCTCTAGTGGGAGATGTCCCTGGCAGGCAGGGGGGTTGGAGCTAGATGATCTTTAAGGTCCCTTCCAACTCTGACAAGTCTGGGATTCTATTTCCTTTATCTAATGCCTTTAAGACACCAACCCAGTAAATGGATTCTAGATGCACATGTGAATGGGCTGTGAGTACTGTCACATTTACAAAAACCAAAATTAGGCAAAAGGAAACACTTTTTTTTTTGGTTACAAAGGCTTTTAAATCTTTTCACAGAGGACACTTCTCCCACCAGTCCTCTGGTGATGGAAGAACATTAACTCTTCCTGTGATTTATCAGCATGTTCCTATGGTAATGGCAGCCTCCTGCTCCTTATTCTAACCATATGCCCAAGCTTTACCTAAAAATAGAAGCTCCTTTGGTTTACCTTTGCATTTTGTCCTCATCCAGTTTCTGTATCAGAATCCTCCAGAGTAAGGCTACTATCTGTTAGTTCCCAATGTCTTGATTAGAGAAAGTATTGCATTGAGGCACAAAAAATAATAAAAATCAAAAATGGAAGGATATAAATAAAGAAAACCAAAATGGTCTATTAGAGTGGCTATCCTTCCATTATTTATGCTGGCTAGACACTATTTACTGCTTCTGGGTGAGATTGTTAAGTGATTTAGGAGAAGACATCAGTGTCAGTCTGAAGATAATCTTTAAGAATACCAAAAATAACACTCCTCCTCTTTAATAGATTTCCTAGCCTGAGAAATCCTGCAGTTATTCACACTCAAACTGAAATGGAAGAGCTGAAATAATTTCAGTTTTTCCCCCAGTACTTCTTTTCCTGCCTGAAAGTTCCAGCAGAGGTCAAACACATTAGGGACTCAGGAAGATGCATCCCCACACTGGCAAAGTTCAGTGCATAGAATCCTTGAAATAAACACACCCATAAGGCAGGGTTTGGTTACATATAAGAATGCAACATGAAGCAACAGCATGGCACTGGCCCAGAGCAAACATGTCTCCAGTATTGTTTCAATACTAATTACTATTAACAAAAAAATACCCATTTTCCCTGCATCTGAGGACACCAACCTGTGCCTTTTGAACTGCTGGGGCCCAGCTGCTCAGAGGCAGCTCCAATGCCAGGACTCACTCTCTCTGCAGCTACCTGAAGGGAGATTGCAGTGAGGTGGGAGTTGATCTCTTCTCCTGGGTTACCACCAAGAGGACAAGAGGAAACAGCCTCAAGTTGCAGCAGGGGAGGTTTAGATTAGATAGCAGGAAATATTTCTTCCCTGAAAGAAGGCTGCCCAGGGCAGTGGTGGATTCACCATGCCTGGAGGGGTTTAAAAAGCATAGAAATGAGGTCCTTAGTGGCATGGTGGTGCTAGGCTGATGGTTGGACTTGAGGATCTTGGAGATCTCTTCCAACCATAATGATTCTGTGGTCCTCTGTGACTACAGTGTGTGATCCCTGACTGGCAGCAGGGCTGGACTGCCACACTGCTTCCTGCTTAGCCTCCACTGGAAAAGAAAGTGACCCAGAGGGACTGAACTTTATCAGGATTTCTTCAGAATTAGCTTTCTTACCCTTACACCAACCTAACCTCCCAGGAAGCAGCTGGATCCCTGACGAGCTGCCACCTTTCCCCACCTATGAGTTATGCCTGTACTTCTCCTTCAGCTGACATGCAGAGCTCCTGCTCTGGAGGTCCTAGACACAGCCAGATCCAACTCCACACTGCATACCCTGCCCAGGAAAGCAGCAATCCCCAAGCCCAGAAGCCAGGCAGTGCTGACTCATCACACCCAACACAGACAGATAAAAAAAGCCAACAAGCTAAAGCTGTGTAACCTCGTGGCAGCTTAGTGCTGCTAAGGCAGATCAGACTCTGATTCAGGATCTCTAATCCAAGCCAGGGAGCACAGATGTCCTCTCAGACGTCAGTAGATCAAGACTGCAGTTCCTCCTGCAGGAGGCTGGCCCACGGCACGCCAGGGGAGGCTCTAAAAGAGGGAATTGTAAACTTTAATACACTACCACATGAAGTGGCATCTGTGCTCCCTGGCTGGGCTTCTGGAGTTATTTATTTATTTATCTGCAGCCTTCTCACCTCTGCAGAGCTGTGTGTTACAGAAGAAGTTCTTTTCTTTCCATCTAATTGAACTTCAACAGCACAGCCACAGCTGAAACTGGTGAAGTTTGGGTCATTTTGATAGTAAGGCTGCCATTTGTTTGCCTTCCTGCAGCTTGGTTTGCTGCTGCTGGTTTATCTTGGAAAATTCAACACTCACTTTTCCACACACCACATTTGATTTGCATTGTCTGGCCTTGGTTGTTCTGTGTGATGGATGCAGCACAGTTTAACACTGAGGATTTCAAGAGCTCTCTGGAGCCAAGGGCAATAGAGGGTTCTCAAATTCTCAAATAAACACACTCAGACTCATTACTACTACTACCACTACATATTTTACCTCTAAATGACAACGTCATTAAGGCTGAATATGTCTTCAGGCCTTCAAAGGCAGCATCCAAAGCAGGAGCTACTTAGCTAAGGCATCCCTGGGAGAACAGCTATGGAAAAGCAATATATCTTGTACTGTCCCATTGATCATTGTGCCTCTTCAAGGAAGTTTGAGACAGATGATGTGCATGGAGATCACAGCAGTGCTGCAGAGATTTTCACTCTGTTCCTCCTAGGCAACATCTCAGAGACATTAGTGTCTCTGTAAACTGAACAATACCAAAGTAATTCTTTGTCACCTACTATGAAGCATCTTTGTGCTAGCAGTGGCTTCATGGTACTTCTAAACTCCACATTCAAAGAGGCAGAGTGATTTTGTTCCTCTTGCTCTGTGTTGTAAAAGCCTGTGTTCACAGAGACAAGAAGTGACATTGCTCCCTGAACTACTACTTCATGAAAGGACAAGAGAAGATTACAGCATCCATTATTGATATAGCACCACCATTAGCTCTGAATTCTCTCCAGCACTCTCTGAACAACACCAAAACCTGCTATGTGCTGCTTAAATTTGTTACTCCTTTAGACCCTCCTCCATTAGCACCTGAGCACTCCAGATGAAATCAGACATGAGGCTGATATGCACTGTACAAAGAGAAAACCAAACCATTTCCTCAGGAGCTCCAAGAGAATCTCAAAGAACGGAGAAAGCAAAGTTGCTTATTCAAGCTGGCACAGTTGAAGCCAAATGTTAGTCCTTCTATCATGCCATCTGCTAAATATCCTGCACTGCTTCCCATTTGCTCCAAGGTAGCACCTTCCTGCTGCATATTTCCACTTTACAGCAGTGTACTTGACCTCCAAGAGGCACCCAAGTGAAGCAAATGACATTGTCTTCAAATTTGCTTTGCATTGGAAACAGATTAAGAAAACAAACCAAAACAAAACAGATCAAAAATACCTACTCTAGTTATTTTTAACAGTTTCCAAACTGATTTTTGGTTATTTCCTGGTTACTTCTAAATCAGATCAGTGCCACCATAAGCATAAATTCTTCTAGTACAAGTGTATATACATTAATCCTTAAATGCTGAGAGAGAGTCAGGACATACAACTAGCATCTCTGGGCTTGCAATGAGAGGGAAGGAAGGGAAGATGACTTCCACTGTGACCAAGATGCCCTACATGAAAACCTGATCCAATGAACCCAGTGCACCCTTCTTTCAGGTGCATCACTTCACATTTCAGCACATATTGCACTTCAGTAATATTTCACATGCACATATAAAAGAGGAAGGGGTTTGCTGTTGATGATAGTGACCAAAAAAGGCAGAGACTGCATTTCCATGGGGCTCAAATTCTCTAAAAGATTTACCAGACAGTCACTGGTTTCTACTTTTTATCTGGAAAAAATATAATAAAACATACCATGTTATTTGCAAATGGAAACCTAAGCCACTGGAGAGATGAAATGATGCATCCAAAGGAAACTTGGACAGAATAAAGAGCTGACTCCTGATCTCAACCTGATGCCAAAAGACCATTCTCACACCTTGGTGCCAAGCAGCATTTACCTAAACAGGCAGGATTGGAATGGAGGAAAAGGAATTAGTCTGTGTACATTGGCCTCTGAAATTGCTGCATATGAACATTCAGTGGAGAGCTGGAGATGCTTCCAAGCTGACACTGATGCAACCATCAATATCATTCATAACATGAGCTGTACAAAATAGCCCCCAAATAAAACCTTTTCAGAAGCATCATCTTCAGTTAATGTTAGCTTCCACTTTCCATCATGTGAACCAAGGTCTTTTTCTAATGGAAAAATACACTTGAGGTTCAGGGATATTGCTTAGAATTTCTGCCATTAAAGAGTGAGAGGTTTGCAGAGCTCTGTAAGTAGCTGTCAGACACAGAAGAATAGCTACTACCAGGGTTTAGAGTCCTGGTGTTTTCTCACATTAATTAGATGTGAGTCTTGTAAATTATTCAGCACTTCTTCAAAAACATATCTGAAGAGAAAATGGCCTTGAAATTAAGTTAGAACACTAACCCTTGCAAACAATTAATAGAAACTCTGTGACCATGGAGAGCACTGCTGTGCTCCTGTGCACAACCTGGTGAGCTGCTCTTTGGCAGGGTAATAGAGACAGGAGCCAAAGCAAGAGCCAGAATAATCTGCTTAATAAAACCCTTTCCAGGAAATCTAAAAGCAAAGGTACTCAAACTATAGGATAGGAAGCAAATCTTCTGGAGCACCTTCATTACCATGGAAATGAGAACAGTCTGTAGCCACAGTCAGCTCTTTCCTTCCAGGAGGACAAATAACTCACATCTGCCATCACTCCTCTCCAGAGGAATGTGAGCAGCCTTTTGGATTGCTGTTTCTCGTGCTGCTCACTCAAACATGTGCACATGGACACAAACAGACACTGCTGTAGGTTTATCTAAGCAAAGAAACACACTACAGTCCTGTCAATGCCTAGGCCATTGCTTCTGCAGGGGTCACCTCCCAGCAAGGCTTGTCTCCTCCTCAGAGGGGGATGCCAAGGAGGGAAAGCACAGCCTTCAGTTCAGAATTTCTGTGGCTTTCTGGAAAAGGAGTCTGCCTTGCTTTACCTTAAAGTTTCTTTTATTTCCTTCCTTTTTTTTCCCCCCCATATTTTACCAATATTTTTCTTTTCAACTGAATAATATGGAAAAAGTATTATTTGGGTCTATCTAAATGAAAATTATTTGGCTCTGGAATGAAGTGTGTCTGGTTGTGTTTCTCTTTGGGTTGTGAGGAAGGAGAGAACAAAAGGTTTGATTTGTATCTCATTCTTTATCCATATTTTACTAAAGTAATGCCCTTTCAAAAGTGACAGTCAAAACCTGAGTTTAAAAAGCATGAAACTAAAGGGAAGATGTTAATGTTTTTGAAATGAAACCTTTAATTGCCTTTTGTGCAGGAGGAGAGAGGCTTATTCTCATTCACCCAACCCTAGCTAGGTGAATTAACAGCATCCAGTCCAAAGCCCTAAAGAAAGCCAAATTTCTACATTTTCTCTTCCTAAAAATAAGTAAACAAACAAATAAATCTAAAAGGAACAGTTTCCCCCATCCCATTTGGAATAAAATTATCTCCTCTCTTTATCAGTCTGGAGAGCATGCCAACAATGCAGTAATGTAGGGAATAGATGGAAGAAACGTTCTTAGGAGATTCAGTTTTCAGTTCATCTCTCTCCTCTCTACACTCTGTACACTCAAGCAGCAGCTGAGACCTGAGAATATAAAGGCTGTTTGGCCTCTTTTGCCTTTAGCTTCCCTTCACTTGCTCCTTGGGCACTCCATCTGCCTGCTTCTTGTATGAAGACATCACCTTTCAGAGAGGACACAGGAAAACCATTTGCCATCCCACAGGGGCCTGTATCTGATGTCTAGCACTGTTCTCCCACTGCTGTTAGATCCCAGATTAAATGGAAGTTATCAGCTAGCACAGATGTGGTTTTTTTTCTTCCCAGGCTGTCTTCTTGGAACACAGCAAGAGGAGAGGACTCCTGCAACCCTTTACTCCCAGGAGCTCTGAAAGGATTTGATGTTGGGATGTTCAGAGCCCTTTATGCTTCTTCAGCTCCACAAAGCTGTAAATGTTTTTACCCTCAGAGCTCTACAGCAGCTCCTTATCATGTTCTTTCCTGTCAGTATTGCTCAGTTTGCTCCTCTCTGGGGATGGGTGAATGCAAGAGCTTACTATCACTTTGCAAAGTGTTCCTCTCTGGTGAAAGCAGATTCCCTTGTCTTCCTCTGACTATTCATTACCCTGAGCTGAGTCTGGAAAGTTTCTGAAGCAGCAATTCATTTCAAACAGCAAAATAATTACTGAGGTTTGGGGTTTATTATTTAAAAGCATGTATTAATAACTCCTTCAATCCATTATGAAAAATCATTATCTTCTCACAATCCAAACAGTGGGAGGCCTAATTAATGATCAGTTTCTCTTAGCTGATATTCAGTAAAGGGGAAAGAAAACACCTTGTCCCTCTGTCAGAAGTGCCTGTTGCTCAGCATGGTCTGCTCTGTGTCTTTGCTGAGGAATGATGGCTGTTATGGCCCTTTTGTAACAGAGTCAATCCATTGGGCCACCTATGCCTTAGTCTTGCTTTAATCTTGGCCTTGGGCTTTAGTCTTGCCACTCTGGGATGCCAGATGCAGCCATATCCAGTGCATATGTTCAAGTGAGAATATGAAGAGGTTGGACTAGATCACCTTTAAAGGTCTCTTCCAACAAAAACCATTCTATGATTCTAAAAGAGTTTAAAACTAAAGGAGCTAATACCCACCTGGGTTTCTGCTGCACTTCACTGATCTCCTTGCACAGGCTAAGATGGAATTTGCCATGCTAAGGATCACTGTTGTATTTTTTAAAGAGAAGGATGACTGAGCATGATCCTGGTTAAACTAAAAAGGTTTATGTTTTATTTCCCAAACATGTAGTTTAGCAAGATGTTCCTTCCCCCTTCTGGCTACTGTGCATTTACCTGAGGGGATAAGACCCTAGATGTGACAGCAGGGCTAATGCCTGATAAGATCAATATCCCAAAGAAGACAAGCTGGATCAGGGAACATGAACTCTCCCCAAAATGTCAAGATTTCAAAAGTTTTCAACATCTTTTACTTAAAAGGAAAGGAAGCCCAAGAGAAAAAAAGCAGGATCTGGAACTGCTATTCAAAAGCAGGCATCTGAACCTAGTTCCCCAAAATATGGCTGTCCCAGGCTGTAAGCTGGTGTCTGTTTCAAGCTAGTCCTCCTCTCAACTGATAAGTTTCCACAGAAAGTTTTCATTTTTGATCAATTTGCCAAGGAGACAGTTCTGCTGAAAATTCCCTTCCCAGGATTGGGTTCATTTCCATGGCAATCCCCATGGTTCTGGTTTCCATGCTGGCATTTTTGTTTTTCATTTGTGCATCCCTCACCAGTACTCCCTGCTTCAGAAATGATTCCATTTGATCCCAAAGCTGTGATGCTCCTTGTGCACTTCAAAAGCCAGAGCTCTTCTCTAGCAGAAGAATGAGGTGGTTTAGCTAAAGCTGGAGTCCTGTGATCTTCTCACCCCTCTTGAGTCTGCTGCCTGCAGTCTGCTGGGTTCTGTCAGGTGCCAGTGCCTGGGCTGAGGAGGCTGAGCTATGAATCAGGGCATGGGAAACACTAAGAGGCAAGGCTGGCCACTCTTCCGTCTGCTCCAAGGGCCCAAACAGAAGGTTACACTGCAGAAGCAGCATGCTGCTTGCTATTCCAGAGCGAGCAAACAGCAGCTGAAGACATTGCCTAAGCCTGTTACATGAATTTAAAGAGGAAAGAGCTGTCAGAAATTAGAAAGGATCATGCCACTCAGAGCAGGCACTGCACAGAAAGCAGAGGAAAGGAGGAGGTCCCAGCAAGATTGGCAGAACCATGAGAAGACAAACTACTGTCAGCAAGAGAAAGCAACTAGATTCCTCCTCTGCTGACCCAGCTGCTTCTCCAAGGTAGGAACAACCTTGGCTTTCCCTCTGTCCTCTCTCTTTGCTCTTTTCCAAGCCCAAAGACATGCAAGCTAAGCTTCAAAGCTGTACCTAAGCCAGCCCATCTGCCAGAGGGCTGACTTCTACTGTCACACAGAGCCCTCTCCTCCACACTGCTTCTACTGCTCTTCAGGATCAACTAACCTCGAGGTAGCAGATGCAGGAGGATGGCAAAACAAACAGGCCAAGGCTAAAAAGCTTTCAAATGGAGTGAGGGAATGCTAGAAAGCATCCAGAAAATCCTGTCAGTTGAGCAAAGGGATGCACTGTGCCATCCCTTCAGCTTCAGAAGCTGCCAGAGACCCTTCCAGACAAGCGACACTTTGCACCCACAACTGTATTTGGAAGTTATACAAGTGGATATTAACATCTCAGCTACTACTGTTGAATCATTGACTTCAAATCAGAAGAAGTGCTGTGCTCAGCACTTCTACAGGAAATGTCCAACAGCCTTAAAACCAGATTAAAAAAAAAGCTGTAATAGTTTTAATTGTTATTATATTTTCACTGCTAGAAACTGAACTGAAAGTTTGGTGATACAGTAGGAAATTAAAATTCTAAAAGCCAAGAAATAATAAAAGCCAGGAAGTAGTTATCTGTCTAATAGCTCTGCCAAAATAAACTACAAGGCCTAAAATTACATTAAGAAAGACTCTTGAAAGTAGCATAAGACTATAATGTATCTGCATGTGAAGTCAAGAGATCTTTCTGAGCTACAGATGAGGCTGGAAAAAGATTTCCAATGAGTAGCAAGTAGCTGCATGGTTTGCTTTGAGCAATCTTCTTTCCCTGCCCCTAAATATTTCTCTTCTATACAAAAGGTCTAAATTCCTTTGACTGGCAGATCACACATCACAGCAAGTCAACAGAAACCTTGGCTTTCCTCCCTTATCTTCCCTTCTGCAAAGTGTGCTGCTAGGATGCTGAATTCGGTAATGGGTAAATGCATCCCTTTTTAATGTGTGACTAAAGCATAAAGAAGTTTAATACCAGGCACTAGCAACATATACAGTGAGGGTTTAGTCATGCCCTTTGATACACATGAATCAAGAAGGCTTTCTCTGCAGGCTGTTATAACAAGCTATGTGGTTTCCAGTTGTCAGGCCTTAAAGTGCAGAATCAAGGCCCCCAAACCAAATCAGACAGAGATGATAGGAGTGGAGAGTAAGAGAAGATGCAAGGTATTTGCAGCAGGATCATACAGAAGTTGCACTGTGTTAGAAGGAGCCTCTGCTTCAAGACAAATATGTAACAACACCCAAAGGAACACACACAAAAAGAAAGTCCTGGCTTTTCTCCTGGCCCATTTGACTACCAAAGTGCCACTAGCACAGGGTTCAGATCTCCAGACCTAGCTAATACTCTCTCTGGCTGAGACTGACTCTCACAGCAAGACTACTCGGGGCAGGAGTGGAGAAAGCAGCTGTAGGGTTTACTTGCAAAGCTAGTGAGCAATAGCAACCTACAAACTGGAACACTAGGAGTTGGAACTCTATGAAATGGACCCAAGGGGAGCCAGGCTGGCAGGCTAAACCAAGGGAATGGCACTCCTTTCTGCTAGAGAACAGAGCTGGTGACTACATGCAGCATCTCTTATCTAAACTCTATATCACTTGCACCTATAAGGGATTTTGAAAGTAGGCCAATAACAAACATTAAAGCATTAGGCTCACTTATTATAGCTGATAACAGAGCTGGCATAAACAGTACAGATGATTAAAGGCATACAGGTTACAGGAGCATTGAGGAGATACAATGATTACATTTTAACTTCATTAAGACTTTGTGAACACCAGCTTTCTCTGGGGGACCTATTTTGTGATTTCATTTAGCATGGGTCTGGACCAGATAAGGAGGGGGAAACACCATCACCAGAGCACATAGTGGCCATTTTGCAGGCAGATGTGAATTGTATTGTTCCAAAGCCACTGTCTTTCACTTGGCATTAGAGTTAAGAATACAAGAGCCGCAAGTGAAACACACTGCAGAATTGTTTCTCATGAGCATTGATGTATAAATCCCTGGGTTATGATTGCCATCTCCAAAACCCAAGAGCAGTCTGGTGGAGCCACAATATCTCAGCTAGCAGTTCCTGAGCACAGCCACACAAGAGATCTGCGCCATGACTGCACGAAACCCAGGGAGACCCCAGTGACTACACACAGACTGTGGCCTCCCTTTCCTCCCTTCCCCTGTGAGCAGTCCTCACATCAGGCTTCTCACAAAACAGACATAGCAGAAATGAGCAGTGCTAGGAAATCAGTGTTTCTGTCACTCTTAATGTATGTCCTGCAACTCCATGTTCTTCTAAATGGCAGAGTTAAAAAGAGCTGGCAACCCTCATTCCCAGCCAGAACAGAGATACCTGTGTCAGAACATCTACTATGAGCTGTGAGGCAGGAAACACTCCTCTGGGCATCAGGAATCCCTTCAAGGCCACAGGAGAGACAGACAGGTGAGCAAACAAAAACTAGTCAGTTCTTAAAGTAAAGCAGAGAGTCCAGTTGGTTAGTGTGGAAGTGGAAGCACATGCACTCTTAGCTCAGTGGTTTAGATGTTGGCTTCAACAGGTTCTTTCCAAAGACATGTATGTAAGTGTCTGACCAGCACCAGCAGCAAGGTGCTTGTCACATCTACATGCCTGTCTGGTGAAGGACTCAAAGTGAAAAGCAGCATTTAGCACAACAGTAAGACATTTGGTGTCTGAGAGGGCTGCTGATCTAGCACTCCTCTTACTCCAAACTAACCTGCTAGATTTGTCTGAGATGTGTGTTCAAAGGAAGATCACAAAGGGAACCACCCATGCCTGGCCCATTGAGATAATAAAAAATAGGTTTGTGACTCCATGCCCATATTTGTTCCATTCAGCCTCTTCCTGGTGTGGTGGCAAAATAATGTGACATTTTTTCTGGGGGGTAAAAAAAAGGCAATAATAAGAAATGAAGAGACTTGCTCAAACCCCCATAATGCACAGAGTATCAGAAGCCAATAAAGAACACCCAACACCTACCTGATAGTCCCACACACTGCCTATCCCCCTTCTCCTCCACTTCTCACTTCAGAGAAGCTTAAAATACCTCCCTGACTGAAAAGAATTTCCAGACTTTGCAGAGAGATTATTTCACCCATCAGTAAAAGGCAGTCATTTCTGAAGTAGCATTTAGCAGAGCACAGCAGCCTGGAACAAAAGGTGAAGAAGAACTTATTTAAATGAAATGTAGGAGGAGATCTAGAAAGGCAGAACTTTCCCTTCAGAATGATCTCAGGATATTGGGTTACAAAGAAAAAAGTCTGCATGTGGTGAAAATTACAG
Organism: Galbula dea; assembly: GCA_013399015.1. Taxonomy (NCBI): domain Eukaryota; kingdom Metazoa; phylum Chordata; class Aves; order Piciformes; family Galbulidae; genus Galbula; species Galbula dea. Next base: position 1,768,343 of record VWZX01008711.1, on the reverse strand, counting down.
CAAGCTGTTGAAAGAAGGAGATCTGAGATGTTTCCCAGGTTGATCAGTCCATCTCCCCCACCAGCCTGATATAGCCACTGCTACTTATTAACTCCACTCCTCATGGATTCTAGCTAGAAAGCCACCAACTGCAATTCCAAAGCATTCCCTGGTGACCTCTCATCCACCACTGAGAAGGCTAATTCCAGCTGCCTGGGGAGAACAGGCAGTAAGCCATGCAATACCAGGATAATATAATTATCCTGGGGGTGGGGGGTGGAAAAGAGTCATTGGGTTGAGGATTCTCCCTCCCAACTAATTTATTCTGCCTGCTCTCACAATGAAATAAAAATGACTTCCTCTGTTTAAGATTTCAACTAATCTATTGCCTGAAACCAGCCATCAGAAATGGACATTATCATTTTGCTGGAAGAGTAAAGAGGCCTAGATAAAGAGAGGGAAGTCTCCTCTTTGGGATACAATTATCCCTCAGAGCTTAAAAAAACAATAGTGTAAGAAATCATGTATTATAAATGATTAAACACTGCAACATGAAAATCAGCCTGTTACAGAAACCTGCTCCAGAGAATACTCCTGAATAGCAGAATCATCACTTCCCAACATGATCAGAATTCAGGATTTGTGCATTCCTCTGCATCAGGTGTTCATTATTCTAAGCCAAGCTGCTTGTGTTTCTGTCTTGCAGCAGCAAGGAGAAGGTAGATGACTCCATTGGCAGCCTCAGGAAGGAATTACATCCCCAAGTTATGATGTTGCAGGTTAATTTCATGGCTGGAAAAAAACAACATTATTTTATAATGAATACTGTTTACTTTCTGTCAAAGCCTGGACTCTTCTCCCATAAATATAACAGGTGGAGAGTTGTTAAAGGCTTTATTGGGGAGGGAAAAAAAAAACAGTTCCAGCTGTCAAAATAACAAACTTCTAACAAAGCCAAAACAATTCCAACATCCTTAACTCAACTGTGATGAAAAGGTAAACATCACAAATCACTTTTTTATAAAGTCCTTATCTGTGCTGGAATTCAGTTCTTTATATTAGGTCATTTGTGACCTTGTCTTGGCCTCTAACAGAGAATCTTTACTTAACTTTAACATGCCATTAGAAAGCTCAAGCAGCAGGCATCAAACACTGCTTTATGGGACTGGATTTACTACAGGCATGTGTTCAAGTAGACACCATTCAGTAGCTTCACATAAACTCTACAATTATGAGATCATTATACACAACATTGGCACTTCAAAATCAGAAGGGGAAAAAAAAAGGTTTGCAGGACTCTTTAGAGGTCTCCAACCCCCCCTGCTGCAGAAAAATCTTCCTGACCAGGATGGGGAAAATCCCTTTTCTTAGAGTTCATCAAAGTCAGTTCTGTCCAGCCAGGAAGGAGTGCCCTGGGACACAATCCCCACCATATTCAGCCATCATTAACACTGCCAAAACCAGCACAACTACTATAACAAGTTTTTCTTTTATCAAAATTCATGGACTAGATGATCTTTCAAGGTCCCTTCCAACTCCTAATATTCTGTGATTCTGTGAACAGAACTAGAATGGAAGCTGGGATCTCAGATAACCTTGTGACTAACACAGTGGCTGTGTCTCAGTTGTGATCAGTGCACTGCAGCACTCATGACACACCACTGCCTGCCCTGATGGGACAGGACTGTCCCTAGTTCTTATGTCATATGTCCCAGTCCCATCCAGATGCCTTAGCTCTCATCAGGAATCTGAAAAGCCACTCATCTGCTGTGTTATACCTGCATCACTGAATCCTGAATCCACATCATGTGTTTGTTAACAGCTGGCTTCTTGCTTGGGCTAATAAGAAACTCACCCAACCTCCAGCTCTGGATATCTGCAGTTTGTCTTTGCTCAAAAAAAGTGACTTTCTCACCAAATATATACATATCACAAGGCAATGTGTGCTTTTCATAATCACAAGGCAATGAAATATTAAGTAGATCTTACATGCAGGCTTCAAATTGCAATAGTTCACAGATAGGATATTTAGTGCCTGTATTTACTGCAATCCACAGACTTATTACTGCTGATACTGAAAGAGTTCCAGGTGCCCCAAGACTTTTCCTTCCTCACTTTTTCCTCTATAAGAGAAAAGCAAAGTGTTGTCACTGACACATCTCTGAGAGAGCTCCTTAAGAGATGATTTGTAAAATGCCCCTTGGTGGATTGCTGAGGTTAGGAGAGAAATAAACTCTGCACATGAAATAAGGGCTAGAAAAAATGATTTCTGTGTCAGCCTGAAATGCAGATCTGTCTGAAGTTAGACACCAGTGTGCTGCTGTACATCATTGCAACAAGCAAGGAGCTTGTGCCTGTGTCTCCAGCAGCTGCATGGAGCCCTCAGCATTTTCACTTGATTTTCTTTCCCCTTCAGAGTCTGGCCCTCAGCCCATTGCATACCCAAGTCCTCCAGTCCCTGAACCTCCCTCTTGCCCTTCTTTCATCTTCTTGGGGCTGCACTCCAAGGCATGTGCAACCATCAGCCAGGGTTTCACAGTTACATGAGCCAGATGGAACCTCTTCTCAAGTTCATGCTAGTGTCACACATGATTCAGCTCAGAGCCCAGCAATTAGACCGTCTCCTGCTTCTGCCTGCATTTCTCCCTCTTGGAGATGTACAGGCATTTATATAATATTTGGGCTGCCTTCCCTCCAGGGTGCCTCTGCAGAAAAGCTGCCAGCATTACACAGACACCAACAGCCCCTTCATGTTCAGTGCCAATTCACAGCAGCAAAGGAACTGGTGCAATCACTTCAATCAGGCCATCTCCTCTTCCTAGACAAAGGTGAACTTAACAAATTAACTCTCTGAACTGCCTTAGCCTTCAGCCTCTTCCAGTCATTTCTTCCCTTGCAAGGACACTTCACTCTGTGGCTACTTTGCTCAGGTTTATGTTCTTTGGAGACTGAAAATGGTTTTGAAAAGTCAACCTTTCCTCAAAGAATTATTTCTCTTCTCTTGGTAAAACTGCTACTAAATATAAGCAATGCTGTCTTTGAAAACCTACAGAGAGCTAGGAAATGAGACATGATTCCTTAAATAGAGCTTCCTATTTCTGAACTGTACCTTTACCTAATATGTCCATAATGGCTAGAAAAGAATAGGACTGTGTAGGCACTTGAGTAGTGCTAGAAATGGGGAGGAGGAGGTGTTGCTTGCCTAGATTATTTCTAATAATTAAGAGGTTTTCATGCAGCCTTTAACTTACTAGTAACTGTATAATATATATTGAATCTCCTTGTGCCAGATCCTCATGATCCATCCAGTGAAAGCAATGCTATTATCAACTGTCACTGGAGAGGCTAATGATGAATTCTGTAATTTCATGGATTTCTTTCTTCCAAGATTATCCCTCATGAAGATGATCATGACTTCCTTCTAACACCACTGGTGTTCATTCCTTCTTTCAGCTGCAGATTCTCCCAGGAGCAGAGCTTAGCTCTGCTGGCTAGCACCCACTGCTAACAATGACTGCCTCAGGAGTGCATCTTTTAAGACTTCAGACATCAAATCCAGACATGGGTTTCTGACAGAAAATACAGTGTATACATACATAACAGTAATAATAACAATTAAGGAAATTAAAGGCAAGATCTTATCACAGCTAAATGCTTTCTCCCTTCCTCCCCAGTTTTCCTGCCCACAAATACTTTGATTTTTAAACATGATATTCCCATTTAGGTTAATTCTCCCCAAGCTGCACTTCATTAATTGCTGTTTCCTGACTCAAACCACTCTAATGCTGTGCTCCTCTCCCCACACCTCTTAAAGCACTTTGCATCATTAGTTCCAGCAATCAAAGAGGTAAGGACTAGGATCTGAAGTGACCACAGCCCACAGGTACCAAAGGAAGAGGGACAGACACTCGATATTTCTGACCACAGAGGATATTCCAGCAAACCAACATAAACCAGCTCCATGGTTAGAAATCAAAACTGGGAAAAAGACTTGAGGAGAGAGGCATGCTGTCAGCTACTGACTGACCTAGGTGGCCATCTCTTGAAGTTTGGAGGCACTCACTTTGATATAAGATCCCACAGTGTAGGCAGTGTCTGGGGTGATCACAGGGCTGCCTTCTGGCATTCATATCTCTGAATTCTCATGGTTTAGCACCTTCTCCCATTGGGAATAAACTGCCTCCACCCTGAAGACAACTTGACTCATTACATCCAAAGTCACCTGCCAGCTTTTGCATGTATCTCTGTTCAGAAAGCTTTGGCAGAGATGAAGATTACCCCTGGAGCACAAAGCTACCTATCTCTCCCTCCTCTCTCCTTCTCCCATGATCTCAAACTTTGCTGCCTTGACAGCAGAGATATTGGCCTGAATTGTTACCACATCCTATTATTCTTCTCTTTCTCTGTTCTCCTTGTTTGGCCATTTACATGGAAGCCATAAGCTGCAGTGCAGTTATTCATTCAGCCTGAAAGCTATGGGCATGCAAAGTTTGAGTGCAGTCTGAATCTCAACAGTGACTTCTGCCAAGAGTGCTGGAGCTTTTCCTCTCCTGCCCAAGCCCAACACTGAATGCACTTGAGGCACCTTCCCAGTTGTAGAGCTGCATGGAAATTAATGTATTCTGCAGTACATTTGTAGTAGATTCCCTCAAAAGCAGCCCTTGTTTTCTCTTTAGCTGTACAGGCAAATTCACCTGCTGCTCCCTGTAGAGCAATGAAACTCATGGAGATAAACAAACACAGAGCAGCAAGTTGAGAGAAGATGTCTCATTACCATGGAGATAACATGGCCAATGCTGTTAGAATCTCAGTCTCTATCTACACCCAGTAACTTCTGGGGAAGGAACAAAGGACTAGAAATCAAACAGCTCCACCATGGACTGTTAGGAGACAGTCATCAGCAAGCAGCAGATGAAAAATCTTTAGCTCTTTTTATCACTGGAGGGCACAAACCCAGAGCTTGCTGTGTCACACTGGGATGCCTTAACACTCACAATCTGCTTAGACAATAGGTACTTGTTCCAGTTGCTGCTTTCTGCTCAGAGAAATCTCCCTAGGCTCACAGACTTCTAATTTCAGGATTGAACTTCTATCTGGAAGGTTCTAGAGTGTGACTTTTTGCACATTTCCTTGCCCACTTGCCTAGGAGGCTCTGGACTCTGGGGTGTGAATAGATAGAACATGCAGCTTGCACCTTCTCCATCTTTCAGGGGAATTTTTCTTGCCCTCAACTGACAGGGTCAATGAGTGCAATGTCTCAAGGAAAACTTGGAATTCAATTTCCATTCCAGACAGAGGAGAAAGCTGAGCAATGGAGGAAAACATGGATCAACACTCATGGACTTAACTAGGAGCTCCTAAGGTCCCTTCCAGCCAGAGTTACCCTCTCATTCTCTGATTGTTTTGAAATACAAAATCCAGGGTAGTAAAAGGCTTCCTTCTTGATTCCAATCTACAGCACAGTGGCTGTTTTGCCAGTTATGATTTTTGATGCTTATGCTTTCTAGTGGTAACTAATTTATGAACAGAAAAATAATCAGGAAAATGTTTCTCTCTTCACTACCAACTCCACTTGACTTCCCAAGCTACAGACACTGATCCATGCCTGTTTCTAGGTCTCCCTCTCAGCCCTGTCTGCCTCCACTTGTGCTATCCCTCTGTAGCTTCCAATCTGCAGAGGAGAGGAGGAAAGAAAAAGCTAGTGACAGAGAAGCCCTAGTTATTTCTCAGTACAATCTTTCTTCAAGAAGCAGTAAAAACTTAGGCTAAAGGCTGTCATAACCTTCATCAAAGGTGGCTTTAGTTAGGAGCATTGTGACAATAACGGTGGATTTACTGGGTTTGCACTGCACCACCTTGAATTGTCTAGAATTCAGTTACTTGAGGAGCAAGCAAGTTGTTTTGTCAGTTGGCTGTCCTTCATTTTAAGGCACACCATGAAACTTAACACAAGATACTCCTGTTCCAGAATGACTTCCTCTTTCTGGTGCTGCTCTTCCTTTACAGCAATAAACTCCTGGTAGAAATCGTGGAACTGATGAAAGATTTGTTTCTGCTGGCTAGAAACAACCCAATCCCACAATATGCATGCAAATGAATTCTTTTTACAACTTCTAATTAAGTCTGGTAAGACACAGGCTACCTTCTGATAGACCTTGCCATCAAAAAGATGCCAAGCTGCCTGTTGGCTGCATCCCATAACCTATTTCAAAGGCTTAAGAAGCAAAACATGGTCTTCAAACTACTGAAACCCTGTTTCCTTGTGCTGGAACTGGAGTGCCTCTTGCTCATCTGCCCTTACAGAACCTCAGGTAACCCTACTGTTTCCTGCCTTTTTCATTCCTTCTGCCACCACAGGAGGCTGCCAATGACCCGTGGCAGCTTTGGTGTGCAGCTAGAGCTCAGCTCTGAAACATCTCAGCCCTTTAAGTCCAAGAGGTATCCTGCAGTGAAATGCCACCGTGCTAAACCATGCAGCTGAAGTCAGAAGGACGAGTAATGGATTTCTCTACATGATACAATAAAAGAAGTCAGTTAAATCCGGATATGGGGCAGAGAATAAAAGGTTGACTTCATGAATAACTTCTCCTGAGCCAGCTCTGAGCTCCCAGCCTGGGGCAGGAGGGCAGTGAGGCAGTGCTGGAGTATGCCTGGCTTGCACATCTCTGGGACAGACCCCAGGGTCACACAGTGCCCCTCTGGGTACCTGCAGCTCCTGGGGATGGCACAGGAAGAACCCCGACTCTGGGATGCTCCGAGTTGTTTTCTGCAGCTCCTGCATGATGGCAGTTAAAGCTTCTTAAGCCTCTCCATTCTTCTCTGATTCTCCTATACATGAGCTTATCAAGCACACATTGAGAAATCACTTGCCACTAAACAGGCACAGTTTGAACAATTCAAACCTAGGACACAACTCAGCCTGCCTGAAACATCATCTCACAGGGACAAAATTTCTTCAAGCTGTTATATTTTTTATGTTTTCTTAAACTCTTTGTGGGTTTGGTTTTATTTTATTATTGTTTATAAGTTCTTCTTGATGAAAGATGAGTAGCAAATAGATTTTCCTGTTTTATGTCAAATATTTGAGTAATATGGGTGCATATATCAACAACAGCTATCTAACAGAAGCTGTCTTTGGTTTATTAACATTTACCAGTGCTTTAAGGATACACATTCAGAATGTGATTCCAGGTCGATTGTTTTCATCATCTGCAATGACATTGACTCTATATTCAAGTTAAATCTTATTCATACTTCCATCACAGCCTGATTTATTTATGACAGATCAGTTTACAGACACAGGAGAGCACTGCATGCAAAGCTAAACAAAAGTGTCCAGAAACCAAGCAGTGGTTGTACTGAAAATGACAACCAAAGGACTGGGCGGAAAAAAATCACAAGAGAAATAGTGTGGGGGAAAAAAATACAAGCAAACAACAAAGATCAGCTGACAAAAATAGTGTATTGCTATGTTTGCATCACTGACCTTCAAAGGAAGCCTTTTAGGTGAGCTGGCTCCATGGGAAGGTGCCATGAGCTGCACAGCCTCAGAACAACGGGAAGAATTCAGACAGACTCCTGAAATGATTAGGAACTGCCATTACCTCAGTTACCACTGAAGGTACAATGTTCTGGATGATTAACCAGTGATCTTAATTTTCCAATCAATATCCAAGACCTGTGAGTTTACAGGAGTTCTCCCAACCCTTCAGGTTAAGAGGTCCAGAATCTGACAGTGATGGCAGCTGCTGTCATCTCACTTCAATCTGTATGTGCAGAGGAAAGAGCATCCACAGCCATTCACTAGATGGACAGGAATGTAGGCACTTCAGAAGCTGAAACTGGAACATTTGCACTCCTGCACAGACCTAGTGCTTGATCTTGATCAAGAAGCTTCTGAATTCAGTAGGAAGCAGAGATTTTAGTGCCTCCAGATACGAGTGCCCTGGCTGTTCCAAGACTCCTTTAAGTTCACATGAAAATAACTTCCTTAATTACAGGGACATTAGCTAAAATGTTGTGATGATAATTACTAGACATAGATTGGTTGTGAGTAGGCTTCTGAATGGAATCTGGAATAAAAGCACAGATTGCTTGGATCCTCCGATTCACCTCATTTTTATTCTTCTTCTCCTGCAGTGCAAAGTTACTGCAACCTCAGAAACATTGTCCTAAAGGCTGTTTTCACAAGAGAGTGTTTGGTTGGTTGTTTTTATGCTGACAGTAACTGCCTCAGTACCAGACGTTTCCAGCAGACCAGTAACCTGCAAGTGTTCCAGAGTCCTTAGGAGCCTGCCTATCAGCAGGCCTGGAAATGCTTTTCAGTTTCACCTTTCTGTAAAGCCTAACCTAGTTAAGAGACCATTTGTTCTGTTTCTCTTGACCCTTTCTACCTCTCTCTGCTTTTAGTCCAAGTCAGCAGGTTAAAGATACTTTTAAAACCAGATCTGCCCAAGGGAGCAATGGCAGAGTGCATGAAGGTTTTCAAAGGCCCTCCACAAGCATCCACCTTTGAGACTAAAGTTTCACAGAATCATTAAGGTTGGAAGAGACTTCTGAGATAATCAAGTCCAACTCTTTCAAAAGTTTACCCTCCTGATGCACACTTAAAATCACTCATTTTAAAGCCAGGAGTGACTCATATCAGACTCTACTCAGACCTCTTACAAGGAAGAGGCTGATAAAATTTCAACCAGCAATTTCTGCATTGACTCTAACTTTCCTTTTCACCACCTTGGAGTCCTGATTTATATGCATGTGATCAAAACCATTCCTACCCTTCAATGAATTGGTTCAATGTTAATTTTCCCTCTCTTTTAAATATTAAAAGATTTTCTTGAAAGTTCAGCCTTTAGTAGATATCATTGAACACTTAGCCTGGGTTTGACTGGGTACCAAATGCAATCTTGAGTAAGCAAGCAAGATTAAAAATAATGATGTTGACCCTAGAACAAACTTCTGTAATTTGAATTTGAATTCCAGCATCCTACTCCAAGTTTTACTAAGTTCTAGAAAGAAATCTATTAAGGAAAAAGAAATTCCTTTATACCTCCTGATTTTTGGTGTTTTGGTCACTAAAACCTGTTACAAACCCACTGTGCTACATTGAAAGAAATAGCAACTGTGTTGCACTATGTGACTACATCTATTTCACACGTTTTTCAACATACATTTCACAACAATCTATGCTGTGAAACTCTGAGCAATGTGAAGAACAAAAGGAAAAAACAAGGCAGAAAAAGGACTGAATATCTCCACAGAGCAGATCACCCTCAAACACAGTGAGTAGCAGGCACAGTGCAAAGTAGCTGAGAGATTTCCTCAGCAGCTCTGCTGGGGGGAAGCCCTGGCTGCTGACCATCCCTGGGACCTGTTCACAGGCCTGGGCTGACATTTGCATTTCTATGTTTAGACAGACAGACCCTGGGGCAAGGCACCAGGATTTGACCTAATGCACTGGCTTCACTGGACCCTGACTAACATCATTGCCTCTAGCAAGCCAATAAATTATGGCCCTTCCCTTCTAATACATGAATAAAATTCTTTTGATTTATGCTAATATTAATTGTTGTTAATATCAGTGTATCCTAAGAGCCTCAAAAGATCAGCTGAGTAAAGCACAGCCTGGCAGCACTGGCAACCTTTAGACAGATGCAGCTTGTTAAGCCAAACCATCTGCAGCAATCTGCTCCAATGCCTCTTCTGCTTATTAAAAATACTTTTTAAAGCCTTTCCCCAGAGATAAGAAAAAACAAAAGCCAGATAGCATTAAATGATTCCTCTTTCTGCCAGATAACATCAAATGATCTCCCTTTTCCAAAACACTTCTTCATTAGAAACATCATGCAGTTTCATATGCAAACAAAGACAACACAAAGAAGTTCAACCAATGCCCAGTGCACTCCCTTTCAGTCTGACCAATACTGTTCCACAGAGTGCAGGAGCCATGAAACACCTGCACTGTGCTTCTACCTCAGGCTGGTGTTCCAGCCCCCATGCTGATGCTACCTTGCCCAGCCAGGTGTGGGTGCACAGACCAGCCCAGCCCAGTACCTCTCACACACTTGTCCACTAGGCAAAAACCATCCTTGGATTTCTGCTGGCATTTGTCCCTGTGCCAGGACTTCTGGCATGTCAAAACCTTCAATAGAATCCAATCCAATCCAAGGCTGGCCTGTTTAACTGGCTTGGTGGGCATAATCTCTTACCTCAGGAACTCCTGGATGTTTCTCAGAGTTGACTTGGGTCTCTCACCTTTGAGGTTTATCACATAATCCTAGAATTGTCAGGGTTGGAAGGGACCTTAAAGATCACCTAGTTCCAACTGAGCCTTGGTGAGATCTCATGCAAATTGTTCAGAACAAATATATTTGGTGAGAAAAAAAAAATATTAGTAAATTAATGAGTCTTCCTTTCCAGAGACAAAAATATAAGGCAACATGAAATGACTGAGAATAAAAAGTGTTCTGAAGATATAATGGACAAAAATATTTTCTCCCAAGGCCAAAATTAACCAGTTTTCACTTTATTTCTGCAGCACCACTTTGGGGTATGGCAAAAATTACAGAGCAAGTCTTCTGGAATTTGACAAATTTGTCATGTCAACAGATGGGCTGCAAGAACAGAAGCTCTGAACTGGGATTAGGGTTGATTTGGTCTTGAACGATTCCATCTAGCTGCTAGTTACAGCTAAAACAGCTAGGTATAAACTTAGATCATCATCCATCTATTATAAATCACCCTGTTCAGGATGTTGCTTGTTCAGAAACAGCTACATCTCTCTCTCTCCCTGTAAACTTTCCCTCCCAGTTCTGATTCTTTGAAAAAATTATGCTGGACATCAGGCAGGGGAATTAATATTGGCTGACCAGAAAAATGAATGTCTCTTGACATTTCAGTCATCACCTTGAGTTATGCTGCTTAAATCTAATCACAGCATGCTTCCTTCTACCATGCTGTTCCACCTGCTGCAATAAATCACTGAATCCTCTTAGAATCAACCTCTGCTCAGATGCAGGGCTTCTGCCTCTCCAGTTTGTGTCATGTTTAAGAGATCCAGCACCAAACTCACACTGCAGCAGAGTGTTCCATCTCATGAACACTGGAGTTATATTCAATTTAAGGGCACAGATTCAGGTGTTCAAGGCTTCACTTTGTATTTTTAGCATGAAGAATCCCTGGGACTAAGGTCCTTGATTGCTCCAGGAAAAGTAGATAGTACTTAGGTGGAATAGGCAACTTCAGGACCCTCATTGGCTCTGATGTTTATGAAATCTACAGTAGGTTTGACCAACAGCTAACCTTAGCCAAATATGATATTCACATACATTCATGTATCCAAATATAACTTGACTAACTTAGAAAAATCCTATTCTTCTGCTGCAAGAACCAGTTCATGGCTGCATGCAGACACAAGAAGAAAGCTTCCCAGACACAATATCATCAATCTGTATCCCTGGCTTCTTCATCCAGGTCAATACAAGACTGCTGTACCCATAGGAAGCAAGCTTGTGCTTATGTGACACTCCATAGGCTACCATTTCCAGTTTGGTGTGCCAGAGTGAATCAGCTAGGACTCAAATGTCACACACGTGTGTGCATGCAAGTGTCAGTTACTAAGTCCAGGAAAGTTGTTACTTCACAGCAAACCTAATTAGCAATCACAGATAACTTTGGACTGAAGCACCAAAAAAGAAAGCCAAAACCCAATCAAACCAGCCAACCAACACCCCCTCTGCCAGTCTGTGACCACAGCTTCCATTCATAAACTTCCAAAGCCAGGGAGGTAATAAAACTATCACAGCTGGCACTGGGGACTCCTAATATGAAAAATGACTCAAATGCTAATCTGTTAGAGTACTTCATTAATTAGATCTTCAACTTGTAGAGCACAATTTGCAGGAAATCCTGTGCAGTTATGTACAGTAATTTACACAATGACTGCCTGTCATTATCCATTTGTTTGGCTTATAATTTTCTCCTGTGCTCTGTCTTACTCACCCATTAACTCTTCTAATTTCCAAGCATAAATCTACTGCAGCTTTCAAACAGCATTTGCACACCTTGAGGTACACAGACTCTGCAAACTCGATGATCAATACAAATTTACTTTATCATAAGCCAATGCAAAGGAATAAAGCCTAATCCCAGGCCCCCTAAGGCCTGACTTTAAGAATCTTTCCCCCCTAAAATAAACAAAACCCAGCAGGCTAACCATTAAAAGGAGAAAGGACAATTCACAGAATCAAATGCCAACAGCTTTTACTGGAATCTCACTCCTAGGGCTAACTTTGCCAGTGCTCTTTTGTGTTTTATTTTTTTAACCCCCACAAAGGCAAGGAACCTGCTAGACTCCTCCACCAAATTAGCAAACCTGTGTCTCTGAAGAGCCATGAACCCATCCCTGGTCATGCTCATCTACCTGCAAGCTAGAGCCATCAGTCAAACATGCCTCACACACACTCCCATCCTCCAGAGCTTGTCCCGGCCAAAGGGCTCTCTACAGGAGCTACCCTCTGTTGGGCCACGTGTCATTAGGCTTCTCCAAAGAATCAGCAGTCACAAACTAAACCACAACACATGCAAACCTGTGTAGAGCAATCTCAAAGGGAGATGAGTGCAGAACTGGAAAGATTCATTTGGAAACAAATCATGATTTCATGAGATTAGGTGGAATTAGAGTCTGGGTTTTGATGTATTGTGGAGAGGGGTGAAGAAGACAGTGGTTGTCTAAAACGAGCTATTTGTTCAGCTTTGGATAATCTATCCTCAAACAACTTGTTCCAGGTCCTAGTTCTTCAACAAGTAAATGCATTTTCAACTTTACTACACTCATGTGACCTTGACCACAGCTAACAGTAACCAACAGAAGCATTAGCAATAGAAAACTTCTTTCAAGTTATCAATAAGACCAATAAAAAGAAACCCCATTTTTTACCCTTTATTGATCAAGAGAAACTAACTTTTTTCAGATTTAAAGAGGAATGATTCCAGTAGCACATGTCTGGGACACCTTCAGCTAGGCATCTCTGCAAGGAGATACTTGCTACACATGCCACTTTTCCAGCTTCTAGTGTTACCAACACTGTAATGTCTCTGGCATCTAAAATTCCCATTTTTAATCCCCCAGGACCCCAACACACTATAACATGTGGCAGTAGAGAGAGCTGAGTGTATTCCCAATTAATCCTGAAGATTGACAATGATGTATGTACTGCTCCTTACAAAACATACATTACTCATCTAAATCTGTCCTGGAGTGATTCATGAGCAATTCATTTGTAAGCCAGGCAAAATCTGTTCCTCTTCAGAGTTCCTTTCTAAATTTAGATTCCACAGCAGTTCACTTTCAAAGAAATATGAAATCAATGATGGGATGTAGAATGTTATTCTTTTAGATAAAAATAAGAGGTTGTCTGGGGATTCTAATCAGTGCAATAAGCTATGAATGAGTGTAACCAACTTGAAATGCTCAGAATAACTTTGTGTCCCCCTTCTGCTACTTAAGAGATACCTTTAGTAGCAGCTGAAGTGTCCTGTTAACTGTAACTAATAAGCCTAGGCTAGTTTCAGTGAGAATGGAGCCCAGATAAACACATTAGAAGTTCTTCTCTGCCTTCCAAGCAGTAAAGATTTAGCTTCCCAGTCTTGCCTCCAGCACAGCTTTACATAACTGCATGTTATAAAATGTCAGCAGCTCTTGCAGTGCCTGAGGAGCTACCATGGGGGAATGCCACAGTTCTCTCTCTCTCTCTCTCACACTCTGATTACTGAACAAAATAATAGGGTAATTAATTTGACTGACTGCATGTGGATCCAGAAGGGTTAAACTCTTCTTCCCACAACTTGAGCCCAACAAAAAAGTTGAGAGAACAACTCCATTGAGGTTCAAATTTCCAAACAGAGCTCAGATGGTTGCAGATTTTGAATCAAGTTGGCATTTACAACTGAATGTCAAAGAATGTTATTGTTCTGTAAAAATCAGTGTATGGACAAATGTTTTCTTTCCTCCTGCTCACCTGGACTCCAGTTAAATATTCCCATTCAGCAAGGAAATGGTTTCAATTCAGCCCACTTGGTTGGCAGTAGAAGTCTGAAATTATACTTTACTTGTGCTCTCCAAAGTGGTAAGATCTCTGAGGATGAACCTCCCACCACTGGGGTTTATTATGGAAGAGATGATCAGAAATTGTGGGCTGATGATCAGAAACTCCCTGATGACAAAGGATCCCCACAGAGCAGTTCCAGCACAACACTGCAGACATTCAGCATAAAACTGTTTCTGCCCTAAGCTTCCAGGTTTCCAGTTGCAGAACAGGAGCCTTGGCAGTCTTGGAAGGCCCAGCTCAAAGTAGAGCTGTCAGTACTTTTCCCTTTATTATTTTTAAGGTTAGTTTGGATGCCCTTGCTGGGTCCAGGATAGAGCACATTCCAAAACACCTGGCTTAGTCCCTTTAAAATATATATTTTTCTGCTGGAAGAGGCATTACTTAACACTTTTGGAAGCCAATTTTATTAGAACACTCTTAAATACTTTGCACAAATTTAAACACAAATGCAAATTGCAGCAAACTTTTAACTATAAATTGGGATTTGGGAAAAACATGTAATGGTTAAATAATAACTGCACTCTGATGACACTGTCAAGAAGGCTGTGTAGGTAAACAGAGATATTGCCATTCCATCTTGCCAGCAAAGTGCAGAAGAAAAAGAGAAAATGGGGAAATTACATTTGAGAAAGGAGCCCAACCAGCATATTTACTTGGCCTTTCATCTCTGGCAGAAAACATGGTGATCTGGGAGTTCACCTTAGCAATCTGATCATTAGCTCACAGCCTGCCTAAAACACACAGCAGACTGCAGGGGAAAAAAGTGCATGCAGCTCGCAGGGAAAAACAACATCTTGCTTTACTAAGATCTGTGAATTGCCAAGGGCCAGCCACATTCAAAGCCAGGAAGATAGCCAACAGCAGCCCCTGTAGCAAGTTTGTAGTGAGAGCTGGAAGGTATGTGAGCAGCAGAGAAATTCAGCAAGCAGCATCTGGTTCTTTGATTTTGCATTAGGCATTTTCCAGGACTAAGCCAAATGAATCTAAAGGCAATGGAAATCATACCAACTCTATGCTTTTCCTCTTGGAAAATAAAATAGATGTACCAGGCCAGACTATCTCAACCAGTTGTCTATACAATTGAGAACTATCTCAGGGAATAAAATAATTAAGGGAAAAAACCCAAACAAACAAAACCCACACAGACACAAACACTTCTCTAATGGTGACTAATCCTCTCCACATGCAGCTCCTAAAGCACATCTGCAGTCTTCTGTCCAAACTACTTCCCAAGGCAAGGTGCCTCATGAGTCCAACAGATTAATGTGTGCTCACTGATACGCCAGGGGACACAGAATGTTGCTTTCTTTCAACAGCTTAGTTGTGAAACTGCATATCTGCCCAGGAGTCAAAGGGGACAGACATCATCTTTCACCTCACAGGGTGTAGGTCACATCTTCTCCTGTTTCACAGCTCAAACTCATTTAAACATAGTGCCCGAAAACACCTCCAGTTTCTCTCATACTCAGTATTACCCCTACTTTGCCAGCACAAAAGGGCACTCAAGAGCCAAGACAGAGGAAGATGACAGACTGGTGAGCCAGCAGCCAAATATTACAAACTACTCTTAAGACCAGAAAGATGAACCCCTGGTGAGTGAGTATGCTGCTCCTGTGCATTTCCCCTGGGCTGAAAGACAGGTCACAGAGGACACTTGGGGAGAAGAATCAGAGGTGGAAACCGCATGGCATCATAAGGCAGAGAGTGCTGCACAAAGGCTGAGCCACCTCCAGCTCCTCAGCTCAGCTAGCCACTCCTGCTGATAGCATCTGGTCTCCAAAGGGAGCAGAGAGGGGAGGGAATAAAGAGCCCAAGCTTATGGCATACCAAAATTGCCAGAGCCCCATGTCTTTAAGCTGCAACAATTAGGGAAAAAAAAATTAAGCTGAGAGAATCTAAATGAACTAAAGTGAGCCCTGTGCCAGAGGAGAATACGTGCACTGCCAACGGCAAAGAGAGGGCTGATGAACGATGGAACCTCAGCAGCCAAAGCTCTAAATCCCTATTCCCCTCTCCAAACCTTTGTGAACAAATAAATTAGTCATGTCACCAAAAGCAGACACACCTGTGCTTCCATACTGGCTGCTCCACAGGGATGAGAGCAGATGATGTTAGACAGGAGGGAGCAGGATCCAAAATGTCATGTTGTGTACAGCCACCAGGAAAATGAGTTCCTGCTCTTTCTGCTTCTGCTGCTCCCAGATTCTCAGGGTTCACTGCTGCCTCCTGATGCCCTCTGCAATGGGACCTGAGAAACTTTGTGCCACTAAATTCTGCTTCCATTTCTCTTTCATTCTTCTTCTCTCTTTTGCTAGCTTGAGTATCACAAGACAGGAGCAAAACTTTTTGACACTGATCTTCTTTCTAGAGCCTGTGAACCAAACAGAGGCACTAACCAATTGCTACATGAAACAACAGGCTGCTGCTTCCAGGTCCAGCCTCTCCTGCAAACAACACTCTCCTCAGGAGTTAATTTGCCTTCCAAGAGCAGCCTTTTTCACTGGAGAAGCAAGTGTAAGTTTACAGCCCTGGATTTCACTCTTGCTGCCAGTGGGGTTTCAACCAAGCTTTGCAGAAATGAAAGCCTGAAGCTTGATCTTGAAGTAACTGAGAGCTGGTAGCAAAGCTTTCATTAATTTAAGGAATTTGGCCCTCTAGCTGACTTGCTCCATCCATCAATACCCACCTCACTCCCTGCTTTCTGGGCTTGTAGGAGGAACTTTGCAGTTTGGCTAACCCATCCCTTTCAATATTAGAGTGAAATGTGGAATATAGCTTGTCTTATCCAACAGGAAGATTTGCTTAACCTGAAATTTATTCCTCAAGACAGCATTATCCAAAGGAAAGCTTATTATCTTAATTGAAAAAGATAAAATGGGCATAGGTGCATCTCCTAGATCTCCCCAAAGAGAAAATGTTACATCCAGATTAAGTGGGTTATAGCTGCTGGGCACCATTTATCTAATGTGTTATTGGAGACAATTCCCCACTCTGCTTGTTGTGCAGGAGTATAAAATCAGTTTTCATGAAGATTCTCTCTGATTGTTAAAGCCATTCCAACTCTCCATGATATCACTGCTACTAATCACATCTCCCCTCAGTGTCCCTCCCCCTCTTTTCCCTCTAAAATCCAGAGAGATGCTTCTATATCAACATGAAATGAATTTGTTTGCTGCCCAGAAGCCAAATTAAATGTGTTCTTTTATACTCAGCACTCACAAAACAGGGAGAAACAAGAATAAATGAGAGCCATTAATTAAATCTCACAGGGAACCACATTGCTGCAAACAGAAACAAAAACCTATTTTTCCCCTAACTGCTATTTTATGCTAAATGCATTGTAATTGCTATTCAAGACCAGATTAAGGGTTTGTTTTTGCAGCACACAATTGCTCTTTATTTGTGATCAGACTGCAGACTAATTCTTTGCATTCAAACCTAAGGAGAATTGTTCTGAGCTGTGGGTATGTCCGTGGCACAAGCGGGGTTGCAGAGACCCAAGCACCAAGGCTAAGCACTGTGGTGCCTCAGGAAGCTCCCTTTTACAGGATACTATTGTCAGTGTCAGTTTGTGCTCCTAAGAACAAATCCTTCTTAAAATGCTGTCCTGTGTTACCCTTCCCAAGCCAAGCAAGGCAGTCTCCACAGGTCAAGAAGCTGCACTTGCAGCCCAGATGCACCCTGAGCTTTGCATGCCTTTGGGCCGTGGCTTGGTAAACAGAGCCTAGGGCAATAGATGGGCAAGTCCTAAAGTCTTCTCTAGGTCTGGCCACAGAAGGACCTTTACCTTGCTAAAAGCCCTTCAAGTTTAACATCAATTTTCATTGACTCAATTGCAGAGCTTCCCATTTCTAAGAGGTTAAAAGTGAACTTTCCAAAATACCACAAAGATTAGTTTGGGTTTGTCTTCATTTAGGTGCCTGTCCCAGTCCAGTTTCCCTCCCTCTGAGCTGATCAGAGAGAACAACCTAAATGTCTTTAGAACCATACCTTGAAGACAGAAATCCAACAAGTCCCTGTGTTTTGTTGCCCTACACATGGATGAAAGCCTTTCTAACCTTGTGACTCCTGTGACATAAACTACAGCAGCAGATGATAGAAAACCAAACCAAAGACATCCTGCAAAGCACCAGGAACCACAGATTCTGAAACTACAGCCTGTGTTTAGAGATAACCAGACACTTCTCAGCTTGCTTTAGGGCAGTGGAAGCACTCCTGGCCCCTTTGCTGTTGAGCATGTTTTAACCAAAGCCCCAGCCAGAGCCCCTCTGTGACCCCTCCCCTCCCTCAGATGGGAACTGCAGCTCTCTGCAACCTGCACATCCTGGCTTTGCATCAGACAGGGATTACCAACAGACAGCAGTTGAAGACAATCTTTCCCCCATGGGGATGTTCAGCCCCTTTAATGCTCCTAATCCCTGAAACTCAAGCTCAAATCAAATGAGATAGAGTCTTTAATAAAGGGAGGACCCACGATCTCCATTCTCAAATTTGAGTACAGAAAACTAGCAGAGGGAATGCAATCCTCACATGCTGGTAATCCCAGAGACAGCCTGGCAGTGCCTGTGAATGTCCCCACAGCTGCACAGATGTTATTTCTGAAGCACAGTTCCCATCTGAGCAAGCAGTTAAACACTCTGATCCTCTCCTCCAAAGCAAATAAGTTCCAAAGCCAAGTTTTAACAGATGACAGCCCAAATGAGAGGGGAGGAAATCTTCCACAGAACACACAGCAGAAAGAGGCCTCAGAGTTTTCCAGTGACAATAGCTGACAGGTATAAACCAGACTATTGCCTTTGGAAAATAATACCCAGAAATGTGTGGCTAGCAAAGCAGAGATACTCAGAGTATGTGTGCCCCTAGCTATGTGAAGACAGAGCTGGCTCTCTGCACACAAGAAACAGAAAGCCCTGTCCTGTAGCCTCTGTGCACACACAACTATGAATGCTACCCCCAACATAATCCTAAGGGGTTTCCCCCTAGTTTAGGTTGTTTGTTTGTCCTCTCACAAGCCCAGAGGATAGACTTTCCCATTTTCTATTGCCTTAGGACTTTCTGCTCAGAAATTGCTTTTAAACCTCTTTATTCAACAGCCCTGATAGCCTTAACCCTCTCTGAATTTCTCTAACCCACTGTGAATCCACCTATGTTTGTCTTCACATCTCTTCACAACAATTTCTACTTCGCTTTAGGTGAAGAAATGCTTGTTTTGCTTTAAACCTTGTTCCTTCTTGCTCTCCAGCTCAAGTCACCATTCCTGGCTTTAGAGGAAACTAATTCCCACATGTACACTGTCTTCTAAAAGCCCAGTTATTCTGCTCCCCTTCCTTTTGCCCACAGAAGGAAGCCACTATCTCTCCTGTCCCACATATCCTTCCTCTCTTTCCCACTTCTGCTTCTGGAGGGAAGGATAATCAGAATGATGTGCTGCATCCCACATGGGAATGTCCATGTGTGGATGATTCCCAGAGACAGCATGTGACTTGGTTGTTGTTCAACTTTGCATCAGAATCTCTAAGACTCTATTTAGATTTGGGCTACCAAGAAGCTCAGGACTGAAGGTTTCAGAGAATTACCAAGAGTTGAAGACCTTTCCCCCTTTGGGTACACCTCATCCTTGGGTGGGCACTGATGCATTGTTATTTTTCTATCATGCATTAAGTCTGCTTTTAGCCCAAGGTTTTATAACCCAGTAATTAACACAGTATTGTGAGATTTATGCCATAATTAGAAAGCTTGTAGTTCAGTTAATGAGAAAGGGCCATTGATTGTCTCAACTAACCCATCCCTTCTTAACATTACTCTGGAACCAGGGAAGGGATGATCATGGCATACAAGAGCAAATAACCTTCCACAGCCTTTACAGGTCCAGAGAGGAACCTTTAAAGCCTGGCAAAGCAGTGTTTTACATGACAACATCAATCCTATCAATACTTAACTGGCCAAAAAGAAAATCATTGCAGTCAACCACAGCTTGAGAAAATACAATCCTACATACCCTGAGCTGTCTTTTTACCCAATTATACCAATAATCTTTAGTGAATATTCTCAAGCCTTCAAGTGCTGTACTAGTTAACAAAACACAGAGCATTAGACTCAGGGTATGTCAGGCAAAATTAAGAAATATGAACTAGCTGCATCTGAGCACAGAAGCAGTGTGGATGAAGAGCCATAAAGTCTAATTAAAATCTTAAGTACTTGAAGTCTGATTTACTTTACTAGAATTATTTCATTCTCTTTGAATCCTGTCTTTCTTTCACTCTTATTGCATTTAATTATAGCTTAAATATTTTTTCCAAGCCAAGCAAACTGCCACATGCAAGTTTAACTGTTGAAATGAGATGCTCTCAGCACTTGAAATCTGTTTCTTAAAGCTTTTCTCACAGACAAAAAAAAAAGTGTATTCAAATCAGGCCTTTCCCACACAATTCCAGTTCTGACAAATTGGCATTTCTAGATGAAGCAAGTTCTAAAACATCCTGTTCAGTTCTATTTCCATGCATTAAAAATGGGAGCAGTGGAACTGTGTGATGAAGTAGATTTTTATCTGGGGCTCAAATCATGAAATATTGAACATGGCTACAGGAACCTTATTCAGAAATAGCTCCAGTGAAGCCACCCAGGCCAGAGAAAGTACCTGCATGGCAAACAAAATCATTGCCATCTCATTCCTTCTCTCCAAGAGGTGTTCAGAATATCCAAGTAGAAATGCTGTGGTTTTACACCTGATAGCATGAAGCTCACTGCCACCCAAACTACAGCCAATTCAGGGTGGTGTCATTGGCACACAGCTGGGACAATATAAGCATTTATATTCACTTTTTACAGCTAATTTAGCTTGTTCCATGTTGCAGAAGATAACATTGACAATTAGCAGAAGACTGTTTGTTTTCACCTTCAGCTAAAAGCCATCAGGTTGTGATCAGTTCCAACTCCCCACCCTTAAGCTAAGCTAGTACTGGCTGTGTCCCTGCAGGCTCCAGCAAGTGCAGTTATTCACTGTTGATTCCTTAGAATGGTGGCAGCTAAAGTCCTTCAGGAGTTCATCCTCCCGAGGACGGACACCTGGCTTTGTTAGCATTGAAATGATTGTTTCTCCTCACCTCCTTCTTCCTCTGACACAGGAGATAGGCTGTGCCTGCAGTCACCTGGCAGAGAACAGGGCAGCAGTGGGGAGATGCTGTCTGACTGCTCTCTCACAACGATCATAGTTAATAAACCTTCTACCTGACCTGTCCTAAATTGTACATGCTTTATTACAGAGTCCTCAGATTCTCCAACAGGATGTAATCACTGTTTAGGAAAGGTAATGTAAGCAATGCATTCATACATACATTATTTACACCACAGCTGATAGGGAAATTCAGCAGATAAACTGCTCATGATTATTCTTCTGTTGGCTCAAAATGTTTTGTGAATTGTGTAGCTGTGGGAACAGATTACTTGTGTTTGGGAGGAAGATCACTAAACCAGCATAATCATTACTTGACATGTCAAGGTACTGCAAGAAGTTCATACAAACTCTTCTATGATATAGGAGTGTATATCTAACTGAGGACCTGGGCTTAATTTTGCCATTAATAAGCATTTTGTGAAGGGCTGTGGGCCAGGATGAATAAATGCACATTGCAGTCTGTAAGGCATTCAGAATTGGAAAACTGACTATAAAATATAACAGTGAAAACAACAATAACCAGGAGTGGAATATCTGCCTGCATGTGCAATTTACTGATGTTATTACTTTCCATATACCTGTAAAATAAGATTGACCTTGTTCTAGCTCTCACATTACAGTAGCTTATGTTTGATCAATCATCCTTTTCATATGAATAATTTAGCTCCTGTAATAGCACATTACTCTGGAAAATATAACTGCAGGGATGTCTCTCTGTACTTAAGTGTCACAAGTACTAATGTCACAAAAGCAAGCTTGTTTTCACCTGCTAATGTTGTCACAATTAGCAAAAGATAACAACTGATCTAAATTCAGATTTGGGTTTTTTTCCCCAAAAAACCTTTTCATCAAAAGGGCAAAAATATCTAAACTTACTTCAAGGAATCTCTAAAAGCAGACTCACAGATGTGAATATTGCTGGTGCAGAGTGGAAAAGCAAAGTTGGGTGAGTCAGCAACACTCCAGTTTGCTGGACAGCTGGAAAGCAATAACACACAAAACCAGGTTGGTTTTGAACAACCTGATTCCAACAGCACTTGACCCAGAGTAAAATAATAACTTGCTTCCCATCACTTTCCTTCAAGTAAGGAAGGATATAAAAATACTTAAAAACTAACAATCAAAACATTTAGGAGCCTCTTCTCATTAGAGGAAAAATCAATACAGCAAGGGATAGAATCTTCCCCTTAAGACTGTCTGAAAAGCAAAACCACTTCTGTTTGCTTATTCCTCCCCCTCTCCTTTCCAGAACACTGACAAAAATCAGGCAAACAGATGGACATTTCAGTGGCCATTGCATGAATTTCTTCATCATTCACCCACTGAGCCTCCCTTTCCAAAGGAACTGCCTCATGGATTGCTTTGGGAGCATTCTGCTGTCATTCAGCACTCTGCCTAGGCACAACTTCAGCCATTCTGTCCTCCAGTGTTCTAATGCATCTGAAAGATGTGGTTCTGGGCCAGAATGAATCAAGTATCCTGCCCTTTACAGCTTTGGTCTAATAGTGTCCAAAGCTATTTAGGATCACACTGAATAGGAACAGAGATATCTATCTATCCACGCATCTACCTGTCCATCCATCACACATGCATTTATACTGCAGCCATAGGAACATCAGAGTGATTTAAAGTTAGCTCAGCATCCTTAGTACCCTTCAAGAGCAGGTTGGAGTCATCTGCTGAGCTGAGACTGCAACAGCAGACAGCAAAGTGGAAAATCAGAATTGCCAGAGTTGGAAGGGACTTTAAAGATCATTTACTTCCAACCGCCCTGACTGCCAGGGACACCTCCCACTACATCAGGTTGCCCAGAGCCCCAGCCAGCCTGGCCTTAAAAGCTTCCAGGGATGAGGCTGCCACAACCTCTCTGGGCAACCTGTTCCAGTGTCTCATCATCCTCACGGTGAAGAACTTCCTCCTAATATCTAATCTAAACTTACCCTCCTCTAGTTTCCATTCATTTCCCCTGGTTCTATCACCACCTGACAACCTAAAAAGTCCTTCACCAGTTTTCTTGCAGGCTCCCTTCAGATACTGGAAGGCCACAATAAGGTCTCCTTGGAGCCTTCTCTTCTCCAGACTGAATTACCCCAACTCTCTCAGTCTGTCCTCATAGCAGAGGTGCTCCAGTCCTCTGATCATTCTCCTGGCCCTTCTCTGGCCTCACTCCAGCACCCCCATATCCCTCTTGGAATAGTGGCTCCAGAACTGGATGCAATGAATATGAATAAAAGTTTCCAAGCAAGACAAAAGAGGGAATGACACAAATAGTATCCTAGTAAACACACAGAAAACCTGCAGTGCCTTGTCTAGCCTCTGCAAAGGACAATAAACTCTTCAAACGAATTGTTGTAGCTAATTGGCACAGCCTGCAGGTGCTGCAGGAAAAACACTTCTCAATATATTTACCATTGATCATAGTGGGGAAAAATAAAAGGATCAGTAAAGAAAAACCTTCACAGACAGGTTTATTCTCACAGAGCCAGCGTTCCCTGATCCTAACGTGTTTCTAATGCTGTCTTACCAATTACCTTGCACCAGAGAGCACCCTGCAGCATTCCTTTTACCTGTGACTCTGGAAACATGAGCACTGCCACCCCTGGCTGCAGATGGGGTGTTGGGGCGTGGCTGGCCTGAGACCTCCTCAGATTTCACCCCTCAGCAGCTACCAGGGCACTGAGCCTCTTCTGCAGGGCAGATGTGCAGGAGAAGGAGCTTTCACAGGTACCAAGCCTCCCCCATTTCAGGGTTCTGCATGCCAAGCACCGTGATGGGCATTCGGATGCTGTCTTTCCCAAGGCTCTCATAAATATCCTGTCAGTCTCTCCCCCCAGCCTGCCTGCCTGCTCCCTCAGCTCCTGGCTCCAGACCCAGCACAGACCCCCAGAGAGCAGGGTACCCCAGCCCACACAGCCCCTGCCTGTCGCCACCTACAGCCCAAGCCCTCCGAGGTGCAGAGGAGTCTGTCCCTGCTGGCGCTGGGCAGTTCCCAGGGGAAGGTGAGGAAGGCTCCTTCCTATTCCCACTGGATTCAGCAGTGCCATGCTGGATCTTGGAGAAGCCACTGATTCAGGCAGGAGCTGGGGTCCTGAGCACCTTGCAAGGTCAGCCTCTTTCGTTGCAAAACCATTTAGAAGAGCTTGTGACATTCCCCAGCTCCTAATCTGCTGAGGTGGCTTCAGCAAGTTCTCCTGAATTACCTGACTGCACCTAGGAGCCAGCCCCAGCTCAGGACTGCCCAGGGAGATCTTCATCCCCAGCTGGGTAAGCCAACATCATCTTGGTCCAGAGATTCTTTTACTGATACAGATCCTCCTCTGAGGTAATTTGTCTGGATCAAACTTTGCCATGTCAATTTGCAAACTTAATTAACTGTGGTCTCAATAAAAGCCAAGATTAGGAAGGTAATGATTAATTAGATCCTTTTAGGTAATGTAACAGTTGAATTAGCTAAATAAAAACAGTGGAGAAGCTGACAAGATAACACTCCACTGATGGATTTGTAGGTTTGTCCTACTGGAGCAAATGCAAGAAGCATTTTGCAGTAGCACAATAGAAATAACTACAACATTAATCACTGGAAGTACATAAGGTATACACAGCTCCCTTGATATAAAAGCAATATCTTACTCCAGAAGAAAAGGAAACTTTAGCCTTTCCATATGATCTCAGAATTTAAGAATTACCTTTAATAAGGTAAGGAGTCAGGGACCACTTCTTCTTACCAGGACTTCTGAGGTATTACACAGATGAAGATAATTCACTTTGTTTTTTCTCTTATTGATGTGGGAGCAGTAGGCCTTTAATTAACCAGTATTGCACATCAATACCAGCTATTATTATAAACTTTTAAAGCTATTCTGAAATTAAGGCTTATTTTTTTATTATTTTTATTTATATAATCTTACAGTATGTTAATATATGGACACACACAAAACAGCAATTCCAAACATCCTGGTCACTGCTGAGAGCTCTGGAATAACACAAACACACTGAACATTACAGCAGAAACCCTAGCAGTGCCTTCCTTTCAGATGTTTAACACTGCAGCCATGCAGGCTTCTGTGACCAGGTATCTGAGACACTGCTTTCTCCCATGTTCCTTTTAAGTTCTTTCCTCTATCTTTTGCAAATTATGCTTAAAAACAACAAAAAACCCAACTATCCAAAAACAACAAACCCCTCTGCTTGGATATTCTTATGCAGTTACTTGAAGGGCTGCTTCACAAGGCTCAGAACTTCAGAGGTGCATTAGGACTTTGTTTTACAGAAGCCAGGCAGAAACTTCTGAAGTGTAACTACTTTTGGAGGATTTAATTAAGCCACAGTGTATACCTTAGCATTTATAAGCCAGGCTACATTGGTAAATCAGATGGAGAACATTTCTTTAGGTCTGCAAGCAATTGGTAGTAATCAAATGGATTTAGCACTAGTCCCAATATCTATTACAGCTCTGCAAGGCCCTTGCAGGCATCATAATTCATTTGTCCCTCTCTTCTCCATCCAGACAGTTAGCTTGGACTAAATAAACTGTAACCTTGGTAAACTGTTGGACTCCTAGCAAAACCTGACTTAAGCCTAACAAGTTTTCTTAACAGCAAGTAAAATACGAATCAAGATATTAAAAAAGACTGATTACTTTCTATGTGCAGGTAAGAGAAGTTTAATCTCCTGCATTATTTCCCTTTTTATCACCACCTTTCTTTAGGCTAAAAAGATTTAGAGGATGCATATTTCTCAGGAGGCTGATGCACACTGGCATCACTTAGCTGAAGGAAGCATAGCACTTGGTTATGTTCTAGCTCCACAGTAGCCACCTGTGAGTTACAGAAGGATGCAGCTAGTCCCAGGTGCTGGTGCCTCTCACTGTCACAGGCATGGGCCTTACTGAAATTTACTGGAATTAGTGTTGTACTCTAACTATGCCAAGTAAATTTCATTTGCTTAATTGTTTCCTGCATGCATATAAATCTGGAATGGCTGTGCAAACAGCTAATAAATTGTGAGACAGGATTTCATAGTTACAGCCTAAAATCATTGAGATAAAACATGTGGATTAACAAAATCCAGATCAAATCTTAAAATATTTAAACTTGCAGAGCTTTTTAGGAAAAGAAACAGCAAGCAAAACCATTTGTGCTACCTATATTCTTTTATTCTTAGCACAAAACTAGAACTGCAACTGAGGAGCTGACTAACTCTATCATTTGCAATGAGTCACAATTAAATGGAGGCTGCCAGACTCAATTAACGTATCAGTTCAGTGCAGATATTCTTCTGTCAAGCTGAAGGGAGAACCAGGGTTTTTTTAGGTCCCAGGAGTTTATTGCTTCTTGCTTCTGAAAAAGAAAAAGCATTCTTCATACCAGCATTTCCAACTCCTCTGCCATTTCCAGTGCAGAAACAGTAGCCCAAGAACTGCAGCCTGTGAGGACTCCACATAGTAAAGTGTATTTGGGCCCCAAAAATGGACATAATTAAACACTTGCATGTCTGTCCAAAATAAGTGATCTCAATGTGGTTTAAAGTCATTGGCAGTTATTCTTTAAAGTCTGGTTAGTGAAGCTTTTGTGTCTGTGTTCTGGGGTGGTGGGGTTGGGGTTTTTAAAGCAACTGTGCAAACATAGGAAGATTTACTTAAAGTAGCAGAGTAGCACTTACAGGTGAGCATCTGAATGGGTTTTATTCTGTCTGATAGGCATTGAACCTAGAGTCGAATGCACTCTTCAGGCAAACATAAGGTTTTCCTCCTCCAGCCAGCTACTTTTCAACAAACCTTACCAAAGATCCTTTGCCAGCTGTGGTTCGAACTGGCCAGCAGCTGGAACTTCCAATGAGACGAGGTCACTGGGCAGACAGAACAAAAGCCCTTAATATTTCTTCTCTTAAGGAATCAAACTACAACATAACAAGAGAGGAAGGGAGGGGGAAAGCAGATGACTGTGCAAGCATGAGGCAACAGAAGTTGCCCCAGGAACAGTCGTTCTGAGGCTTGCTTTCATTCAAGGCACAGCACAGGACTGTTTTCCTATGACCAAGTTCCAGAGCAGTCTATAGCAATAACCCTGCTCTTTCCACAGCAAGAGTCTGCTCCTCCAGAGAACTGAAATCCACCTCTTGTCTTCAGCTATGAAATACCCTCCTTCCATCTTCACACATCACTTGAAAATCTACAAGCAGTTTGAGGATACTTCTGAAATGTGAGGAAGAAAAACATCCCTCCCTTTCCTGGCCTCTTTAGGCTAGAAATGTTTTACAGAAGCTCAAGAACACCACATAAAAGAGAGGAGGAACCGCCATACAATCGCATCCTAGCACAGAAAAGACAAAATTGCACTCATATCTCACCCAACCAAGCCTTCAGTTCCACAGTCAGGTTTGTGCCAAAGGCAAGAGCACCAGAAGAAAGCCTTATGTATCTTTTCTCCCAGGAAGGGGTGTGGCAGGGCTTTAAGGGAGCACTAAACCCAGCTGCTGCCAGTATCTTTATCTAGTAATTAATTTTAAAGTTCAGCCACAGGTCTGTAATAGGAGAAGTTGATTCTTTAGCCACTCGGCAGCACAACTTGAGTGAGCCTGGCACAATCCCTCCTCCTACAGTGCAATGAGCAGTGCCACAAACTTCAGAAGAGAGCTCCCTCACCAAAAGACTATAGGGATTTTTTTGCTTTTCATTTTAACTTGGTTCTTCTTTACTTTTAACTGGAGAAGGAGTCAGTGCTGCAGCTAATGGCATTTCTCTTTCCCCCCTCTGGCAGAGAAGGCGCTAACATCTCAGTGCCACTCACCCTGTCTCCTTTCATTCCCACTCCCCCAGCAGCACAGACTCCCACAGCATTCTGCTTGCCTTGGAAATGAGGACTCTGACTCTCTGTGAAGAAGTGTTTTGTCTCCCAGTTAATGGTCAGGCTCCAAAGCTGGCAGCCAATTAACCACCTTTTAGCAGCTTTTGGAGCGTGTGCCTTCTGCCAACATTTGAACCCAATCCATTCAAATCAGTTCTATCTAAGCACAGATGTTTTCCTGATTGCTTTCTGCAGACTCAAGAGGACAATGAACCTAGCTGCCTTCCTGCAAGAGCATTTCCCAGATGTGCTCTGGCCTCTCTCTGTGGCCATCAATTTTATATGGGAAGAGGCATGAATTGCAAAAGGGTAATGTATTTATATTCATTACCCAAAGAAAATCTAGGGGAAATAATAACCCACAATAAACCAAACTTCACAAATAAAACATTTTTTAAACTCTTTAAAATCAGCCCACATTCCTGGCTTATAATTTATTAAACATTAGAAACTTTCAGTACATGGACCTCAAACACATTAGCCCTAGGGAATCTCTTATTTTCTATAATACTCTTTATTTCTCATTAAGAAATGGATAAGCAATTCAGAACATTTTGATATTACCCTGTCACAGCTGGGAAAAGGTTTTTACATTAACTATTTAAGCTTCATGGCACTGTCTGCAGGATTTTCTACTTTGCTACAACAACAGAATTAAAGCACAAAGGAATTTATTCTTTCCAGCAGAGCTGAATTTAAGGCTCAAGTGGTATGCACTATGAAAAGGTAATAAAAACATTAATAACTCCAAGGAAATATGCCCTGAAGGAATGAAACTTGGAAAACATGAATAGGTCATCTAAAGGTATTGCTTCATGTTAGAACTAGGGAGATGTTGACAGCTGCAAAGGAGTAGTGACTCTGCCCATAACCCAATCATGTGTTCACCCAAAACACCGAGCCAGTCCTGGGAAGCAGGGCCAGGAGGTGAGACTGAGCAGCCTCAGGATGCACCTTCTCATTTTCTAACACTCTTTCTTTAGCAAGACCTTGCATGTTCAGCTGTGTGGCCTCAATACACCCTCATCTCACTGGCCTTGCACCTAAGGCTAGCAGCCTCCTTTTAGAAGGTTTTGATTTTAAGTCCTACCTCAGCTGCAGAACATTTGCAAAGCCCTTAGGTGCCAAGCTGCACGTTGCTCAGGTGATGTGAGAGCACTGAGATGCCTTCATGTCCTCCACACACACACCAAAGCCTTTCTCAGGTTTGCAGAAAGCTGGCAAACAGCTCCACCTATAAGAACAGCTACCTGATGAACACCAAGCCATTGAAGCAAACTACTAGAGGCAAAAGCTGAGGCTTACAAGGATGTTGCACTGGTTCAGAACAAGGGTTCATTTAGCTTCATCTCCTGTTTTCAGCAGTGGTCACAGACAGAACTGGATGCACTTGCAGCTTCAGGTGCTTCATTCACAGAGCCTATTGATTCCAATAAAGCCATGGCATGGTAGACACTTTATAAGAATTGAGTCTGTTTTCTGGGCCTGACCACAGTATGGGGACCATTTGACAAAACAGTGATGTGCAGTGATGGGCAAAGCACCCATCAAGTTCAGGGACATTCAGTGTCTCTTAGCTCTGGCCAGGTCTACCAGAGCCTCAGCACAGGTATCCCACGTGCAGCTGAGGAGTGGTGTTGGACACTGCTCTTACTGCAGGGCTCAGCAGCCAGCAGTGCTGAAGCCAAGGAAACTCACTCCCTTTAATTTCATTTGCCAGAAACAAAAAAACAGCTTTTGAGAAGTTTCTCTTATTAGAATAAAGGAAATTTATGGCAGGAATGGAGGCCAAGCCCAGTGAGACCTTGCTGTCCAGATCTTCCATCACAGTTCAGCACACTATGGAATGATCATTAGCATTTCCATTTGGCAGGTTTTTATACATGAATTGGTAAAATGTTTTACTTTTTACCAGATGGTGAACAAACAAGATACCATTTTGGAACCTTAAGCAAAGAAAGTTTAGACTTTAAACAATAGTTGTTTTATTGCTGAGTCTTTTGTTGGGGAACCCTGGCAGATACAGGTCATTCTTAGCAAAGAGGAAATGTCCAATTGAGTTTATAGCTTGACATTATTTTTCCTGGCAATAGAGATTCCAACAACCCCAGGTGATGTCAATCAGATCTGGACCTGAGCATTTAGAGCAATCAGCATTTTCCACATCACAGAATGTTAGGAGTTGGGAGGGACCTTGAAAGATCACCCAGTCCAACCCCCCTGCCAGAGCAGGATTCCCTAGAGTATATCTTCCACTCTCAACTTGAAATCCCTTCCATTTTTCAGGGACAAAATGGGAATTTTGTGTTCAAATGGAAGCACTTCAAACTACTAATCCAAGTGCAAGACCTGGTGCTGTTTACATACAGTAATTATGAAATATATTCTTCCCTTAAAGGCAACACTTTTTCTCTTCCTCCTTCCTTCCAAAGTCTTGGTAGTCAAATACAAATAAAGGAAAAAAAATATCAAGTTTTTTAAGAAAAAGAACAAAACACCAAGAAGAAGAGACTAGAAAGCCTGACAAAGTGATTTAGGAGAGGCAATCTGTCTGTATTGCTATGAGTGGGTAGAATTTGTTATCAGAAACAGTCACTTTTCCCCCAGTCTTCACTGATCCTTGAGGCTTTTCTGCATGGTCACATCAAAGACTACCCAACAAAACTATTTGTATGATAATACTCACACCCAATTCACAGCATCTTTTGATCAGGATTACTTTGATTATTAGAGACAAGCTGGCTTATATTAAATTTTTCACACCCTCCACATCACACTGTGTAATTGTTTGCTCACCTAATTGCCATGAAAAATCACATCAGCTGGAAATAGCACTGGCAAAAATATCTTCAATCTGATGTTAGAAAAATCACTCTTCCTATGGAGTAGGACTGGAAGTAGATAGAGCAAGATAAATCAAGAACATTCATAAATAATTCCAGGGATGACACTAATGAGGTAAAATGCTGTGGGCTTCTCCTGGCATATGCCAAGCAGCTAGATCATAAGGAACTGTCTCCAGCCACTACAACCTCCTAAAACACTACTCTTACAAGCTGGAGCTTCACCAGATTTTAGGGTGCTATTCACCATACCCTTAGGGTGTATTTTATTGTATGTTTTGTGTGCAGATGGAACACTGCAACCTAGTGAACACAGCATAGGATGAGGACTCAAATTACCATCTCATTTCTGCTCTTTGATGCCTTTGAGAGGTGACACTACAAAAAGACTTCACAAAATCAGTTTGCAACATGGGGATAATGATGCTACCTCTGTTATAAATGACTCTGAGATGACTGTGCTCAGAAATGACCTTTGTGAGGGACATGTGGCACCAGCAAGGGACAGATTTTGTAGTGCCAGAATGGAAATGCTGTCAAGATGCAACATGACAAAATGTGACCTGGCTGGAGACAGACTGGGAAGAGAGAGTCTCTGTTGTCCCATCTGCTTCAAAGGATGCTGAAACTGTGTTTGCAGGGTCTCCACAGAAATCCTAAGCAAGAATAAGGTTCTCTTCCAACCTATAAATGTATTGTTTCCCTACCCTGCACACAGATGTTCTCATATTCTGGAAGCACAGAGAAAATGGCCTGGATAAAAGGCATTTGGCTTCTGGGTGTCCACTTTTCTGCATGCAGACCTCCAAGATTGATGGGCTTGGAAAGCTCAGGCTCTGGACACTCAGTCTGCAGACCTAGATTTCAGCCAGCATGGTCTAGAAATGCCACTCCTCTAGAAGATTGTCTGTCCATAGGCAAACCCATAGGCAACACTTCTACCATGCCACAGCCAGCTGGCATCTCAGAGGGTTCCCACCAAAGCCACTGTCTTCCATGCAGAGCAAAGGTAGAGGCACTGTAGGGTATGCAGACCTCTGCAAAATCCTTAGCAACCAAACCTGTGCAGGAGAAGTCAACCTCACAGATACCAGGTCTTGCCTCAACAGAAAGCACAGGCACAAACACAATCACAGATCCATTTCCACACCCACAGGAAAAGCACCAGTAACAGGCAGCAGCTTCACCAGTTACAGTCAGTCCAGCAGGGGAAGGCAGAGAGCCAGCAGATCAGCCACCTTCAGGCTTTGCTCTCAATTACAGACAGCACATCATCAGAAGCTGACCTCATTTGCTGTGCCAAGCACTTGGCACCACTGGAGAACAACCCTGCAAATGGTAGAAAAAGTGCCAACAAGAAATCCCATCAGAGCAGCTCAGGCCATGCTTCTAAACTGCTCTCAAAGAGCTGGAGCACATAGCACCCCACAGCAGAGGAACACCCATCCTGCCACCTCCCAGCACCATGTGCAGAAAATTACCTGTCTCTGCAGCCTGACACCACCTCTGGAAGTTCTCCAGAGGCAGAATGGCCACACTGTTGTCATTAAACAAATTAGGGAGCAAACATACTTGAGATTCTCCTTTAATTTTTCCTCTGGAAATCCATCATAAACTAGCAAAGGATTAAGATTGGGTGATTAGCACCTGAACACTATCAAGTAATTATTTTAGAGCCAATCAAGGATAGAGTATCCTGGGTAATTTATCCTGGGTAATTAAGGTAATGAATACTTGAGAGTCTATCAAATAAATAGTCCCTAAAAGTGTCATTTTAATAGAGGTATGATTAGAGGCAGCACTAAAGGGGATAGAAACAAATACAACATAGCTGTTTCAGACACCTTTTAAAGAGGCATAAATCTCATCACTTAAGCTGTCTTCTATATTCATCCTTCAGCAGGGCCTCTTCCTTTAAGCTTCTCTCCATGGGCAAATCTACCATCCCATTAACTGGCATCATTATATCAATTTCACCACCAAGTGAACACACCTTGGATGATTTTTGTTTGGCAATAATGACATAACTGGACAAAGAACAGCCTCCTATATTATTCCCTCCCCTGGACAGCTGAGCAGATGGAGGGATTCCGGCATAAGAGTTTGTCTGATTGGCTCTCCCCATCAGGATGCACAGGGAATCATAGACCTTATGGTACAGCAACAGGAAAAGAGGTCAAGCATGGACTAATGTTTCCAATACCACACCTCAGCAGGAGAATAAAACAGGGAAAGGCTGTTTAAAAAGTGTGTCCTGCCAGAGAGCTGTCATGTACTGAACCTAGCACTGAGTCCAAGCCCCTGCGTTTCCTATGTCCTCCAGAGAAGTAGGAGTTTCTCTAGCAGCACTCCTTCATGCTCTAGCACCCAGCATGGACACTGACTCATCCTCTGAATCCAGAAGGGTGGATGGCTAGAGAAATAAAGCTGCAGGAATGGTGAGCTCTGGCTGAGCACCTCAACAAGGCCAAACATTAGGATGTTTCATAGCTCTCCTTAGTCAAATTATGGCCATTTCTTAGCACATCTTGAAAATGAAGTCACTCTTCCTCAAAACAGAAAAAGAACAAAAGGAGAATAAGGCTACAGAGGACTAAGGAGCCAGCTTTCATGACCAAGACCAATCGTTGCACTTGGATGAAGGAGAGACACATCCTTAGGTCACTGTGGTCTGGGAACAGCAGGGGTCACATCACCTTGTTCAGTGAAAAGCCAAGAGTCAGTAACCTGTCCTTTGCAAAGATGTCAGCCTGTGGTAGGACTGGACTTACAAGTTTCAGGATGATAACATCTGGAGGTGGCAGCTGCTAAATGAGATGACAAAGTTGAAGGGACAGACTACCCTGACATTTCTTTCATGAAAACTAAGTGCTTATAGCAGAACCTCCTTCACCAGAAGAGCCTCATGTCCTGATTAACAAGGGAGGATTCATTTCATTGCTTTCCACAAGTAAACTGAATCTTTAGCGCAGAATGAAAAGTCTAACCCACATTAGAAGAAAGTTCTAAGGAGCAAGAGAATATCCATGTCCACATCTGAATGCCAGTATCTGCTGATCAAGTCCCCAGTTTGGCTTGGTTGCCCCATGCTAGCAACAGCCTGACAAAGCAGGGAAGAAGGGGCTGACACTGTCCAGAAGCCAGTCTGAGGATTAGCTGCAGGTTTAGGCAGTGTTTTTTGCACTTCCTCATCCCTCTCCATGCCTCAGTCTTACATGACTTGGTATGACATCTAGCTCAGAATTTGGTCATGACTGGTGCTCTGGAAGGTTTCCTACATGGACTTCCAACTCTGTTTTAATAACATGCTGAGTTTAAAGGAAAATGAATTCGCCAGGCCCTTTCCGTCTTTCCTCAGAGACAACATAATCCTGGCTTTTTATTGCATTTTGTGATTGATCAGAAAATTGGTGCTCCTCACAAAATCTGTCCCTGTGTTTGCACACTTGTGTCATTCTAAGGGTCTGGTTCAAATTTTTGCATGCTTGTTTGAAAGCATAATGAAGTCTATGATTATCCATTTTCTTCCAGGCAGTTCCCAAGTGTTGATGAATCCTTACTATTACTTTTCATAGAAATACAGGAGAAAATAATTCTGCTAGCTTAGAAAATACCTTATTTTGTTCCTCACATAGGCACAAGCTGTAATACTCCATTTACTGCAGTGAAAAAAAAACATATACTAGGAAAATAGTTTAATAAGCTAAACAATTAATCACTACAGCAACCATAACAACATTCTTTCTCGCTGGTAATTAATAAATTGCTGAACATTTTTCAATTTATTCCTGGAAACAGTCCTGAAGGCTCCACTATTTGCAGTCAGTGGCAGCACTACCCTTCAGGGGTTCCTCTTGACACAGCCAGTGGGAAATGTGCTTTCTCCTCTCTCTCTCTCTCTTACACTCTGCAGCACTTCCCATTCCCCTCAACCTCACTTGGATTCCCAGCACTTTCTGGGCAGATGCTAAGATCCTCAAAATTAAAGGTCAAGTCAAAATGGAAGCTGGCAAACATAGGTCAGCATAAGAAAAAAAAAAAAAGGGGTTGTATTTTATTTTCTCTTTAAATGAAAAGAACAAAGAAGCCTAAAGTAGGAAGTTTTCCTATAACTGGGTGTTATTCCTTACATAAAGTGACTGTAATTTTGGCAATGATAAAATGAATGTTTAGATAAAAGCTCCACTTAGGCTGGATGGTTCTAGTCCAACAGGAGCAAGAAGAAACCAGCAGTTTGCATGGGGGAAAGGCAGCTTGAGGGTCCATCTGACAGTGCTAGTTCAACAACCACCTCCTGAACTGTCCCAGAGGTAAATGTCAGCTGGTTTTGCAGCAGAGTGTGGAAAATGTTCCTCAGTTCAGCAGCAGATTTTTCTGTTTCTTCGTTTAATAACAAATGCACTAGGTGCAAGCTTTTGTTTTTCATCAGCTTGACAATTATATCACAGCTTTCCTGGAAATAAGAGCAGTTGGCATTTTCTTCATGCCAGCAGATGCATGTGTGAGCTGAATTGTCTCTGAACTGCAAGCAAGAACAAGATTCTCCTTGTGCCAGAAAGCAATTAATGACTGCAGTGCAGCCAGGTTCATGCTGTGGGTGGGAGCCCCTGTCCCACAGCCACCTGGCAGCTGCAGGGTCTGCACTGAGGCAAGTTGTCTCTGGGGTAACTGCTTAGCCACTTTTAGGAGCAGAAACCTGATCACTTGGAGGTACACCACCTGATTTCATTCAGGAGAACTGTTTTCCAACTGTATGGAAAAAAAACCTAGGAAGAAAGGGATGCAGTCAGAAGCCTCTCAGTTGATTGATTGATTTTCCCAATCTTCCAAAGGATTTTAGGGCTAAGGCAACTTACCACTCTCAGACAAATGACTTCTTGGCAGATGTTTCTATTAGAGACTCCAAAATCTGCTGTGATTTGGGATTTACAAGACTGGCACAGAACTAACTTTTCCTAGAAGAGCAAAATATGTTGGGGTACCAGAGGAAACCATTGCAAATGTTCTCAGTGATGAGACATGAACCTTTTCACCCTCAAAGCAGCCAGCACAGTGAGGGGGACAGGGGCAGTGGAAGCCTTAAAAGAACTGATTCTGTTTTCACTAACAGAGTGTTAAATGCTGATAAGCTGCCCAATTAACTATGAGGATAAAGGCTCCTTTTTTGGTTTTGAAGCCTGCTAGAAAGAAGTCCTCCCTGCCTGCACCCAAATGCACAACTCTCATCATCTCCTCCCTCTTTAGCAATGTCACTCTGGTTGCCTAAGCATGCTGTGCACACTGAATCTCATCACTGATGCTGCCTGAAACATGCCATAGCAGTTTCCAGCCCAAGATATAGGCCACTCCAACTAATATGCATACACATATAGCTCCAGTACTCAGCTAATGAGATGCAATTATTCACAGCTGATAAGACTCTTGTTCTAAAACCCTCTACATGAAAGCAAGAAAAAAAAATGGAGTTGCAGGGAGACTTCTTCCTTTCATCAGCACTGTCAATTATAATTCCAACATTATGTAAGGAACAGGAGAAATTGGCTGTGATCTGGCTAAAGGTTAATAAATGCAGTGGTTCAGGGAACTAGAGCAGAAGAATACTAATGGCCCCTGCACCTGGAACACAGCTTCCTTCTTCATTCTAATTAGCTTCTCCCCCATCAGAGCATTTACAATGCATTTGTGCCCAATGCATTTATTAAATAATGCAGGTCTTTAGTTTCAATAAGTCAAGTTCCAGTCAAACAGAAGAAAGAGTGTTAACAAAAGACTGACCCTAGCATAAAGAAAACACTACTTAGCATACAAGAACATTGACAGCTCTTCTGCTTCTCCAGCCCCACGTAAAAGAAGTATTTTTCTCACATTCACAAATACATCTCTTTGTTTTCCTGTGTTAATATTTTCAGATTTCTCTGTAGATATTGTAACTCCTTCTGATGCCCTAACTGGTAACCAAAGATTGGCAGCAATGCTGCATTTCTTATGAAACTCTACTCCCAACAACACAGCTGAAAAAACTAAATTCAATCCAAATGCCGTAGCAAGAGATTTACTGGCATTGAGGTGGTCAGGAATGCACATCATACCTTAAATAGCTGAGGGCAAAGGTGAGAGACACACTTGAGGAGTGAGGAACTGCTCATCTCTCACTTAGCAAGTGCAACAAATGCATGCAAGGGATGCAGAGGATGAAACACAGCTCCTTCTCCCCTGTCAGTGTCCTCCCTGCAGTGGCCTGGGGTTGTCATGCAGCACCACAGAGCTGACAGTCAGCCCTTGCACCCCTTGCAGCTATGAGAAGGATGATCTCTTCCAGATTCTGCTCACCAAATGACACTTAATCAACCACCTCCTTTTTGTCAAGTTAGTGCCTCATCAGAGAGTGGCAAAGTAAACTGGTCAGAGAAGTTCAGACAAGGCTTTTGTCATGAGATGTGCCTCAGCATTTGTTAATTCTCATTTTAACAACTCCCTAGAGCAGGGGAATGCAAACGAATGCAAATCCAGCTCTCCTGCCTGACCACCAGGTTTTGGAGACAGAGCTGCCACCACCAGTGGAATATTTTGTGATTCCTTAGGCATTTGGCCAGGTTGCAAGCTTGTGGCCAGTGCTATGTAGAGCCAAGCTTTGCTAGTGACTTAGATCACAGCTTAAACCAATGACAAACCACCAGTAGCACCAAGACTTATTTCAAACAGGTACTGTAAATGTTTTCCCTTACTTCTTGACTAAAAAAAACCCCAAACATCTCCTGCCTATATTTACCTGATGATGTCAGCTCATGACCCACCCCATCCAGAGGCTTGTTGCTGCCATCTCTCTCCCAGAGGGCCACAGCTGTTGTTCCTCTGTACCTTTTCCCAGGCATGTGGTGAGATACAATTGCACACAAATGTTCACTCCTTGCTATGAAATTAGCCGCTGCTGCCCTTGACACAGATTCTTCTCTGCATCATAATGTTTAATACCAAGGAAAGATTAATTAAGTTTTGTGGAACTATGGCTCATGTAGCTCATTAGGGACTTGTTTGCTTCTCTTTATTTAAATTTTCATCAGTTCACAGCAAGGTACATTGCAGATTGTAGCCACTTTCCCCTTGTTGCATGCAGCAGATCAACTTAAAATGCTTCCAGGACAGCAAACAATGCAAGGTGATTATCCCAAGTAACACTTGCTTGCTGCCTCCAGGAGTGATTTTTTCCCATGGTGTACCTCCTGTCAGAGAAAAGCAGAAGCCCCATGAGCTCTGAGGAGGAGGTCCAGGCTGTGAAATCCCACTTGGAGGCACATCTTCACTCTGCAGAGTCAGTACAACATGCATCCCTGGGAGTGAGAAATCCCACCTCTCCCCTTGTGGGAGGTGGTGAAAATTGTACATACCACAACTGACATCTTTGAGAAGCTACAAAATCTGGAAACACTTCTTCATGCAGCTGGATGTAGTCACCAGGATTTGGGCTCTCTACAGTGTCTTTAAGGCTGAGAAAAATGAGGACTTGGTGCTTATGGCTGTGCCCCTCCACGGCCACCCAGTGAGGACACCAATCCCCATGCCCAAGAACCTCCTTGGCCTGATCTACTGCTTGGGCTGCTCTGGCACACACACATCTGCTGCTGAGCAGTGACCTGAGCAACTATAACTGACTGAGCTGAGAAATAGCTGAGGAAAAAGTTAATGTAACTAAATACTTCCCTTTTAGCCTGAGTGCAGCACATCTGGTTCGTGTCAGCATGCTTCTGCACGTGGGCAGGTCAAACAGGAAACCTCCTCAGTCAAATCAGGGCAGAAACACAACTGTTCAGCCATCAGTGTGACAGACCAGCTATGCTGCTCTTACAAACTTCATTGAATGCTTCACAGTCCTTCAGGCTTCTCCCACATCTTGAGGTCTCTATGGCAGATGCATTTTCCATCTGACAGCCCAGATGACTGGCCACAACCCCAGCCACGGCCTGGTACAAACAGCTCTCCCCCTTGCAAGTGCAGGGTGAATTAGGGCAGGGAAAAGCCTGGGTAAAAGAAATAAGCAGTTTTATTTAGGGTTTTTTTTTTCCTTTGTGAAGCCCACCACCTGCATACCCATTTCTCTGATGCCCAGCAAAATAGTTTGTGCATGAATAGCAGGAGCTGGACTTGCCCAGACTCCAGGGGAACCTCTTCTCATGCTGCTGCTCCTCTTCAGGGTCACCTGAAAACACACTGTAGTTCAGACCCCCCGAAACCAGGGTCTAACCACACATCATCCACCCTAGTTTCTTCACTTTCTCTGAATGCTATCCTCTGTTTCTCCTGTACCTTCTGTTTTTTGGACACAATGACCTACCACAGGCACATGTGACTCCTTCCATCTTCCAAGAGTTCACCCAACTCTCCGCATCTACTCAGGTCAGCCTCCCCAGCCTGGCCCAGCCAGTTT
The DNA here is from genome assembly GCA_013399015.1 of Galbula dea. Taxonomy (NCBI): domain Eukaryota; kingdom Metazoa; phylum Chordata; class Aves; order Piciformes; family Galbulidae; genus Galbula; species Galbula dea. The sequence goes on along the minus strand of VWZX01008711.1, from coordinate 1,728,972 downwards.
TTGTTACAACCAACTGGAAAACCTCAAAGATGCATTTTAAGTCCCAGCACTGTCTGGAAGGTTTCATCTGAGCAGGTCTTGGTTATAGGGGAAGTGTTGGAAAAAAGGATCAAAATGAGTGCTTCAGGAATTCCCTAGGCAGCAATTCCTGTTAGTTTGCATTTTGGTGGACAGGGTTCTGTTATCTAAAATGAGTGGGCAGATGGTTTTCAATAGGAGAAATCCATCAAATCCACCTGGTGATTTGCAGGCAGCACAGAGGGATGAGAGGAAGATCCAGTGTTTAGGAAATGCAAGGCAGAGTCTGTAATGGCAGAGAAGAATGGAGGAGTTTCCATCTTAGGGGAGAGTTGCTATCAGGAGAGATTAGAAGCTGTAGGAAATACAGGCTTTGCAAAGCTGATGTTATCTGAGGTTCAATTTCATTTTAGTCACTCGAGATACTGAATCAGAGTTATTAGAACAACCAGTCAATGTTCTGAATATTTTTCCCTGCCTGCATGTTTATGATCAGGTTTTTCAGATGAAGGCAAGAATAGTGAGCAGCTCATGTTAAAATACAAGGTTATGAGCACATTTTTCCTAGGTTATAAAAACTGCATTTACCAAGCCTGAAGTTCCCCCATGGCAAGGGAAGGAAATTAGAGAGTGTAAATCCAGCTGTAGCTGCACTTCAGACCAAAAGTAATCATGTGGGAAAACACAAGGATTTTCAAACCTCTACTACATGCTACACTCAACAGGTAAAGCTTCTACACCAGGGAAAACATTTCAAAGTTTTTCAGCCTGACATAGAAGTCAATGGAGTCAACAACATCCTCAGTACCTGCCTGGGCAACCCATGCACTGCAGCTTTTCTCCTACACTGCACACAGCAGCTGAACATAACATCTGACAAGGCTTTGCATACCCAACACTTACAATCTACCCTGTCTGAACTGAAAGGTTCTCTTCCTTTTGCAACCTGACCTTCTTTTCTTCTTTTTTCAGGCTCTGAATTTAGTGTTAGAATAAAGAAAGTAGTTCATTGTTCACAGCTTAACTGAGGTATTTCTGCACCAGCACCTGCGTAGACAGTTTCTCTCACAGGTAACAAAGGACAGAACATCAAGGATGGTTGAAGAGAAAACAATCCCTCTGATGCTCCAGCACAACTAGGACAAACCTGGTGCCATGACATACCTGAACACAATGCTGCCAGAGTCCACTGCATAACTACAGCTCCTGAAAACTTTGGGTGCTCCCACTGTCTGTCAGCACCCATCACAGTCGGGATCCCCAGGGAGAGGTAAGGTATCACAGGAGAAAGGGTACTAGGGAAAATGGGGGAAAAACCCAAACAACCAAACAAAATAGAGCTGAAAGATAAATTATTTATTCCAAACACTTGGTTCTTCCAAAGAAAAGCACTTTGTTTCATTTTGCTGAGAGCTACACTTCTTGATGACTAAGAAATTGGCCACATATGTCGCCTTCTTCCCCTCTATACGCCTGAGGACAGCAGGCTGCCACCTGTTGAAGCAACTTCCTCAGGCCTCATCATGTTTTACATTAAATTATATTTTACAGAGCTGGAAAGGTGGAAGAGAATTTCCAAAATGAGTTTAGGCTGCACTAAAGCAGCTTCATTAATGTAATAAAACTTCAAAGGAGAGGATTTATCTCATCTGTACCAAGCAAAACGTTAATAAATACAAGAACTCAAATAAATCATCCCAGTGTAGGGAGGTATTATATCAATTTTGGGAGGTGAAACACTTACACCAGCACATCAGGGAATGGAAAAGTGGCTTGTCATGCTCAGGAGCTTTGCTGGAATCAGAAGGCAACACTACTGGAGTAGATGGTGCACAGCAGAATGGTAAAGCACCTGCCAGTGCTCAGAGCTTGCATCAACATTGCCGTAGAACGTGGCCAAAAGACAATCTTGTTGTTCAGCTGTTGAAAGCATTTTTCAGTGTAAGGAGGGGTTTCCTCTCAGCTGTACAGGATGAGTGCTGACTATTTTCCTTATTTCATGGAGAAATTTGAGTGGCACCACGAGGTTAGATGCTATGCTAGTAGCAGCTGCCATGGAGCTGCTCAGGGCCCAACACTGTCACACCCTGACCATTCCTCTTTCTGCTCTGGGAAGTCTCACTGGCAGATACAACTTCTCACTCCTTATTTCAGTACAGCTGCAGCAGAGTTTCTGGTCGGGAGGGTTTGGTTTTATCCTTTCTGTTCTGCCAGTGGATTGACAGCTGATGTCAACCCGTTGAGTTACCCTGTCACATTTGTTCCTCCTGCTCCTCCCTCTCACCTGCCAGTTCAACCAAGGGCTCCATGGAAAGATGCTCTGGAGTTTTTGGCACAGACTGTGCAGGGAAGACAATTAAAAGATATCACAATATTAAAATAGGACTGTCAACTCCTTACATCCACAAAGAGATCTTTAGTTCAGTTGGTAGGCCATTAAAATGTAGGCCTTTAATGAAGAGGTAGCTCTGGCACAAAGATAGTTTTTGGAGTATGAATCAACTCTTCTGATTAAATCTCTGAAACCATTATTACAGAACTTCTCTTTTTATAACCTATCTCATTAAAAAAAAAGGATTTGGATCCCTCTTGTTCTAGTTAGCTCAAATTCTCTCATTAAGTCCTCTTTTACAATCATTTTTTTCTCATGCTGAAGCTCTTAAGGTGAAACAAAGTTGTTTCCTCCAAATGGCTTTTCCTTTGTGTCCTTGTAAGGAGGGCAGAGGGATAACATTCAAGGCAGCTGCTTTCCACTCTACACAACCAACCAGCCAGCAAACCTAGGGAAAATGAAGCCAAAAAGGGAAACACTTTAATATTCATGAGTCCCTGAGGACACTTCAATGGGTTCACAGAGGTCTAATGAACAGCAACCATCCCAAGTGTGGTCCACTGAACATATCACGTGGAAAAGTCTTTAAACAAAAATGATCTAACAACATAACTTATACAAGATCACAAGAAAAGGAAGTTTCTGTGTAAGATCAAGACAAACAGTGGAACAAAGAGCAAAAAGTCTGGGGTCCTCCATGTGTTGGTGTTAATTTCAGGTCCACAGCTTTAATAACGATAAGTCCTCCCTGTGCTCACACTGCAAACACATATCCTCAGTACTAAGAGCAACACAATGTCAGTGCTGTCAAGGATTTGCTGTTTGTCTTGCAGGTCGATTTGGGGGCTTGTTTTTGTTGTTATATTTCATCCTAAATGTTGGTGGCTCCAGAGATATGCTTTGCTTCATTACACCTCTCTGTACATCAGGCTTCTGCTGACACGCGGTGACATGCAGTGAAGTCACACCAATAACCTTCAAGGTAGGAGAAAGTTCAGTAATGGATTATTTTTAACTGGTTTATTTCTGCAAACCCAATTGGCCTCTGCCAAGACTCTAGTGTCTGCTCCATGAGACAATGGCTAGGGATATGAACTCCAGCAAATGCCTTACTTACAAACTGAAGAGCATCTTTAAGGTCCCTTCCAACTCTGACAATTCTATGATAACTCTGGTTCATATCCTCTGCAATCTACCCACTCTGAGAAACACAGCCTGATCAAAAAGGGCTACTTGCACCACTGGCTCAATTTCTGCCACAGAAAGGTCAGTTCTGCTCCCTGCATACAGCTCTCCAAAGAATTAAACTTGGGATTTTGTTTAGCTTGCATTGTGGAAGAGTTGCCATTCTCTCAAGGCAACAATATTTGATGCCATTCTCCATAACCTAAACCCTTTCTCGGACTTCAAAGCATTTAGTGGTTTCACCCAGTCCATCACATGCCATCATCAAGGTTGGGTTGTTTGGTTTCTTTTGGATGCTGAACACCAGCTCAGAAAGTTTTTGGCACACAGGATAGAATTCCACAACATGCAGGCATCCACGCCACAGAAGGATGTAAATCTATCCAGCATCCCCCAATACACAAGTCCTAGCCCTGTTCTGTAAATGACCTGTCATTTCTTTGCTATTCCAAGCTGGATTGATTTGAAGGACATCTCAAATGACCTCTCAGACTCAACTATTAAGGGAAAAGTGTCTTAGTGTTTAGAAAAGCCAGAAAACAAATACACACGAGGAGGGAAAAAACCTAAGCTATCCAAAATGTTTTGAGTGCAAAATTAACATCTGAAAAAAAGGTTATGGATGTCATTCTGCTGTGAATACTGAAATCATCTTCTCCTTGCAGAGTGGCAGTGCAGAAATAAACAGAATGTTAGGGTTTATCCAGACAGAAATAGAAAAGGACATTGGAGATTACAATGCTTTTAACTAACGCACTGAAACCTGCTGACCATGCGGGTCTGGCTCAGGGTGCAGCTCACACTTCCATGATGTTCTAGCAGGGAGAGAACTGGAGAAAACTGTTAGCATTTAAACAGAGGGCATGGGAAAGAAGAAGGAAGGTGATAATATCAGAGCTGTTTAGTTCAGAGGAAAGAGATAGGTGAAAGCACACAGAAGTACAAATATAGCGAGGTCACTTCAGGTGCTCCCGGTTGCTGGGATAATAGTGCACCCGTGGAAAGGAACTGCAGTGGATTTAAAGCTGGGCAAACCAGGATCTGATTATCATCCCAGCATTTCTATTTAGGGTAAAGAGCTAAATAAAGTAACAGTTTGAGTTTTGATATTTCATCAACAATAAATGATTTCCTTGCTCGGTTAAGACTCACCACAAGCTGTTCGTGCAGGTGAGAGGCAAGGTCAAAGAGATTCGCTCCATTTTTTGCACCGTTTGCATTTAGATTTGTCTAGTCCTGTTCAAAAGTTTCTCCTATAGCAAAGAAACCTTCAGTATCCTCCCCAACCCTATTTTTAAACATAAGCTCTTCACACACATTTACATGTAAAATAAAAAAGGTGACAGGAATTAAGATACACTGCAGTTTTCCAAAGCCATATTGGGAAACACTCAATGTGGCCAAGTCAATGCAACAGCACTTCTGCTTTTAGAGGAAAACCAAAGTTACTCTAGTCATCCTCATTTCCACCACTTTTATCCTGTACAAGGTGCAGAAATTGTTCATCTTTTATAACTGCAGGAAAGGACCTCAGAGGCTCTCCAGCTCTCAGGAGAGTTACACAATTTGCCACGTTTCTCTGGAGGGGAGGAGAGAGCAAAATCAGCATCGTGACATTGTGATACCAAATGCAGAAGCTTTTTCTTCATTTGGCAAACCTCTGAACTGATAAAACTACAGCATCTCAGAAACTGGGGATAAAACCTGTCCAAGGTCTCTGGATTCCCCTGAGCATAGAGAAATGCCTCTTGTGGTTCCTACTTGATTTGCTCCTCCCTGTGCAGGATGCAGGGAGAGAGATGTTCATAACCAAGACTCTGAAACGCCAAACCTCACCAGTCCCTTAAATAATTAGTAGAACTACACAATTCTATGAGAGGGTCTTAGACTTGCAAATCTGATTAATATTTTATTTTTTCTCTCAAGTCCTGTGCTCTGATTGTCTGCTCTTTGTATCTTTCATGCCCTTCACATACAGTGTGCAGTGTTACCTGCCTGACCACCAGTATGCTACAGAAGCAGTCTTTGAAAGGGTTCAGTGATCTCACCAGATGTGTCATGTCCAACTGGCAGCCTAAGGTCCACTCTAAAAAGAAAGAAACCAGCAGACCTTGTGCTTTTTCAGCACAAAGGAGTTTTTAAGGATTATTGTTGATAAGTTACACCTGGAGCTGCACAGAGACCACTGGAAACTATGGAAATCAGTGCAGAGACCTTCAGTCTGTGGAACTCCAGAGGACAGAAGGGAGGCAGTTACAGGCTCTGCTGTACATGGGGAGGTGCCTGCAGAGTGGAAGAAGAACAGCAGTGACAGAGGACCACACAATAGATCATTAAGGCAGTTTGTGGTTTAGTTTCTTTGTGGTGCAACAAGCTGCAAGGGGAAGCTAGTGCTGTTTGCAAACTGGTGGAAGAAGCAGATAGACAAAGTGGATAGCGTGATCAATGGGAAAACTCACTGTGACAGGTAGAGGGGATGGTGTTTCTGGATACAGAGAGGAGCAGAGGTCAGCAGTTGGCCTTAGAGCAGGTGGTTTTGTGTCCAAATTACAGGCAGAAACTTGTGCTGAGAGTGGGTGAATGGCTCAGTTTGCTATGCATGCTGCTGGCAGCTCCAGGCTCAATATGTCAGACTTAACAAGCTTCTGGTTCCCAGTCACCACTTACATTTTCTCCTTTTTTTTCAGTAAGCAAAGTCTTAGAGGACTGATGGTTGCCATAGACACATCAGCAAAGACTCAAAAGAACAATCTGAGAGAATAGGACTAACTTTGAACCAGATCCCAAAGGGAATCAAAGCTGAAGCTGAGATGACTCAGGCACACAGAGAGAAGACAATGCTGGCAGGCAGAGCTGGGAGGAGCAGCCTAGATACCACCACCAGCCCAGGCCTTCAGCCACAACAGTGTTTCCAGATGGAGGCACACAGGCTGTGTTCTGCATCACCCATTTCCTACAAAGACTCCTGTTTCTTTCAGATAACTGAAGGACTCAAATTGAGCCTTTGGTGGACATCAGTGCAGGTGAACCAAAGCCTTTCAGATCATCACATGTTACTATGCAGAACAGATTAGCCTGTCCACTTCCATAAACATAAAGAATCAAGATCAGACAAAGATTCAAGATCAAATAAAGATTCAAGTATCTGGGCACACTTCCTATTATTTCTTGAACTGGGGATGCTTAGATAACAATAGGCCAGGGTCCCTTTAAAACAGCTTTCTAGCAGAGAAGAAGCTGCCCAATGATCTTTGCACATTAAAAACCTCATTAAGGACAGAATTCTAATTTTCTCTCTCTCATATTATCTGTGCAGTCATGTTTATCTTGGGAACAAATAGATGGGACTGTTCTGCTGTGAGACATTTGTGAGCAATCTTTCACCTCCTGCCTGTTAGTATTACCTTCAACAGAAGCACATTGATCAAAATGATGCCTTGGATTTACACAATGACTTTCATCCCACTGCCTTGAAGAGCAGTGTTCTGGCTGCCAACAGCTTGTTATTCCCATTTTGTGGAATAAAAGACTTCCATCAGCTGATGGAATATACTGGAAAATAGGGTCCCTACAGAAGCACTTAGGAGCACCCTGTGAACCTTGCTCCTTTAGCTCCTCTGGCCAGCTAACAGTCAAACCTTAGAATAGATTTTAATTGTCTGACCAAAACTGCTATTTTGATATAAGTGATTAGCCAGAACATTAAACAACTCACAGAGGATGTGAGACAACTCTGCCATTTTCTCACCACTTGGTTTGCTCTCCCCCATCCTCACCTGACCAACCTCCAGGAGCATGCCAGGAGCACTCCACACCCCCAGCTCCTCAGTTTATCTCAGGGATGGGGTTGTTCTTGTCAGGGCACCACCACCACCACCACCTCCTCAGGCTGGTTGCTGCCTCCACAATCACCCAAAGAGCTCCTACATTTCTGCAGCCAAGATCACCTCTTCTTGCAGACCCAGATGTATTTCAGAAGATGGGGAAATGGTGCCACCCCCTCAGCTTGGCTCCTACTGCTCCCTCTGAGAGGAAGCATCAACATGAGTGGACTTCTCAATGAACTTTTCATGAGTTAATTGTCTCCACCCTTTTAACAAATTAAATTAACCTGGGAACACCAAGCATATACTGCCAGCTTTCCAGGTGCCTTCACCTTCAGATAGTTTCTAACAGCAAAGGATGGCTCAAAACTTGTGGCTGTTAACACCTTCCATATCAAACCAGCTCCTAACTCCTCCTTCCCAGACAATGCTTCACCTGGTACCAGTGAACGAGGAAGACAGACAAGAATGATGCCATTGTTCATTTTCATATCAATTGGCAGAAATTTATCTTTATTAGAAAAATGAATTTTTCATCTATTTACACTTTTTACAGCATGTTATACTTGGCACCTGTGTTTTCCCCAAAGAGCTATATACATTTCAGTACACACAGACATTCCAGTCCCCCATTCCCTTCAGCTTTTTCTACAGAGTTAACAAAAATTAAGAACACAATACCATTTGTAAGACAAACAGAAGAATAATTCTATATTTCTCTATCATAAAAAGTTTGAAGCAAACAGTTTTTATTTATTTTATTCTCTCTTTTTTTTTCTTTTTGATATGTTTCAAAATATTTATACAGTATTAGCACTCAGTCATGCACTGGGGGCAGAACACAGCTGGGGGGAAGGGCTGTGAGGGGCTGTGTGGAAGGCAGGAGACTGCCAGCTCCTCCAAGCTGCAGTGTGTGCCGTTGGGCAGATCCAACTGCCACCAGGACTTCAAAGGCATGGGCAGAGGGGTGCAGGGGTAGCTGGGGGTATGCAGACCTCTGCAAGATGACAGCTGAAACTGTCTGTGGACAGACACCTGGTGTTAAAACTCCTTTTGGTTTGCTAAACCTGGCTAATAGAACAGGCAGGGAGTGGAATGGCAAAACTAGGTTTGAATGATTCTCTTTTTCCCCAAGCCCTTTCTTTTGAAGAACCCACTGGCTAGGAGTTTTAGCAGGAAATTCTGTATTCTCTTCAAAATCACTTATTTTATGCTTCCTTCCATTTCACCACTATCCTTTTTTTACCCTACTCTAACATCCTGCTGTATTTCCCCAGACGCTGAGAGGTCTTCAACCCTCTACTCTTCTTTGCTAGTCTTACCCTTTGGTTTGAAAGATTACATTCTTGAGAGTGTTACAGGAAATTGTAGAAGGAAATAAAAGAAGTGATAGACTTTTCAATTTACTGTGTGTGGAATCAAATGGTTCCAAGATTTCTGGTCAGATTTATCTTATGGAATGCAAATTTCTTCTACTGCACTTCTAGTGCTTCATGTAACCAGTAGAAATTAGTACACTCAGAGGCTTTTCCCCCAGCAGAATCTTTTTCCAACTGATTTTTTTTCTGAACAAAATTCTAAGTTAATAATGTGAATTCTTCCTTTCTCAAGATACAAATGAGCCTAAACTGGACTGAAGATCCAAAACTAACTTTCAGTTACATCTCATCTTTCAGAATTCACCTGCGAATAACTTCTACTCAGACTCAAAATGACAACAGATTCCTTGAAACTGTTACTTAATGCTTGTAGAATCTTTGTCACAATCCTGAAGTTTTGTCTTGCCTCTCATTCTCCCCCAAACTTGATACATACACATATATATAAAGCTTATGTATATACATGTATGCATACAAAGATGAATCAGGACAACACATTAAATTTACATTATTCAAGTAAACAGGTACAAATCATTTTTAAAGTGTAATTTGAGATTTTAAACTGTTTCTGGTGGTTTTTGTTTAGCAGCACAGACTGATTAGGTTTTCATCTAAGCCAGCAAAAATCATTAAAGAGGATGAAAGGAAGCACAGAACACCCTTCAGGGTTAGGGTAAATTTGAATCTAAGGAATTAAAATGAACATTATTAACTCCCAGGTGAGGTGCTTCTGGGAGAACCTGAAATGTATGGATGCAGAGTTTGCATACAAATACCACACTTAGATAAGAATCAGGTAGGAGTTTGCCTAACACATTAATGAATTCTGTTTGTACCTTCTGGTTTCACCAGGGAAGACACAAGCTCTTCTGTGCATGTGCATGTGGGTGTGAGGCGTGAAGACAGAGAGATCAAGCTGTTCTTCCTCAGTGCAGAATGGACCTTATGAAATCAGTGAGACTCTTCCAAACTATTAGAGCTGATGTCAAACCTGAACTGTGAACAGCACCAAAAATTGCAACAGTCCTTCCAAGCCACACACAACTTTACATGATGCAACTTCCATGCCTTTGCAACTTGAGGTTTGGTTTTGTTTCTGTTTGTTTAATTCTGAGCATGAATTGCACTAAAGATCTGCTCTCCTGTCACTCAGGCACACCTCTCTATTCAAGTCAAAAGGTGTTTTGCTTAAATTTGGAATCCAGAGCTAAGCCAGGTAAAAATGAGCTCATCAAAACTTTTCTTCTCACAGATGAAGGACTTGGAACCAAGTTCTTCTCCAAGACACACTTGCAATGATCTCTAGATACAATATGAACCTACAGGGTCTTCTGTTTCTAGGTTCAGGTGGAAAAACAAATAACTATCCAACTCTCCCTTTGGAAATAAAGCTCAGGAATTGCTTCAGACAAAGGATTCCAAACTATTTCTTGTCCTAAGTTTTGATTAGAGCACTGTAAATTTAGAAAAGGAGCCAAATGCAATCATCTCTTGGCCAAATTTCCATGCCAGCAAGGTCAAAAGCCTGTGAAAAGTGATTCTGACTTCACCACCACTGCTAAATGCTGCCTCTGGGTAGAAAACTGCCCAGTCTGCATGGAAGGACAGGTGGGCAGCCACTGGTGCACACTCCAGCTGATCTTTCCTGGGAATTCTTGCTCTTTAGGTACCCTTCCTCAGCTGCCTCAGGTGACATGTTCAATGACCTGCTGTGGATCACGTAAGCTGACACAGAAATTTAAAGTCAGCCAGCAGGCTACAGACCCTCTCTGGCCATGAATTTCCAGAACAGTACAAGAAGCCTTCTTTTCCTGTGCCTTTGCTATTTACAGTGAGCAGCATTCCCAGCTCTTCTGGCTGGGAACTCTCCCTTGGCATCTCTTCATGTGTCCTAGCAGAATGCAACCCTGATCCAAGAAAATCCTTTAGCCTCTTCTGCAGCAGGTATGAAGCAGGAGAGTAAATGCTGCTAAAGGCTTGATGGGTCTAGGAGGTTTGGAAAAGAGAGAAGAGAATCACTGCAAAGGAAGCACTGCTAAAATGTGTCCCACACATGGCTGGGTTGGAAAGTGGATGCATGCACGCTTGTGTATACTGTATATATATTTAGGTTAACAAGTTTAAGCTATTAATAAACAGCTTATGGTATTTGGTAATTAAAATATCAGGCTTGTATCATTCAAAATAGTGCAACCTACATAGCAATATACAGGAAAATTACACACATTCTTCCTATTACCATGAATATGCTTGTGCATATCAAGGTGACAGGATGCCCTTTCCCATAGGATTAACCTTTTGCATATTTAGTTGTATTCTTTGGCCCATTTCCCTGTGAAACCTCGTATGACAACAGAGACTTTGGCTTTAAGAAAGGACAAAACAAACCTAAACTCCTGGGGGTTTTTTTCAGTGACTTCCAGAAACTTAAGTCGAATTTAAATCACTTCAGTTAAAAATGATCATTTCCTCCAGAAAGCACACACCCTACAGCCTGTCACAGGCCACCCACCAGCGTGGAGAGCTGTCAACCTCCAATTTAACTCCTTTTCCATGTTTTTAAGATCATTTACACTTCAAATGTTGCACAACACATCCTCCAAAATTTGTCTCCACTCCTCTGATCTTGTCCCAGCAGTGAACAAGAAAGGTCTCCTTGCCCAGCAGCACAGGAAGGGACAGCAACCTCACCAGGGCCTTTGGCTGCATCCCTGTCAGCCCAAATGCAGGGCTTGCAATGTGAAACAGAAGCCAAACCATATTTCCAAAAGGCCTTTTTTTGCCCTTGAACACCATGAGCAAAGGGGCTCAATAAAGAATAATTACCAGACTAAAGAATCCTGCAGTAATGATGCAACACAACTCTCTCCAAAACTGCTATTCTTACATACTGCAAAGCACAAAACAAATGAAACAAAGGGTTTCCTACAATGCATTTGCTGAGAAAAACATTTCTTGTAATAGTACCAGAAGTGCAAAACAAGACATTCTCCACCAAAGTTTCATGTAACTGTAAATCTTACCATTTGCCCACATTAAAGCTTAGTAGCAGCTCTGTGAACTGAGGAAACCTCCCTCAGTTCCCAACCAAAGGATCATCTCTCACTTGGAACTTTACAGTGCACTGAAAAAGTATCACAAGATTTATTGGTGTTTATTGTCACAGCTTCCTAAGGTGCACATAGAGATGGAATCTCTGAAATATATCAGTGAAAACAAGTACTAATACAATAGGGAAAGGACAAAACACCTAGGAGTATAACTGCTTATCACCACTACTTTTTAAGAGTTGCAGAGTCAAAACCATCTCTCTTTTAAATATGTAATACTGTATTTAGTGTGGTTATCTCCTAATAAAGGTATTGCATGACAATGTTCCAGCATGGTTATAGTCTCTACTAATTTAGCTTGTTTTTAATACAGGGCAAGAATTAAGCAAAAGGAGTAGAAAGTGTCATTTAAGTGCAAAACAACAGAAAGCTGGTCAATACTGAGGTAACTTATTTTTACTTTTATCATTTCTGGTTCTTAAATTACAGATATGAGAAAATCATCACCAAATCAGCAGTGGATTCCTACAGCTGTCAGGCTGGCATTCATCAGAAAGCCCTCAGTTCCAACCACAGCAGATCCATTCTGCAGGGCAGAACAGAAGAGCTCATGAACCTGCCAGAAGAACTAAGTGCATTTTCACTCCACTGCAGGGTGATGGATGCTTGTAATCCTGACTTCCAAAGTTGCAGGACACTGGAAGAGCACATATTTTTAGAGAGCACACTCTGTACACAGGTTGAGAGAAGCAGGGAAAAAACAAAACCAAAACAAATGAAAAGCTTGACTGACTGAGGTGAAATAAATGAGGAACTTATTTGGAGAGAGGGCAGTGACCCTCCCCAGCAGAGCAGAAAGAAGCAAGGCAGGATTTCTGTCCCCATTTAGCAGAGCAACAGACACCAGAGAGCACAACCAACCACCTCTCCATCCCCCAGACATTGCTGCCACGCTGCAATGAAGGTGACCATGGGATTAACTCCACAATGAAGGCTGAACACCACCAAAAACTGGACACTAGGTAAAGCATGTGCACATCAGACAGAAAAGGCTACATGACCACAGCACGGCACAAGACATGACAGTCTTGAGGCTGCTCCCATTTAACCACAGCTTCACAGGTGACTCCAGCCAGAGCTGGTCAAGCCTTTCCTTTACCACCCACCGACCTCTCTGGGCTTGCATTTACACCCACAACCAAACACACAGCTCTGATTAAACTGTGCTCCCTCCTAGTGATACTAAATACTAATATGGTACTAACACACTTCCAGAAGACAGCACAGCTGAGTTTGGGGAGGGAAATGGCTCATGGCATGAATCACACTTCAAAAGACCTTTGTGCCCTTTCAGAAGTTCACTGTTATACTTTGAAGGCTCAGCTCTCAATAGGTAGGGAGTTGAGACTGAACCAATAACAGTGGTAAAACAAACAGTGTAAGTGTATCACTGGAAACCACTGCTTTTATGTTGCAATCCAGATTGCCCTGTACAGGAAAGCTATCTGCTTTAAAAAGACTTTTGAGCTAAGGTCAGATTAGAGCTGGGAAAGGGAAACTTTACTCTGGATGAAATTCCATCTTGAAAGAAGCACACCATGTGATGATTAACACCACAATCCAGCCAAGCCACACTCTAGTTACTGTTCTAGATAAACTAGGAGAGGACTTTGCCAGAAAAGCTCTGTTTTCACTAGGTTTTATATATCAAGCCTCTTAACTGCAATGTAAAGCAAGATTCACCTCTAGAATTTTTCCTAAATCCAAGCTGACTCTTAGACCCTTAGATTAGTGTCACTATTCCTGGTCTATGTTGGTGAAGCCTGCAAGGGAAGGACTAGTACCAGAATCTTCCCCATCACTAAAATGCATATGCTACACTGCAAAAAAAAAAAAAAAAAAAAAAAAAAAAAAGAAAATAGCAAGTTATTCTACAGGGAACAGATTCTGGCACTTTGATTTCATGCTGGAGAGTCATGGGGTATAAAGAAGAAGATGATACCAGGCTAGGCTTGGAGTACTGCAAAACCACAAACAACAGGTGCTGCCTTAGCACAGGCACCTGCATGCACCTGCAAGGCTTTAACTTGGTACTCACAGATTTAACAAGTGAGGCAGGAGGTAAATAGACCACGACCTTCTAAGCCTTCCTGACTGAGCTATCTCAATTAGGAGGCTGGACTTTCTAAAAAGTGAACAGAGAGAGGTAAAATCTTCCAGGACCCCTCACACACACACCTGCTCAGAGCCTTCAATGCTCTGAACTACCAGCCAGGGGCAGCTTTCTCTCTCTTTCTCTCCCCACTGGCCATAGAAAGAGCTTAGCCTTCCAGCACAGGGACCCAAAGCTACACATACAGCTCTAGCTTTTGCTTCCTTTAAAACTATGTGAAAAGATTTATTTTCATGAGGAAAAAACACCCCAGCATTCCTTATTTCTCTTGTGAGCCTTATTTGACCTCCTAAGTGTCCCTGAAGATGACAGAGACATGCGCTCCTGAGATGCTGCCAGAACACGGTGAGCTGGTGGTCAACAGGTTTCTCCTTGTCCACAGCACTCTCTCTCCTAACCAAACTTCTTAGTTAGCAGAATAATGAATTCTGAGCAACAGCTGCAAAAATCTTAAGTTAATGTTTTCCCAGAAATACAAAACCTCTTAATTGTCCTTAGTTTTATCTTATATACTAAAATATCTAATCTCCATGCGTTTGGGTTAGTGGGTGGCTACACTGCTCTGAGAAACACAAGCAGAACACAAAATCCATTGGAAAGGAAAAAGGAAAATCACTGTGGTGAAAAGGGAAAGACAAAAAACATGAAGAAATTCTACAATGTCTTTAAAAGAGGGGAAAAGAAAAAATAAAAGCAAGAGGCAGGTACGCCTAGGTAGCTGGTTTTTACCTCCATGTACCTACTCCATTCCTCAGCAATTCAATATCCTGTCATCCAGGAGCAGTGTAACTCTACAGGACATGCTACCAAGAACAGCCCACATCATTTACAGCCTGATTCAGTTCCAGCTGGAGCCACGGGAAATCTTGGTGATAGGAATGAGCAACAAACTGCTAGAGCTGTAATCAGGAAAAGGTAACAAGTCACCAGCACCATCCAGAAAGGTACAGAAAGGATGGCCACTTATGCAGGAAGATTCTTTTCTCCTCTTCAAGTATAGCAGCAGCTAGAGTGAGAGAGAGGGAAATACAGAAAGTCTTGATCTCAGTGGAATTGAAAGGCAGTGCAAATATATCAACAAAGCTCAGGCAACATTCAGAATTCCACATGCTCTATGGCTGAGCCTCACAACCTGTGGCTTGGGGCTCTGCTGTTGAAGATTTTTCTTCAACTTCTCAGCTGCTGCTGCTTTACATATATGCATCTGCAACCACACCACTGCTCACCTACAACCCTGCTCCTTAGCCTTTCCTTCCCCCCCTTATTCACTTACATTATAGGCCAAGAACAAAACAACAAATGCATGCAGACTCTTATTCCCTCCAGTTTCAGTATGGTGGGGGTTTTGGTTTGGGGTTTTTTGCTAGTTTGTCTGTTTGGTTTTGATTCTTTAAGGCAGCATCTTTTATTCCCATGTGAACAACTGCTGTGCAACATTATCAAGTCTTCCCTCTGCCTCTTCAATTAGTTTTTGGTTTAGGGGAGGTGGTTGTATTGCATATTTGCAGCTAATAATAATAATAAAATATCTCTACAGATACCAGAAATCTGCTCAAGTCAGAAAAAGCAAACACCAAAATAGATTTCTTTACAGCTAATTTGCTTGTATATGTCACAAGAGGGTAAATCCACCTGGGCTTCAGGTGCTTACATTTGGATCTCAACAGTTAAAAAAGGTATTCAATTGGAATTTTTCTTTCCCACAAGTTCACCTACAGTACTTGTCTATATTTTGAATTATGTATGTCTAATGAGATAGAGATGATGATACAAAAGCCTTGGAGTGATCAGCAAACATTTCAAGGGCTTTAAGATGATGTGAAAGACAAGAGCCACCACTGAGCTCTACGACTGGCTTGGGAAAACTCTCAGTGATTGGCATGGCAGTTTTTGGTATGATATCAGCAAATATCATACCTGCTGAAAACCACCAAATCCTTCCAAATACCTAGGATTTTACTTCATGTCCTATGATTGGATTAGAAATTGAAATCTGCCTGAAATATTTTCATTAAACTCATTACAAGAATCTGTATGCCTCTGGTGGATTTACCTTCCTGTGGAGCTAGGACAAACAGTATCTCTGTGTCTTTGGGAAAAGGTTGTGGCTCATGAGAAGCCCTGTTCATCCCATGGGCACCCTAGCCCTGCTTAGCTCATCCAGCTAGTCCTAGGGAATGTGAATCTCCCTAAGGGCAGGGAAGGATCTTCTCTTTATTGAAGCTGCATCCAGGGAGGAATCAGAAGGCATACCATGTGTGTCAGGACCCATGGCTGGGAGCAAATGTTGAATAAAGACTGTTCAGAATATGCTTTCCCTGGACAGAGTACTGACACCCACAGATATGCTTTCTGAACACACTCATAATAAAGTACACTGAGATTTTTGGCAACTTGGAAGGGACTTGGAAGTCCAAATCTCATTACATTTAATTCCTTCAAAAATATCATCCTTCACCATCATGGTGAAGAATGAAACACATCTGTAACTAGCAAGAACTCATTCTGGAAAGTTTGGATGTCAAAGTCAGCTTAAATCTGTTCAAAAGAAACAAACCAAAACCAAACCAAAACAAAAAATCCCTGTAAACAAGACTCAAGAAGCTATATTTGTCTCTCCCTATACCTCACTTCTCTCCCATTTGCAACTCTGCTCTGCAGTATGTTATGCCAAATTAAACAATTTGCATACTGTACCTCTGGCATGCAGGTACCACAGTTAGAGCTGACAGGTATGGTTCTATAGAAAAGAGTTCCAGCTTAGAGAAAAGTTAGGTTAATATTCACATTTTCAAATTCACAGTGGTAACCATTTCCCTGCTCACTGTTCTTCAGTGAAAGGTAGGGAAAAATGCTTTCAGTATTTAAATATATTAGCAATTATATTTACTTCTTTAGTTTAAATTAAATTTACAGCTGTACACTTGACTCATGAAAGGCTTCCTCTCTCCACACTCCCTTATCTTTCCCTTTGTTTCAGTGGGAGTGAGGAGGGATGTGTGGCAGTTTATTTGTGAAAGAATCTGATTGATCTTTGCTAGAAGAAAAAGTCACATAATAATGCATCCCTGTTATGTGAATATCTGCTATCCTAGTGAGTGATAATAAAGATGCTGTTCCTTAGTTGTGTGTGCATACACTCATTTTATGTAACAGGCTTGACTGGAGAGGTTAAAAAAGGCAAAAAAAAAAAAAAAGGTCTGATGTTCAACAAATATACACAGTATTCTGGAAGGAAAAAGCCCCTCAACAGGTGTTAATCCTTCCCTGTGTGTCTTTGATACTGTATTAACAGCACTAATACCATGAGCAAACAACTAATTAGATGTCACTAATACACTGTGAACAAAGAACTACAGTGGGTTGAGGTTTGGTTTGGGAAGTAAAGGAATAAAAGAAATACTATACAGCCCTGAGTAATCACCAGTAAGGGGCAAATGCAAACTTAGGTACACATTAGGCCTCCAGATTACTACTCAAGTCCACAGCTCCATAGGAATTGCCACATAGTGATATCTAAAAATATATACTCTGGATTAGGCAGCTGTGAAACTCCTGACAAGGTGACTGCAGACTTTCCAATGGGTTTAGTTTGCAATGGTAAGTGCATGTGAACTAGAAGAAAAGCATTTGTACATTCACATCAACCGATATCCGTAGGGCTTCCTCCTGGCACACAGCAGTTCACATGCTTGGGTCTACAGCCTTCCCACTTACTTTCTGTCAGTCCAGAATGAACATCCTGATGTTGTGCTAACACACTGTGTTGTATTTATTAAGGTCCTGGGGTTTGGGTTTGTTCTTTAAATTATTATTTGGCTCTGAAAATGATTATGAAGCTAAAATAGAGTTTTGAAAGTCTAGCTTTCTCTTCTCTTTTAGAGTCTTACTTTTGAATCTGTGCAAATGCATTCCTAATTCTTTTTTGTCTGTGTCATACTACATGCATACCATATTGCTTATCCAGTGCTAGGAAATCATCAAACATTGCTAAGGAGGAAAGTACATAGAATGATACTTAGCAACATAAATGAGAATAACCAAAATCGTGAAGTAGTTAGATACAAACCAGCATAGTTGCCAACATATATTGGGGCAATTTCAGCACAGCTTGCCATTTATATATAAAGCATACATAAATGGCTGTTTCTTATCCTTTTCAACAAGACATATTTAAAAGGATAGTTAAGAGTATACTAGTTTACCTACTCGTGTACAAAAGTACCTCGGGAAAGGGAGAGGTTAACATATCGTTTACTATAGTTGGATACAGTTAAAGGATAAATTCTCCCTCTAAGATGGTGGCAACTATTTTTCCTCTATAGATAAAGTGTTCATGGGAAATTTAGACATCTGATTCGATGCTGGGCATTTTCTTATAGACACGGCTATTGCTACAGGAGTTTAAACCCCTTGGAGTTGCGTACAAGCTATTCCTATTTGCAACGTAAGGCAAAACATGCTCGGAAATGTACATGTTATTATGGAGCCGACCATCCCTGGAACAGTAGGATGCTGTAGACTTTGTGGATGACCTTAAATAATTATCATTTCTTCCTCTGGTCGGGAGTGAGTGTTTATAAAGTTCGGCTGGACTCCGCCTAAGGGATAAGTGCCGGTCATCACCGTACGAGTGCAGAAAAGGATTGTCATCTGAGTGAACAGGATACAGGGACTTGCTCCTCTTACTGTCCTCTAGAGCATGAGTTAAAAGGGAGGCTTTTTTGCCCAACAGTTTGCTTGAGGGAACACTAAACATGCTTGCATATGGACTGCTTTGTAGAAACTTCTCTCTTTCTTTCAAGCTTATACTACGAGAAGGTCTTCCGATATCGATTTCCTTGGACTTATCGGCAATGTTATCAAAAGAATGTTGCCTGCTAATCCTCAACTTATTTTTTTTATGCAGAGCATTGTTTTGTGACCAGCTATGCTGATAGATTTCTTCAGGAAGCGATAAGTTCGTTGTGTCCTGCAGCATCTGATCTTCTTCGATATCGTAGAGGTTCCCCATGCGCAAGCAGGCGTCGCATTTGTAGGGAGATCTGCTGGAATAGTGTCCTGCATAAGTGGGCAAGTTGGAGAGGCAGCTCCTGCAGTGGGTGGAATTCTGCCTGTATCTATCGTTCATGTCACCTAGGGAAGCATTTTTGTCTTTTAAAGTGTAGTGCTTTGCATAAAGTTTATACTGCTCGTTGTTTGGAAGACTGTCTTCGTTGTGCAAGGGAGTCCTGTTAGCATGCTCTGCTTTCCTGTAGTTGTCGTTGTGATCTTGATAAACGTCAGGAAACTCTATGGTTTCTGGAAGGACGATGTTTTCGATGTACTGGGGTGTGTCCAGGTGGAATCCTGGCTCCTTGTCAGCATCAATCGTGTAGATTTTATCCCGTGGAGAGCTCTGTTTGGTCTTCAGATATGTCAGTTCCACTTCACTAGTGTCCTTTGGGTATTTTGATGCTACTGTCCTCTTCTTGAAATTGTCCTTGGTTTTGTGATGTTTGTTGTTGTTTTCGGGTTCCATATGGCAGGTAGCTCGGCTCGATGTCTCTGATACATCTGAGTGGACAATCTCTTCTGGGAGGTACCTTTGGCTCTTCACTGAAAGCTGCCTGTTCTCATCTGACCCCTCTTCTCTCTGGGAACCTTGGCTCTGACGTACAGAATCCTGGCGTACGGAATCTTGACGTATAGATTCAACAGATTTCCTCCAAAGCTGCCTGGGTCTGGAGTTCACTTTCGCTTCTGCTGTTACTGCAACCTCTACTGTATTTGGATTGGACTCATTTAGTGTGAGAGGATGCTGGCCTTGGAAAACATAGTTGTTAAGATTGTCCTTGTGTCGATTGCTAGGGAGCGTCTGCAGTTCGCTCATGTTGTCCCCAAAAAAGTTGTCCTTTGTCTGAAAGGACCTGTTATCAGAAAATACCAAATTTCCCTTATCCATGACCATGTCCATAATCAAGGAACCTCTCTGAATAAAATCAGCTGTCCTTTTGGGGGAATTAATTCTGGAAGGGTTGATGTTGGTCATGTTTTTCGCTGTTCGCAGTAGTTTCAACATGTTGGTTTGTGAATTGGTCAAGGTAAAGTCAGGAGACTTCTTCTTCTCTTCAATGTGCACTCCATGAATGCAGCTGTAAATACCCTGTAATAGGGGTAATATAGAACAAATTAAATCACAAGGTGTAAACTTTAAACACTTCCATTCTATTTTTAATTAGCAATAAATGAAATTTAAGCATTGCTTATCTAATGACTGGGAAGATTTAAGGTACACATCTATGCTTTTAGCATTTCTCTACATCAACATCAAAGTCTAATTTCTTCCCTATCTGTGGAGAGTGTAAAGGAGAAAAATTGCCAGTATTTTACACACCACTGGTCCATGTTGGCCTCCTCCACTTATTCCAGAAAACAAGATTAGAAGGGAACCCAAAAGGTTCCCAATCTCATCATAAAATGTAATTAACCTTCTGTAATGGAAACTAATCTTTTAAACCTGTGAAGAAGTTACTCCTCTAAGAGAGCCTGCAGTCAGGCTATTTTCTTGGAGGTTAGGGTACTCTTTGCTTCCACTGAAATAAAAAGGCCTTTAGTCATCATATTTTAGCTTTACTGTTCCCTATGCTAGTATATACAAAAAAAATCCCAGCTCCTTCTAAAACCTGAATCTTAGTTCACTTTGAGCAAAAGGCTGAAGCTAATCTTTTAACTCCAAACTTTTCAGTCACTCCTTTGAGCTCAGTTGACATTTCTGACCCTGTGAGCTTGTAAGTCTCAGAAATTTGCCTTTGAAATAAGCACTATTTTTGCCCTGCATTGGTTAGGAGAACTTTGCATGTAAAAGGGCAAAAGTATGAAGTTCAAAGGTAAAACATGGAGGATAAAGTGTATATGATTTTCTAGATAATCCCTAACAAGGAAAGGAAGACTATTTTTAATGCCATTCCAACGCAGTCCAATTTACTCAACAGGGTAATTTCAGCACATTTTAAAGCAATTAGGCATTTTAGTATCATTTTCAATTCTCCTCAGCTATATAAAAAAAGCCAGCAAAATAAATCACCTCAAGAAAGTACTAAGATAAAAAACCCTAAAGATGACAGACAAAGCCCATCTACTTTATCAAAAACAGAAGAACAAGTTCATACTTCTCTTATTTTACAGCAAGTATCAGTTATTTGGATATGTAAACCCACTTTGGGTTTGGTAAAGTTTTCTTTAAAACCTCTCCAAACATAAATGACACTTGTGTCTGACCTTTCCTCAAGTGGTTTATTGAAGTTTGCTTTCAAGGAAAGCTTATAAAATATTTCCATATGTGTTTAGCACTTAAAATCCACTTGCACAAAACTGAGAGCTAATGCCTGTCATCAATTTAGTATTTCATTTGTTTGGATTTATCTGTGGAAGTTAATCCTTTTCCTGGGTCTGAGAAGCTCTACCATGTCTTCACTAATTTTTTCCCTAACTGTATTTGTTTGCAGCATACTGTTTATCTTGGCATAAAATAATTCACAGCCTAGGATAATCCAGCGGGTTGAGAGGAGACTGGCCAAGGGCTGCAGGTATATCCTAAGCCCATTGACCACTCTAGAGCATTACACTGAAGCATTAACATGTATCCAAATGTCCAAGGGGGAATGAAAACAAAGATAATGTTCTAGAGTTTATTCTGCCTGTTGTCTGGAGGGGGAAAAGGAAATTCATACTAACCCTGCTGATGGAGAACAACAATCCTGGCCTATCTGAGCAGACTCCAGTGAAGCAGAATCGAAGTTTCCAGTAAAATAAGTGTTCCCAGACAAAGGTGATTAAACTGAGTGCCATGGCTGCTGCAAGCATGTAAAACACTCCTGCCATGTTGTCAATGTCCAGCTGGCTGCTCATGACTTCATTCTTCTCGCTGTGGCAAATCCCAGTCAGCCACAGGGTTTCCAGCTCTTCCATTTCCCCTGAGGAGAGCGAGGGATCACACCAGTTAGAATGCAAACATTGCTGTTCACAGTATTCAAAAGCCTTTGCAAGTTTAAAAATACAGCACCATTTAATGCTTCACTTGTGGAGCACTTGAGTCCTATCTGCTAAGGATTTGCAAATATAGCAGCTTTCCACTCCCTGCACCCTAGTTTCAGATGTCCTCAGATTTCATAAATTACGTGGGAAGCTGGCTGCTCCAGAAAGCAGGATCTGTGATGTGGGTAAAACTTTCTTGTGCTTGCTACAGCTAGTATCACTTATTACAGAGTGGAACTGGAAGCTCCCCAGCCCAGAGGATTCCTCTGCCCCAACCCTGAGAGCTGCAGCTGGTGCACACTCAGAGCCAGAGGCTGCTCCCTCCCCAGGCCAACAAGTACCAGAGGTGCAGCTGCCGTCTGCAACCCTGGCCCATGGTGGAGCTGTGTGTGTGCTCCAGAGGTGCCAGTGCACACACAGACCCTCACAGCCAGCAGTGGCACTAGCAGCACTCACAAAGGTGACCTGCTCCTCCTTCTGCTGCCCAGCACACGAGGCCTGAAGCTTGCTACAGAAACAGAGACACCACCACTCCTGTGATCACCCCTCCTCAGTCACTGCCATGGGCTACAGCTGTGCAGTATCTGTGCCTAGATCCTGCGTGCATCTCACCCAGGCATCAGCTTGCACCTCAGGTCTTTCCAGAAGTCCTCTAACAAATCACATCTGACCTCACGTTCACAAACACGAAACAGAAAGCAAGATCACATCAAAACCAGCTAGGGACTGAGTTTAATAACGAAGTGGGACAGGCTGTAGAGATCAGAAAGGGCTCAGACAAGCATGCTGACACACAACCAGACCCTCTTATGCCACTACCTCTCCATTTTCCTACACTTGCTCCTCCCTGATCCGCTCTGACCCCTCCCTTTGGCTCTCCACTTATCACCAAATGAATTTCACATGTCCTCACAATCCCTTTAGAACATGCCATAAGAAGTTTGTTCCTTCCTGTGAGACCCATGACAACCTTATCTCCCCTTTTTCTATAAGTTGCAACATTCTGGCTGAACCTCTCTGGACATGTCTGATCTCTGCTATCAACTCTGGTATCTCTTGTTCCCTAGGGTTTGGGTATTTGGGGATTTGATTTATCAGTGTTCTCTCTTGCTGTATTTTTTACATTGAACAGCCACTAACCAGATAACCAGATACAATCCAGATATCTACATACCTTTGCATCTATCTCCTCCATACTTCTACTCCAGCCTCCCAGTCCAAGAAGATTTTGGAATGTAAAAGGCAGACCATCCAAGCAACAAAGATTAAATGGCAAGTTTAAAAATTCAGCATGAGCAGTAGGAACCATGCCCAGTGGTTGGCTGCCCCCAGATCTGCACCAGGCTACCACTGCAGTGTCATTAGTTACATTTCCCCTCACACTTGGCTGAGTTTCAGTAAGTTGAATCAATCCAGAGATACAGTTCTAAACCACTTTCTGATCCACAAACACTTCAGAAAGAAAAGACATTATTTATCAAAACTCTGTTTTCCTTCCCCATAACACCTGATTTCAGTCAAAGCCATGGCAATCACCCAAAGCATTAAGTCTGAAGGTTACAGCAATGCTATATTGCAAGTGGGAAGCTTGACTTAGCTTTAACCCTACAGCACACATGACAAGGGAGGAAAAATGGTTGTATATGACAGAGGATTAGCAAAGCCTATTGTTTTCCATACACCACCTGCTTTTCTAGAGAAAATAACTGCTACTTCATGCCTGGATGCTTGCAGGAACACAGTCTGCTCCTTTCCCTGTTTCTTTTTTTTTATGATATTCTTTTTATTGTTGTGACTAGCAGTATATTTCAAGTGCAGTTCTCCTGCCTTTCTGTCTGTCTTCATTTTCTGTTTTCCCCCAGAGACCTGGGTAGTGCAGGAGCTGCAAACCTTTCTCCCACCACATACTCCCAGTCTTGTCTGTTATGATGCCCTGGACACCTTCCTCTGCTCCCTCCTGGCTCTCTGGATCACTCAGTCTTTCTTATTACAGTCTCCTCTGGCCTTTTGCTGCTGCCAGTCCATGCAGCAGCAGGAAAATAACTGGTACCTTCATGTGCCTGAAACAGAGCACTCCTGGTTCCCGCTTCTGGCTGTGCCACATCCTTACTGCCATTAAAACACTTCACTGAATTAAAGCTAAGGAAGCAGATCTGCTCTCTCCTTCTGTTGCATACTCTTAGACCTAGAATCCTCATTTCACCAGAGAGATTTGGCCTCTGATGAAGGACACTTTCACTTAGCAGTGGTTGCTGCTGCCAATATGGACAGAGGTGTGCAGGAAGCTGCAACTGTTCCTGCCAAAATTGGTTTCCTATATTGCATAATACATTCATTTTCAAACTTTTTGTGTAGTGGTTACTGAAGCATTGCATGTGCATACTTGCCTCATGCCTTTTTACTCTCTTGAATATCTAGCCAGCTGAGTAATTATGATATTATTTTTAATGACATAAACTTCATTGCTTCTAGAAGACACAGCAGGCAATACAGAGGGCCACAGAGTGCAGCATGAGCTGGCTTGGTCTGTTTCCCAGTTTAGGGTGTGGCTTCCAATTGGTGGAAGGATTCACATCTTCCAGATTCCTAATCCTTACCAGTGATTAAGGAATATATCTTTTCAGTATTATTATCCATACACCACTGGACTAAAGATCAGGAAAAAATGGCTAGAAGCTCTATTGATATTTCAGCTATCTTCAAGCTAGAGAAGGTGATCAAAGAGCTGCCCTGCAAGAGCATTCTGCAGGAGAGAGAACCAGGGTTATAAGGAAAGCTGCAGCCCAGAGATAATTTGGATGTGTGACTTGGAAGTGGAACACAAGGCAAGACTGGGAAATTGCTTCTCACAGAATGTGAAGGAAAAACTGAAGTGAAAAGGACAAGGACTGAGGCATTTTAGCAAGGGCATCTCACCAATTTGTAAGAGAGATTGTTTGGTTCTGAGGTAATTCTGAGTTTAGTTTTGTGCTTGAAGCATGAGTTGAACCTCTACATTGGATAAGAGGCAGTGTATCTGCTCCCAAATTACAGTGCTCAATCTTCAAAATACCTAAGAGCATCCCCAAAGAAGAAAGTAAGTAACAAGGAATCTTTCAAAGTCTTCTAATCCAGGACAGAGGGACAATAAGTTATCAACTAACAGCATAGAGACTGCACATTGTCACTACAGAGACATTTGGGGTTCATTATTGCATTTCCATATCTTAAAACATTTGGATTTCTTTCATTCTGCTAAAGCTCAGCAGACTGCTCCCCATGTCTCTCTTTCAAGTTCTCCCCAAGGTCTATGAATAGAACTCAGAGAGGCTACAGAAGAGAAAAGATCCATGTCCAAAGGGAGAGCAATAGTTCTGGTTCCTGCATTAGTAGCTGAAGCTCTGCCAATCAGCCCTCACTGCTTCCCACAGGAAACCTCCCATCTCCCCAGATTGGCAAACATCAATTTGATTTGACTGCTGTGCCCTTTTACAATTCATAACACAATCCACCAAGGAATTTAAACCTCTTTTTTATTACTGTTTCCTCTGCTTTTCTTCCCCTTTGGCATGTACATCTAAAGTAACTATTGATAATCCACTAACCTTTCCACAAATGTCACTGCAGACACCAACCAAGCCTTGTTTTGAGTGGAGATAAATGACAGTGCCCTGGCAAGCTATGAAGAACAAAGCACCCCAGAGTCTCCCAGCTCCTGCTGCTGCAATATCCCCTCCATTAGATCTGGCAGCTATTAAGGCCAGGCTGGAAGGGGCTCTGGGCAACCTAATCTAGTGGAAGGTGTCCCTGCCAGGCAGGGGGGGTTGGAGCTGGGTGATCTTGAAGGTCCCTTCCAACTTTGAAAGTTCTATGATTCTGTCTGACCATGACAGAAACCACTCTCAATTAACACCCCAGAGGAGTCCTCAGTTTTATAGACTACAAAATCCCCAGGTATAAGGCATTTCTTATCTGGAGTGTTGAATCATTCCTTGGAAAAATCAGCCACTTCCAATCCCAGCCTGGAGTTGGAATTCAAAACATTGAATTTTGAGGCCAGTTAAATTTTGGTTCAGAAACCAAAGCACATTCAAAAGAATGAAGTTTTTTTCAGAGGAATATTGTCCAAGCTTCATCCTGGTAGAAAAAACACCCCCAAGATCACACAAAGCCCATGATTTGCCTCCTTTGATCTTCCCTCCTGGGAATTAAGCCAAGCCCAGGCTGAGGTGCAGTGTGGCTTGGGAATGCAGCCAGGCTAAGCTCTGTTGACTCCTGACAGTTCAAAAGAGCAGTCAGAGGTCCTGGACACTTTGGGTTTCAAAGGTGTGCTGCCATTGGACAAAGTTTGAGTAGTCTTCGATTGAGGGAGATTGAAGAAATACTAATGGGCAGAGACTTGGCTTTGGAGTTGGCTCTCCACATGAGGAATGCTTGTCCAGAAGCCATTAAATAACTATGTGAGGGAAGAATAAGCAGCAAAACACAAACAGTAGTTGCTGTCAAAAGCATTGACTAGGTGGAAAAAGAAACAGACAAGGTCCTTGTGAAGAATTTCCTGTTTGCTTGTGTTTCACTTGTCTAAAGTCTCTGCAAGAAGTTGCCCTACCCAATGAGTAACTCATTTTATGAGATTTGTAATTGCAAAGTCAACTTTTTAATCTTGATTCTCTTGCTACCTTCCAAATGATCAAATTAAATTGTTAAATACTTTGGTTTAATATTTTTTGGAAGTATTAAAGGCTATAATTCACTGAGTTTTTGCTTTTCTTCTTTAAAAGACAGGTGTTTCTCTGCTCTACTTTGACCATGTAGGTCAAGCCTAGGTTCCTGGAGAATCACTGATGGTTCACAGGCAGCCTCCACTACTTCCTCAGATACTCTGGAGAGGTATTTTCATCAAGGCTTTATCTTAATTTTGACCCATTTAATTATTCTCCCCCATAAAGGGAGAAGAAATCTATTTTATATGTCCCTTCTGGATCAAAAACCAAGAAGATTTTTAACCCTTCAGGTGTTGTTCCACTGCACAAAGACACTTGCAGCCACCTGAGCTGTGCAAACCCCAGTGCCTGCTACACCTGCACCCATGGCAGGTCCTGTGGCAGCTGAGTCAGGAAACAGCACTGCATGGAAAGTCATCCTCCTCAGACTCCAAAACACATGGCCTTGCACCAATGAGACTTGTCTGGAAAAATCAATCCTCTCCTACACTGTGGTGTTTCACCTACTGCAGCCACCCTTGCCTAAGGGTGATCTGCAGATTCTGCAGGAGCATGCTCAGGGCAAGCAAGGAAAGGATGCTCTGTCCAAGGGGAGAAAGCCAAGCTGTAGCCTGGCATCTTTGTTCTTTCCCTGGTAAGTACAACAGACCTTTACCCAGAGACTTGCTTAAGGTCCAGGCCAGGAGGAGGCTGCCCCAGCAGGAGAGCCCAGCACGTGTGACAGAGCAGAAGGTGCAAAAAGAACAGGTTGGTATTGACAGGATAAGGGGTGGTGACTCTGGAGCAAAGTGCTAACCTGAGGTTCAGCCTGAAGAGCCAGCAGGCAAGGAAAGAAAACTGACAGATGAGACTTATAGATATTGAATGAAAGGGTTAAATATATCCTTTCACACTGGCATCATCTTGCAAAGCCTGTGGCTGCCCCAGCAGAATCATCTGCTCACCCAGTCTGGACAAAGGGTAGTTTTCAAATGGAGGGACAAGATGTTTCACAGCTCCTCTGGTGAGAACTGCCACTGAGTGGTGGAGGAGCAAGGTAGCACCCCATCACCTGGAGACACTAAAAAGAGCATCTTTAGCCTGCATAGAGGAGCCAGAGGCCAAAATGGGTTGATGTGCATTGGGTTCAATCAGCTCATCAATTTCAATTCGACCTAGTTATCAGATCCACACAGCAGGTTTCATAGAAGAGATTATATAGAAGCAGAGCAACTTTTGGAGTTCAGTGTGGATCCCCCAAAACACTCTCTTCTCTTCAGTTATTTCCCTCTGTATAAAGAGGAACACAGATGGCTGACACCAATAAACTTCTTGTGAGCTAACAACTGCACTCTGCATGCCCCCATTAGATAAGGATGAATTAACAGAAGTCTTAAGCACGACTTTCAATATTACAAACCCTCTAAACTCTTGTTCCACCCTCCACTTCTACACTCTCACTCTTCAGTCACATTTGTTCCACCCACTGCTTAAGGAGGACACTAAATATATAAACAGAGAATCACAGGGGTTGTGGGTGTATTCTGCCTGAGCAGCACACACTCAAAATATGTCCTTGTAGTCACATACCTATTTCCTTCTGGGGCCTGAGGAGCCAGTGTGAGTCACACTGCTGCACTTCCTCAGAACCTAGAGAGAGATTTGGAAGGCTTATGATAAAATGTGGGGGGAAAAAAATAGCAAAGAGCTTTCCCCTCCTAGATGTAAGGGGGCAAATCTCATTTCCACAGATACCTATTACCCCTAAGGAGTGGGAAGCAATTATCCACCCAGGGAAAGAATTCTTAGTGTACTAAGCTGTCCTAAAAGCACATAAAGATTAACCAGAACTGAAAATTATTAGGAAGAGAATAACAGACTCTTTCTGGAAACTCAAACCCAAACCAGTTTTCTTCTTTACATCTCTGTGTCTCTAATTGCTTTAATGGTTGCAGCTTTAAGGGTTAAGGACTTAATACACTAGACCATCTGCCCCTCTTGTGCTGCAGATCTCTTCCCAGACCTTCATCTGTATTGAGCTCACAACCCACAGGTAGCACCATACAGTTCAAACACCTCACACAAGTAGGGGCTTAACTTGCCCAGCTGGCTCCTCATCAGACTTGCTCTCTTTACCAACACTTTTCTGTTCCTCATTTCCATCCATTTTTTGCTGTCATGCATCTTTTACCCCTCTATTTCTGCTGCATCCCCCATAGCTAAAGGCTCCTTGCTGGCTTTCTCTCCGTCCCATGCACCCTCTGAAGCTCTCCTACACTCCTAATCCCAAAGCAGCTTTGTGATTTGGAGTTCAAAAAAATCTCATCTACTCACAAATGAAACCAAGAGAGAAAGAAAGAACAAGAAAGTCTCCTGCTCTACTAGGCACCAGTGACTCTGCTCCAAACCCCAGAGACATGATCCCATAGGTTCCAGAAGCAATGACTTTCAAACTTCTTTGGAAAATATTCTTAGGAGAGTACCACCATGCTGTCCATGGCACCTTGCAGCCCAAGGCAGAGGAGTATCAGCAATACCTTGGCCTTCAGACACTTGGCTAAAAGTTCTACTGAGGCTGGAGGAGCATGGATGCCCCACCACTGGTGCAGTTCAGCAGTTACAGACGTGCTAAAATTAGGCAGGCAATGTGCCTGAGCCTTCACTGCACTCCTCACAGGGCAAGCTAGCAGAAGGCAGCAGTTGGCAGCTGGAAGGGTAAGCTGCTGGGTTCTGGGTATGCCAGCCTGCCCAGCTGCTCTCTGCAGAGGTTCCTCAAAGGAATCAAACCACACATCATGTGATGTGTCAGTGCCCAGCGTTCCTGCTCTGACACATTCCTGTGGCTGGGGGAGGAAGAGCCAAACAAAACCCTGGTTCTGCCTCTTCACAGCCATAGCATCTGAGTTGCTGCTGAACTCCTGGCTGCTTCTATTTCTCAGAAGAAGACTGAGAAATATTCTCCTGCATCCCACTACAAATATTTTTATTTCTCTGTCAAAAAACAATGAAAGTTTCATCTAGTGACCAGAGCAACCAACCAACCAACAAACCACAGCCACCACTGTGCTTTAGGGAATTTCTCTGGTGGTCAACTGTTTTAGACAAAAATGCAGGTGCTACCCATCCACTGGAGATCATGAGATGTGATGAGCAGACAGGAAAATGTGCAAAGCCAGAAACTCACCAGGAATACACTTCACCTGTATCCTCCGTACAGGCAAAAGCAACTCCTAACTCTTGGTATGAAAAAGGGTCAAGATTCCAAAGCAATTCATCTTATGCTAACAAATGCATGTTCATCTCAACTTCCCATGTATGTGAATCTGCACAGAACAAGTGATGAAACAGTTTGGGGATAATTCTATTTTTGAGACAACTAGAGGAGGGTAGATTTAGGTTGGATGTTAGGAGGAAGTTCTTCACTGTTAGGGTGGGGAGACAGTGGAACAGGTTGCCCAGAGAGGTTGTGGAAGCCTCATCCCTGGAAGCTTTTAAGACAAGGCTTGGTGGGGCCCTGGGCAACCTGATCTAGTGGGAGGTGTCCCTGGCAGTCAGGGGGGTTGGAACTAGATGATCTTTAAGCTCCCTTCCAACTCTGACCATTTTAGGATTCTATGATATGGAAGAAGCAAGGAAAAAGTCACATGCAGAGGAATTTGAAAGCTCAAAAGCACCTTTGAAAAGGCTACCTCAGTACTTAGTAAGTGTGAAAGACAGACAAGATGATGGAGGTTTGTAGGTGCAATCAGATATACCTGTAAACAAATGACTTGGTCTTATCCAAACATCTGGTATCACCCAAAAGGTTCTCTTTTCTCATTAGCATAACATTCATGCCAGGAAATGGTCAACTCATTGGGTTTTATTTCTTACAGTTATGAAACTCATTAGATTGATAATAATTCACTGAAATCATTCCATACTGTGATGAATGTTCTGTCACATAGGCTGAATAATAATTCAATGCTTCTAGGTGCTTTGCTCTTTTACAGGCTTAGTCTTAGAGAACGATGAATTCTGCAGAGGCTACACATGTGGAAAGTATTTCTGCCTTCATTTGTGCTTGCTTATTTACTTAACCTCATTCACACTCTATTCAGGCTTTCCCAGGAGTATCATCTTAAGATGAAACTTTCCTCCCAACCACACTTGCTTTTAGTCTAGATAACTCCAAGGAGATTTTTAGTGACACAGCAAAGTGCTGCTGGTCTGAACCCTGGGCTCATCCTTTCTGATTCACCAGGAGAGAGTTATGCAAGTTCAGAGCTCAGAAGATTACTCACTGAAGGGCTGAAGTTGGATGTAGATTACAAAATCAAGTCATGCCAGTTCCAGGCAATTACTCTTTACATTTAATTTCTTGGTGCTTTGTTCCAGTTCACCTGCAATGTTCTTTATAAATGATACAAGAAATTTCAACCTCAGCCTCATTCTTAAGGGGTTTCTTTGGTTGGTGGGGGTTTTTTGGTTCCTGTTGGTTGGTTTTTCTCCCCCTCCTTGTTTGGTTGGTTGGTTGTTGGGGGTTTTTTTTGTCTGAAAATTCTCAGCTAGCCCTGTGACACAACGAAATGAAACAAAGGAGCAAACATTCCTGGGGGACTAAAGGGAACATCCCTACAGTCATCCCTACACATCATATGTGTCCAGCTGCTCTTCCCTTTAGCAGTGCCCACACTATTTTCTGAAGCCATTTACCTGCAGGTACTGAAAAAGATCACTGAATAAATGTCACAAACAGTCCCAGTTCCCATGGCTTGTGCATTCAAAACTTTTGCTTCTCTCCTGAAGTAACATCTGAGCCAGATGAAGGTGGGAACAGACATTTCATGGCAAGGTTTCATTCACCTGGGTACAACTGTTTCTGTTGCAGTTCTAGAAAGTGTTCATATGGAACTGGGTTTCACAGACAATTCATCTGTATTATTAGCAGCTATTAAAGATGGGTTAAAGGTATAATCATTCACATGCTATGTAAATCCAGAGGTCAAAGTGGAAACCCACAATAAGATTTTCCCCTCTTCCCTCCCATCTCTTCTGTTTTCTCCCTGAAATTCCAAGTGATGCATAAAAATCAGTACCTTTGGTATTTTGACCAGCTTTTCCTTGAATAGCTTCCAAATCTTTCCCTTCTGCTTCATTTATTTCTTTCCCTGTGATTTGATTCCTTTTTTTTGTTGGAGGAGAAGTATCAGAAATGATTAAAAAGTAAGGATGAAGAAAATGCAAAGTGACAAGAATGAAAACCTCAGCAATGCTCTGGCAACATCTAGAGGAGTTAGCCCACAACTGAGAAAGAGACCTCAGATCCTCCTTCAGGCTACAGAAGCATTTCTTAGTACAGGACAAGTAATTCAACTTCTCTGATTCAACTTTCCCATCTAAAACTGGGTCAGAATGACAGCACCTAGCACTTTCTTAATAGCATTACATAAACAGAGAAATATTCTATTCACAAACTACTCATAAATAGAAAAGTAAAGACTTTTAGCCAATTCATTGCAGCTGTTTCAAACAAGAGTGTGGAATTGCTTGACACCTAGCTGCTAGGAGTCATGCATTCATTCCTTAGCAGAAGCAAGCAGTGTTTCTCCCCTAAGCCCCTCCGAATCCAACAGCTCAACAATGCTGGCACTAGTATCTCTATCGGTACGTCAGAGAAAACACATCAGTCATGCTAATTACAGCTCTTCCAGCCCTTCAGTACTATAATAGGAACAGAATCCATCTGCTGCAAGACTAACACACTCACTGTCTCCAGGCTGAAAATTAATGTCTTGGTTTTTGCATGGAACAGAAGGCCACTATGCTGAAACCCTGCCCTTTGCCATTTCAACTGCCCTCTCACAGAGCCATTTAGCATTCTCAGTCTCCAGGGCATCATATTGGTGAATATTTATTTTTCAGAAAGCTATTTTTTTTCCTCTTCCAGAGAAATGTAAATGTAACCCATGTATCCCTTCAAAAAAATAGCAGTTATTCTGTAACACAGCCCATTCCAATATGATGGGTGATTTTAGGCAGTCATAACACAGGGCATCTTTAAACCACCATATTTACATGGGAGTGTGAAAGAGCTGAAGTTTCACTGTGGCCAAGAAACATTTCTACAATCAAAATGTAGTTCAAGCCCTGTGTGGAGAAGGAGTCATTACCACCGCCTGCAAGCATATCAAAGCTGAGCAGTTTCTTCTGCAGGGCAGAAGTGCCCAGAGGACCTCCAGTTCTTCTAGTTTTGTGAAAGAATGAAAAGCAGCTCTGTGAGATCCAATAAAAGCAGTCACTGTATTTCAATTCCTACACATCTTCTTTTAAGCAGGAGTTTAAGTTAATCTATCCTAGGTTAGCAATCCCCCACAGTTCAGAACTCAGCTCAACAATTCCAAGAGCAAAACATTCATGCTGAGAGAGAACTCCTCAGGGACTGGTCAAAGGGAAAAATCAGAAAGGAGAATAAATCAATGTAGAAATGCTCTGGAACTTGGAGGCCAGCAACACTCCGGGATGTGTGTGAAAACACTGACTGAAAACAGAGGCAAACGTCCTTGACAGGAAGGGGAGTTGGATCAGGGGAAGAGAATCCCTGCCTCAGCATTGAGAAATGATTTTACTCATTTGCTTTGCATTTGAGGGGTTTATAAAGACTGTAAGAGCAGCAGTAAAAGGCTCAGAGCTCCTCAGACTGAATTAACTGTGCAGAGCTGAAGCAAAGAAAGGAGAAAAGCTTGTCCCCTACCATCTCCAACAAACTGGAGGAGGGCTAGATCGATCTGTCTCTTCCAAGGTGATCCTTTCTGGAGCGCTATCCCATAGCCTGTAGTGGCAAAGATGTATCCACTTCCTATGGTGACAAGCTTGCAGCCTTCATCTCTCCCAGCCTTGTAATTCAGCACTGCTGCATCATAGATGAAAGCATCCAACTTCCTGCAATGAAGAAAAGATTTTACAGACAAAATCATTAGGGACAGCTGTTGTCAGGCTTCTTTTGTCCTTGATGTTAGGACCCTGTTGAATATCATATGGGTTCTTTGATATCATTAATACACATCCTGCTCTGCTGTACCTAAAATTAACAAAAGGCATCTATTTTAGTGAGGAGAAAGTAGGACATAGAGTTTTGCATTTCTATTTTAAGGGATGCTGTTAAAAAGGAGAAACCAAGCTACGTGCTCTGTTATCTTTTGTATCTTTGCTCTCAAAATGGATAATAAATATCTTGGGATGGCAAATGATCTCCAAAACACAGCACCAATGACCACAGAGAGTTTAGAATTGAAACAACAATAACCATTTAAGATACTGGCTGGGACTGAAGAAACATGACTACAGCAGTTTAACACACACAGTCTTATTTTATGTCTCTTTCCAAAAATAAACAATGAAGGTGAAGACCTTGCTAAGACAGAGGAAGGTATTGGAGCTTATTTGCTCCAGATATTTAAAACCTCCTGAAAAATTACAGGAAATGTCTCCTTAGGATTTGCATTTTCAGGCAAACTATTTGCACACCTGGAACACAGCAGGAATAGAGGAACTTGAGGTGGAAAATTTCAAGCCTTTCAGCCCAGCTAGCTAAAAATGTAAGAATGAGATAACTGCATTCTCTGAGGTCTACAGGGATCACAACAAAATAGAGGGAAACAAAACCAGTAAGGAAAGGAAGAGAGGCAGTGTCCTCTGGGGATATTTTTTAAGCATCACTGTAAAGCAAGTTAGAAGAGAGAGGTGGCTGGATACTTCACAGATGAAGCCAGCAGCAGTGCACATACAGGAAGAGGAGCCCATTTGGGAGGACAGTCACTTGCCAGCAATAGGCCTCAAAGAGAAGACATTCTAATACCTGCAGAAGGTCATATGCAGTCTTTGAAAGGAAAAAGATAGAACTTAAGCTCTAATTTCATATTGCTGCCCTCATCTGCAGCCAAAATAGAATCACAGCATGTTAGGAGTTGGAAGGGACCTCTGGAAATTACCTAGTCCAGCCCTAAAGATGGTTCAATTTAAGATTTCTACCACTTGCAAGGCAAAAAACCCTAACCTCTCAGCCCAAACCTCACCCAAACCATGCACTCAATCAAAGTTGTGTCCTGTAGTAACACACACTCCCTTTTCACCATCTTTGCCAGTCCCCTGGGAGTCAGAGGAACAGGGAGGACACAGCTACACCATTGGCTTCACAGGCTGGTGCAGGAGGAGGCTTCACCCTCCACCCTCACTGGCACTGCCAGCTGTGCCTCTGAAGAGCCACCTTATGTTACTGTGGAGCACAAGGGGAAAAATACCCACTTGCCATACCCTAAAGATACTTGTCACATTTCTGACCCACAGCAGACAATTCCCATAATCAGTATAATCCAGTCTCATGCTTTTTGACTCTGCAGTTATCTGTGGGGCAGGAAGGATGCTGCCCCTCTCAGCAGATGCCTTTGGCTCAGGCAAGGGACTGGAAGGTAAAGCTCCTCTCCCCTGGTACAGGCACTGCTGCAGCCAGCAGAGCTCAGTTCAAACACACTCTGGAATTTGTCATCTGTTTATTCTGGGACTTACCCTTTTGCAATGTAAGCATATAAAACACATGCTGCTAAACACAGAGAAAGCAGAGAGTCAGCTATTCTTCTGTCCAAACAGACCCAGCCAGAAATACAGAGGGAAAAGATATCTTTACTAAAGTCTCTAGGGCAAAAGCCTTGTGCCACCTCAGAAATCATGCTCTTCCTATGCAGCTTGTCTCCCTAGTTACTAAGCAGTGTAGCAAAGCCTACTTTACTACACTGGAAAGGAAGGAAGAGAAGGCACAGCCACAGTTTCCCTCTTTCTCTGGGGTCCCAGCTTCCCAGAGTCTGGCATCAGCTCCGGTGGGGACACGCAAGGAAAGCAGCTTCTGGAGATGCAGGTTTGACTTCTGAGGGCTTTCTCTCTGACACTTCTCTAAGGTCACAACAAATCTCATCACAGAAATCGATTCCAACAGGAGGCACTTTCCTGACAGACGCTGAGAGCTGCCAGGTTTTGCTTTCAGTTGCTGCCCAACGTCTGAACAGTAAATCAAAAAGTTGATCGCTCTGAAAAAGTCTCTCTGCCTGCAAATATAAACTCCTATCCAGAATATCTGTTCTCCATTTCCAGCATAAATCTTACAACCTCTCAAGGCTTAATTATCTCTTCATCATGTGCTGATTACAGAAGTACTGTTCCTTCCAAAGTAAAGCTGCAGAACACGAAGTACCCCAGCAGCGTGGGCAGAGAGGAGCAAGCCACAGCTGAAGCTCTCAGATGTTAAGACACCTAACTCTTCCAGGACTAGGAGGTGAATTTCCTGACACTCTGGATTTTTAAGAACTTTCAGAAAACTTTACACATTCCTCAGCAAGAGTTTCCAAGAACTGAGACAGCAAAATCTGGGCAAGTCTGGAAATTTGACCCTTCCCAAGTTGTTTGCAAAGATGGCAACCAGCATAAAGTGCAGAAGAAGACAAAGCAGACATTTGCAGAGGCCAGCAGGCTGCTGGGGCTGCAGAGGACCTTCCTTCCTTCCTGCCATGTCTACTTGGGAAAGCCACATCTGCTGTTTTGCTTGGCACTGATGGCTGCCGGATGCAGCAGCCCATCCTTGTGCTGTCGTTCTCGAGGCAGGGCTGGCAAGTCTGGAGTTTTGCTCCAGTTCATCTTTCTCCCCTTTCCCTTCTTTTCTACAGACAGAGTGGCAAGCCCCAGGATCTTTGTTCTTGTGGCAGCAAAGCTCAACTGTGCCACGCAGCTGAGCAGCTTTGTAGTTTGGTCTGAGTGCTGCCCACCACTGCTGTACAAGTGAGGTGGCCACTGGAGAGCAGGTTGCACACGTGGAAGCACAGCAGCCCACAGCCAGAGAGGCTGAAAGCCTCTTGCAAGCCTTAGTCATGTAAAAATGAATCAATTAACTTGTCATTTCAGTGCAGCCACTTGAGGGGCTGAAAAGCTTTGTCACATTGTGTAGGTTTAAATAAACTGCTCAGAATTATTCTAAAGATGAAAGAGAGCTATAGAAACTGAAATGCAGCGAGAAACAAGATTTATAACTGGTAGGAAGTGGCCAAACGTGCCAGGCATCCTCAATGAAAGCAGGGGAACAGGACCACAGAGTTATGACTCATTTGAGCAACTGGCAGGTTTGTAAACTTCCCCAGAACTACAACAATCATCCTGGGTAGGAGAGAAAATAAACATTTTGGAATGTTTATATAAAGAGATTACAAAGGCAAATGTCCTTCATTACCTAGCAAGCACAAGGAGGAAAGGGGAGTGGGGGAATCTTAGCTCACACAGAATAGGAAGAACACCAGGTGTTATCAAATTATGAATTGGAACAGCTCTAGCAAAACCCCAAAGAGCATTGTTGAATGAAATCACTTGAAGTGGGAGTTCTGTGGACACAGAGAAATGTGGACAGTCCTGTAGCTAAAACATTTGTGAGTCACCAGGTGTAAGAGCTGAAAAATCAGAATAGCTCTTGGAAACCCCCATTGCCTAAAGTGCTGCTGTACACAAGCCAAAACACCTGTGGGAAGAAAATTAAAGTCAGAGGAAAAGGTATACAGAAGTCATTTCAGAAAAGCTTAAATCTTCCCTAAATTTTCCCAATCTGTATTACTGGCACAGAATTTTCATCAAATTCCTAGGCTGGAAACTGAAAGGCAGGATTATACTCTGATTATCTTCTTCCTCAACAACAGAGGTACAGGCCACCTGTAAAATGTTACTTTGCTTCCTTAACCAAGTGATCCTTCAGTGAATTTTTCTTGATGAAGCAAGAGGGAAAAATCCCAAATGTCAATCTGCCTAGTAGTTCTGGAGACACAAAGAGGACTCCAGCACACCAGAAATCAATCTCTTCCAGTTCCTTTGTGTCCTGCTATGACCTGTGGTGTGCTCTGCAGAAAACAAGAGGGATGCTTTCATGCAGCTCTGCTTCTTCCCATTCTAATATTTTACTGTCAAGCACTGGAGACTATGGAACAAATAGTGTTGTGTTTCCATTGAGAATCAGAGAAACCAAAGCATGACTGAAGTCACTTCCCAGTTTTCAATTACTGAAATAAACCCAAACACACAGTACCTACAGCAGAATTAATTTCTTGCTAAAGTGGGTCCCATTCAGTGCAGCATCCATCTGTCAGAGCCACACCATTAACTTCAGAATCAATTTTGCTTACTCTCATTTCTTTATGTTTTCTAGCTCCCCAAATAAGTTTTTCTATGGCCAGACAAGAGTTGTGCATTATTCCTAAAACAGATTGGACTCACAGAAAACCTGAAGGCATGCAGTAGAGCATGTGCACCAGCAGAGCAATGTGCCTGTGCTGCAGCTTGCTGTCAACAGCTGCATTGCAATGACTTGTCTAGGTTATCGTTGATGGATAGCACCTTGGAACTCAAACATGCACCTTCTGGGCTTTGTTCTGAACATTTAAAGGTCTATTACATAGTTAAGAATAATTAATAATAAATTATATCAACTTTAGTCTGGGAAGAGAGAGTTAAAATCTGATCTCTTTCTGAATTTGCCTAGGTGGCTTCAAAAGCTGAGATGTTGTTCCTCCAACATGGCTTTAAACACCTGCAAGAGAGGCTGCAAGGACTGCTACACAGCAAGGGTCAGACCTGTGTACTGAGGCTCCAGCTGTGTCCTGTGAAAGCACAATATTTGAAATTGCTGTCCTATTACAAATGTCAGACTGCAAGCCAGTGACCACCCAGACACCACTTTGCCCTCCCCTCTCCTCCCCCATCCCCACCCCCAAGAGCACTTCTAGCTATTAAAGCTTGGTCTCCTACAGATAATTTTGGAGAGACAGCACATTTTCAAAAGGTTCTGAATAAAACCCATTACTATTCAGCTTTTTTGCTTTTCAAAATTGTCTAGTCTGCAGAATAGATGCTTCACATGACCTTTAAAGCAGCATTTATAATTTGATAATAGGGAAAAACAATTGGTGTCCTTTTAAGGCTGGATTAAACATAAGCATATGTTTCAAAGATCATCAATGCCATCAGTGGGAAGGCAGCAAGTGCAACAATAGTGGCTTCAAAATATGATGGATTTAGACTACTTTTACAGAGGTATTACAAATTTAATCACTGACATTTATCCCTTCTTTCTCCCCAGAGGGGTAGCAGAAAGCATGTCAAGTGCACAAGGAGACACACAATGTCCTTGGTACATCTCTAAACTCATGGCCAGGAGATCTGATGTCAAAAGGCCACTCTGGAATGATGCAGCAATCAGAGGGAAAGAAGGTTGCTCTGAAGACCAGGCTTCAAAGCAAGTGCTCTGAAGTGACATTTGGTATTGCTGCAGCAAGAGAAGCAGACATTTAACCTTTAGCGTGAGAGACTAATGATTCCTTTCAGCCAGTGTTGACTAAAATCCATTTCAGGTTATCTGATGGCACTTCATCACCTACAGTGACTTTATCTTCTAGCACATATTCCAGTGGCTCCACCCAGCTCTAAAGTTCACATACACTGGATAGATTTCTCGACATCTTGACACTGCCAGTTCATGAGGGGAAAACTTAACAAGCATTTCCCTGTAACGATGCAGGTTAGCAAAGTTGAACCCAGCTAAATGATGAACTCATTAGCAGGGAATGAGCTTCCAACTTTTCTCCCAGCTCAAACTGTCCTCACTTCAGTCTTGACACAGAAAGTGTAGGCACAAATCTGAAAGAGAGAGCTCTGACAGACATTAACTCCACTGTGAGAGACTGTGGAGGCTTCACCTCGCTGTCGGGGCAGTCTCAGGCTGCCAGAAAAGCTGCTGTGAACCTTTCCTGCATCACTTGGCTGTGGTTACCTGAAGGGACATGTTCAGCCTCCTCACTCACAGGAGCTCCCATTCATCATACCTCTCTTCACCCACATTCCCAATCTCTAGAACATTTCCCTTGGCAACAAAATAATGGAAAATTTAGTGTGCATTTCTGATTAATTTGTACCATGGAATAGTGTCCCACTTCAAGCCTCAGAAGCCAAGCAATCAAGTGCTCACAAAGTATCAGTTTATCAAAACACAGCAGTTGGAGAGTTGAGCAGGGGAAGATATTTTTAGATTAAAGGTTTTGCCCCAGTTACAATAGCAGAATGAAGGATAAATCCAGCACAGTTCACCAGGCACCTGATCCCTTCCCCAAACCAAATAAACACAAAAACCTAGAACAGCTTCTTCTCCAAAGAAAAAGGGTTAGATGGGGTGGAGATACTTTCACCTCCTCATTTCATTTCTGGGTACTTTGCAATATTCAAAGCCATTAGATGGAGAACTGCTCTTCAGAGCCTGTAAGAACCAACCCCACCCCAGGAGGTGCCCTGGGAGAGCACATCAGGTTCTACCCAGTCTGTTATTTAGTTACTCTTAGACACCTGCAAGAAATCCAAGGATGTGAGAATAACTGCATTTCCTGAAAGGGTGGCAAGTGGTGGGGAAACAGGGGTCAGAAAAACTGGTGCCAGAACATCCTGCCCTCGATGGAACTGCAATGGAGTCTTCCCCTCCCTGCTGCCAGCTTGATGGCACTTTGCAGCCCAAACCCTGCCCTCTGCTCTCCTTCGCTGGAACAGCAGGACAGCTAAGCTCATTCAGGCATACAGCTAGGCTATGAGGTTCCAGAACTGATACTTTAGTGAACAGATCCTCTGCAAAATGCACCTAGATGGAACAGCAAATGTAAATGTTTTGCTAGTGCCCTGTTGCAAGCCAGCTTTCCAATTGCTAGCTCGAGTGAGTACAGCTGTAACGTCAGCTGAAGATCCTTCCCCTCAGAGTGCAACACCAACATGAACACTGAAATGAGCACAGGAACAAATACTAGATTGAAGTCCAAAAGAAAGCATCACAATGTCAATTGAAATTAAGTTCCCCCAGTCATCTGATGCCCAGCTCAATGAAGCTATTGATTGCAGAAGTTGCCCAAACCCAGTCCAGCAGGAGAGAAAATCCCGAATGGCCCAAACTGTTTGGGAGACATTTGTTTTGTACTGAGTGTCAGGAAGAAAATTGTTACTCACATTATTAGCTCCTTCAGATGGTTTCAAGTAAAGTGTGTTTGTGTTTGTGCAATAATTTAGTACTCACTGTCAAAATTGATAGGGATAAACAGATATTCTGGAGCATGGCAAACATCCTGCTCTCCCAGGTAGTTCTGGATCTTAGCTCAGTGCTGTTTGACTCACAAGTTTCCTCAAAGTCAGGAATATCCATACACAGGCAGAAGATCCTCACTGGCTTAGACTTGGGTCCCAGTAATCTGACACTACCAAACAACAGACACTTGAGGGGTAGAAGAAACAAGACACATATGGATGCTCCTGTCCCTGAATTTATCTTCATGGCTTCAGGTGGCTGGACATTTCAGGCACTGCAGCTCTACTAAGCCCCATCATGTTTTAACAGCTGCCAAATTATTCATCAATGCCTTCAGTTTCTCTCTGAGCTTGTTTTAAGTTTGGTGTTGACACTGCCTGATCTCCAGACTGTGACTGTGTCAGTTTAGCTCCACAAATGCAATATTCTACCAGTCACTGCTAAAGCTCACGGAGGTCTAGTGCCAAACAGTAAGACGACTGAGAGACACTAAGAGAGAGAGAAGAGAGCAAAGAGGAGAGGCCAACTGATATTCACTTCAACAGCAACAATACCTTAAATGGTCTACAGTTGTGACTGTTTCAGCTTGTCAGCACTAAAGAGTACAAGAGAGCAACAATTTCTGACAGTATTTTATATCTCTATTTCCCTTCCAGCTACAAGGCAGAAAGTGTGCAGCCATAAGAGACAAAACTCCACATAGGGCTTATGGCAAAGGTTGCCTGAACTCATCAGTGCTTCAGATCATTTGACTGAGAAAATTAAAGTTCAGTTCAGCTTTCCCAAGGATTTCCCGTGGTCCCTGGCTCACAGCTCTACTGAATTCTTTATTGTCTTTCAGACCAGCTGCAGAAATGGATGCTTCTAAGTGTCTGCCTCCAAAGGTTCTATCCAGAGCAATGGTCTAGTGGGTGCCTTTGCAGGGAAGTAGGGCAATATAGGAGCTAGTGAAATCAGCCCTCTAAGGGATTTCATATCCCTGACTACTAGTGATAAGAACCACTGACAGTGAATTATCTGAAACAGTAATTTCCCATTTGGATTTATCACCCCCTTAAAGGAAGGATCATCTGGCACAAGAGCTTGCCCTTTCAGGCTCTGACAAAAATCTTTGCCATTAGTATCCCATAGCTCTGGTGAAAACATGGACAGGATTATTTCTGAACCATTTCTCCTTCACAAAACAACATTTGGAGACACAAATTGGATTCAGCATTCAGTACTTTCCTTTAAAAAAGCCAAACAAGATTATTTCCTACCTTAGATGGCAAGGTTTGTTTTAGTAGCAGCAGAGGAAAATATTTGAACAAGCTCATTTCAGATTCAGTAGTTTAAACTGGTGAATTTTGAGTATCCCAAAAGATCTCTGAGGCTTGCAATACTTTGAAAGACAACTCCTAACATTCTGTGATTCTGTGACACTTTGCAAGAGTCTTCATCAAGCTCAGCAGGCACTTCAACTCCAGGCTGCTGTTTCAGTGACATCTTAAACATGGGAGTGGAGCAAGGACCACTCAGCTGAAAACTGATTATTTCAGTTGCTGTATTGGATTTTTTTCCATCCTGTTTTTGAAGCTTGTGAAAAATAGAAAACACTGGCAGGCTCAGAACAGAGAGCTGTGATGAGTAAGGCATGAGAAAGCAGGAAAACATCATGTTCTTAGAGTGACAGCTGGATATTAAAGATTTGATACATCATTTTAAAATTCAGTTGCACAAAGCAGTGTTTGTGCTAAGGCTGTCTCCAGCACAGGCTCTCTCCATGGATCATAACAGGCATTTATTGGAAGCACTAAATAATTACAGACTACTCATAGCTCCCACTGCCCACCAACCTTTCCCTTTCTCCCTCAAACACACTTCAACACCAACCACCTCTGGGAATTTCTTCCCAAACAAATGGTAAAAGGATTGCTCTGTGTACTGCATCCTCAAAACTCTAGGCAAAGAGGGAATATTCTCCATTCCAGACACTGTAAGCTGGTGTCAATCAGAAAGAGTCAAAACATATTGAGCCACTAGATTAAAAGTTTAAAAATTTATGTCTGTGAACATCTCTGAATTTCAGTTGCAAACTGTTATTGTCTGCCCACAAGAGTGATGAAGAACTTGTGCTTTTTATGAGAAATTAAGAGAGAGGAATTTCTCCAAGCCA
This sequence comes from Galbula dea, assembly GCA_013399015.1. Taxonomy (NCBI): domain Eukaryota; kingdom Metazoa; phylum Chordata; class Aves; order Piciformes; family Galbulidae; genus Galbula; species Galbula dea. The sequence continues at coordinate 1,686,042 of VWZX01008711.1, read as the reverse complement.
GGTCATTTCTCTCATAGCTTTCCTTTCTCTTTCCAGGTGGAAAGGTGTGAACCACAGAAAGAACAAACACCAGGAAGATTTTCCTTTGATGAAAACAATGACATTTTTTCTGTAAACATACATTGAAAACACTGCAAAAGACTGGAATTGCCTTTGCACCCTCCCAGTGCTGCTGTCAGCTGGCTGCCTGAAAGACAAGTTGCTTCAGTTTGTTACTTGAGGCACAGCACCACTTTAATTGACAGCCCTTATTAACAGAAGGGCCTGCAGAGCACAATGGGCATTGTGTTCCAGCTGACAGAAATGGGGATGTTTGCCTCCTGGTTATGGCTGTGCCATGCTGCAGAAGCTGCCAGCACAGCCTCTGCCCAGTGCCTACCTGTGCAGCAGAGGAGAGAGCAAGCACAGCTGGGAGTTGGGTAACTTTTGGAAGCCCTGGAAGCATAACACTAACCCAATTCAGACCAAAAACCTTAGAGACTGAGGGTTAGGGACTGAGATCCAAGCCTTCTAGGAACTTCTCTTACACTTTCTCTGCTTGGTACCATTGGATTCTTAAAACATCCTCTTAATAAACATATTGTTTTCACATGGAAGGGTGTGCTTGCAGGGTGGAGCAATTTGGGTAAGGCAAGCAATTGCAATGCACTGCCAAAGACCTGTTGATGCCTCTCTATTCTCCCCCTTACAGTCCCATAATACAGAGATTTTCACTCAGGACACTTAGCTGCAGAGATCCCTGAGGTGTCAGCCATGAGAACAGCATCACATCCTCACCAGATGTTTTAGCAAGAAGGAAAATCTGATTGGGCTCAAGATGCCAGTGACAGGTGAGGACTGCAGAGCCTGGTCAATTTGGTCACCTAAATGAAATCATCTTTCCAGAAAGAAAGCACTCTGGGGCCAAAAAAAACCCCCAAACAAACAAAACAAAAAGAGGATACAATCGTGCTGTAACTGAGTTTACTGCCCACAATTACCACACTGGCTGGGTCTCTGCACACTTCTCGCTCTGCAGAAACTGAAAGGAGAAAATATGTAAGTCCTCTTGACACTCCTTCCCTGCTGGAATGCCCAGACCTGTGATACAAGCAAACACAAAGTGACACTCCTATTGTGGGAAGCTTCAGCCACTGATGGCATGCTGCTAAATCCTTCTGTAGGTGCCACCAGACAAAACACGAAGGAGCACAGCTGCACCTAGCAGTTACTTATATTGGTCCAGAAAACACTGCACATGGCAGCTGATTTGTACCATCTGCTACAGGAATGTCAGTCAAGGGGAGCAAGGTAGACACCTGGGGGCGTCCACACTGAGAAATCACTTAGAAGAGGAAAGAAACTCAGGGGGGAAGGTGGGGGAGGGGGTGTGGATCTATAAAAAGTGAATAGTTTATGCTGTCAAAAGGACTAAAGCTTTAGAGGAAGAGCAGCAGCTGACACAAAAGCTGCCAGCCTGAGGTTTAGTGAATGTTGTGAACTCCCTGCAGTCAGGTAGCCCCCACCTTCTCATGCTGAGGTGTCTGACAGGTGGCTTGATTTTAAAGCTAAGAGCAGCTTTTCAGGGCTTTAAGTAGCACAAATGGTTGCTGAAAAGTACAAGGAATATACATCCCCTAAATAAACTATGCATCCAGCAGAACAAGTCCTAGCAATGGCTGAAATTGAGGATAGCTTCTTTAAAAATACACATCGGGAGGGGGAGCATGCAGTTGACTATCTAGAACACACAATTTAGCTGTCACCCAGGAAAAACACGACTTGCAAAGCCCTGGTCAGAGCAGGAGCTCTGCCTCCAGTTTGGAAGACTTTGGGTGAGGTTCATCTCACATTATGTTACATGTCTCTGTTAGGAGAGGACAAACCATGCTTGGGAATGCCTTGAGAAATGAGGACAGAAGGAGTCCAGACAGCAACATGGAGACAGCAATTTTTGTTTCTGACATCTGCAGAGTGTGGTTAAAAAGGGGAAAAGAAGAGCTGTGTAGTACACAGGGTGCCTGACACCAGCCTGCTCAGTACCTCAGCAAGCACAGAGCAGTATTTCTTGGTTTCTGCAATGTCTACAGTATTCTTGAAAATCCATGGTAAAAAGCTTACCCAGTTTTCAAGCTGACCAAGGCATCTTCAACTCCCTTCTGGTTGTATTTTGTCATGTAGAGGTGCATATCAGGGTAGTTGTTTCTGATGTTCCTCTCTGTGCTCCCGTTCGGGACGGTTCCAAAGCGGAAGGGAGGGGAATAGTCATATGGCCTCTGGAACTGGAGAGAGCAGGGAAAACAAAAGTGGTTCAGGCATTCAAAATGGGAAGATGAAATTTCATCTTGAAAATCCAGTTGTATAAGCTGCCTCCAATTTCTTCTAGGCAATTACTGTGGGTTAATTCAGCCCTGATACAACAGAAGCTGTCTTCACATTGGCTCAACCCAGAGGAACAGCTACAAGTGAAAACAGCTCCATTTTGCCACTCCAGTGTGACTTCTCCCATGCATCATCACATGTCAGGAGAGCAGAAGCTGTTGCAGAGAGATACTGGAAGATGTTCCTCACCTGCCAACATCTCCCCAGAGAAGCCAAAGTACAAGCAGCCAGGCTGGTAAACAGCAGTCAAAAGAGAACAGCAGGTTGTGGGTAGTCATTTCACACTTCCATCTCAGCTGAGACCCAGTGGGGCTCCACACACAGAGGGCAAAAGGATCATTTGCAGCCTAACACTGCTGCTCCCAGAGGGATGCAGGGGATTGCAGGAAGATTCTAGGCAGGGAGGGGTAGGCTGAGGTCTGGCTTTCCTGTCACCACCGTGATTCACAGGGAATAAGGGAGAACTCCGCATCTTCCCTAGGGGCTCAGCAGCTACATCACTTGACATGAAAAGGTCTCCTGGAGATCCAGCACATATAATCCTAGTCCCTATTTATTCCTACAGTTTGAAACTACAAACCATTTGCTTGAGGGCACGTAGGTTTATTCTACAATTTTACTCTCTGGTTCCCTACTGCATCAACACAGACAAACCTGGGAGCATCTGCAGAGGAACAGCAAGAGCTGAGGGCATGCTCAAGCTTCAGATTTGGAAATGACTCAGATAACCTCACTTAACCTTTTGCTAACAGACCTGAAAATGTTATGTGTGCCTTTTCAATATCTCCCTTTAAATACTAAGGAGCACTTTAAGTTAAAATTTCTCTTTGAGAAAGAAATGAAAAAGGTCACTCCAATTAGAGGAACTATTGGCTGAGGAGGAAACTCAATTGAGCATTGATAAAAGCAGTCACCCATGAATTCCAGAGTAAAATGCACTGGGTTTACTGTAGAAGTCAGAATAGCAATCCACATACCCTGTGCTGCAAGACACAGCTCATGTTTATACCAGGTTTGCTTCCTTTGGGCTACATATCTCTTACTTCTCTGTTGAAAGTGTGGTCCCAGGGCAACAAGAGCTCCCAGGATCCAGAGCCAGTTTGCAATGAGAATACAAAAATAGGCTTAGACTAACACTGGGAGCATTTCAATTCCATCAAACCTTGACTGTGAAATTATCACTGCAACAATATTTTCATGTTACAGAACTACAATTAAATGCTTCATTTTAACTAAGCATAATTTGACACAGCAGAAAGGAATGAACTCTATTTTTCTCTGCTCCTTTAGCTAGCAGATGTCTTACTTCTCTCATTTCCCCTTTTCACAGCTTTACTCTTTAAATTGGTACTTTGCTACTACTTTACACATACTAATTGACCCATGCACTAAAATTACACTGTGTACTAGTCATGGTTCTTAGTCTATATTTGCTGTCACCTTTTGTTTGAGTTTATTATGCAGCACTGAAACAAACCCTGCTCTTAAATATGTGTCCAGAGATTCTACTGATAGAGATATAGCTTGCTATTAACTTTATGTAAATCTGGAGATAATGAATCCCTGAAGCAGTGAGCTGGCTTGCAATGTCTCCTAATACCTGGATCAAATTGCCAGCCAATACAACTGCCACAGGGAGAACAAGGAGATGAACAGTTCCAAACACCATCCACAGACTGGAATTTCTGGTCACAAGGCACCCAGGCAGTGAATTTTAAGGGTCACAAGGATCTTTCACAAACATTAACTGCTGACAATCTGAAGGTTTGCCTGCTGGCCTGAAACAGCTGCTGCTATTCAGAGCAGTTGTTTTTGTTCTAGAGTGTTTTAAGGAACTGTGGAAAACATGACTAAAATAAGAGAAAATAGTCAACATTCTCTCTCTGCTAGCACAGACTTTAACAGGGATTATGGCTGGTTTGGAGGGATGGAGAAATATCCATATTTATACTCACTCCTTTCTTCTTTTACCAGAGAGAAACCCCTGACAATCTGATTTCTGACCATTGAGAAAGGTAGCTATTAGTAATTCCAAGACTCTTGTAATCAGCTGTTCCTGAAATGCAGTCAGTAGCTGCTGGAAACCCTCCAGAAGCACAGCAAAGGTCTGTTATTGAAGTGGAGAGATGGCTTGGGGTAGGAGGGTCACCCTAACTACCCATTATCCCTGCTGCCTCTCGACCTCAGCCTGCTCTGTTCTCACACAGACATGGCTCTAAGTAGCTACTGAACTTCTGCCATCTTCTTGCACTGAGATGGAAAGCCCAGGGTGCAAGAGTGCTGTGAATCTTGTGAAGATAGGGAAGCTGAAAAGGCATAAGGAAGGCTTCCTGCTAAGGCTGAAGAGAATCCCTAGAGCACATGCCCATGGGGCATTTATTAACATGAGCCTGTGGAGGAATCACAGCAGACAAATGCTTTGCAAAACAGTTCTGTCCACTGCTGTCTACCCTCCCTTACTAATCCTGCCTCCCTTTCATTACATGTAAAAGGCTTACATGGTCTCAGAAGTAACAAGTGCCACACATGCCAGCTTTGCTGGCTACTTCTGGGCTCGTTTTCTGCACCTTTTTATGAACACACTGCTTTTAAGAATCTTTTGCACACACAGGAATGTCAAAATATAATTTTCTTCTCATTTTCTGAATCATTGGAGGTTCTGAACACCCACCCCTAGTAACTCCAGTACATGCTGTGCCATGGATTTCTGGCTGACAGATAACATGGCATGTAGAAATTCATTAGGGATGCTAGGAAGGTTGAGGAAAGTCCCCAGAGGTCTGAGAGCCAAGAAGGGTAAATAGCACATTGTCATGTGCTCAGCAAACCTGGGGAACCAGGTGCTAACATATTGCCTGAATGAGAAGACACCTAAAGCTGAGGGTCAGTGACAACTGCTTAGAGGAAGAAGGCTTTTTTTCCCTGGCTTCTCTTCTCTATAGTCTCTCACATGTGGAACTGGCCTGAGAAACCCCAGGATGTCTAACTGGGAAGACTTCATTGCACTGATGGCAGGGGGGTTGGACTAGATGATCTTTCAAGGTCCCTTCCAACCCCTAAATATTTATTAACACAGCATTAATAAAAGAACTTAACTCTTCAGTTGTGGCAGCAGGGAAAAGGAGAGGGGGGAGAATAGGACTCTGATATACCAGCCTAGAAGCTGCTTCTGAAACTTTTACTGAACATCCAGATATTCCTTATTTAAAATCAATTTTACCCACTGTTCTGTCCCTTCTCACCAGTCTTTGCCTATTACCCCTTGGCTTGCAGCAAGGGGCAGAGTTCTCTACTGAACAACAGGAAAACTGCTGCAAATCCCTGAACTCTTCTCTCCTCCTAACAACACTGCAAGCAAGTCAAAGAGGGGAGGAGAATCATTGAACATGAATCAGGTTATACTCTCATAAATTATCCTCAATTACTTGATTTTTCTAAAATCTAGGAAAGCTCAGGATTGTGGAGGAAGCAACCAGGAGAATATTGTGAAATAAATCATTGCCTTTTCTAGGCTCCTGGCTGGTTTAATTGAATCAGGAAAGGCATGGCTCCCCTGACTTATCTCTACATGCTTCAGGCAAAATTTGGAGAACTGTAAAATGAAAACAAAGGCAGCAGATCAAATAAACAATCAGCAGACCACACAAACCCAGATGGTGCTTTCTGATTCAAGTGGGTTTCTGTTTCCATTTTGCTTTTGGTGGGAATAAAATCCTGCTTCCCAGAGAGAGCAGCAAAGTGACACAAACCAGGAAGTTATTGGCCAAAAGCTGCAGAACAAATACTGACATTTTCCCAGCCCACAGGTGAGAGTGGCCAAGATCCAGCAAGGAGAGGAAGACAAGGGTGCCCTGGAACACCCACAGCCTAGTGCTGTGCCAGGTGCTAGCCAGATCCTGCCAAAACCAACATTTCCCAGGAAAACTCTGTACTTTCTCCCAGGAGAAAGGCATTTCTCAAATGCACTTTTATCCTCAAGAGAATAGCTTTTATCTGTCCCTTGATAAGAATATTATCTGAAAATAGTACATCTAGCAGTCTTCACACTCTTCCAAAGGCTTTGCCACAACACAACTTAATGAAAACAAAACTGCTATCATTTTTTGTTTCTTTTTATCTGCCTTTCCTCTGGCCATGCTTGCAACTCTTGCTTTGATAACTGCAGGCAATCAATCAAAGGCTGGTCACAAAAAGCAGTTAAAACAAAAAACAGACACAAGGTTGTATGAGCTGTTGCCTTCTTTTGAATAACAATTTCCTTTATTTTCTGTCCTTTGGGAAAAATCCCTTGTGAAGTTCTCCCCTCTGCTGTACTCTCTCTCAACATTACTTCTTAATGTCAATATTTAGCTTCATTTGCAAACAAGTGGGCACAAACATCAAACCAGCATCCCCCTGCACAGCCTTTCTGCATATTCATCACAGCCAGCATTTGCAAATGGACCTCAGTCCCTCCGTGCAACATCATTGTTACAAAGCAGTCACACAAAAGAAGCAAATTAAGTAATTGCTAGGTTTCTGCTTTATAAGACTATTGTTTAAAATGCAGAGCACAAAGATCTGGGAAGGATACTTTCAGCAGAAGAAAGTTCAGTCAAGCTAGAACAATCTGAAAAGTCAGAGTATTTACTGTTTGTCAGTTGGTGTGAAACTTGAGAAGGGTTCAAGTGAACTACCAGAGCCTTGTGCTCAAAGTGAAACTCAAACTTCTTGAATCAGGAAAGCATCTCCCACAAACACATCAAGATTCTGTGCCCCATCCTACCTAATTTACATTCCACTCCAACATGATAACATAAAGCCTTCAGCTTTCTCATCTGTTTATTTTTCCTATTTACTTTTGCCATTTTATACAAGAGAAACCTTCAGACATCATCAGCCTACAGATCACTTACTGCTTGTCTTTGCTGAGCTGTGCTGGCACCACGTTCAACTCTCTCTGTAACTTCCTCACACAGCACATAGAGAGAAAACAGACTGGTTTCTGATAATGACTGGATAGTTGCTGGCTTTATAAATATTTTGTCAATTAATATCTTATTAATATTCCATGCAGAGATGCTAAAATAACCTTAAAAATGCCTTCCTTGCAGTCAAACTGACTTATATTTCCAAGTTACTGGCTGTTGGTGAGATAGCCTCTTCCAGCAAGCAGGGATTGGTTTCCACCACAAAACAAAGGTGCTTTTCAATTAGTGCAGTTACTTTTGAACAGGCAGCTCAAGGATTCTGAAAACAGTCTGATATTTTCATGCTTTGGGTCTTAGGATGGTTAGTAAAGGATGAAATCACCCAGCTTCAGCTTATTATCTTGCTCAGAGATTTCTTTCAGCACAAAGTACAAATGTGTAGAAGGACTACAAAGAACAGGCACTGCCCTCTTTTCAGCTGAAGACCTACCTTTTTATCACTCAGCCCAGTCACTTGGTCAACAAATTCCTCTTGAATCATGAATGCAGCTAAGTTGGCAGTGTAACTAGCCAGGAAGATGACAGCAAAGAAAGCCCAAACCGACACCATGATTTTACTTGTTGTCCCTTTAGGGTTCTGCACAGGCACAGAGTTGTTGAACACCAAGCCCCAGAGTAACCAGACTGCCTTCCCAATGGTAAAGGATGGTCCATGGGGATCTGTAATTGCAAAGAGCAGTTACACCTTTGCTGCAATTAAATTAAAACTTGGCAAGACATCCTACATAAGAACAACCACCTACTCACAAAGGCATGGCTGAAAAAGACTTCAATACATATTCCCTGTGCTCCATGTAGAGGATTTACCAGAGGTGCTCTTGAGTGTAAGGACATTCATTTCCATAGGTGGAAAAAATAACATTTTTTTTCTACATGGCATTTAGTTCAAGAGTTTTAAAATAGAGGAAAAGCAACCAGGTATGTCTCTTGCACTAAGATATGTGCCAAAGTATTGTCCAGTTCAGCCTTCTGTGCCAGTGGACATGGAAAATGGAAAACTGTGGGTCTGAGTCTTCATGATCCAGCTCTAGTACTTTTCTCACCCAAATTATTTCTTTATCATCTCCAGTCTTCCAACATTATGCATTTTGAGCTTTATGGAAGCATGTTTAAGGTCAAAATGTGTGACTATGTCACCTCATTTTAAGCAACTTTACCCTCAGAGGATCAATCCATAAGTCAGCACAGAGGAGCTCCCTGGTTAGCTCTGTAACTTAGGGCAAACCAGACTGGCTACCTCCTGTGCTCAGAGTCAGTTCTGTGCCTTCAAAGGTGTTGGCATTACAGGCAAAAACCTATCCCAGCTAACCCCTTCTGTCATTTCTGCTACTCCTGTTTTCAGTCAGCTTTTAGTTGATCCCAAAGCAAGCAGCAGTGGTCAGCAGGATGCCTGTGTGGTGGCAGCAGTGGATTAGCAATGCTGCCATCCACTCACAAGCCTTATTTGTGGAGCCCCATGAGAATAAAGGGAAATTTGTGCTTACCCAGCTCTAGGGAAGCACAGTGCAGTCACCACACACTGCTGATCATCTAGGCTCCCTTTATCCTCAAGAGAGAGGAACAAGGCTCCCACGACTGTGACTCATTTGACCTTTTTATAACTGCCTGTTTTTCAGTTAAATGGCAATTCAGATGATCAGCTTTGATGCAGACACCTGTAAGCTACCTCCTTCCCTGCCTTGCCCCTCTATCCAAGGAGATGCACATTACAAACTCAGATTTAGTTATTTGAATGGTTTAGTGATTAGAAAAAGAATAAAAGCCAAAGTGGGTATCCTCAGTGCACCTCCTCCCTCCAGTAAAAATGCTCCCTGATCCAGTGAAAAGTGTTCACAAAGCAATCAAACACATCCCAGGTTATTCTCCTTCTAGTCTGCAGCAGTGCCAAGTGCAGTCAGAGAAACACAATGGAGCTGACTTTGGGGTTATGAAACTGCCTTCCAGAGCCATTCAAGATTCAGCTGATAGAGGGACAACATGTATGTTCTGAGCATCAGTGATAAGGAAAGTGCATGCCAAGACAGCAACCTGGAGTTCTGTTCGTGTACTGGAGACTCTATTACCACTGAGCTTCATCCTTCAGACATGCTTAGGGAAAGCAGTGATCCACTCAAAGATTCCCATTTTTTAAGCTTCCCATGTTACAAATTCTCCTATTTTAAGCTTCTCATGTTGCAAAAGAACAGCAGCTGGATCGTGGCAAGTCTCCAGAGCAAAGTTAGGGTGCTCTAGTGCCATAATATGCCCTTGCAGCCCTAAGTATGCTAAATACCAAATTCTGACCCTTGAAGTGACACAGGGAAGAGCAGCCTAGCCCCTAGATCCCCAGTGTCTGTGCTCACCTTTGATTTCTCTTTCCTGAACACAGTGTTTATTTTGAAGAGAGGTTGCACATTTACCATCTCATTGACACGATGTCATCATGGAGCATTACAATAATCCCCTTTGTCAGAGGCCAAGTAAATCCTAATCTAGAAGAAATCATTAGCTTCTAACACCCCTCAGAACTGTGTTTACCAAGCTGGAAGATCTCTGGTTGTAAAAGGAGGCAAGTGTCATTTAGAAATTAAGAACAGACTGCAATCTCAGCTGTAAGTAAAGAAAGGGAAGGATGAGGTCACCACAAGGCAGGGAACCCTCACTCTCAGGTCAAAGCGCTAATAACATACAACTGCAGCTTTCACTGGGAAAAGCAAGCTCTGTATTACATTTGTTGTGCTGCTATAGTTTGAAAATGAAGTTTCTCTAGCCATGGATGCTCTGCAAAGGAAGTGAAGCCCTTCTGCCACCAGCTCCATTTCAGGGCTGAGCTCGTCAGACTTTTTAGAGCAGCTGTGTAAAACCATATACAACATAACTGCTGGTTTTCCAGATTACTCAGCAAACCACACCAGCTTAGATCACTTTCACTGGATTCATCACAGATTCATGAGAGTCAGGAGTCTGTAGAACTGCAATGCTTTTTTAAGCTGAAACTCAACAGCTGATAGTTTCCTAAGCCTGAATATGACTGTGACATCACTTACCCTTTCAGATGTCTTTATGAATTAGAACACAGACATCAGCATATAAGCACTCAAGAATGATATTTGAAATCAAAAGCAAGCATAGTTTCACAGCTGCTTTTGTTGTTTTCTTCCTATGTTATGTTTATTTTGGAGATGGAGGGCAAAGGCTGGGCAATACATGTTTTTTTCATAGCTTTAAAGTTGTGTAAAAGGCAAAGCTTACCTCTCCCTTGTGCTAAGTTCCTGTTATATCCTACAGGACTGAAGTACTCAAATATAAAGACAGCCATGGCAGACACAATGAGAAGCATCACAAACATCATCACCCAGACAGAAGCACTAAAAGGCTCTGCAGCAAAACAGACAAGAGAAACAGAAGCACAGTTCATTAAACCAGTCACAGCACAAGAATTCTAATGCCTTTGGCTAGACAAGCCCAGCAGCTTCCTTTAAATTAGCTTTTTGCCAACCCAAATGCTAGCAAATAAATAAGTAGCAATATATAAAGATCTGCTGTTAATATAAATACACCAAACTCATAGAGCCAAGATCTTAACTGCAAGTTGCAATTCCAAAACAAAGGCTGGCCACTGTCACAAATCCTTCACTGACACAAATAATGGGTTTGACTTGCTGCTTCTTCAGTCTACAATCAATAGCCCATTTCTTTTTATCCTCTGTTCCATGCATTATTAAGAGAATGGTCCAACCCCCATTTGTGTTCCTGCAAAGCAAAGGCAATTTAGCAAATGCACTGAGTACATGGGGTAAGGCAGTGAAGTAGACTTCTCTCCTTTTCTATCCAACAGAAAGTCTTAGTGAAAACATTAAATACTTGCAGTCAAACTCAGTTTCTTTTGTTTCATAATTCTTTCCTCTCTGTGCTCGCTTTCATCTACCTGCAATGAAGATGCTGCTTTTACCAAGTGCAAACACACCCTTAGAAAGCCCCATCCTCACAGGGGAGGAAACTCTCAAATCAAAAGGTTTTTAGGGAAAAAAAGAAGTCAGTTTGAAAGACAGCAAATACATGATTAAGCAAAAGAAGTAGGTTGGGAGAGAAAACTAAAAGCAGTTTCAAACACCAGACTAAGCTCCAACTTTTAAAGGCTTGTGTATGCAGCAGTGTGTGGTAACACCAAGCTCTTCAGTATCACCTTGCCCAGCCACAAATTCCCTGCCACTTCAGGAGCTGTCATGGTACCAGGAGGCATGCAAGAAAGGTTTTGCATGGCAAAGTAATGCCTCTTGATCGGGTTGGCTTATTTGGGGGTGTTATAAACAAAGCCTTCATTTTGGTAGATAAGGCAAGTATGTCACCTCATCCTTTCAAATGAGGACAGAATTAAGAAGGACTAGAAATGACAAGAAATGAATGTGTTCCAATGCTTTGGCTGTTTCTGAAAGCCCAAGAGGTTTCTCCAGCCCAACTTCTTCAGTCTTTGAATTTAAATTAAGATATGAACCACTGAAAACTCTTCCCTCAATGCAGGGAATGACTAGGAGTGGCATTTGAAGTGTGCTAAGCCCGAAGCCTAACCTGAACCTTGCCCAACTTAGCATGAATGCTTCCCCCAGAACTAGAATGAAGTGAATAATCTTTGAATATCATGTGAATAATCATTTCTTAGAATCAAATGCAATCTTTGGGCCTGAGCATGGGAAGCTCTTGAGATCAGTTGCCTTCACTACAATTTCTTCAGCAATTTGGAACCAAAAAAAGGCCAAATTCCAGACAACCCCACTGGTGATTTTGGATGCAAACTAAAAAGGGAAGGCAGGGAAATTGTTAGCCAAACTATTCTCTTTCTGGTTTTAAGATAAGGTTAAGGAATAGTTGGGTTGGGGGGGGGGGGTTATTATTTTATTTTAAAGAGAGGCTATTAAATTCTTTAATTACTACAATTAACTGTTTGGAAGAGAGTAGTAAATTAGCAGAATAACAGAATTCTTGTAAGGTAGAGAAAGATCCATCCAGATACAGACAGGAAAAGGATTTTACGCAGCCAAATACAGATAATAACAAGTATTTTAGGAATTCTCATATTAACTGGTTCAGATTGGAATCCACATACAACTGTCATACAATTTTGACAGCATTCTTCCAGCAGAAAGCAAGGCTAATAAAGCTCTTATCAAAAGCAGCAGTGTAGAAACAGAAATGATCATTTGTCAAAATCCAAATGAGGCAAAGGGCAAAAGAAGGCAATGTGGAAACAAGAGCTCTAAACAACAGTGTAAGCAGAATGCTCTTTAATAATTCAAGCAGTCTGGTACTGAGGTGGAGGATTAAAAGAAGCAAGAGGGAAATAAAAAGCTATTTAGAATAGCAAACAGTAAGATTGAACAAGTCTAAAGTCAATTGAATAACAAAGCTGACCCTGCTGTCATATCAGAGACCCAATTACACATTCAGCACTCTTCTGTGATTCTCAAAGGACAGGGAGAGAGCTGCCCTCAGGCAACTAGCAGGTTCCTAACAATTTTCAGCACAGCTATGATATGGCAGAAAAACACTAACAGGGGATTTGCCAGAGTACATTTTGAATGATTGCTGTGGAGAGTATTGAGCAAGGAAGGAGATGTCTTGCTCCACTAACTTCCAAGAGTTACCTCCCACCACCAAAAAGAATACTTGAACAATACCTAAAATGGAGAGAGGCATAGATTTCCCATTCACCAATGGCTCCAGAGGGACAAATTACCTCACCTATGAATCCTCTTTTTCTTAAAAATACAGAAATTTGGATTTGAGGTTTCCCTTGCTTTGTTTCTTTGTCTAAATAAAGTTGAATTTTTAGGAGGTCAGGTAGTGATAGGACCAGGGGGAATGGATGTAAACTAGAGGAGGGGAGATTTAGATTGGATATTAGGAGGAAGTTCCTCACTGTGAGGGTGCTGAGACACTGGGACAGGTTGCCCAGAAAGGTTGTGGAAGCCTCATCCCTGGAAGCTTTGAAGGCCAGGCTGGCTGGGGCTCTGGGCAACCTGATCCAGTGGGAGGTGTCCCTGGCAGGCAGGGGGTTGGAACTAGATGATCTTTGAGATCCCTTCCAACTCTGACAAGTCAGTGATTCTGTGAATCAAATCTCCACAGCATCTTTAAAATATATATATATTTTTGGATCCAGTGTATATGAATTTTAATACAATATAAGAACTTTCAAATTCTCATTTGAAGGAGACACCCACATCAGAATGAGAGCCAGCAGTTCATGAGGAAGCCAGCCCAGCAGCTACTCAATCTATTGGACACAGCCACTGAATGGAAAATCTAGTTCAGACAAAATCCTCTGTTTGTTAACCATCACAGTAACAAACCCCAAAGCCAGATATGGCATGAACTGTATTCAAGGGCTAGTTAAAAACAGACATAATATTGTATTTCAGAGACTAAAAAAACCCCAAACTTTTAAAAGAGTTACATAAGATAACTCTATTTTTAGCCCTTCACTTAACTGAAACAAAACCAGTCTGGGCATAAACTCAGTTATCTGCCTGTTAGTGTTTTGCATGGCAAAGCATTTCACTGCTTTGCACACCTCCTCCAAGCACAGTCAGTTCCAGTCAAGTGGCAGTTTCATCTACATCTAAAAAACCCAAGAACATACTTCTGAGAGCAGAGACTTGATTTATTGGGGCAGTAAATCAGATTTCTTCAAAAGTAATGCTATTCTATAGAGCTTTATAAGAAGGGGGCATTTCTGCTCTGTGAAGTACATACACACCCAGCTAAACCAATAACACTAAATGCATTTTAGAAACCTAATAACTATGTGGTTGTGAAAAATGTTAAAGCAGCCTCTCTTTGGATGATAGCTAAAGCAGGTTTCTAGGAGGTAAGCAGAGTCCATAGTAGAAATCAGCTGTCTTTGCAGCACAGAAAACACCCCAGGTATTTATATTTCAAATCAGAATTTCAACATGCTGCACCTGCAATTTAAAAAATTAATTACCTCTACAATTCAATGACTTCTAGAAATTAAAAGACACTATCTGGGTATTTTCATTAAAAAGTACAGCCTCTCACAATTTCATTAGAAACTCTTTCATTCATGAAACAAATATATTAACCACCATCAAAATCTACTTAGCTATCACCACCAATTCCTCAGTGTGGTAGATTTATTTGTTATCACCTCTGTAATGTTCCTTTATGGAATGAGTATGAGAAACAAGTCCTGTGGCTGGATGATGATTCTGGTGCAAGGAAATCCGATTATTTGCCCACTTGTAGCTGATACTACAGAAAATCTGCTCCTTGATGGCTACAAGTGATTTCAGAGGAACTGGAGAGCTCACACTTAGCAATCTAAAAAGAAACCACACTGCTGGCCCAGTGGGCTTGAACATCCTACACTCTTCTCTAAGGTATCTGGAAAATACCAGTTTGGGGTGGCTATTTGTTATGTTTTATCTTAGTTTAATTTAATTTAATGTTGGGGTTTTTTTCTCTTTTAGATTATTTCAGCACTACTTTCCTGTGCAAAATATATTTAAAAGTACAGGGCCCAAATACACTCTGAGAACACAGCAGCATCCTGGGCACTTCTGGTCCATCTCATGACTCCTTCCCTCTTCAGCTTCAGGTAAATTCAGGCTAACCACCAAATACAGATTAAACAATAACTACTAAAAGAGAAGGAGAGGGAAATCATCAAAGGAGAAATGAACAATTGAAACAAGAAGCAAACAAAGAAAGAAGACCAAACTTTTTTTCTTTATCTTCCACCTCCTTTCTGCCCACATCTTTCATCTCTGCTGTGTTTCCACTGTTCAACTGCAGCCTCACAACTGCACTGTTCAATTTCATCAACGTTGAAAGCACTCAGAAGCTCTCCAGTGCAGTAGTAGGGTGTGCAGAAGACAAAGGTGTTGGCAAATTAGCTGTCAAATCTCTTGCATCATGAGAAAGTTTATTTTAGTTACTCTACAATAGGGTCTTTCATTATTTTGTGAAGGTGAATGCTAAGACTCTTGGAAAGCATTTCCAAATAGTCTAAACAAGCATAAAGTAGTTTGCAAAGAAGCTGGTTTTGAGGAACGAATTTTCCCAGCTGAATACTTTGGAGGGTCCTTTTTCATCCTGAAATCATTATCAGTGATTTTCACTTAATGCATCTGCAAACCAGCAGCACTGTCTTCACGGGCTGAGAATCACGGTCACCAGCTCATCAACACAGGACAAACTTCCTCATGCAAAACTCACAACTCAGCAAAAATATGTGCAGGCTTCAGATGGTTAAACAAACAATGAGACCCACCCAGCTGTAGAGAAATGCTGTTAAATGGTCTGAATGGGCTGGAGACTCATACCTAGGAAAGCAGAAGGTGAGACTGTGCCGTTGCTGCGGGACACCATGACACTGATCCCAGTCTCCACAAAGGGCACCGAGAAGTCGACCACTTCCGAGCGTTCCTCATTGATAGTGAGAGAGCCCACGGCCATCACTGCCCGCTGATACACCACCTGAGCCACAGGGAGACACCACCAGCATCACTCAGCAGACAATTCCTCACTTCTCCAACAGAATCCAAAGCAGACACTGCTAACTTCTTACTTAGGAGCTCTTTTACCTAACAGAACTTACTTCCCCAATCATTCCATTCCACACATTGTTGACTTTCTTGCCATGCTTCCCATTAGTCACCAAATACAGGTCATAGGTGAACTTCACAGTTTTGGACAACTTCTTCAAGATGTCGATGCAGAATCCTTTGCAGCACTTCTTGACATTTATTCCCTCATTAGTTGAGTTGCTGGCAACAGAGAGAGACAGAAGCATTTCTACTGGGAAGAAAAGGATGAACCGCAACAGCAAGATTTACCCTTTGCTGACACTTGTGAATGGCCATGTTGTTCTGAACCAATGGAGAAATAATCCAAAGGATGCTTTATCCCATGCTTGTTGCTCTTCCTAACCATAACTCAGCTGCTTGGTAGGAGATAAAGAGAAGATAGCAGTAGACCTTGTAGGACAAGCTTTCTGCCACAGTGTCGAGTCTACTGCACTCCACTTCTCCATCAATACATACAGCCTCCTCTTCCTAATCTCTCTCTTAGGCTTAGATTAAATATTTATTGCTTTTACTCTCAAGACATAAAAGTACATGTCATTTAGTAGCTTCCCAACATGGAAGCTATATAAAGGCACAGCAGTTGACCGTACTTAAAGTGGAGGCTGCACCATTTTTGTCACTTTGAGAAGGTGAATTTCAGGCGGCTTTTGAGTGCAAAGATGAAGGCTTCCACCTTTTCCTTTTTCCTGAAATGTTCATGACCTCTAGAACTTTAGTATAAGCATCTTCAGAAGCCAAGGCAAAATTTTATAGCCTTTGGAAAAAGTTACAATTCAAATAAAACTAGTTTGGAAGTTGACAAAGTACAGCTGTGTCAAAAGAAATCTTTCCCTGGACCTCAGGAAGTGTGTGCATAACCATTGAACAGTCTTTGGAAATCTTAAGAAACACAGAAACATAGAATGCTTTGGGTTGAAAGGGACCTTTAAAGGTCATCTAGTCCAACCCCCATGCTGTGAAGCAGGGACATTTGCAACTAGAGCAGGTTGCTCACAGCCCTGGCCAGCCTGACCTGGAATGGTTCCAGGGATGGGACATCTCCCACCTCTCTGGGCAACCTGGGCTAGTGACTCACTAGCCTCACTGTAAAAGAATTTCTTCCTTATATCCACTCTAAATTTCCCCTCTGTTAGTTTCAAACCATCACCCCTTGTCCTATCACAGCAGGGCTTGCTAAAAGTCTGTCTCCATCTTCTTTAGAGGCTACCTTTAAGTACTGATTAGCTACAACAAGGTCTCCCCAGAGCCTTCTCCTCTCCAAGCTACATTATATTCCCTATATTTATATATTCATAAACATATAGAGTGAGGCACAGAAGAAGTCAACCACCACTGATAAATGCACTGATTTCTAATAACTGTTCCAAAGCTACAAAGCAATCAAAGCAGGGGACTTTTCTCTAGATGGTATGTCAAAGAGGCATTTTGGGCTGGAGTCTTCTGTCTTGCACCAAGTTTCAACATAAACATGCCTTTCCAGTAGGAGAAATTCTCAGAGTATTGCAGACTAATTAAACCAGGCATATTTCAACATAACTGGAAACAATTCAAAAAGGACTCATTAAAACAATCCTATTTTAGGATGCAATCTTCTTTCCTGTGACTGAAAAGGGCTAATTCTTCTTGACTTTGAATTCACTGTAAACTTGCTGTCTCATCATTCATTCAATGTGACTTACATGCACATAACCAGAACTTTTCTACTCTTTAAAAAGGTGTTCAAAGAAGAGCATCCCATGTGGGAAAGAGAGAAAGAAAGAGGAAATTAAATACAGAAGGAAAGGCAAAGATAGGAAGCAAGAAAACACAAGAATAGCAAGATATCAGGAAACAACCATACCATGAAAGCAGCAAAGGAGAGAAAGCAGGAGGATCTGGTTTGCACTCATTAACAAAAGCAGAACTGAAAAGGAAAGCTGTGAATTTACTTACTTAATTTTGACAAATTTCCGGCAGGGCACGGTGTTTTTCTGGCAGCTCTCCATCAGAGGATCCACATCCTCAACAATGACAAAAGGAGCCTCCTCCAGGGTGACAATGCTCAAGTGGTTATCATCTGGGTCACTGTCTGCAAAAGAGCTGTACCTTGGCCAGACTGGGTACTTGAGGCTCAGCGAGTTGTTCTCCCATTTCCCCACCTGAAATGCCAAGATACACAGGCTGCTGATAGCTGCTGGCTTGCTCTTGACAAATGAGAGCTAATATGAAATGTGCTGGGGTACAGGCACAGGAAATTACATTGCAAAGGGAGTTGTCTTGTTATCAAAGTGACTGTAGAGGTGTCAGTAGTGGCACGGAGCGAGAATCGCTCTGTGGCAAAGACAAATAAGGTAAAGTCATCTGAAGAGATAACAGCTTCCTGAAGGCTGAGTGACATCAGTTAAACACTGTCACCTGGCTACAGCTGCGCTGGAATTTGACATCCATCATTTCCATTTGAGCCAGAACATCAACCAGACACTCCATGTCTGATTAGGACCAATTTACAGATAAGCAGAGGATCATATCATCATCTCTGTTTCTTCTCAGAAGACTCTGCTCTTCTTAGAGGTTGAAAAGCCATTGTGAAAGCCTTTGCCTAGGGTCCCAGCACACCTGAGCCAGGCCAAACCACACTTTCAGTAAACACAAGTTCAATAGTGCATGATCTGGTTCTTATTACAAAGAGCACATTTTAGTCTCTATTAGTCAATGCCAGCTGTTGGGGGAGTTTAAGACAGCACACCCCACTCTGCATTAAAATTCTCTATTGATTTACTGTTACAGACTATCCCTTCTAAATTAACTTACATTTCTTTCTACATCCAGAACACCAGAAAAGGGCATAGGATTCCAATATTGCAAAACCTCTGGCATTTTCCTCCTCATTCTGTGTTTAACTACTTTGCATCCACAAATCCAATTGCATGTTTCATCCAAGATAATACAGGTAATATAAATAAGTAATAATCCACAAATACCAGGGATTTCAGAAGAGGAAAATGTGCCTATTCCAACCAGCAAGAGGAAACATGGTGACTTGAGGCTCTGCTGCACTTGTGTGTTCAGGACTGTCACTGTGGCAGCACCTGCCTGTCTCCATCACTTGATACAAGGTTCTGGGAGGAGGCAGATCTGCCTGATCCTGAAGCACTTCCCCCTGCAAGCTACCCCCTGCACTTGCTTCACTGTCCCATAGACCCACAGGACCACAAGCTGCCCACAACAGTAGAGTTCATCTGATCCTATCAAATCCAGAATGACTGTTTTGATGCTGTTAAACTAAAACATGGGCAGGTTCCTGCTAGAATAAAGAGAACTTAGGAATGGCATCTGTATGCAGGTGTCCTGCAAGACCAGTGTTCATGTCCCCTATGGAAATCAGACCTAGTAGAAGATCCAGCCAATATCTGTTTTGAATGCCTGTAAAACCTTTAGGGAGAAAAACCCAACAGGTTAGAGCAGGTACACATGCTCCTTGTATTTCAGAACATCAGAAAGAGATCTGCTTACGAAGTGGAAGAATTTGTGTGCAAATCTAAATGTTAAGTCCTTATTCAACACTGCCTGTTAACATGGCTTAAGTATGACAACAAAGCAAAATATCTGAGTTAAAAAAAGCATGGCAAGTCCTGGATTTGCCTGTGAAGGTCATCTTGAATGCTGTGGAATATGAAAAAGTTCCTATAGAAACTATGAAAAGTAGAATATGAAAAGTTCAGTTGCTGCTCCTGGGAGGAGACAAAGGTGATCTCTGAATAAAGCATTTCACAGTGGAACACTTTAGTAACCTGGACAGCTTCAAAATTCAACTGCCTCCAGGGTTTTGCAGAACTCCTTTTCAGTGTGCTATTTTGTGATCATTATAGCTGCTGATGAAATGAACTGAATGTGGCATTCTCCCACCAAGTCCAAGCATCTAGACTGGAGGCAGAAGGGTCTGGGTTGGAATCAGCATTCTTCCCTACTAATATTGGTACAGATATGCTTTGTGCAGCATTTTCTAATTTGACTGACAAATCATTTTAACACCAGAAGACATTAATTTGCAGATGAAACTAGAAACCTCCCATACAGAGGAACAGTGACAGTAACTCAACACACTCTTAAGCAGAGACCAGAAACAATTTTCATAGCCAGTCTGTCAAAGACCAATAGGTCCACAAAAATGAAAGAGTGGCAGACTCACATGCAGGATAGAAACATACTGCTTCTGCTGTGGGATTGTTATCACCACAGCCAAGAATTAGTATCTTATTCTTTCCTGCTGCAGTCTGAAACTTCCTACTTGTACTTGGTCAATCTCAAGGAAACTCTTTGCCATTCAGAAGCTTTCTCTTCTCTCCTCAGTCATCCAGCCACCATTGCTTGGAAAAGAGCAGCCGGAGGACAATAAGGAGTTAAATGTTGCACAGTTCTGCCAGGTTGCCAAGATTACACTTTGGTAGGGTGGGAGATCTTCTTCCTGAAGATAATTTCCATTGCCCTACTTACTTGGAAAGAAACCAAAGCCAAACAAACTACAAAAAACCCAAACAGAAAACCCAAACAAACAAAAACCACCAACCAACCAACAGCAAAAGCACCCACAAAACCAAAACAACCAAACAAGAACAAACAAAACCACCACCAGTTCAGGAAGGGAGGTTTTTACTGTTCAAAACATAAAAGCACCATTTGAATCAGCTTGTAAACAGAAATAAAGGTGTTTTAATAAAGATTTTGCACTTATACTTCTGGAATTGCTACCTAGAAATACATGCTGATTTATCAGAATATGCAGAGATAAAGGTGAGGAGAAAGAACTTTAACTATTCCAACCTATTCTGTTGGAGGTTTGGGGGTGGCTGGTTTGTACAATTGGAAATGTTAATTTCTTTTCCTCTGAAACAAAATGGAAATATTGTTACTATCTCAAAACTTGGAGTCAGTCAGCACAATCATTTCCCCTAGCTCCTGGGAGCCAGGCTACTGCCCCAGAGAACCTGGTTGAAAGCACAGCTCGTTAGCAGGAGGCAGCCAGAGACGTGTTCCAGCTGCATCAGGAAGAAGCTCACGTATTTGAGTTGCTTGGGCTATTGTGTCCTGAATTTAAAATGAAGCCAAGAGAAGAGAGAACATTTATACTTGACACAAAATTTAGCCTTAGATGAGTCAGGGCAGTTTGCTCAGTCTTACCTGCATCCCTTTCCTCATCTCTTACTTTCCTCTTTCCTGGAAGATTAAGAATATTTAAGATCTCCACCAATGCCTATTTTGGTGTAACACCAAATTGCAACTTCACCTGCAACTCTTTGGTGTTTCAAAACCTCATGTGCTGTCAGATCTTTCCCTTAGCATCTCTAGGGACATGTAGAATATGGGAAAGAGAGACTTCTGGAAAAGGTGTTCTGTAAAATCTCCTTTGGATAACATGACTTTTGGGGAATGACAGCCTTTTAAGAGAACATTAAATAAAGTACAGGAGGAACATTTGCTCTCCTGTATTATGCAGCCTGAAAGAAGAAACTATGAAATGGTTCAAAGACAGGTCCGAAAATCTGATTTATGCTCCAACCTTAAACCAAATGAACTAGATTTAGTTACACAGCAAGTGGAGCAATGGAGAAGAGAAGAACATGCTTAGAGTGAGAAGAGCATAAAAGGATGTCTAGAAAGAGATTTCTCCCAGTTAGGCTTCCTTAGAATCCAATTAATATTACTAAAGAAAATTAAAGTGAAAATGAGCAGATACAATGGAATAACTCTGTGGCTAGATTCCAAAATGGAGGGGGAAGGTAAAACTGCACCAAGATGGCAAAGCAATAAACACAGTAGTGTGCATCTGTAAACCAAACATTGTTTAAAATAAAATCCAAGCTGAAGGTAATGCTCAAAAGCCACAGACATGCCTAGTTCCAGAACTATCCAAAACTGCATGCAAATACTTTTACTCTCCTGTGTGGAAATGCCACAAAATATCCACAGACTTATGACAAACTCCTGTCTTCCCTAGCTAGACTGATAGTGATGTGGCTTCAATCCCAGAGAAATGCAGAGTGGCCTTCACTTGAAAAAGAAAAGCACACTAGAATCATTTCTGGGAAAGATAAATCTTCATTTATGACCAAAAGACTGGGATTCTTATCAAAAACACCACAGTTTCAAGCCCTTGATTGGCTACTGTAGCTACAAAACTCCTCTTCAGCTGTGGACTTGCAGTGGTGCAGACACCACTGAATTTCTTTTGAACTTGCAGATCCTTTCCTGTTCTCTTCATCTTCACATGCAGTCTGGAATATTCCCCTTGGTTCCCTCTCAACAGGATACAGGAAGGAGAGCAGAAAAGAGCTGAAAGCATGAGAGAGCTTGTTTGATATCAGGCTGAGCTAGCAATCAGAGGGTCCTTATCTCAACCACTACCGTCTAAGGCACCCTCCAAGCTCCCTGCATGCCAGACATGGTTTGACCACGTGCTGCCTATCTATCCTTGGATGATTGCAGCCAAGAAGGGTGATAACCAAGCATTTGGTGCTTCAGTACAACAGCTAGAGGGATACAGCCAGCCCAAGAAAGACAGACAACTTGCCAAGTTACACATTGCTGTACATCAGAGACCCCTCTCCTGCAGCACCCTAAAGCAGACTTCAAACAGTAAGAGGATGATTGACATAATCCTAATCACACCCCCTCACAGAGACCATTGAAGGAGAGAAAAAGAGCAAGGCCAGATCCTGAGCAGAGAGAGAAAAGAGCAGAGGGTTTTCTCCCTTGTGTGCCAATGCTGGCACAAAGCTGGCACAAAGAGAAAGTCTGTCACACCGACATCTCTGACAGAAAACAAACAAATAGCTCAGTCCTATCACCCTCTCCCCAGCAGATGGGAACTGCCATGCAACACGCAGTCGTCATCCTTTAGGAAGAAAAGATGTTACATGACAACATGGATGCTAAAGGCACTCCCAGGACTACCCAGCCAAACCTTTCAACAGAGGGGAAAAGATTCAAGGATGTTCTTTCTCCATTAAATACAGACACATACTGCAAAAGTACTTTTGGAGCTGGCTCACTTTTGTGAAGAGAATAATGCTGAGCAAAGGCAGAACCCAGCTCCTCTTGCTCATAGAAAAACAATTTGTTACCTTTATTTCATCACACTTTTCCACTTACAGGGAAGAGCTATTCTGGCAAGCTTTAAGTCAATAACTAGAAAGCATAAATCACATTTGTTGGGTTAACAATAACAGGGAACTGCAGAAAAAAAGCACAAGAGCAAAACCCTTCCCCCAGAAAGAGCAATACTTGTCTACCCTCAGCTGCAAACTCCTGTGCTTCTTCCCATTTCTGAAGGTCCACATTTCACAATGATACTCTCAATGTAAATGGCAGACTGTGATGCCAGCACTTTCATGTCTTATTAATGGGGAGTGGTTTACAGCCCTGTGTGGTTTGAAGACATTCATTTCAAGACTTTGAAGTCTTCAAAATGTGCTGCAAAAGTCTCCTAGGGGGTATGTAAATCTCCTGCTCTTCCCTCATGGCTGCTCCTTACCCTGACAGGAGGGCACCAACACTGTGACCAGCAGAGCTCAAAGGAGAACACAGGACCCAGAGAGACTTTGGAAACAAACAGGAGAAGGAAAAGCTACCACCCCCTGCAGCCTCCTTTTTCAGTACAGAATTTGTAATCAGCACTCACCAAATCCTCAGTGGTTGGTGTAGTTTTGCTACTGGGGAATGTCCCAAAAAACTCTATGTAGCACAAGGGTTCAAGTTGGTGCCAGAGAAGACATTTTATCAGTTTATTATGGCATTAGAAAGGAAAAGAGCTAAACAAATTGACAGCCCCTCCCTCCACCTCCCAGAGAGGGAAGACTTTTTGTCAGTTCTGCAGCCAGTGAAGCTCTCCAGAGATGTCCAGATGGCCACACCTTTACCTCCAGAGGAGAAGAGCTGCCCTGAAAATCTTCCTACTCTTTAAATCTCCTCTCTAGTATTAGCTGTAAAGAAGAGGAGCAAGGCACACTCATCCACTGCTTTCCACGGCAGCTCTGATTCCTTTAGAAGAGCAGAGAGGAAGCAACCCTCCTCCTTGGGAATAGAGGATTTAATAAATGCTGCATAATAAGTGGTGCAATTCAAACTATTGCATCTAGTAAAGGTCAGAGGAAAGGCCTCTGGGCTAAGTAAAAGCTCACTGATACAGAAACAATATGCAATTTTCACTGGACAGTAAGTGTCAGGATAGGCACATTTGCAGGAAGATTAAACACACTCAGCAGCCAGGATGGAACAAAGAAAATGACAACCCAACAGATGTTGAAGAGCATGCTGCTTCTGCTATGGGAAATGATAATAGATGATGTTAGGCCACAGAGCTACTGACAAGAGATATACCAGCAAACTGATGATTAAATCATGCAATTTCATCTCTCCTATTTATCATAGATGCATTTCTTCAGTTGTGAAGGAATTTCTAACCAGGGGGCATCCTGCTCTGAAATCAATGGAGATTTTCAAGAAATTACCCTGTACCTTCTCAGTGACATTTTTAATGCCAGTGCTCTGACAAAAAGCTGTCAGAAACCTGACCAAGTGTTGGGTTCTCCAGTTGTTGCCCAGTGAAGTTTCAGCTAGACCATTAGCTAAGCTAGCTGCCTTTTCTCAGCTATGTGAGGGTGGATGGGAATAGCCAGATGGAGCTCTCTGTGAGGACCTTGGTTCATTTATTCCAGGCAGGAATTGTGCATCCTCTGCCCACTCATTCCTACTTCAATACAAATGTGTACAACCTCACACAGAGCTTGTCAATCTGGCACATGTTAGTTAATCAGAGTAAAATCAAGGTTTACACCAAATCCTGCATTAATAGAAAGCTAAAGGTGGTTGGTTATGTTTACAATTAACCTGGATGTAATGATTCTTGTGTGGCATTTAACTAACAATTGGGTCATGTAGTACCTGATACTCTTGCTGGTTGTAAAAAATCACTGGCTACAAAAATGTAGGTCACTTCTATCTCACAAATTCACCCAGAGCACAGACCACCATGGTCTTTTGATCTGTTCTATCTGGGAACATCAGCAAAAATCGTTTGTACTCTTGGAACTCATCTTTACACATGGAATACTCTCCTTTTTAAATACCATACAGTCCCCCCCTACCCTGCTTTGTATATATGATATGCACAACTAATTAAACTACCTAATTTTGCCACTGCTATTTATAGTCTAGTGTATTATTTAATATTGGGTTGCTTGGTTTTATTTCCACACTTAAAGGACAGACAAACAGACTTTGAAGTTTGCAACTCAGTGAAGTTACTGGGCCAGGTGAGACACCCA
The DNA here is from genome assembly GCA_013399015.1 of Galbula dea. NCBI lineage: Eukaryota > Metazoa > Chordata > Aves > Piciformes > Galbulidae > Galbula > Galbula dea. Next base: position 1,660,821 of record VWZX01008711.1, on the reverse strand, counting down.
GGTCAGACCTTGCTGAGAAAAGCTTACTGGGGAGTTGCAACTGGTAGCGCTGGGCCTCTGAGTGTTCTTTAGCACTAGCTCAGTGTTCCTGCAGTGCTTTGGTGATATTTGGGCAACACTGTTAACTGGCAAATCCATCAAGTTTCACTGAAACAAGCACATTAAACTTGTCTTCTTCAAAATCTCCTGCCTGAGAAAGCAGCTCCTCTGCCTGTCAAGATCAGCTGCAAGAGTATGAATGTTGATGTCAGAAGTTTGAGTAGCTGCTTTAGGATCTGTCAAAATATCTTGCTGGATGCCTGCTGAACATCCCCAAAAGTGATTTTCAGTCTTCACATTATTATCACCCAACCAGCTTTTTTCAGAACCTGATAAAGGACAAATGTCTCATTCAACCCCATTTCTGTGTGAAGTTACCTCTTCAAAGTTTTGATACTGAGTCATCTGTAAAGGAAAAGGATCTTCTTTCCCTAAGGGTAAGATGTATGCTCTTAACTGTGGATGAATGGATTTTCTATAACCTCAGGCCTCTAATCAAGTACATAAGTTTGAGACCAGGAGAAAACTGCATTGAAGTGAAAGCAGATTATTACAGTAAACCCAAAGAAAACTGAGTTTTAGTATTAAATCTTGTCTTTTTAGGAGAATAGTGGGTAAAAAAAAAATTCTTCATATAAGCCACACTTTCTCTTACACAAATAGCCACTCACCTTTCCTACATACACTAGTCACATTACAAGGATTAGCAGGCTCTTGCATCGTTGGTTTTTCACATGAGTAAATCACTTAATCAGATTCTAGGGCTTGATGTTTTCCATATAGGATTGAGGATATTTAGTAAGACTTCAAGAAAACAATTTTCATTGCAATACTGTAATTGGAAGTAAAAGCATGTGCTTGTCTGGAACCTGAGAGCAGGGGATGTTAGATCTCAGATGAGTAACTTTGACAGCTCTGAAACTGAGCAAAAACAGTGCAGGGAGAAAGGAAGGAGGAGAATGCAATTGGCTAAAAGACGTGGGTTCAGAAATGCAACTTGGAAAGAATTTAGAGAGATGTTGAAGTAAACCAGGGCTTTCTCACATCTCTAAGTCGGAGGAACTCTCCTGCTATTTGAAGTGCAGAGTGAAGCTCTGCCGATTCAGGCGTGGGCAGCGCCGAGATAGCCGAGAGCTGTACCCAGCTTGCCAGGGTAATTGATTAGTCAGTTTATTTGTCTTCATCCACAGAGGCAGGGATCAGCTTGTGGTCAGAAGAACAATTCTGGTGGTGACAGCCTGTTCTTGGCTGCCTTTCACTTCTCCCCTCTGCCATAATTAAACCTGGCCCCCTTCCCGTAGTCCTGCGACAGAGCAGCAGACGGCAAGGCTGCAGCTAGGGGCCGGCTGCGTCCACCGAAGGAGCTCCTCTGGCCTGCTACCGAAAGGGCTCTAATGCAAAGGGGCACCCAGGAGCAGATGCAGAGACATCCCTGCACAGGAGCTTCCCTTCAGCCACTGTTTTCTTCCTCCCCAAACCTGACAATGAACAGGAAGGGCTTTCCCAGATGAGGTAAGGAGTCCTGTAGCCCAGAGCAGGAGGTGCAGCCCACACCGATGCCATACAACGTGCACAGTGTCCCAGACCTCCCATCCTCTGACAGGGGAGTCACTTGAAGGTTAAAACAGGCTCGAGTTTTTCCTTGAAAATAATGTTGGTTCATACATCCAACATTTCTTTGCTGCTGTTAGCTCATTTTTCACAACCATCAAACCTATCTCCCCCTTGTCCTTTGAATAGTCTCTTCAGAGAAGTTTCAAGATACAAAATGGATGAAGTTATTATACCTTAAGCTTTGCTGGCTGCCTCTCTAACCATTTTCTGTCTTTGCTGCCTCATACTTATATTCCCCAAGTAGAATAATATTTTTTTCCAGGACATTATATATGATATGCAAACTGTTAAAGAATTTTAAAATAGGGTAAGAAAGTTTCATAATGGTTACTGAGGAAATGATTCCTCCAAAGATTCAGATTGACACATTTACATAGGATTAAAGTTACCCAGAGAATTAAATTTGCATCCAATAAACATAAAGACATACATAGCATAATCTAGAACTATTCTCTGTTTTTGCTTGACTAGCATATTTACTAAGATGTTCTTCAGTAATTCTTATTTTGTGCTTATTATTCAACATCATGAAGAGTCTTTCAGTCTTACAAACCAGAGTGTTAAGTTGATTTTATGGGATCATAAAACTGTAAGAAGAACAGTTCACAGATTTCAGCAGCAATTTAGATAATGCAGGATCTTGCTTTATGAATTGGAAATAAAAGTGGTGGCTGATACAGATGTGGGTTTTCCTCCAGTCTCATGCTGCAAACAGTTTCTAAGGTCCCCTGGTTTTAAAACAGTGGACCAGAGACACCTTGCAAAACTCAAAACAATCCCAGGCTGAGTTGCGAGTTTTAAAGAAAAAACACCCATGTCAATATCTTTTTTCTTATGACTCACATATCTTAACCTTTCTATAAGAATCTTTTCCTTCCAGGCTATATAAAGGTTTATGGAGATCACTTGCTCACCAGACACAAGTCAAGATTCTGAATTTCTTAGGCAAATGTTATTGGGATTGTCCTCCAATTTAACAGCAATTTCACAGTTAAAGAAAGAGTGTGCTTTTTCCTCTAAAATCTGTCAAAGGATACAAAATCAAGGAAATAAAAGGACTGGAGTTGTCAGGGTATGCAAATCCATCCAAATTTAGGCAGCTAAAGCCCAAGTTTGTGGAGGTGTTTCAGTCACCCATCTTATTTTACTACATTGTAAGAAGAAATGCAAGGTGTGTTTCCCAGAATTCTGAAATACACGTGGTTTATCTTCCCTGATGTGTTGCTTTCCCTGTTAAAACTCCTTAGACCTCCTCAGAAGAAGGTGAAATTATCTTTTGTGAACTGTTGAGACAAACCTGCTCCAGCAGAATATCATCACATGTTCATCTGTCTCTGTCACTGACAGGGCTCCACCAAGCCTCTCTCCCATCTCTTCCCCCAAGTCACGCTCACCTTCTCCCATTCCCGATCGTTGTTCAGGACGATCACCACCAGCCTGGGGTGTGCCTGGTAACCATCTGCTGTGAAGGACAAATCTTTCCCTTCCCAAGTCACATTCATCATAAACCTAGAAGGCAAGGAAAAAAAAGAACAACCAAAAAGTTCATTGAAAAATTAATGAGCTGTCCAGCAGGTAATGAGCAAACCAGTTCAGTCATCAGAACCGCTGATGAAATGCATGCCCCAAATCCTCCTAATGCTCTGCAGAGCCTGTGCCTGCAGCAGGGGGACTCTGAGCATTCCCAGGCAGTTCATAGCAGAAGACAAAGCAAAATATTGTTTAGGTATGATTTTTAATGCAGGCAATTTGTAAAACAACTTCCATACTATGTATGATCTCTACACTCCATCAATAGTCCTTTTGATGCTCTGTGGATCCTCACCAGCTCTTCAGGACCATTTTAAACATGTCTACACCAGCTCTGCATGGCACATTATTCTGTTGTCTCATTAGATTAATGCTCAGAGGTAAGAGTATTTACTCTGCCTTCACCTGTTTCCTGTCCCCCTCCTCAACACTGTAGCTATACACAGTGTTTTTGTGACACTTGGATAATTTCCACTGATGCCTTCAACCCAAACCAGACATGAACACTTTGAAGGGCTTGAGAGCATTGCAGTTCAGTAATTTCAAAAAGCAAAAAGATAGATGCTTTGAACTCCCTTTTATTTAGGTTAATTTTCAATGGCATTCACAAGATATGTAAACTAACTAGCACTGTGGACAGGAAATAAAATAGAACTCAGAATAAAATGTACAAGAAGGAATTTTTGTTTTGTGTTGAAAATGTTGGTTCAATCCCAAATTTCCTGCCTTTAGGCTTACCAGTTTGGGCATTGAATCAATAAAACTGTTTATTTACCATAGGCTCTTCGATCAGCTGCAAAGGAGAAGGCTTACTCCAGTGAACAGTGTGTATGTATTTATGTCAACAGAAGGAAATTACTCAGCACTACAACAAGAGCTGCTGTGGCTCAGTGCTGTTGCTTGCTTTCTCCATCCCCCTGTATTGCCATGCCAATAGGTGTGTTTTAAGGACTCACTACTACTACTTGTAAGCAATCCTGTCATTAGCAATGATTGCATCATCTCTGCTGAATCACTGCTCTGACCTGGACTGTGCCACCCAGAGACACTTTTGACTCTGGGGAACACCACTGCAAGGGGCTCCACAAACACCAGCCATGGGCCAGAAGTGCTCAGCAGCCAGACACTGCAGTGGACCTGACCCACCCCGAGGTAGAGATCTTGATATTCTACTTAACACCTTATCCTTCAGCTCTACAGACTGCTATAGCTTTTCCAGACATAGATTTGCCCCTGAAGGTCTTAAATTCCTTACTGAGTTTGTATCAATTCTAGCAGAGTCTATCTAATTTTTCCCATTTCCTGATCAATATCTGTAGTTTTAATTTCCAGCTGTTGCTTTCCATCCACCACTGAACCATGTACTCTCTTTTCCAAAGCACTGTCCTTTTTTTGGTTCAGGAATACCAGCATTCTGGCCATCTAACTAATTTTACTTTCCTCAAAAATGATTTTCTCTCAAGATCTTCCACAGATTTAGAACCTAAGTCCATATTTACATTTGGTATTCTTCCCCATAGTTTCAGTGCTTCTCCCTGAGAACAGATTGTTTTCACCACTCCAGGGGCAGAAAGACTGATGAGAAACTGCAGGTTTTATTTAAAGCACAAATACAGGGAACTTACTGCCAGGAGTCTGAACTACCACAGCTCCCCAGACTATGATATTGAAAATAATGTCATTTTAAACATTAGCTGAAAATCCATTACCTGAGAAAGTTAGGCATGAAAGGGAAGACAGTAAAAGCCTGCTATTGATGTTGGTGTTCTTTGGTCATCTTGAACAAAACAAAACTCTAGAGCCTGGCAGGGCTGTCCCACAGGTGAGAGGTAAAACAGCAATTCAGAATCTTGGAGATCTCATGGCACTTCCAGAAGATAAGGTGCCCTCCACCTCAAATCCATGGTCTGAAGTTAATTGTACTGAATTCTCACTGTATTCCATTGAAAGAAATTCAGTGCAAGCTTTCACCTTCTGGAACTCAACACCAATATCATTCCATTCCACAGATGGATGTGTTTTGAAGGCTGTTAAAGTTACTTTAACTATGCTTCATACATCGCCCTGTAATGTTTTACCCAGAAGAAACTGATACTGTTTTACATGATTGATTTTGGAGTTTGGTTTGCCCTTTTCCTTTTTTCCCCAGTAATAGCAGCATGGTATCCTTGTGATCCTGACATAGACAAAATTCTTCAGCTCCACATTCAAAGGAGAATGTTTTGTATTGACAGAGCTGCCTGAAAATCCCAATAGCAGAAGCACATTAATAAAAGCAAACGATATAGACCCAGAAGAAATAATGGCAGGCTATCATAACAGCTAATAATTAAGTGTGCACTGCCCTAAACAACCATCTTAATATCATCCAGCACTGGTTTGACAGCAATTTGTAAATTCACCCATCATCATAACTCACCTTTTGTGACAGACTTGCAGTGTGAAAATGTTCCCCTTGGCAGAACTTTGCTTTTCAGTTGAGCTAATTTCCCATATATTACCTTTCTCATCCAGCACTGAAAGAGCTCACCTGGGAATCAAAAGCTTGTTTGCCACCTTGAAAGGAAGTGACAAACCTCCCAACAGAGCTTGCTTGTGCCTGCATTTAAGAAAGCAGCACAACATTCACTCACTGCTGAAAAATCAGAGGCATTGTGGCCCAAGGAGGGGAATTTCCAGTAAAGTCATCACGAGGAGAAAACAAGGACACAGTGGGAAAACCTGCACTGCTTGTACCTGTACTTCTGCACCCTCCCACAGAGGTCCCCCCCCAGGTGATACAGGTGAGGTGACACCCCCCACCATGAGCACACCATCTCATGGGGCTGGGCAGAAATCACCTCATGGGGATAAAACAAAGCCAAGCATTTGTCTCCTCCTAAGAGCTGGAGATGCAGGTTTGGGTGTCCCCCTGGGGTTTGAACTGCACAGCCATTAGTGGCTGGACTTGGCTTAAACCTTTTTGTTGATAAGATCACTATCCCAGATTTCAAACACCACTTCTATTTTGGGATTAACAGGCAAATGTCCTAAGCCTAGAAGCTAGTCAAGAGCTGTCAAGCAGCAGTGCTGCTCAAGTGCTCCAAAACAAAAACTGAACCACAAATCTAAACTGGAAAGCTGAACTCTGTATTCAAACTGTATGAATTTATCAGCCATTTAGAACTGAAACACACTTTGCAAGTTAAATAAACAAACAAACCAACCAACCCAAACTCCCTAATCTGTAAATCTCTTAAAACTGTGTTGTCTGAGTCACACACCAAGGTGTCAGTGAGTGACACAGCCTGAGCTACCCTACTTTCTCAAACTGCAGCAATAACAAAGAACTTCAAAGAGATTCTTGTTTTCCCAGGCACATTCTTGTGTAAAAAACTGTATACAATCAGCTGCCTGTCTTCTTCAGAAGCCAATGCCTCCAATCTGCCTTTCCTTTTGAACTGTCTTTTTTCCTCCATAAAGGTCAGAAGTCCTCCTCTGCTTTTACTGGCCAAGATCCTAAACTGCTTGTCTCTAGGACAAAAAGTGTGCTTTTCTACTAATGCTTACAAAGAGTAAGGGAAAGAAAGAATATATATTATAGTTATTCTTACAGAGTTTTAAGTTTGCCAGAGATTAACTCTGTGCCAGATGTCTTTGGCTTCTGAAATGGTCAAAATGTATTTTGGAAGAAGTTTTGTAATTGCCTATTCCTGTTTTTAACTGAATGAGGTGCTTGATTATTAAAGCTTGTAGCTCTCAGGGGGCAACTGACCATACACCTTGGCTTAGCAGTTAATCTGCTTTCACACCTTATTAATGCAACCACTTTTGCAAAGCCATGATGGCAGAATGCCTTGTGATGGTGTTAGGACACTGAAGTCTTAATTAACTTTTGCAAACTGGAAATGGTGATTGAGATTCCCCAGGTGATACCTGTATGAAAACCAGGATTTTTGGGAGGCACAAGTTAAATTATTCTCATGCTGAATCCAAACCAAGTTTTTGTCATACCAAGAACCAAGCCTGTACTGCAGATTTCAAAACACTTTTAAACATTTATACAATTCTTTTTTGCTTGTCACCTTCCCCAACAAAACTGAAGAGAGAAGTGTTGAAACTCCAGAGCAGAACACTGTCTCCTCCTTAAAAAGGCTTAAGCCTTCTTCTTCCCTAACCACTTCTCATCACATGAGAGCATCTACAAATTGCTAGATTTAGCAGGGGGAATGTGTTGAACCTCCAGGGTTACCTTTAAAACCTTCACTCTGGCAGGTGCCAGCGTGATCCTTGCAGAAACTGCTCCAAGCTCCAGCCTGGCAAAGCACCAGGAGCACCCCAGGGCACCCAGGAGGGGTGGGGTGGTGGGATGCCAGGGGAGAGCTGACCAGGGGGACTGCAAAGCACACAGGAATGACACCTTTAGAAACCAAACAGGTTGTGCAAACACCTTCAGCAGATGTCTTGTGGTTCTAAAAGCAAGTTCAGAAAGAGGAAATGCAGACTGCCTCAAGATGCCCTTTCTTTTGCTTGCCCTGGTATTTGCTCCTTCCTTTTTTGCTTTATAATAATCATTTTACACAGATTCAGACTTTTAAAAGCAGAAATTCAGGATCCATCAGGCTCAGGAACAGAGCCAGCTCTATGATGACAGTCTGGTCTATAATTAGTATGATCTCCACCTATCCATCTCCCAAACAGATCACCAGCTGGGAAAAAGGTAATGGGCAAGGCAGAGGCATTGATAAAAATATATATCACTCCTAAGGTATCTCCAAAGAAGAGAATTTAGTTACTAGACCTGTAAAATAAAGCTGCAGGGGGCAGAAAGCCCACAGGACTCCTTGCTGCCACAAGTTCAGACCCATGTTTCTTGCCCTCATCCTGCAGCTCAGATCAGATAATCAGACTTGATAAATTCCTCAGGTGCCTCACTGGGGATTCTCATTCTTTATTTAGTGCCTCCTCCATATGATGCAATGTTTCAAACCTGTGGCAATCACAGGCAATGAAAAGAAACAGCAGAGATTTAGGGAAACTCAAGTTTCATTAAAAAAATCAAACCAAAAAACCTCCTCCTCCTCCTCTCCCAAAGAAGGAATTTCCAAACTGAGGTTTAAAGCAGATGAGATGCCTCACAACCAATATCTGGTGATATTTCTCCTTCCTCCAAATAGCATGAACCAACCATTTTAATAATCTAGCCAGCCAGTCTGTCTGGGCTTGGCATTCACCCAGCATCAGACCTAAAAAAGCAGAAGGGAATCCAAATTTTGTGTTTTCTTCCTTCTCTTGTCGAGGCTCTGAACTGCTGAACTTCCTTACTATGATTCTACTGTGAAATCTGAAGGATACTTATCAATAGAATCCCCAAGAAAAATTATTTGTCATTAAGAAAGATTTCCTAAAAGCATCTACACAATTAAATTAGAAAGTGCTGAAGGTAGAATACATCATGTGTGATCTGAAGTCATACAGAAATAGGTCTGAAACCCATCACTGTTAGAGAAGGGAGCAATGCATTTTTCAAACACTGAAGGGTTTTTAAAGGCAGTTTTATCTCTTAGGCCATGTATTCATGTATAGATGAAATACATGTATATGTATTTCTTCCCTAAATTCAGAGAGCCTCTTCCTCCTCCCCACACATCACCCTCCTCCTCCACTGCCCCCAGCCCTCGCTCTCCTCAGCATAACTCGGCAACAATGCCCTGCTTTAGAGCTGCATCTCCCTAGGCCTTCAGCCAGCATGGATGAATAAAATTTTGGGAACAATATGCTCAGTGACTGTGAAAAAGGAATGGCATGCCAACTCCTTGTACCTGCTGCCAGCTGCTCCTTAAAGCACTAGTTGCCACTAGGTCTGGAAAAGTCGTTTTGCCCCAGTTCTGCCAGGCAAGTGACAAAACTCTAGGGGACACCTTCTGAAAGAGGGGCAAGGGGAAATCAGGAAGGGACTAGATCCCTGGTCCTAGAGTAACAAAACACCAGGAGGTTTAGTGACTTAATGGCATTATTAGCAATAACATTTCATGAAAAGCTTTAGCATGGTTACATTTTGCTGCACCACCTCAGGGCATCCCAAAGCCTTCCTCCCGAAGCCTGCCTGCCTGCCTGCCTGCAAGGGGCTGGTGTCTGCAGCACCTCTGTCTCCAAGAACCTTCACTTATAGTTGGAGCTTAAGGCCTGCTTTCAGCCCTGAAGGTTGGCTCTGCTCAACTCCAGAAGAGAGGCCATGCTTGGTCTCTGTTAATTAAATGATGTTTATTTTTTTAATCACCAGACAAAGTGGGAAATATTCTAGAAACCTCTCACCTGGTAACTGCCTGGTACCCTCTTCTTCCTAAACTGGCTTAACCTGGCAGAAAAGTTTTGATACAGATCTTCTGTCATTTCTTGAATCACTTTGTCAGGAAACCAGCACCAGCACGCACTTGGGTGGAGTCTCTGCATCCACAGCTCCTCCTCTGTTGCTGGTGAAGTTTAGATTTACTTTCAGAGGAACATTGCACCTGTTTTCATCAGTTCAGTTCCTGCTGTTTCATGCAACTACATGGACAATGCCCTCATACTGTAGAAGAGAGCAATTACAGCACCTGTATTAAAAGAAGTGCAAATATCTAGCAGTTACTGTTTAGTATCTGCTCATCAGCACGAAGTTAGACCTTGTGTATCCCTGTGTACCAACAAACTGCTAGGATATTCTACTATTGGGTCTCCTGCTCAGAAAGCATCCCCACACAAACTGATGAGGCTAGGTGGGATCCTGCCCCTGACAATTGTTTCAGGTTGGGGTTTTTTTTGATCTTGAATATCTTCTCTCATTCAATTTTTAACTGTTGACAATAATAATTTCTTGTAATCTAGGATGTCTGAAGTCAGTTGTTAACATTAAATCTAGGACTGCTGAGAACTTGGAGGCCCTTGCCTCAATATACTGTCCTCCCTGGAAACCTCCTGCTCCCACACCCCTGTGGCCCTGGTGCTCTGCAAGGCTTGCAGCTTTGTCCAGTTAGCTGCATCATCTTCATTTGGATTTGCTTCCATAGAGGAGAATAAGCAAATCTGGCAGCATGCAAACCCTGAAACTTTTTCAAGCTTTCAAGTCACAAAAAATATGAAGTATTAAATTGAAAATAAACTCAAATGAGCTGTTTCCCACCACAACACAAAAGCAATGTATGTGACTGGTAGAAGTTGGGTTACAGTCTCAGCTCATCACCCTGCATGCAATGCACTCCTGTGAGCACACCAGTGGCTCCAGTAAAGCCACAGGGGGATCACAAAATGGGAAAGACAAACAAAATATTCTGGAGTCTTAAGTGAATGTAAAGAAAATTTGGTTTTCTGCAGAGCAAGTATGCTATCAGTGGAAAAGCCTTTTGCTTCATATGTAATTAGTTAAATAGTGGTACATCTTCAATCATACAATAAAGCAGATGAGACATATTTTTCCCAAGTCTTTTGACAGAAATTAAATGAATAAATCCTCTGTAAATTGGCTGCATGCAGGAAAAGATTAAACAGATTTGCTGGATTATTCATCATACCATTGTGTCCATTTCAACCCTGACTTTTCCCAAAAGCAAAAGAGGAAAATGTATCTGTTGTTGCTCAATGCTGGAATCCAAATGTTAAACTTGATGAATGAATACCAGGACCAGAGTGACAGCATGCACTTGCCCTCTGAAGAAGAAGCTGTTGCATAGCCATGCAGCAAGCTTAACAGTGGCACAGGATCGAGGACAAGAAAATGAACTGTGTAACTGCCCATGGAGGGGCAGCGCCCAGTGCCCACCAGTGCATTTGTTCCTAGTTCTTTGGACTTCACATTGCCCCAGCTCCCTGGCTGGGTGATGATGGATGAAGGAAAGGATGCTTGGGAGGGTTTGAACTGACAGCCTGCCCAGGGCAGCTTGGGTTGCTCTCTAGCCTTACATCTTCACTACCAAAAGCAAGATGAGTCTCTAAATCCTGCATATTACCTGGTTGTCTTTGGAAACTGGTTGTAAAAGACCACAGGGTATCTGTCTGATTACCTATGTATGGACACATCTTTTTGCTTCAGGGTAACAACAACAGAGCAACAGTTTTGCCATCCCCATCCATCCCTGTACAGATCAGAGTGGCTGGAAATGTTGGGAAATACAGCTCCTGGGGTTATGACTTCTATACACAGTGTGAGTACACTCTCCTAGACAGAGGAGGAGCATTTCCATACACAAAGCAGCAGCGTTTCCCACCACATTGACAGGGTTATTTTGTTTTGATGTTTGTTTGGTTGCATGTTTTCCTTTTTTGGCAGAAAGCAAGCATTTGTTCAACTGACATTGCACTAATGGGCTGCTAAGTCTCTCTGTCCTCCTGCACTAATGCTAATATTTCACACAACAGTATTTTTCTGCCTTGGGAGAATCTGCATCTTATACATATGGGAAAAGATGATCTGAGTCAATATATATATTTGTGTGTGTATGTATGGTTTTTAATGCATTAAAGATGATCCCTGTATTTTGCTTTAAATAATTCATTCTAAATGAAATACCAGTTTTCCCATGTGTATCAGAAATGAGCATTGATGAAATCATTCCAAAAAACTAAAACAAAGCTGGGTTTTTTTCTGGTTCTAGAAAGCCAGTAAAAGCATCTTAGAATTGCAGTGACAGGGGAAGGATAAATTGTATGCTTTAAAACATGTGTATCTTCAAACCAATTTAATACTCAAAGGACCTAAGAAAGAGGGAGGAGGAGCTTTTACTTCATCGATTTCTTTACATAGAATTTCCTCATAAATGGAGATGAAAATCACTCTCAAGATGCAGGAATTCATACATAAAGCATCACTTACCTCCATTTACAAGCAAATTAGTTATTATGGCATAGCTTTTGAATAATATACTTGGTTTAAAGCTGAATTAGACTGTCATGATAATAGATGGAATCTAAAAACCCTAAGGGTGTGCTCCATTCTTGAGCTTGGTTTTGCTCAAGCATCACTTTACAGAGCCTCTTCCATCCTTTCCACTGAGTTGTCTGCTCCTGAGTTTGCAAGCAGTATCCCTCTGTGCAATCCTACTTCTCCAGCAGTGAAGAGGGAGGCACAGCACAGCAGATCTCAGCCCTGTGAGCTGTTTACAGTTACTTTAGTCCCTTTCTTTTTGTTAGGATGCTCCAAAAACCTCTGCTAAGTTAGCTCTTTAATACAGCATCATATACATTTATCTTGCAGTTAAAAATATAAGGTGGCACTGCTGGTGACCTGAAACTGTGAAGATTATTTAGGCATTGATTTGTCATGTGAGGAAGAAACCTACAATGTGGTGATGAGGGTAAAAACTACAATGTCTTTACATAATTCACCTTGGCATGGAGAGACTGGTCAGCTCCCAGAGATTACTTAGCACTGCTAAATGCTTGTATGTACTTGCTTTTCTTGAAGATTACATGTGACAAGAATAGTCTTGGGGAGCTATTACATAAGGAGGACTATTTAAAGTTTACTCATTTTAGTGTAATTCTGACATTTCTAAATTAAAAACAGCCTGTTTCTTGGTCTTCTGGTGTTGGAGAAACTCAAAGTATCTCTGATAAGGAAAATATCCTCTGAGTTCACAGCTCAGTGCTTCACATTGGGAAGTGACTTCATTGCCCACAGTGCACTGTATTACCACTGCTCCTATTAATAATTTCTATGTGCATCATGCTCTTCACACTGCAGAATCCCCCGGTGAACTCTAATCTCACTGCCCTAACACTCACAAGCCCTGTTCTTGCAGTCATATAGATTTAATGAGGAAAAAAATAATAATTGTTTGAAGAAAGACAACTTATGCTGAATCCTGAGCCCCTAATTCAAGTCTACACCTGTGTATTACCAGACCCATGGGGTAGAAGACTTTCTCCAAACAGGTTCAAGTTTTGGTGACCTTTCCAACTGAGCCACATTTCTTTATACAGATCCAATTGTAAAGGCACAGAATTTGATGATGCTGTTAGCTTTCACTTGTACCTGGCATTGTCAGCACATGCATTAAGAACCAGCACACAAGGATCACATAGCTGGTGCAGGTGGGACAGTCATCCAGGCAGTGCCCCTTAGCTGCTCTGCCCTGACATGAGTGATTGTGTGATGGCTTTCTTGAAGCCATGCTGGACCAGAAAGTCAGCACAGTGCTGTCTCCTGTCACTCTCCAGGGGACAACTGGGGCAGCAGGAAAAGAACTGCAGATTTTCTGCAATGCCTCTGATGAATTTGTACAGTTTTAGAGGCAGAGGCTTAGAAACAGCAAAGGGGAGATGATAATAAAGTGGAAGGGTTATATTAAAAGTAACTCTTCTCTAAGGAGAACTGGGCAAGTTTCTGAATTTTGGTCACATTCTTTATAAAACACATGTCTGAAATGCTAAGCTCCATTCACTTGGCAGTGTTTCTCTTTTAAGAGAGCTTCTGAAGCATGCAGTGCACAAAGATGTCATTTTCATGGAAAACAACAACTGGACGCCAGTTGCCAGACCATCATATGGCAATCAGCTCCTAACCTAAGTCTGCACAGCTCAGAAGATGAGAGAAGTTCCACAGTCTCCTCTCTGAAACCAGCACTGACTTTGTCTTGTGCCAACTCCATCCTGCTTTCCTGTAAAAGTGCTTCATCTGCCGTATTTGGTCAGAACACATTTCATAAATACTGCTTAGTAGCTTCCATATGAGGTATTGTAAAGAGCTGTTAAAACCCATGCAAGATTCCCTTTCCATCCTCTTACAAACCAGACACAGAGATATATTACCATGTGACTTGCATCACACACAATTTTGGACAGAAGTGACTGGAAGTACCACATCTAAAAGGGACCACAAAAAGGAAAGAATCCTGATTCAAACCTTGGCAGTTCCCCTGTGACAAACTGTTTTGAGCAAACATCCATATCAGCTTGGATGAATGCAGACTGATTTTTACAGTTATTCTAGTGCAGGTGACAGAAATGAAATCGTCATGAGCAGTTCCTAGTTCCTAGGTGATAGGAGCTGCCTAACTAATCTAATCCTCCTCTAATTTCCAGGGACACCTCTTTATCACTGCCATCTCTTGTCTTCCAAAATATCAACAGGGTCCTGCTGATGTAAGTGATTCAGGCACAGCCTCCAGAGCATTTTGGCAATTTTACCTCCTAGCTGAAGTATACAACAGCACAAATTTATTAACTCAGCTTCATACCCTCTAAGACCAATTTCTGTCATCTTCTCCATCCCAGCCAGAGCAGAGTTTATCCTCCACAGCACATAGCATCACATCAACCTGCACAGTTACCAGTGCAGCAAGTCCCCTTTCACATTCCCTCGGAACATCTCCAAATCATTGCTTAAAAGGCCCTGATGGGATTAAGAGAAAACAATATGCTCCTTCAAGAGACACATAATGGGAACTGAGGATGGAAAATTATCAAGGCTAAGTAGGGAAAAAGGCCCAGAAGAAGAATCCTTACTTGTGCAAGGTGCGATCTGGCCGGTTACTTTTCTCCAGCTGGCCGTAGCAGCTGGTCCTGGCCTCAGGAATGAGGGCGTACTTCTCCAGCATGGCTGAGGCAGCAGTGGCAATAATTCCCAGGCCATCCCGTACCCGAGCCTCTAAGCTGTAGTCCCATTCATCATAGGAGGCTGAAATGAGGCCTGAAGGAAACTCCTTGGGAGTGATCTCCGTGTTGCCGCTCACCAGGCTGGGAACTATCCAAAAGAAATCGTAGCCGGTGAGGCCGAGGGAGCGAGCCTCATCCAGTATGTAGACAGCTTCATCCTTGGAACAGTAGAGCAGGATGACAGAGGAATGGATTTTCTTCAGCTGAATCTGTGTCTTGGCATCTCCAAAGGCAGTATCAAGTGTGATGACGTTCTGCATGTCCCAGCCCACAAAACTATTCTCCACTGTGGTCTTAATGACGTTGATGAAGTCGCGATACCCAGGGAACGTGGTGGTCACCAGAGAGAACACGTGCCAGTCATAATCTTGCATGATCTTCAGCATGATGATGGCTTCTTGCTGGATGGAAGCCCCAAACTGGAAGAATGTGGACATCACATCCTAGAATACCAAACACAGTGAAAGATTACTGATTTTGTGCAAGTCTGAGGGGAACAGACTCTCTTAATTCTTCTGCCCTCTATGGTGCACCATGGCTACTAAACTTTTGTTGCATTCCAATAGCTCTCTGTGCCTTACCACATTCATATCATTAATGAGCAACACTGATCATAAGTACCACAGCTAATAAAAATGTTTGCCAAAAGTGAGAAACAGATATTGACAAAGGAAATTTCTGAGGGCTTGATCACTTGAAGGCAATGAGTCAAACCAGTACTTGCTGAGGAAGTTCCCCAGAGCCAGCCACCCTCTACTAAACAGCTCCTCTCCAGCAGGTAGCTTTAGATTTATCAATCTTACTAGGAACACAGCCCAATAAATTCATACTAGTTTTTAGTTACAGTGGAAATAATTCACAATGCACATGCTGGATGTATACAAAGTGCTCTTCTCCTGTAGTGGCAGTGCTTGTACATGACACAGGGCAGCTCTGTCAGGTGCTGTCATTTCACAGATTAATATATTAGAGTAAGTTGATTTTAATCCGTGCATTGAGTCTATAAATTCATCACTGTTGCCAGAATTGCCCATTTCACTTCCCCAATTCCAACAAATTACAGGAACATTTCTCTCAAAACCTCATCCTCAGCTATTTTCATGACATCTTATTTCCCTAGCTCCAGCTTTTCCATGAGATCAGCAGGGTATATTCACAGTTGCTGGAACAGCTGAGGTAAGCCCTGACAACAGTTTATGTCTACTAGGGAAAAAGCTGCAATAGTTGGTTAGTTAAGGAAAGAAACACATGTTAGCTAAATAGTATAACTTTTGTTAAATCAAAATGAAATGCTAAACCAGAACAAAATGAAGGTCAACATCAGACCAAACCTATTTTTCCCTCAGCAGACATGTCAAGGATAGTCACTTCCCTGGTAAGAAAATATTATAACAAGAAGGAAAAACCAACATGAAATATAGCTTAAAAAGCAATCCAGAAGATGATTTTATTCAGGTAGAAATAAGATTATTACAACAGGCCTACAAGTGGGACTTTAAAGCTACCTTAATTATTTCATTCTTACTCACTCTAGCTTTCACAGAGATCCAGCAGAAATGGTTTTTTCTCCCTTTTCACACCACTGTAACTTAAATATTCCATTTCTACAGCAGATTCCAGGCATGTGGTGCTAGTTCTACATACACAGTGGTAGCTGTTTCCTGTTTAATCAATCATAGGAGACTTTTGGCATTTTTATGAAGACTGGAAAAACTGAAAGCCAAAGATTAGTCGTGAATTTAAGCTGAATAATTTAGCACCACATCAAAAATATGCAGAAGGAAGTTACTTGCACCAATCTCTAATGTAGGTAAAGGATGGATCTTGCAGTGTGTTGACTTGGTACCACTTTTCTTGGATTCCTTGAAACAATGTTTTGATCCCTGGTAGACATGAAGGGAATGGTCTTTATCTGTCGTGAATAGCAAGGTTCCAGCCATCCAGCCTTCCTTTGGGGTACTACCCAGACCCATGCAAAGCTTCCAGGAGATGCAAACACTCAAGTGGAGGAGCTGAAAGGAAAACCTTTTCCCCCGAGATACTCTGCACGTTGCTAAACTCTGAAGTTATTAAGCTCCTGCCTCTGTTCATTAACAGGAGAGAATGTGCAATTCCCAACACAAACATCTCACTGAGGAGCCCAGGGAGAAAACTCCCCCATTATTATCATGGGAGCAATTTAGGGGAAATCATACAAAATTATGTACTTTCAGGGAAAGCAGAGCAAATGTGAGGGTGGAAATAATTTAGTAATTATTACAAACAGCAGAAAAGACTGGCTTCCCAAAGACCTGTCACCTCTCTGGCCTCAGACAGGGCAAAACCAGGCACAACCCTGTGGCAGGTTTCTCTGCTGATGCCCAGCCAACCTCTCCTTTGGACTCTGTGCTCCTCAACCCTCCTACGTGGGCTACAGAGCTGCCCAGGCCCCAGACATCCCCCACCAACCACCATCACCCCACCTGGGACCCCCTCAGCTGCCATCACCCTGAGATGAGCTCAGCTGCAGCGAGGCCCATGCCCAGCCCCAGCGGACATCAGCTGCTCCTTGCACTCAGGCTGGAGCCTGACTGCTTTCCCTGTCCTTGTCCAGCAACACCTGGAGCACCAAGGCGTGGGCTGAGCAGAGGAGAGGGAGAGGGGGAGGGAGGGGGCAGCAGAGCAGGGGCTCCATGGGTGAGGGCACATGGTCTCTGCAGCTCTCACACAGTAGGTTTTGAGTTCTCCAAATCTGCCCACACCAACCTGTGAACACGTTTGACCATTTGCCACTGAGAAGACCAAGGCCTCCTAGCAGAGCTGGAATAGGGGTGGAAATGTTCTTACTCTGTAATTTAACTGGCACAAATGCAGAGCCACAAAGCCTAGAAAGGTCAGCAGAAAGGGCAAGCCATGGCCTTACTTTTCATTTTCAAAAGTTTGCTCTGGGAGAGGAACACAAGTTAGAAAAGGGCAGTAGCAAGCAAGGGAATACATTATGGCTTTCCAACATCTGACATGTCCCCTTTTATTATTTCAAGGAATAAATATCAGAGAAACATGATTTTGAAAGGTTAGCACCAGCTTAATCAAGCATGTTCTTTCCCATTTCCAGAGGGAGCCTGCAGGGATTCATTTTGCAGAGGCTTCTGTATTTTCAGGTCATGGTTTTATCCTAAGAATTTTGCTAGATAACAGATAGGTTTTATGGCTATTTTTCTCTCTCTCTCTTTAAAATATCCATTTAATTTTATGCTATCTGCTTAGCTTATTTGGGCCTGCTACAAGAGGTAAAGTTTGTCACTATTTTTGGAGATATCAGAAGGGCAAATAAACAAACCCCAAGGAAGAAGAGCAGGGTTCCTACAGATCACTGCAGGATCCATTGGGTTTTGATCCTTTACATTCTTTGATAACACAGTGTCAGGTCTAACCAACTGAAGCAGCTCAACATGCCATGACAGCCACCCAACATCATCTCATTATGGAAGAAGACTGATTTTGCACAGAGCTCACAAACCATTCCCCAGATTGGAGCACACCTGCTGGGTTTCCAACATATCCAGGGGTTTTCATGGATGGTTCAAACATTGGGAATGGTGGTGTCTCAGCCTGATCTCCTGTTCAACCAGGACAGGCAAATGAAAAATGCTTTCAATGGTTGAAAAGACACAAACAAGCCTGGGACTGAACTTGATGAAAGATTCACATGAACCAGCAGGGGTTTTTGTGTGGTCAGCTGATGGAAAGTTTGTTCACAAGATGCCTCTTTTCTAGATAAAATTCAGCTTCCACAGTCACAGAAATGTCTTGCACTGTAAATATTTCCATGAGGAAGGGCAAAATTGTGGTTGTACAAAAGACAGCATGGAGCTGACTGTACCATAAATATTTGGATGAGTAACAGCTATTGGACAGCTATAAGATGAAAGAGAATCCCAACATGTGAGTATTGAGGCCTGCAAGCAAGATGAGAGAATAAAGAGTATTTTCAGCCAAACTATATTTACTTGTTATGTCCAAATATATCTTGAATCTAAAGCAGCCACTGTAACCCATACTGCACCATGTGGTGCTGTACATCAGAGTAAAGTGTTAGCATTATCCTAAAATAGTTTTGCTTTATGGAGAAGATGTTTCTCAATTCCTAGAAGTATTTCACCATGAAAAGAAATACTGAAAAATGAATGTGACCTAACATATATTAGTTATAATAAATACTATAAGATATATCCTGTATTAGTTGGCAAGGAGGAGAGATTTCATGCCATAGATTATAGCTGAGTATCATTTCTCTTCTGCCTTTTGTCATGATTGCAGAGAAATGTTTTGCCATTTTTAAATGTAGGTGTCTGGTTCTCTGTGGTTTGGACAAGCAGCATCCTGCTGCTGCATTCATGTAATTAGTCAGCACTAAACTGACACAAGTAAACAGTCTCTTGAGAAGCCCCCAAGTACCTCATTTTCCATGGGAAAATGACTCTAAACTAGCCATGCAGCACATCTTTCACCTCAAGGAACACCTGAGTTCACATGGAGAGCTCTTGAGTCTGTCCTTTCAGTGAAAAGACTTGGAGGAGTTGTTATGAATGAGGGGAGAGCACTCAGGAAAGGTAATGACTTTTCAAAGGCAGGAGAAGGCAACTGCTGTAAGGACACTCCAGCAGCACTGGTGAAAGTAACTGGCTTTCTGCTGTATCAAAACATGCATCTGCCAACACCTAATGTATCACAACAAAGTTGTGGTGGCAGTCTCAGGAGAAAATGTAGTCCTGGTCCTGTTGTCCCCACAGCAAGTGAGAAAGTTCGGAACAAACTGATGATGACCTGTTCTGTGCAGATCATCAATGATGTGATGCTGTAAAATCAGGTAGAAACCCAAACCATGGCTTTCCTGCAACACTCAAAATATACTTGCTGGCAGGAGGAAAGCCTGGACTTATTTTCAGAAACAAAATATATATATATAATTATTTTCCAAAATCATAGAGAACTCTTCAGCAAGTAAGAGAAATAAAAAGCATTGATAGGGCATTAGTGAGCTTGTGAATTAGCCTGGTGAAAGGCCAAGGACAGACAGACATCCAAGGAAAGGAAAAGCCTGGATCACAGAGTGTTAGGGCTCAGAAGGGACCTCTGGAGATCACCTACTCCAACCCCCCTGGCAGAGCAGGTTGCACAGGATGGCATCCAGACAGATGGATCTCTGACACAAAGGAAGAGTCTAAAATTTCCATGGAACTCCAAAAAGAGAAACAAGTGATAAAGCAGTGATTTAGCTTCCTCCTTCAAGACAAAGTGAAGCTTGCTAATCTGTATTTTTTACAGTTTCAGTAGGTAAAATTTCATTCTAATACTTTACTCTCACAAATTTTACTGCTCCAAAGGGTTCTGTCATTAGTCTTTAAACCACATTTTGCCTCATTAACAGTTTTTTTGCAGCACCAGCCCAGGTCAGTGGTTTTTTTCTTCCAAAATCAGTCAACTGAAATCAATTTGTTCTACCCCAGCCATAAGTTTAAACATGCACAAAAGTTACTGTCAGCCACCCACAGAGTATGCTAGAATATGCTACCCAATTTACTTGACATCCTTTTGGCTACCTCCTAAGCTGAAATATGTAGATTTGGTACTCTCTTTTCAGTTTAATGCTAATCATTTAGCTGAGCAAAATGTCATGTGTTTACATTGCTCTTGCTGTGGAATCAACAAATACAAGGTGTTTGAATAGCACTGGAAATTGCCAGGGATCAATGTGATGCAAAAATTCACTCCTGGGACAAATTTTCATTGCAGCTCTCTGGTATCTAACACCCTAACCAACTCACTTAACTCTAAGATGGCATTGCAGAACAGGTCAGGCACGCCTCACACACGCCCAGCCCACAGGAAGGGGTGTTCAGAACCAGGAGCTAGAGCTGCTGAGGACAAGTATGATTCTCTGTCAAATTTTCTATCTTCTCTAGTACAAGTATTGCACACAAAATCCTGCAATAACAAACTGTTTACAGCTCATGCATCAGCCCAATTTGGGGAAGGATTTTGGTGCAGTTTTTGCCATTAGGAGCTTTTAAACTAATGCTATCCAACCTTATTAGTCCTATATGCAAAAATCAAACCACAACACAACAAAATCACCCTCACTAACACTTAAATATGCTATGGCCAAGAATCCAGCATTAAATCATGAATCAGTAACAATTTAACAGCAGCTGAATCAAGCCAAATAGGCTGATTTATACTTCTAGCATGTATAGCATGGGAACATAAATGCCAGACATTATAGACAAAGATATGCATAATTAAATATCAATAAAAATGCCTTAAGACATCATCTCCTTATCTGAAAACATTTGGCCTCAATTGAATGCTAAAACACTTCTCACTTGTGTTGATGATGAGAAGCCAGGAAACCATTAGCTAAGTCATTTCCATACATCTACACTTACCAAGTGAAAATGAAAGCAACAAACAACCTCCCCCTCCACCCACTGACACCAAATGGTGACTCTATAATATTAAGCAAATAAAAGAAATATAAAGCACGTTTAATTTTGTACTGTGTGCTTGTAACTGTGTGCTTTTTCTTTATGGGCCTGAACTCCTGGACTAACCCCAGCTGTGTGTGCCTGGTCTGCTTCAGTGGCACTGGACTGGAGAGGGAACTCCAGCAGCAAGGGGCTAGCATGGGGGACAGACTGACAGACAGACAGATGGGGAGGAAATGCTTCCAAAGGAAGGCTGAACAGAGTTCAAGGAGACATTCAGAGCAGCTTCCCATAGCAACAGAGATTTGTGGAATATATCCAAGTAGCCTTGGAAGATGATAAAGAAGAGAGTTAAGATTCCTGATCTCTTCAAGATAAATGCATTTTGGTTCCCCAGACAGTTTGGGTGCTAAAGAAGAAGAGGTGCAAACCTGACTCACCTTTGCCTTTGGAAGGCAAATTCACAAACCCATCATAACTTACCCCAAGCAGTCATGCTGCTTTGAAATCCTTCTAGAAGAAAAGATTTCAAAACACTCAGCATGTTCCTCTGCTCTTCTATACAATCAGCAGACCTGAAGAAGAGAAGGTACTCAGGGGAAATACTATTTATGCTTGTCCTTTGTCTCCTCCTCTTTAGGCACCACCTTTGGCCTCTGGGCAAAGCTACAGCTGCTGATCCACAGTGCTAGTGGGAATTACATGCTTTCTCCAAGTGAGGGATCAGCACATCAGCCTAGCAAGGAACATCCTTCTCCATTGCACATTTCACAGAGCAGGGCAGAAGAAAATTCCATTACCAAATTACTGATATGGTTATCTCTGTCAGCACTTACATACTACTCTAGGTTAGGATGAGAGGGTAGCTAACCACATATATCTTAGAATGAATCCTCCTGATAAGAACATAGCCCAAAGTACACCAACAAGGGATGATTTTCACTGATGTTCATTGCAGAGCCTTTGAATAGTCACAGCTGAGACCACAAAAGAAGCCACATTTGTGTTAAAGCAGTTGCAAGGTCTTCAGGGCTCAGAGCTATTGCATCCATACCAGGAAGAACATGGGAAGAAGGTGGAGTTCAGCTGCAGGCAGATACATTAGTTTGGCACTGGCAATGTGCTAGCCAGGTAAGGCCCTAAGCATTTAACACTGCCTTCTCTGATGGGTGCAAAGGGAGGTCATAAAACAGAGAAACGCAGACAAAAACTCTGTTGCACCTACTTTCTCTGGCTCTACCCACACTGTTCCACACCTTCAACTTAAATCTACATTTTCCTTTTGGCATTCTGTTTAAGGGTGGAACGACCAAGAATATCCCACATCCAGAGATTTGCCAAGCATTATTTCCATGAGCAAACAATACCCCTGGCAGAAAAGCTTTACCAACATATATTCAAATTACTGAGATTTCTATAGGGGCAGTAAAACTATTTCTTCTATGAAATAAGTTACTTTTCCTTAGTTAAGTAGAGGCACAATATCTTTAGGCATGGTTCAGATTTACAGTAAATATCAGAAGGAAAACATAGCTCCAAGAAAGGCGATGCTCAAAATGCTAAGTTTAGGTCATTTCAAGACATAGTCATTCTTTCTAGAAACTACTCCAGATTTGATAGCCATAGTAGCTACAGTAAACACTGCACTGCTATACAAATTGTCTCATTTCCAGCTAGGAAAAACCCCATTTCTGTACAGTGTTCAGGACAGCGTGACAAGAACTGAAGCAATCTTCCTTAACCTGCACAATATCTTCATGCTTTGAAGAGAGAGACATAACCCTTGTCCTGAACACAAATAGGTAACAAAACAGATTATTGGAGTCGATGTTTTTAATGCCCCAAATTTTTACTTGTTGCATTTGACAAGATAGCCTGGTTTGAGCTAGAACAGAATCAGTTCTGGCCTGACTCAATCCAGGCACAACACTATGGACGTAGCTATTCCCTACACAGGTACAACACCACACAGATCAGTGAATTCTGCACATTCCTAAGAAAGTATGGAGAATAAACTTCAGGGGCTTTCTAACCTAGGTAGGAAACACAAAAGATTCTTAACTAATTTCAGCGTAGACTGCAACAGTCAGACATTCAGTATCCTCAACAACAGTTACAGTCCAACTTAGCTAAGAGAAATCAATTGTCTATCACTAGGAAGGAAGGGTGCTTCTTTTCACTAGTGGAACTGTGCATCAAAGGGATTTAGATGCCAATCCTTTGGGTTCCTTTGGAAAAAAAAATAAAATAAAAAAGCCTTTTGTGTAGGATGGCTAACAAACAAAACCACTGTTCTCACACCTTGTTAAGGGCCTTCAGTTCCACACATAAAAGATAGCACTCATTACATTGCAGGGACCTTATGTAACAAAGCTTGTTAAAACAGTTGCAGTTGCAGTCTAGATTTCAGTCTAATGGACACCAGGGATTGTGCTTTGCCTTAAACCAGTACACCTTGATTTGTCTCTTGGTTGTGTCCCTAACAGCAATTTTAAGTTTATAGATTACAAGACTGCTTTTCTTTTGCAGGCCCTTTAGAAATAATTCATGGACCTTCTGGTATCCAAAACCCAGTCTGACAAATACTGAGACTGGAAAGCCACATCATAGGCATTTCCACCCTGATACTTGCTATTCACAGCAAGTGCAATATTTCACCAGGATTAGACATCTGATTAAAATAAGTATTTTAGGACTGATTCTCAAACTTGCCATGGAATTCTGTGACTTGATGGACTACCAAAAAGTAAAAAAGTAAAAGTAAATAAAAGAAAAATCCCTGATCTGATTCTTTGTAATATAGTCCACTAAAACTCCTGGGATATGGATGAAATGTGGAAAACCAGAAGAGGACTTGATTGCACAGCTCTCACTAGGCAGTTCTGGCACTCCTTTCCATGCACCATAATTCTCTACCTAAGAGCAATGTGACTTCAAGTTTGCCAGAGGATGAAACTTCATGTTACATTAACAGACAATTAAAAGACTAATAGTGAAGCTGAAGAGAATCTACCCCTTTTGCACAAGGAAGATGGACCTATGGAGCCAGCAGGGATTGTCCTGTGTTCAGAAGCAGATACTGCTCCTTTTAGGGAGAAAGGTGTTGATGTAAGGCAGTCTTCCTGCCCAGTGTGTACTGAAACTTGGGAAAGAAAACAAAAATGAGATGTAAAAGCTATGCCATATGTCCTGACATGCTCCATTCCACAGACAGCAGGACTGCTCCCAGATGTGAATGGATACCTGCTTGGATGGAAGGTCAGGTAGGATCCATAATTCTTCTCACTGGACAGACAGTTGTTGCTACAATTGCAGCAGTTTGACAGTTCTTTAAAAGTCTGAGAGAAGAAAGAAGCTCATGCAGGGAAAAGCTCTGTTCTGATCCTCCCTGAGTTCTGGGGGAGGAAATTCAGCTGCTGAGGATCAGGACAGGAGCAGGTAATGAGAACAGGTCATTAAGGAGTGTCACTATAAAACATCCCAAACAGAGGGTGCAGTGAGCGGTTCAACATCCCACAACGTGCACCTTTTTCCTCTGCTCAGATTTCCTTGCACAAGGCAGCCTGGCACAGGCTGCAAAATCCCTGCCAGGGAATTCAGAATCACTGAGCTGCTGCAAAAGACCTTGGATAACAGGAATGGAGGAGGGGAGCAAAGTCCCACACATGACAAAGTGAGCAGTTCCTCAGCATAAGCCTGGACAAGAAGGGCAGATGTTAGAAAACACCCCAGAGGAGGAGAAGCCAGGGGTGCAGGCACCTTCCCGACCCACATGCTGAGCTTCCTGCTCCCCACAGACACCTTCCTAGGCATCCCACAGGAAAAATTTCATCTACAACACTGCCTCTGAAAGCCATTTCTGGAAACAGCTCAGCTATTTCCAACACATCCTATACCAGTTCTGCTGCCCAGAGCTGACACAGAGCCAAAGACAAACATTCAGCATGTTAGAGACACCATTAGAAAGAGATGGAGAGTGCAAAACAAATTAGCTCCCTCGTGGGCAGCAGCACAGATTTTCTTTCACTATTTGTGGATCATGTATTATTAATAAATATTTGGACAACCACTGGTTCTTGACAAAAAAAGATTAAGGATGAAAGTTTTACCCAATTTTAAATGAAACATCTTCCTTTGAAAACGCAAACACCAAATCCTCTGTCACTTGAATTCCTGCTCTTTCAGAAACTGCACAAAAGCACAGGGCAGAAGTAATAGAGTGTGACAGGTGACTGGACACAGACCACAAACATGAAGGAATGCCATTGACAAAAGCCCATTCTCTTACACTTAATCATCCTTCTTATTAAACAAATACTAACATGATTTTAAATAAAAATCAGTGAGGACTGGTAAAAGTTTAACTCATTAAGTGACAGCAGTAATTATCCATTATTCTTATTAATGTAGCCTAGCCAGCAATTCTCTGTCCCTCACTCCAGCCTGCATCTGTGCAATGACCATATCATAAAGAGGCATTTTCACAAAAGCTGCAATTCAACAGATATCCATTTCCAAAGCTATAATAGGTTCCCTTTGTAATAAGGAGCATGAGAGTTGCCTTAGAATAAGCAAGCAGAATGCATTTCCTTGTAAATCTTCCCTCCTGGAAAATTTACTTATCCCCAGGGATATGTAGAATAATTTAGTACAAGTCATATTACAATGTCACACCTCATGAAATGTCTTGGAACTACTCATACAGCAAGAGTTTCTGGTTTCCTCTTTCAAGTCTGGTCCAAAGCTGGTTTCACTATTACATATGGATGCTAATGCCTTACTATCCATACCCACCACACAGGATATAACTTCATTTATTTTATCTTAGTCCATCGAATGATAACACATCATCTGATTGCAGAATAAAAATTAAAGCTGAAATCCACTGGTGATTTCTCCCCAGAGAGTGGGATTAGCAGCCAGCCCAGCTGCATTTCTTCTGCTTGTCTGCTGAAGAAACTGCAATGGTTTCTAGCAACCAATCTCATAAAGGATTTAAATTTATTATTCTACAGTCACTTCCTAAAATCAAGACACACTAACATTTCCTTGCTTACTATGAAAATATCAAACAGCTTGTGGTGATCAGTTAAAATACTACACTTGGTTTTCCCATGAAAAATTGTTTTCTTACAGCCTCATTAAAGCCCCCAAGAAAGAACACATTTTATGGAGTATTCATGAGCAAAATTCAACACAAAGCTCGGAGTTATGTATAAATAAAAATAACATCATTAAGATAAAATATATATGCTTGGTGCTATGGCAGGAATAAACATATATGCAAAAGTATTGTCTGCTCACAAAGGAGGACTCAAATTATGAGCTGGAAATGAGATTACTGTATCAAAGTGAGCAATGATATGCACAGATACATTGCTGCATTTGGAAATTAAATGGATGCCTAAAATAGATTCTCATCTACCCATCCATATAGATGGGGACACAATGAGCAGGAGTTGAGAAGACAGTGCTGGAAACCATTGCAGTTTCTTCAGCAGACAAGCAGAAGAAATGCAGCTGGGCTGGCTGCTAACGCCACTCTCTGGGGAGAGATCCCCCGGGGCTTTCAGAGAACTAGTTAAATGCACCCTGGGGCAAGAGGAAGCCCACAGCTAGGTGCTCATTCCTACTCCTGAATATGAGGTGATTTCCCAAACTAGTTAAACATTTTCACAGTCTTTGAACATGTTTAACATCCCATTTACTCCCTACACCACACAAGTCAAAGACAACCTGTTCTACACTCATCAGCTGGTTTTCAGAGCCCTGTCTGTACACAGACACTAGCATGTGGTCCCATACTCACCACGAGCTTCATGTACCTTTTTGAAAGGGTGTGCTGACCAATTTCTAGGTACTGGAGTAACATAAGAAACTGGAGGGAAGGGAGGGTTGGGGGTAGATGGATGACAAATCTAAATCATCCTAAGTAAGCCACTATCTTTAAATAACTGCTGTGGGAAGCAGTGGGTAGCAGCCACACCATTACCCATTTATAGCTAACTGTAGGACATCCTGGTTGAATGGAACTTCCTACAAACCTCCCTAAGGCTTCCTTGGCCTGTGAAATGATTGCCAAGGGAAAGTGAGGACTAGCCCAAAGATTCAGAGCTGACACCTTCCCTGCAGGAGTAGGAGCTGGACATTTGCCTTTTTGGAGCTGGGGTTCTCTTGTGTGTAAATAGGGCACATGTTTAGCTAATTATGTTAGTCTTTGTATTATTTGAACTCCCTTTACTTTCTTAGCAAGGTATGGTATTCAACCACTAGACCTTCAGAAGAAGTGTTTAAGCTTCTAATCAAAGTTTTGGGGAGCACATTGCCCCAGCAGCTTCTCCTTAACAAGTTCTGTCACTGGACAAGTTCTGTACTCCAGGATCTACAGACTGTGAAATCCTGTAACAGATAGCTTGGCAGACTTTGCTTGGATTTCTCAAGCCAATGAGTGATAATCAATAGTAAAGCCAGATGTGTTTAGAATTAGTTAACCTTTGAGTCCCATCACCCCCCTTTTTATTGACTTCTACTTTGTGACCTCCCATTGGCAGCAGTCACCCTTGTGGTGCAGCTGGAAGAAAGATTAATGTGAATACTCCTTGGCTGCTTCAGTGCAGAATCAGTCAGGTTGTCTTAAACAGGCTCTTGTCTCCCATTCATCTTAAAAATGACCAGCTCTGCTCTGAAGATGATGAAGGGTGTGCAGCAATTTTCAGTGCTGCCAGAGCTGTAACCTCCAAGGAGAGCGAGGAGGTTGAACACTGCAGGGACTGGAGCAAGAGATGCAGACTGGAGAGGAATAGCTTATTTCTGCAGTCATTATCTGACCACAGGCTTAGTCTCCTACTATTGAAATTTATCATATCAATTACACTTCTAAAGTCTAGGTTAGATTTAGAGATTGTATTGACATAAACAAGTTCACTAGCAATTAGAATCTCAATGACATTTGTAATGATAGAAATGACTAATTGCAAAGCAAAGCAAAAATTATATTACGTTCCAACTCAAAACCAAACCAGATCAAGCAGACAAACTCAAAATCACATTTCCACCTATTTAAACCCACATTCAGGGGTTCTATTTTCTATCTCTGAGCTGCAGCATAAAGTGATTATTTGGAAATACTAAACATGCACTCAGAGTTTAAATCTAAGCAAGCTTTGCATTCCTTTAAGGCAGTTTTTCCAGGTCATGTATTACATATCAGATGTCCAACTTCATTCTGCTTTGCCCACCAAGACCTTGAAATCAACAAATCATTCTTTCATTTTGGGTTTTCCTGCCCAGCATATAGATATAACATCCTTTTCTCATGTTCTGAACGGATAGCCCAAGTAATGCTCTTACCCTAGAAGACAACACAGGTCTCTGACCATCCCTTGGTGTTTCTAATTTGGCCATGCAGACCAGCATGAGAAATGCCTTTTTTGGTTTAAACATCTTTGCAGAGAGAGATGAAAACCTGGACATTTAAGAACAAATACTAATTATGCAGCCAATTAATCAATGTAACCAGCTGAACATGCTGGGTAAGCTACATGCAGAGAACAAGCCAAAAGATTAAGAAATGGAAATTCCATCAAAGCATCACACAGCGCACACACCTTCCAACTAAGCACTGCTAATGGCTACCATGTTCATTAGACATGATTAGCATACTTCCCTCCTGCATAACACAGTGCTCACCAGCATCCAATTCATCTGAGGGTTGTCAGGAAGTGACTGGAGTTCTAGGATTAGAAGTAAAGCCTACAGCTACAGGAACCTCTGGGATAATCTGTTCCTCAAAGTTCTACCTTCTAAGTGGTCATAAAGCTGTTCAACTCCCTGCAGGGTACTCCGAGTCTTTTCCAAGTCACATCATTCTATGTGTCTGTGTGCTGCTACATCCAACACTTGGAGGCCATGCAATAAAATCCTGTTTCAGAACAAATCTGTGGACTCTGTTACATAGCTACTGCACAGAAAACAATCTGCACAATGCCATGTGTAACACATACAGTGCACAGACAGAATCCCTACACACACCTCAAAACACCCACATGCTTATGCAGACACAGCAACGTGTTCCTCCTGCCACAGGCTCCTTCACACTGAGTGCTGCCTTAGGAGTTGATGAGGAACTTGAAGAAACTAAGAAACCCCTGCAGAACCAAAGACATTAACTGCTTTAGTCATTAAAAGCTGAAGTATCAGACTTTATTTTAATCAAGCCAGTTTTATAATGCTAGAACTATTTCAGTTATGTTCCAGTAGAGGGCAAGAACAGTGATTTCTACTTCACTTACCACCAGAAGAACATTACCTATCATTTACCCATCAGCCAAATTAAGCACTAGAACAGCAATTCTAATCTAAATGGATGTTCTGAAGGCTTGTGATGAAGGTAAGCAGTTATAAAGCATTTTGTTGCTTGTTTGTTTGGGGTTTCTTTCAGAAGCCGTGTTCTGAGCTATGTGTGTATTCCCTCTCCAACACAGGCCACAAATCCTCTTCACATCCTAATTCCCTTTCCACATTCCTGCTGCTTTCCAAGTTTCATTCCAGATTACACCTCAGACTTGCCAAAGCCACTTAAAGTTAATGAAGGTGGACTGGCTGAAATTTCCTTCAGGCTACAATTCTTCCACAGTGCTTTCATCCCTGCCTCTCCCATCAGTAACACTCCATGTCCTGACAGGACCTTAACTTAGCTTTCCTACACTTGCAGAGTGGCAGAGGGATGAAACACTACAGGAAGGGGCAGCAAATGTCATAACACATCATGCAGGGCAAGCATACAAATACACTGGTAGGCTTGCAGAGATGTTCTTTCATTAAGCACTGGCAAGAAATTAAATACTTCCACTCCCAGAATAGTATCTCCAGCAGTTTTCTAGAATCAAAATCCTAAAACAGCCCACTTCTGATCCAAAATCTCACACAGTTCTACAGCCACTGGACACTGATGTCTGTAAGATCTGCACTTCCAATCACAAAAGGAAAGCAAATACCCACCTTGCCATTTTCTTCCAATTATGCAAGTCTTTTCCATAGTATTTGAACCTAAAAGAGTTTTAGACCTATGAGGAAACCCAGAAGAGATGCTATCAGACTAGCAGAATGTTCCTCTGAAACACAGGCATCTTCTGAGCAATGCACCACATTCAGCAGCACTAGCAGGCTCAGAGGTGGTCAAATAGCCACACTTGTCTCAGGAAGAAAAAGAAAATGATCCCAAAGACCAGCTAATATAATCAGAAGGAGGCAGGGGTGGGGACTACTGGAGTTTGGTGGCAGGATTATGCCAGAACTGGCAGATGTTCACAGCTTCCAAGGGTTATTCAAACAGGGTCTAAAGTTTCTTGGCCAGGGAATGTGATCTTATCGTTCATTTACTCAATTAAACTGCAGACAACCCCCACTTTTTTTTCCCTGGTTTTACAAAAGCATATGAAAACTTGTAAATTGGTAAATACAAACAATAAGTGGAAAGAAATTTTCTTCATCTGTGCAGCTCCATAGGTGACAAATCTCAGTTTAGAAAAACCTGACATTGCCAGTTTCAATTTTAAAGCCTGACAATACCTGAGTGCTTAGCTGGTTGTCACCCAGGAACAGAAAACATTCCCTTTTGCTAAAGGAAAGCAAGCCTCTGTCTCTTTGTAACAAAAAAAGATGCAAACCTCTTCCATAAGACTTTGAGAAATGATGAATCCTGAGTTTCCAGATCTGTGAGACCCCTTTAAAAT
Source organism: Galbula dea (assembly GCA_013399015.1). Lineage (NCBI taxonomy): Eukaryota > Metazoa > Chordata > Aves > Piciformes > Galbulidae > Galbula > Galbula dea. The sequence continues at coordinate 1,629,827 of VWZX01008711.1, read as the reverse complement.
CTCCCAGCACGATGCTTTCTCGGGCGAGGATCCTTGCTGTTTTGTGGAAGGCATTCTCTTCTGTCATTAAAAGGCTATGATAGAAATCACTTCTGGGCTTTTTACAAATAATGAAGAGAAAATTAAATTCCTCCTTTTTTAAATGAGTTGTTTTAATGAGAAGAGGAAGAGAGAGACAGCTCCCAAGTGACCCATAGAGCATGGATCCTCATTGGAGACAAACAGAAATGTCATTTGCAGCGAGAAAAGCCTGTTTGTGGGTGTTGAACCCCATGTGTGCTGAGCCATAATGATGACTGCTGGAGTGCTCACAGCTAATTTACAGGCTTTCCATAAACATAGCATTACAGTGTTTGAATGATTCCTAAACATAGAGGAGTTTATCCCAACACGTCTGTCTGTAATTATCCTGTTGAAGTAAAGCAAAGCAGACAGTAATCACATCTTAGAGAAGTGATTCCTGGGGAAACAGCACATAAACCTTCCCTACCTCTGTCCTCTCTTAGAAAACCATTTTAAATTTTTGTATTTAAAAGCTTCTACTCATTAGAATAAATCTTTGCCTTCACTTTAAAATCGTTGATTTGGGGGAGGAGAGGGAGAGGGTTATTGCCCAGGGAAAGGTCTAGCTGAGCACATCCACCTTAACCAGCAGCTTGAACCAGAATCCACATCACACAATAATTTCTGTGATCTCTCCTACTTGACCAAAAAATGGCATGTGCTAAGTTATCTGTTTCTCGTAAGTTAAGGTAAAATGTCTGACTCAAGTTGCTATTTTGTTAGCAGACAGGAACCCTTCATTTTTAGATGAGAAAAGCAGGACTGATGAGATGGCAGTGATTAGGAAGGGGCTGAGCCAGGGGTGCAGAATTTGTTGCAGCTATATGGCAAACTCTCATCTCAGAGTATTTTCTGCTAGGCTGTGTGGATCAGCCTGCTCCCAGGCTTGCCAGGCTGTTTAGTGGATCAAGAAAAAGACAAAGCAAGTTCACAGTTAAAGATGAGAAAGCCCCATGTCACTCCCATCCTACTTCTTACTGACCAGGTATTGAAATTCAGAATGCAGGTGTCTCAGCTGCACAAGGCAGGGCTTTGACTGAAAGGCAGGGAGTGGAGGGAGCAGAAGCACCCCAGGACTCCAGCAGCTGCCTTCTGCCCTGGAGAGCACACCTCGCCGAGGTGACATGTCCTGTCTCACCTTCAGAGAGAACTCAGCCGTGCTCACTACCACAGTGCTCCACACAACAGCCTTAGCACACCTCCAGCCAAGGCAACTCAGACACCTGCAGCCTGCTTAGGTTCTGCTTGGTTTTGGGGTTTTTTTTAACTAAATCATATATTGAAAAACTTAACTCTTACTTTTTACAGGAACTAAATAATAAGCAGCTAGGTTTTAACTCCAGGTCCTACTTAAATTCAAGTCAAAGATCTCTGCAGCTGCAGTGCCAGTCAGATTTACCACTAGTTTATCCAGGAAAATATACACCCCATGATACTGCAGTTTTTAAATTCATTTATGACTATTTACTTCATACATAATATTACTGAGTACTTTAATACACTACTAAATAAAAAGTTGTAATAATGCATTCTTTACATAGAATGACTTTTATTAATAGAAGCAATAGTGTGATTTCCTACCTTTGCTGTGCACTGAGCTTTACTTATAGCATTACTCTATCACCACACCTTTGATCTGGCTGCCCAATAATCCAGTCCTACAGCAGTTTAAGCTGACAAGTCAGGCCAAAAGGAACACACATGCTCAATGCTTCAGAAGACACCAGGTTTGCAGGCAGAATAAAAGGAATCTCTTGCTAAGAAAAGCTTGCAATTCTGTTCTCTTGCTGGCATCCTATTCTGTGGTCATTGCCCTCTTTAGTTCCCTGCTGCTTTCCATTGTAGTGGAAAAATAAATACCCAACCTATAAGGTTTCAGGGCTTGCTGGTTGGTTTTGCCTTTGGGTTTTTTCTCCAGTTTTCTATGTATTTGTATGTGGTTTTCCAAGTAAATAAGCAAAGGACATTCCACAAAGAAAACACCAGTCTAACAGTGTGCCCATCTCTTCAAAGCTGTGACCAACAAATTGCTCTCTCCATTTAACATTCAAGAGTCCTTATATCAGCTTGAATAATGAAGTGGAAACAGGCACACAACAACAGTTAAGGGTGCATCAAACTTTCACTAGGAGAACATAAGTAGATGCATCTTCATTCAAATGGGAAAGTTACTGATTTGCCATTTTTTCATGTCTCCCTTTGTCTCTCAGGATCTCAGCCAGGTTACTCAACCACAGGCTTTTCTAATAGTCCACAGCAAAAATTGCTTCCTTCATAGCATACATTCTGTATCTACACACATGATCCTTTCCTCTACACATGGCATTCTTGGTGAAAAGCAGCTCTAGTGTCAGAGGAGAGATTTTACAAACAGGTAGTGAGTGTCCCTTAGTAACTGCTGAAACCTTCAGTGACAGCCCTAATGAACAGTGCCTCTGCAAACATCCTTCTGACTGCATAAATGAATTTGGCAAGGTCTGTAACAGTCTAAAATTGACCTCTCAGAATTCCAGAAGACACCTCCACATTTATCTGTGCTTTTGCAAAGTGTTACATCAATGCTGAACAGCACAGGAATTTAATATGATATTAGTTTAACCTAGCCCTGCTCCAATCAATAAATAAAATTAGAATCATTTACTCTCCTATCACTAAATGCTGAATTTAGCAGTTTTTCCAGATGCACAGCCAGATGAGGCTAGAGATTTAATTTCATTAGGAGTGCTTTTTGCTGTGCTTTTCTAAAATGAAATCTAACTTTTCAATGAATAAACACAGCCAATAAAACTGCCTTGTAATTTTAGAGAGCAGTGTTAGAGCCAAACTGTCCATCAGAATCAGGTTAACAGCAAATAGATCATATTCACTTGCTTCATAAAACACCATTCAAAACCTTAAATGGAAATAAATAACTCCAAATCTTATGTACTTAAAGCATTAAGGAAAATGTCACAGTGGCACCACTTAGGATTTGTTCAAGGGCCATCATACCCATTATTTTTGGATTCACAGTCCTTTGAATTGCCATCAGCAAGGAGCATTCCCAGGATCAGCTGTGGTTTGGATCAGGCCAGATGACAGAATTTCTGTGCCACCATTTCAGCATGTAAAGCTTTCCTCTAAAATAAGATGTTGGTTGTCACTTGGCACAGCAGGAAGACAAACTGTCAAAGAAACCATATACCCTTCTGTTTTTCCTTTGATACTTCTAACTCTGTGCTTTGCACTGCTAAAGGCTTTAAATTCTTTCTCCTTTAGGAAAGAAGAGTGTCTTACAAGAATAAAACATTCTATTTAATTCACTCTCCAGGAGAGAAGTTCCTCTGAAGGCTAAATGCTGTTCCCAGGGCTACATGCACTGCAGGAGTAAAATGTCCTATGGGCTCAAGGCTTGACTTCCTGAAGATATTTAGCTAGGTGTCCAGTCCCATTAAGTTCCAAAGGATATCAGAGCCCAGATTCCTTTGGCATCCAGGGCTTGATCTATTCCTAACACTTATGGTATGTTCAAAAAGAGCTCTGGGTTGAATAATTGTCAGCATTCCTCTGAGAGAAATATCTCAGCTCTCTCACATCATCTAGCTGTATGATTTCAATAGAGCCAACAAAATACAGTAACTGTGGAAGCTGTATATCCTATGGATTACATTGCAGTATCCAGGGAATTAAGCATATAAAAGCTACAGATCTCAGCTGAATCCCTCTGCTGCTTCTGAAAGTTGCCAAATGGCAATTTGTGCTGGTTTGGGTTAGGGCAGAACTAATTCTCTTCAGTGATTTTACTTTTCAGCTAAAGCTCCTCTAAGTAACTGCACTTTCTGAAGCCAGCAGCATGTTCTCACAGGCACTGCCTGCTTCTAGCAGTGATAAGGCCTCATGGTTAGATTTACTACCAGGGATTGGGATGCAGAGCAAGGTCACTGCTGAATCTTGTGTGCAGAGTAAAGGCTGCACCTGCATGGAGGAGCAGAGTGTTCAGGTGACCCCAAACTGAACAGCTAGGACTCCATTCCTTATACAGCATAATCAATATAAAGCTGAGGGTCATTTTCTTACTCATCCTCTTCTTCTTGTTCTGTTTCTTTTTCAATTGCTGGCATCTGAGGAGAACTCTCTCTGTTCTGCCTTTGATCCTGATCCATAAGTTCCTGCACCCAGTTCCAGGATGCAGCTTCTGAGCCTGGTTCCCATCTGCTGCTGAGTCTTTCCACCACAGCATCAGTGGTGAAGGATGGTTTTTTCTTTGGTATTGGTTTGTACATTTCTTTCATTTTATTACTATTTTTCATTACAGTAGTTGTAGTTTTCTTTTCCAATCCACAAATCTCTCTCTCTTACTCCCTTTCTCTTCTCTTTTTGGGGGGAAGAAAGGGTAGTAGACAGCATCTGACACTGGATGAGTGTTCAGCCCAGCCCTAACTCTTGCAACAACTGCAGAGCCTTAAGGTCCTTAGAAACTTCAGAAGAGTGACTGGTAGAAGCAAAAAAGTGATTTATAGACTTTGCTTTGGAAATCCCTCCCTATTCTTTACTTTCACCCTTTGACAAGTGCACCTCTGCAGTCAGTGCAGAGTTAAGATGGAAATGTTACCTTTCAATTTAAAGGTGAATCAAGACACTGGATACACATGTATGTGCACAGGCTCATAGGAAGACAGAGAAAATAGACATTGCTAACTAAATACCCAGGACCACAAAGTAGACCTTTAACTCCAACCCTTTCCAGGCAGGCAAAACAATTCCTCTGGAAGCAATAGAAACAACTTTATTACCTCATTTCAGTTCCGCAGAGCCCTAGAGAGAAAAGAGATCCCAAATTATGTATCAGCTGTGTATCCTGATTCTTGATTTGCCAAACACATTTTGAAGCAAGAGTCCACAACACAGAAGGAATGCATTTGCAACCACTGCAGCAGAGGCATATTTCCTCACTCCCACTCATCACCACTGAAGTAGCATATGGCTGAGGGGGAAATTACTTTGAACCAGCCACTTAAGGACTTCTGCCCTAAGCAAGGGATAATATATGCCTGAAAACTGTCAGATGCAGGAGTACTTGAGAGCAGCTCAGTGGAAGAACATTACCTGAACAAAATCCAGTCATAGTTACCTCATCTCTGCTTCACTTTTATCAGTGCTGAAATCCAACAGCTTCTGAGGTTATATTGTTACATTCATCTGGATGACTTTTATTGTCATGAGAAGCCACAGACAAGGAGGTTCATGTTTTATGATACCCATGGAAGGATCAAATGTTGAAATCTCAGAAGTCTAGGTGCTAAGGAGTGCAGCTGTTACCAGGCTGCAGCACATACAACAAAGAGGAGATCTGCTCCCTCTATAGAAACTGGAGAGCCTAAATCAAATCAGCACAAATCAAATGCAGTAACCAAATCTTATTTCTTTTCCCTGGCAAGAACTGAAGAATCCAGGCAGTACATTAGCAGCTACCTAAGTCTAATAAGGCTGTGCTAGCTGCCAACACTCCTTGACCTGTTTCTTCATAACTTGCCAGAAAAGGAAAAACAGTATGATACATCTGATTTACTGTCATGCAGGGTACAAACGTTTGCTGACTGCACAAGGTATAAATTCTCCCTCTATTCTTCATTTATATTTCAAGATGTTAAATTGAATTATCCTCAGCAAGATAAATTGTGATTACAACAGTGAATTTGTGATTAAATAGTCTTGTATAGTCCATTTTGCAGTGGAATAAAAAGTTGATAATACAAGTTGCTCAAAATCTGTCACTTTGTTTCCCAGAGTCTGTCATTCTAACAACCAGATGCTTAGAACACAAGTGTTTATCCTGCTTGTTCTGCCAAGCCTTTAGTGAACAATTTGGCCTGTGACATTCTAGTTTGTGCAAGAAGGGAAAAAAGACTCAGAATACTGAGATCATTGGAGCCAGAGCTACAGAGAGACTGCAGGGAGTCAAGGCTGGGAGGGGAAGCTTTGCCTTGGTAACTACCAAGAGAGAGAAGATTGAAGAGAACTTGATAAAACAGGAAAGCCATGTAAGGCTGCAAGGCACCTGATCTCCAAAGTCAGCATTGCTCTGAGCAAAGGCCCTTTTGAGCTGAATCTATCTTTGATTGTTCAACCTACATATTAACCTCCCCAACAAGTAAGGAATCCTGTGTGATTAGCAGGATTCTGTTAAACCTGGGAGGCTTAGAGCCAAACATCTCGAGCCAGCGCAGTACTCGGGTTCAGACTGGTACAATACTGCCCTGTTTTGACACCTGCTGAAGATTTACATTTACATCATTGAAGAGGGTTAGCTAATTGCAGTGTGCTTACACAGAACCATTCAGAGGATGGCACCAGAAAAATCAGTTCCTAATCAGCCTCAGGAATACTTCCTAAGGAGTCATTCTGCTCCCGCAGAATTTCAAATTATTTTAACAAAGGGAGTGTGTATCAACAAGAAGTGGTGCATCATCCCTAACTCCTATGAGTCAAGCTAGTTTGTCAACTCAGATTTGTGGAAGCCTTTTCAGTGGATGGGAATTGAAATTAAAACTAGAACAGCATGGAAGCTCTGCAGAAAGTTCCTGCCAGAGAGGTGACACACGAGCCCCCACGACTCCGAAGGCTGGTGCTCCTGTCTCATTTCAGTGATACAGCAATCATCTGCAGAGCTAACACAGAATGAAGCCTCGAAGGTGATTAGTCCCAATAGACTAAAGCTATTATATTTGGCTGAAAATTACTAGATTTTCACATGCAGTCTTAACAGCTCTGTGCCTCCAAGGCTTCCAAAGCTCTTCATTCTTCCAGCCTTGGTCCTAGGTAGTTTTAAGGCAAGAAAAGGACAATAACTTTAAAAGTCTAGCAATTATAATAAAAATGGTTGCTGAACTCCCCAGGATAGCAATTAAATGCATAGATATTTCCTAATTATTGAGTGGTACTGAGCCTACAGTACTCCACCCATCAGCATATATAAATGGCTTAATGCTGATCCAAAAATCACTGTAAAGAAAAGTATAGCAGTACCTGAGACGAGTGTCATAAGAGGAAACAAACAATCCAGCTGAGAATGCAAAATACTGGCCTTAGACCTGCAAAGATAGCCCATAGCTGTTGAATATATTGTATCAATATCAAACAATCACCCTCAGAAATAATTACATCATCTTCAACAATCCATATGGACACAGAAACACAGGCACAAACCAAAACAGCAAAACATCTGATATGTTTGGGATGCCACATGAGCTGCACATGAGTGAATGTTTCAACTCAGCCTCACCCCTTCCAGTCTCACCCCTTCCAGCTCAGAAGATTAAACCTTTCCAGTCCAGTGAACCTGGGCAGCTGAGAGGCTGTTCCTTAGACTGGAGGCAACCAAAAACCAAGTATTTGAAGAGACAAATCTCCAACTCTTTTCAGGGAGGAGCAGAGCTTCTTGGACACCAGGAAGCAAACACTGCCTGGCTAATTTTAAAAGTTTAAGCAGAGCTTTTTGGAGTCCAGAGGGGAACAGTCTCTATTTAAAAGCTACAGGGGACCAATGCTTTAACAGCATTGAGGGGAGTCAGGAGAAAAGTAGTAGAGAAAATAGTATTTTTAAACCAAGTAAAACATGGACTGGATCAAATGCACAGTAAATTGGACTTGGGAGGGTATCTCTCAATTTACTAGAAAAAAGACCAAATGCACCATTCAGATATCAGCTCCCTGAGGATTGCTGGATCCTAGCAGGCATGCTAGAGAAAAATATTACCATTAGCCATGTAGCATTCTTTTTAATTGACCCAAAAAGCCAGCTGTCAAAATGTTTTCAGTCTGCCAAATGAGTTCCTAGGAGTGTGGGAGGACACCTAAGGACTTTAATGTGTTTCTTACAAAGAAAATGTCCATTTTAGTGGAAAATGGAGTGGAAACTTAATCTAATAGATGAGAAAGTGAGGGAAAGCCTCCAGCATATTCTGATCCATTAAGGGCTGTGTTCTCAAGGGTATTACACTGTGCCTATGATCAATTTTGGTACTATCTACATATTAAAGAAATCAAAACTCCAAAACCAAGCCAGAACCCCAACTCCATTCCTGTACTATACACTATGTAAAGATTCCAAACCAAGAACCACCAGCAATTATTCTGTCTGTAATATCTTCAGCTATGAAGCTTAGACTAGTTGAGGATTTGTGGAGGAGGGTCAAAATCCACTGATATACTCAAAGATCTAAAATTAAACCATTTCCTACACAGATAATTTAAGAACTGGCAGCACCCTGTGACACCAGTGGGTTTTGGTATGGCAGGGTTTTGTGAACATCTATTTTGGTAAGCATAAAATGTTCCAAGGAATTTTCTCAAAATGATGGGGTCATCCTCACTGTTCTCATCTCCAAATCAGCTAGACTCTCCCTGTAAAAGAAGTGAATGAATTCATTGACAGTTGCATCCTCATCCAACGTTCACCAATTCAGCCAGCAAGCTAAGGCAGAGATCTGAAACCCTTCTGGAAGGAAGGACTTGTGTTTTCACTTTGATCATGAAACATGTTCATGCCCCTACACAGGAAATGCCTATTTGGGCACATTTTTCCACCACAGTCATTGCCTTTTGAAATTCATTCATCTTTTGGAAAGAGGCCAAATATCATATAGTCTTTATAAGGTTGTTTTGGAAGCTGGATCAGTTTCTTGGTCTGGTTGACAGCGCAGCCGTACAGACATTGTACTGGCACAGCAGATGTCTGGGGGGAGGTGAGGAAACAGGCATGCTTCACATTGTATTGCTATCAAAACCAACTTACCACGAAGCCATAGCCTACACAGACAATAAATATACAAATAAATCCAAGATGAAGTCATTTGGAAAACTTGCAGCACCCTACAGACACAAAGCAGCAAAAGTTCTCTAGCATCTCCCACTTCCTGTGAAGGCTTTGCTGTTCACAGACAGTAAATGGACAACAATTAAGATGATTCCTAATATTAGCTTAAAGAAAAAGAAACTACAAGGAAAATCTTAAAAAAGAAAAGTTCTTGTGTGGCAGCCTGTCAGCCAAGTTCTGCTAATTACACATGTAATTGTCTCCAGAAAGACTGATAGGAACTTCTTCAGAAAAAAAGAAGTTGGCTGCATACTGTAATAAAAGATATCTGAAAGTGTTACTGTAATTGAAAAGTCTTGGAGACACTGAAAAGATCATGTTGTGGCAAGCATCCAGTACAGAACAATCAGACACTGACTTTGAAACTCCTTAATATGTAAAAGAAGAATGGAGCTGAGAGAAATTACATCCAAACTCATTTAAGCCTAGAAAGGAAAAAAACCAACCAACCGAAACCCCTGCCTTTCAGTCAACCTGGAAACTGCTAACAACTTCTCACCAAAGATCCCCAACACTCCAATGCTCTCAAGAGACACCTGCTCTGGCTACAAAACCAGATGACGACCAGACATAGTTTCTTAGGCAAATTATCAGAATGAGCCTTTTCTGCTCCTTTCTGTGTCCTCTTTCCTGCTGTGCCCTTTCTGCACTGAGACATGTCCTGCTGTCAGCCACCAATCTTCCCATGGCTGCAGCTGATGAGGAGATGAGTGCTTGCACAGTCCTCCGTGGGTGAGGTCTAGACAGGACACATCAGCTGCCAGTCTTCAGGCTCCACTTGGATGTTTGATACACAACAGCAGGAAACAACAGAACCATGCCTGGGTGAAAAGAGGTGATTAAAACAGATTTCCTTCCTTGCCACTCAGCCCCTTCAGTTAGCAACTAGTGTTCACTTCAGTTTGGTAAGAGTAATTCTGGGCATTCACTATCCTTATGGATTGCTTCTCTGTCCTTACCAGCAAATGTCAGCTTCTTTATACTGAGCCCCTGCTAAAGTCTGCACAACACCTGTCATACTGGAGTCCTCCCCAACTCTGTCTGAGAAGAAGAGTCTGATGTGACTTGATATGATACAAATCACACTTTCTCCTCTGCTACTAAAACCTGCCATGCTGGTTAGAGATTGGCCAGCGAACAAGAAAAACTTCTTGACAAGGGTAGTTCCCCTAAGAGCCACATTTGTTACCCATTCTGTGCTCCATGCTGGATGGCTCCTCACAGCAGTCACCATCAGATCTGACAACAGCAGAAGTCAGCATCCTCTGTTACACAGGCAGCCCCTTTAATAAAGCTGAGAGCTGCAGAACCCATCCCCAGCACAGCTATGCCAGGCCTGCAGCACATTTAGCTGTTGCCACACCACCAAGTTTATTTATAGTTATCTATGTTTTATCTGCAGACTTCCAAATGTTGAAGAGTTTTACAGCAACACAAGTAATGCCCTTCAGACTGTTTTAATAAAGTGACTCTATTGTATTTTTCAGCAGAATATGAATTAAAGGAAGGAGAGCAGTGAACTTAGGAGAATTTCTTTCAGCATTGTACATAAAAATGCAAATGAGATAGAGTCAGGTAGGAAAAGTCATCGTTAATCTGAGGAACAGAGTCGAAATGAATGACTAATATGACCTTACAAAACTTCACCCTTGCAACAATACCTGGAGCCCAGCACTGTTCATCTTCCACAGGCTGATCTGACTCCTGGAGAAAGCATCCACTTTGCAATATTTACATTACTTGTAATAACTCAGGGTTTCTTTTTCCTAAGCTCATGAGTTTCCTGCTCATATCCTTGCTCCCCAGGAGAAATATAATTTAGAGAGAGGATTTCAAACAAATGGAGCAATATGCTAAGAAAATAAGATGATCAAAAAGAGTTATGACAAAGAGAAAATCGCTTTAATGGCTGTTGCATGGGCCTGGGACCCAGCAGATCTGCTTCTTTTCCCACTTTCCCATCCCACTGATAACTGCCTACTAACAGCTCCTAGATGTTACCTCTAAGAGCCAGATCACCTAATTCTTTCCTGCTGTGATCTCCACCTAGAAATGCATTGGATGCAGGTGATGACTTAGTACCAAGAACAACCAGCAACCTGCCAGGCTGACAGGTACCAGGACTAGAGCTTGGGGTAAGTTCTGGCTATGCCACCATCAAAAGCAATATGTTCTGCTCTCAAAACCAGAGAGACTTCATTACCTTTAGCTCTTGCAAATCAGAAACAGAAATCCTGTTCAGAAACTTCCAGAAGCATGGAGGAAAGGTTTCAAAACCAACAGTGGAACCACGACAGGCAATGATTACAGCTGTTTTTCCTTCAGGATTCCTGCAGTTTAAGGGGTTTGGTGAACAGCAGCAATGCCTGTGTAAATGACAGCCTTAGACTGCTGAACAGCAAGGCATGCCCCTCAAAGCCTTTTAGAGTAGGTTTTTCAATTATTATTCTTTCTTTCCTCAAAAGGAAGCAAGGCCAAGTTCTTTGGTTTATTTTAGTCACAGTTACCAGTGTGGTTCTCATTTTCAGCAGGAGGCTCTGTGCCATGCCTAAACTGAGACATGCCAACCCAAACCAAAACACCTACTGAGCACAAAGAGACCAAATCAATTTGTCAGGGCTACAAAACCATCTCTGGCTGTTTAGCAAAGCTTTTTAAGACAAAAGGCACCCTAGGAGTAATGTTTTTTCATTGTAAATTCATGAGCTCTATTAATCTATCAAGTATCTATTTTTATTGTATCTTACATAGCTCCCTTAAGGCAAGGACATTTTAGAGCTAATTAAATAGAAACCAGCAGATTCCCTGTACTCAGTGCTCAGCTCAGGATACTGCTTCCACACTCAGTTACTGAGCCTTTTCCAAACCCTTCTGAACTACATGGAAACATACCAACTGATGTGAATTACCAAATCAGCAGGTACTCCTCGATTTTTATACCTCTACTTATTAAAAATACAATAGTCCTGCTATAGCTGATGACCAGAACAAACTGTCCAAGATTTAGACCACATTTCCTCCAACATGCACAGCTTTTTAAAAATACACACAAAAAGCCATTCCAGAGCTGATATGTCCTGTGGTGTTTCTGCTCTATACAGGAGGTTATCATCTGTACTTCTGAGCAAAACCCCAGGATCATTTCAGAAGGCTGAGAAGACAGTACTGTCAAACACTGTCCCAGGAAGATGAATTCAACAGATGAACTTTTGAAGCTGCCTTACTAATAGCATCTATATGAAAGCCTAAAACACACATCTTGCATGTTACACAGATGGAATAGCTATTAGCCCTTATGCATGGAGGCTATCAAAATAAATATCTATCATTTTATAGATGAGGACAGGGAAACATTCATTGTTTCAATAGAGAGCTGGAATTCTAGTTTCTTTTGTTTCATTTAGGGAATGTGGGTCAATATATCAGTCTTGTTTCAGACAGCAGGCTCACATGATATCATATCTATGTTATTTTCCTAGCTTCCTTGTAGGTGATCATATGTGGATGAGCAGGTGCTCTCTGTTTAGAGCAATCTTGTGATTTTGCTCAGGCCAGATAACAGCACTTTCAAGTTGACAGAACAGCCACCCAAGCACTTTGTCATTTATTTACCTTAAACCCTTGCACCATGTAAAGACTTCAGCCAGTTAAGTGTTCAATTTCCTCTTGTGCTATTAATATTTAAGGCACTTCACATTTTTTCAGCAGGTAACCACATCTTAAGTGCCAGTCCCAACTCCAGGATACCCACCACCTCTACAGAGGAATGAATAGATGCAAAAAACACCTATCTAGCAATCTAAGCTACACTGAACTCACAGAGCTAAAAGCACAGGAAAGATGGAATGAAAAGAGGATTAATTCAGCTGCTTTGCACACACAGTTCCATATGCATCTGTTTCTAGATTAAACACATAGGTAAACACGTTGGTGGTTGTGGCAATTTCACAGAGTTTTCCCTCAGACTCTAAGCAGTGAGGCATTTTGCTGTGGATCACAGGCTCCACGAGCAAAGCACCCAAGGAGGAGAAATTCTGCCTGTCTGAAATCAGTCCTCCTGTAAGCAGGCTAAATCTCAAGGCAGTTCTGCTTCTTCCAGAAACTGACTGGCTCACTCAAAGGAAAAAAGTCACAGTTCCCTAGCACATATTATAGGTGAGACAAAAGTGCTAAACAGCTTACCAAGCAGCATCAGGGTAATTAACATCATATCAGCTCTAATTGGAAGCGATTCAGCAGTCTCAGCTTTGTAGGAGAAGTCTTTTCAGGACTCACTGATGTGAAAGGCTAATACTGACACCAAGAAGTATATCATTATCTAGCTCTCAAATCCCAGAAGAAAGCTGTAGAGTAATTGTTCACTGGAGAGTGGTCTGGAGTCACCAGCAAGAGATAATCCAGGCACTGGGTTGCCATTTCCTTCCTGTTAATTTGTTCAAACATGCTGATGCAAGCACACAGCTACGTGGGCTGGCTAAATCAGCTCTGTTACTCCAAGGGTCCAGAACAAGAACAAGACCAGAACCTCAGCTTCTTCAATGCTCAAAGGTCCTCTGTTCTTTCCAAGTCACTTCATGCAGTCTGCAATCTGAGACACACGTTCTCTCAACTGTCCATTTCCTGCAGAGTAATACCCATCAACATTTTCATTCTTTTAATGAAGGTATAATGAATGCTTGCATTTGTCAGGTCATGCAAACCCTGACCTACTTCTCTGCATTGCTATTAGTAGTGAGAGCCTCGTCAATTAGACAACCCAGTTAATTTCTGATGAGTCTCATCAGTGGGCATCAAGGGCCCAGGCAAAATAAACAAAGGAAAATGAGAGACCTTTAAAATGAGCAAACTTCAGCAGCCTCTCACTGCCTCTTTTCTTCCTGCTCCTGCTGTCCAGCTAAATCCAAAGGGAAGATGAAGAGTAACAACTTAAAATGCTCTCCATGATCAACTATTAAATAATACTAAATTATCCCTTCCTTAGAGGACTTGTGACAGACTGAGACCTTCACATAAACCCATACAAGATCCTTCAACTTATTGTGGTTTGGTATGACCATGGCCATGGCTAACCTTCCTAAATTAGCTGTTCAAACAGAATATTTCAGGGATTTTCCCCACAGATACCTATTGGTAGTGCATAGGAAAATTATTAAGCAGGACATAAAACAACTTAAACCCAAAGCAGCTTCTAAATTCAAGAGTCTGTGTGTTAAGGTATGTACTTAAAAGTGAAAGTATGCCATATATCCCACACCTCTTTCATCCCACAGAAGTAGTGCTTAATATATATATAAAAAAATATGTTCCAAAAGGGAAGGTCCAGAGGCACTAATGGAAGTCTGAGCTCTTCTGCAAAAGGCTTTCTTGCACAGAAAGAGCACAGCACTAGAAAAATGAGCTCCAAGGACACATTTCACATTTAAGTAGATTCTATTATCAAGATAAAACATTTTCATGCATCATTTTATATTGAGAGAAGTTGTGTAGTCTCAGAATGGCAGTGTCTGGCATAAAAGCCCTCCTCTGTGCTGTAACAGAAGAATGATATGAGGCACAGATGAAAATTTAGCTTTTATCTCCATTTCCCTGTCAAGCTTAAAAGTCCATAATTTGACATTTCAGAGACAGGAACAAACAGATGGACAAGACCTTTGCTTCTGTCATGGCATTCACATGTCCTGTGACAGCCCAGCCCTCCACTGGGGCACCAGCAGCCCTTTGCTGTCAGCCTCACCCAAGGGAAATGTGTCACACCATCACAGAGCCCCAATTTCTTTTTTCCTCCATCTCCATCCTTCCACAGAGGCCTTAAAGGTCTACATGAACTGACTTGTTCCCTATTTGATAGCTATTTTAAGCTGTATTTCAAGATGAAGCAAGGAGCTAAAAATCTGGATCTGGATTGTAATGCTCTGTCACTTAGAGAAATGCCTCTTGGGCCTGGTCTGACTGCAGTTCATTAAATCACTCTGAGAGTGAAATAGCCAAAGTTATGAGGAAGCATATGATGTAAAAAGTGTGCAGCTTAGGAGGATTAGGAAGAACACATGAAAAAAAGAAATAATGCAAGTTATCTCAGGGCAGGCTGGCTGTGAGAACCAGGCTGCTCCACAGCACCTTCCTCACAGAGCAGAGGGCAAGCACCACCACAGGGAAGAGGTCAGAATCCTGACCCAGCTCTGAGGAAACAGTGGCAGAAAGCTGTTAGTGTCTCAGCAGCTACCCATGCTGAAATCATCTGCCACTTTAGGAAATCCCACCCTAACTGCTCTAAGTAATTAGCTCTGCTAATGTTAGAGGAGTCCTTTTGCCTTAAAACCCTGCCAGATGTGCAGGTAGAGGGAGCAGCAGGTGCTCCAACAGGGCCTCTGCTCTCTCTAGAATCATTCTGAGATTCTTTTCCCTGTCCTTTCTCCCCTGTGACCTCACTGAAAATACTTCAGCCACACTATAAAATCTGCATTAAAACAAGGCAATCACCAGCCCACTGGACAGAAAATAAAACATTTTTGATGATGACCAGTTCAACCAGAGCTTTCCAGCAGAAAACTCTGAAGGTCTTTATGCACCTCCAAGCACCTAATCCCTTGGGCTGACTAGAAGCTACAAGATCCAAGAAGATCCAAAGTCCAAAACCGAATGAGCCCAGAAGCACTACTGTCTCAGCAATTTCACAAAAGGATCCTGCTGGCCAGACTTCAGAATACCCAGGGCTGGGTGAGAATGCTGCTTCTGTATCCGTGCAGCATTCCAAGAGGATTTCAGTAGCAGAGTGCACGATGCTGGCTCATTTTTAAGCTGACAAATCCAGCTCCCAATTTATGCTCCAAAACTTACCCAGGGTAGCATGCAGTCTCAGAGGAAAAGGCCAGGAGTTCAGATGTTCTCTCCATGCCATCACCTAAAAAGCCCTTTGCTCTCCAAGCCAGGAAGGCTTATGCAAACTGAAATAAGCACAACAGACTAGCAAAAACCAGGGCTTATTATCATGAATAAAACAGCTCAGATTTTAACATGTAAAAATTAAAAAGTGAAGGTGAGAATAGGCAACTGAAGTCCATTTCTTTTTGGATTGTGCATTTGTGTCACTCCAAGTGTACATAAGAGGTTCTTCCCTAATTCATATGGCTTTTTAGGAGCTTGCATAATGCAGAAACTCACAGCAGAAACTAAGCAGAGTCCATAATATGACTTCATTGCAGTTGATAGAAGTGGAACAACAAATGAAGTATCCGTCCAATATCTGCTTTGAACTGGAAGATATTATGACTTACCAAATTATGATAGAGCTAATTTGGCCAAGAAAAAAGCCACTATTAGTTAAATCTTCCCTCCAAATTCCTGTCAAAGTCCATGCAGGCATCAAAGCAGTACTAGGATAAAATCCTAAGTCCTGTTTTATTATTAATACAACTTCATTAATACCTTTTGTAATAGAGATTTCTACATGTCTGAAGAGGCTTTGCATTTTCCTCTCTGCACATCACTATTCCTCAGTCCATTCTCTGGTGCTGTGGCAGAGTAGCTCCTACTGTATTCATGTTACCTTCATTATCCATATTTTGTCTCATTGATTAAGAAGTCATCCAAACAAGTTTGTGCTTATTTGAAGTTAGTACCTAGGCTGCCTCACTTGTACATGAAGGTGGAAGCAGGCTCTTCCACATGTTAATATGCTACCAAGCCAAGAACATTCCTAATTCTTTCTCAGGGAGTATGCAGAATGTAAAAGCTATTTAAAGAGTTTAAGCCAGCCATAAGATATCTAACCAGATAAAAGGACCAATAACTGATTTGCCTGCTTCCAGTCTTGCAAATAATGATCATGGGCAGTTGGAAAAAAAAGAAGTGTCCCACTAAAAGTAGAAGTGGTAAATTACCAACCCCCTTCTACCTCCACTAGCTAGAGCACTGAAATGAACCTGAAGCCACTGGACTATGAAGCAACTTCAATTTATTATGTAAGCAAACTGCCAAGTGCTACTTCTATATTTATATTAAAAAGTTACTAAGAAAATGCTCTCAGTTAACCACTCTTTCACTGCTTTTCACTTCAGAGGGAGAGCAAGTAAGGCCTCACCAATGCTGCCATCTACAGAGCACTTCTCCACATCAAAAGAATTATTTATTTTTTTATATATAAATTAAGACCTTGAGATTTTGTGTTGCCTGATAATAAACTGCTTGGAAACCAACTGTACACCATCTCCATTCCTACTTGCAACAGTCCCTAATAAAGTTACAGTCTATGTATTTTTTTTTTCCTGAGGGGGGAAAAAAAAGGGGGAAGAGTCATGGGATAACAGTGATTTCCAAACAATGCTACAGCCAGTCACATCTGCTCAAGCTGCTGTGGCTAATAACACCTGCAGTAGGAATGCAGCATTTTACAGGGAATAAAAACAACAAGGAAGAACAGTGCAAGATTTGCACATAAATATCTGAACAGATACTAAAAAAAAGCCTCCAGTGCATCCAGGAACATTTCACCTTTCTTCTGCTTCTTTAGAGGAAATGATAGATAAATAAGTGAGTAAAAGAAGTCATTTGTTCTGATAGATGCATGCTCTCTCAAAATATAACATTTACCACTGCAGCTGCTTCATGTTACAATTTCCAGCTTTCAGGAGGTACAGGCAACTCTCTGCACAGAAAAAGCTGAGTGAAAAATACTACAATAAAACATATATAAATACAAATAGGTAAAATAATCTCTACAGCAACACTTTGACTAGCTTTACAATAGAGACAATAGCCTGTATCATTTGAAAGGCTGTTTTGAATTACATTTCCTACCAACTCAGGCAGCTTGCTTTATATATTAAAGATAAATCTCACTCTAGAAGGTACATTAGAGTGAAAACTTTGCTGTGTCTTGTCTCCAGTCAGCTCCTCTGCAAACAGCAGGTTTCACCATGTAAGCCTGTGTTTCAGCCCCAAATACGCTAAAGCCCATTGGGTCTGTTCTTTTCTGTAATCACCACATGCACTCCAGTTAGGAAATGAAGTCATAATTATTCATGCATTTCCAGTGCTAAACCTTTAACTAAATATGCAGTGCCAGGGTGGCTCCACAGCCCCAGAAATGTTCCTTGCTCTGGCAGAGAGAGCTGGCCCTGCTCCCACACCTCTCCAGTCCATTACAGAGATGGTAACTGAATGCAGGGAGGGCTCATTTTCTTCTGTGAGGGTCCTGATAGAGGGTGTTTTGGCTATTGAAGCTGCACACATTGCCAGGGCAGGTTGAAAATGAGGAAAGAAAATGAAGCCTTTTCCATAAAGCATTTCTGAATGCTGCTAGGAGAGCACAACCAAAAGAGAGCTTGGTGCTGCCAGGGCTGTTTCCACAGCTCCTGCCCTCCCGTTGGCACAGCCAGCTCTGTCCTCTCCCACTGATGGCTCCTCCAGCCCAGGGGATCCCTTTAGGAAAATGGCCTTGCCTTTTCCAAGCCTTCACCTTATTCACAGCCCTTCCCAGACCAGTCACCTCCCACATTTCCACCAGGAGGGAACCTCATATTCAAGATCTAAAGGGATCACCCTGATGCCTGCTCACAGGATCATACCGGATCTGCCAAAAACTTCAGATGAATCCTGGGCACCACTCCTGCTCCTCACCCTGACCATATATTTAATCCTAGCAAGCTGATATTCTCCTGCTGGCTGGTAACTCAAGCAGACAATGATCTGATAGCTAACAGTGATCATCACTTGTCAGCATACCTATAGGATTTATTGCATATGTGGTAAAGCCTCTGATTCTCCACAGAGAGCAGCACCGCCTCCAGGTGGGGAGTCATCAGGGTGCTGCTGTGAGCACACCTACCTTAGAAACTAAAAAAGGTTCTGAAAATGTTAACAAAGTGTCTAGGGTGCATGAGATAAGTGAACCCAGCCTGCAGGTACCTGATCTCCACCGTGGGTTGTAAAGGCACACATTACCCCCTCAGTGACCAGCATTTCCAGTAAGTGACATTCAAAAGTAGAACCTGCCCATAAAAAGGGTGGCAGGAACAGCTGGACACTTGCAAAGCTCATGCTCAGGAACTCCCCAAATTCAGCCTCTGGGCTGTAAGGTTGAAGTCACTTCTGTTCAGCAAAGAGATGTTAGTGTAGATCAGAGACACACACAAACCTAGTGCTGCTGTCACACATGTTGAGCCAAAATAAAAACAAAACTTCCAGTGTCTACCAAGAGACTTTTTCTACCCTTTGGCTGTAGCAACACATACCTGAGGCTGAGCCAAAGATGCTTCTGCAGAGCATGGTGCAGGTGAAAGCAAACACCTAGCCAGCTGACAGGCAGGGGTATACTCCCACTTTACCACAACACAAGTTGCCCATTTTACAGGAAACTTGAAGGAAGAAATCTAAGCTACTAAAGACCCTTCTGACCTCCATTTCTAGCTCATTCCCCTGCATTTATGATACACCACAGGATGGGAGGATGTAACAACAGGAGTGACAGTGGGGCACAGAAAATGTTCTCCCTTGAGCACGTATCAGGCAGCAGGCAGAAAACATGTCAGCAAGCTCAAGCAAGCAAACATGGGTTTGCTTTAATTTTTATATATAAAGTTTTGTACAAATCAGAGTTTGGAGAGAAGTTGTTTCTATTCCAACTTCATCTGAATTTCAAATACTTAGTTTTATTTTTAAGACGACAGTTATCTAGAAGCCAAAGATTTAGGTAGCTTATTTAAGCCTGAAAATACAAAATCTGTTGAAAGCAAAACTGGCTAGGCCAGCTCTGAAATTACCAGCACAGAAGATAGGCTTTAATTAGAAGGTTTTCACCAGCAGGTTCTTGTAGACATCAAGCACCTGCCTAAAAAAGCCTAAAGAGGTTAGTAGAAAAGCTGCCAAAACTTTCCAACATCACATGGATGAAAGAGGCAAAGGTTTTGAAAAGGGCATGGCAAACAATTGAGTTTTCTGCCAGTTCTGCACCCAAGCCTGGTTACCTATGAAACAGACATTGCTGGAAGAAACCTCTAGGAACAATTCAGCCTACCTTTTCTTATTGGCCTTCATTCAGCTTCTCCTTGTGCTTTGATATACTTTCCTTTCAGCATAACCATTAAGAATGAGAATGTCTAATGAAAGCCATTCAGGCACTAAATGTTATGTTTATAAACATTGGTTTCTATATCCAGCCCAAGGAAAAGTAGCTTTTCAGTTTTCTTATATTCTCCAACTCCAGTGGAAAAATCAAATGACAAATCTAGCTCTACAAGCCACTGGTAGAAGTATGCCAGCCCTTATCAGATCCATTTGTTCAGTTTTCCTGCAAAGGATGCCCTGTGGCAGTTCATCCCTCAGAGCAAACACCAACTCCTCTGCACAAGCACATGTGCAATCTTTCTTAACCTTTAAAGGACTCTGAGCGCAGGAACTGAAATAGTTACTAGCAGCATTACGACACAAAGTCAAATTGATTTTCCCCATCTGTGTGCCAGACTATAACTGTGAAGGAAGCTGCAAAAGCAGATCTTTTTGTTGGAGCTCAGGAACAGAAGAACCACCCAACAGCTCCGGGTATCTATGCCTGGCCTGAATGCTACTGCTGATCCACTTACTGAGGATTAGTTTTATTTCCAATGACCTCTTGGGTGCTCTGGTCAGTGCAGGATTCAGGAACAGAAGATGTTATAAAATGTAATTAAAGGGTATCATTAAACATTTCCAAAAATCCCAAGCCTATATGGAACACAGGTAACATCCAGCACTCCACTGCATCTCAAGCAGGTAGCAAAAACCTGAGTGCAAGTCAGTTCTGAAAATAAACTTAAAGCCTTTCCTCTCAGGAAACTAATGATCAGCACCAAGCAATGAGTGAATCCTTTGACACCACTGAATTACCATCTGCCTGCAGAGAGACAGCCTGCACAGAAATGGCTAATGCACCAATGCACAATGAGGTGAGCATCCAACACCACGAGGCACTGCATTCCCTCAGCACACAATGAATGCCAGGTGCACAACAGCCTCTGTAGCTCCCTGGCTCATGGCTGGTTCAGTGGGAAACTGGCTGCTTGCTGGATTCAGTATGACACCAGTGCAAAACTTCTACTATTGCTCAGTCATAACCAAGTGGCTGTAACAACATCACTGGGTTATGCCAGCTACCTTCCCTCTCACTGCTGATACTCAGGTGCACTTTTCCTGTGAGCTGGACATATCTCAGTTCTCCCTCCCTGGGAGAACTGCAAACCAATTCAGTATGACCAAATCCTTCTCACTCTCTTGTAAACTCATTCAAGGCCCCCACACATACAGGCAACCTAGGCAAAGGCTCACTTTAGGATCAGTGTCCATATGGAGAGAAGCAGACCTGTTTGTTCTGCTGCAGTGAGTGAACAGCCCTTGCATCCTCAAGGCCTTCAACAAGACTAACACTTGCATCACACGCTCTGATCCCACTAACAATCACTGAACCATCACTCCAAGTCACTGTCACATCATGTTGTCCACTTCCCTAAGGAGTATAAAAAGGCACTTTCCAGTATCCAGCATGTTTCAACAAATCTTTTTCATCTGCTAGATGGTACCAAAACACTGGCCTTTGATTCATTTAAGGAGATGCAGTTTTAATGGGATTCCTGATCAAAGGAGAGTTTCAGGGGGTTTATGTGAAACATTAACCAAAAAATAACTATTTAACCTAGTCTGCAACTCCTTAAATACTAGTGAGGATTCATTTTAAGAGATAAAGAAAACACCCAAATCAAATATGTGACATCTTCCTTAAGTTTTTACCTTCTGAAGTGATCTCTGTATGCTGTTACAGCTAACATGAGCTCAGGCTAGTGACCAGTCCTTGTCTGCTTTCATTTGCCAGAGCAATGAAACTCAGTTATCTTAATTGTATATATCTGTGTCTTTGTGCTATCATAAAAATGCACTTGATTTCAAGCAGGATTTTTATGCTTTGGCAAGTTCAGCAACAAATCACAGTTTGCATCTAGGGTAATGCTTAAGTATTTTAGCATGAAGCTGCACCTACAGAAAACTTAGAGACTTTCAAGTTTGGGATATGTCTTGCCTCTGCCTCTGGGGTGTCTTTACTTCCACAGGGTTGCACTTCACTGCAGGGTTGACTGAGCAAAAGCTTGTGAAGCTGTCCCTTGGGTGGTCCCTCATCTCTGATCATGCCTGTCTAATCATTTCTTTTATCCAAGATAACCATGTTCTCTATCTTTCTGTCATAAGGAGAAAAGAAAAGGTTATGAGAAGAGCTTTATAACAACTATAATTAATAACTAGAGGTATTCTCTCCAACATTTGCTTGCTTCATAAAAATTTACCCTCATTCTTTATTTTAACTTCTAAGAAACTTCCAATGTTTCACCTTTGTGTGAATTTGTTGAAAATAAGACTTAATGGCATCTTTGTTTCCATAATGGTAATACACCATGCAGCTATATAGCACAGTTAGTTTGTGTAATAGCTCTTCTGCATTTCCATCTGCACAGTTGTTTGAATAGATCTTGAATGTATCTCAGAAAAGCTGGGGATGAGCTGAGAGCAGGCAGCAAATCAGCTCCTCTACAACCCTAGCTTTGAAATGGGAGACACTGTCCCCTCCCAGTTCAGCAAAAAAGGACAATAATATCCACTGACTTCTACTGTTTCTGTTCTCTAGAATCTCCCAGACTTGTACATGTGTTATACAGGTTACCCATCTGGACAGGGAACCTAACACATCAGAATAAGATTAATTTACTGTATAGGAACAGGTCAGCTGCAAAATTCAGTGGATATACCAAGGCTTGCCAGGTGGCAAGGGCAAACATCCCAGATGCTCCAGTTCTAGTAAGATAAGATTTATGGATTAAAAAACAAAAATACCTTGAAGATCTGTGTGACCAGTAGCCCTAATTATAAGCATTTTTTAAAGAGTCTCTATTAAAGCAGATTTTTTTCTAATGTTAATCATTAATTTATTCCTCTTACAAACTTACAAGTTTCTTTTACAAATGTGCTGTGGATTTTGGGGGGAGAAGCTCTATAAATTCTTCTTACTACTTTAACACTACTGTTCTACTACATATTTATTTCAATGCATTTTGATTGTTGGCAATAGTGGATTGGGTTTGCATCAGATTCATATTTCTAATTTCAAGCAAATAATCCACAGATCTCTGCCCAGGATTTGCAGCTTGAGAAGCCATCATTAAAGCCAACATAGGTCCTACAGCAGCTCCACAATACTGATCTGTGAGAAGCAGACACTAAATGGAGCAGACTTCTTTCAGCCTCCTTGGCTCAGAATGATTATTGACCAACAGATCCAGCAAGCAGTGATCTGCTGCAGAAGCTTGGAATGACTTGGACTTCTACACTAGAGCTAAATGACCTATTCATATTCATTTGGGAAGAAATCTCCCATCAGAGGGTTTAAAGTCAATGAACACTCTGCCTTCTTCCCTCCTTGCCTTCCTTGATCTCATCCCTTTCGTTTTCCCCTAGACACACAAACTGACACCCCAACAGACAGGTGATGAGCACAGACCCTGCTGCCTTTTCTGAAGCCATGATTTTAAAGATCTGGAGTCACAACACCAAACACAGCCACAATTAGGGATAACAGCAACCTATTTTTTGTAAAGCAAGAAATCATACAGTTACAACTCTGCCACTACTTTTGCAGTGAATCCAACACAGGTTTAGCCAAAAGAAGCAGCATCCAGAGGTTTCCTTCTTATTCCAGCTTGTTTGTACTATTTAAGCTGCACTCCATTCAGCCCTGGGTGCAGCTCTCATCTATTCATGGAACACAAGTTCACTGCAGCTATTGAGTAATTTGTTCCTACTAGCAGTTTGGTCCAGAAAACATGAATACAGACCAAAACAATCAGCCATAAACAGAAATCAAAAAGACAGAGACCAGGTGAGGTCGCTAAGGTTTGCTGTGAAGCAGCATCTGCCTGTGGCCAGCTGTGCTGGTGCAAAGGTTGTAGGTGCTGCCTCTAACCATTGGTGGTGACAGCAGAAGCACAAGTCCCATTCAAGGTCACACAGGAGAAACAATCCAGAGGCAAAGCAAGCTTCAGCTAACATAATGGATGAGTGGCTATGCCTGGACTGAAGGAAAGGCAGTTCTTTGCAGATCAGTCAAATGTTAAACATGTGGGATTACTGAAGTTAGACAACCAAAAGCAACCTGCAGAAAGGGATCTGGGCGTGCTGTGGTCCACAGCAGGTTCTCTAGGAGTCAGTGTGCCCTGGCAGCCAGGAAGGCAAACCACATTTTGGGGTGCATCAAACACAGCATGACCAGCTGGTCAAATGAGGTGATTGTCCTGCTGGATTCAGCATTGGTGAGGTCTCCCCTGCAGTGTTGTGTGCCACTTAGCCACCAATTCAGATACCTCAGAGACCAACGTTATAGAGGAAAAAGAAAAGATAGTTTGAAAAGACTTTGTTCATACATTTTTATGGCAAGAAAACTGCACAGGGCTTGTCTAGGAGATACAACCAGTTCAGCAAGGCATGTTTGGCTATAAAAGCAGATGCTTAACTGAGTTAGCTATTTTATAAAAGCAAGAGATTATTGTTTTAATGACTTATTCATTTACTGATAACACTTAGATTTCTTCTCTGTCTTGGTGTACTGAAGGTTAGCACAAGAGATGAAAGGATGCTTGCTAAAATATTTTGACCAATTATGCACCCAAATAAATAACCTCAATTGCCTATGGCACAGAGATGTAATTAGACAATATATTTCATCTAAGGCATAAGGTTGTTTAGAGATGTGGTTGAATAAGCACATCAAAATACAGAATTTCTCAAGAGTTGAGCTGGAAAGGTCAGGAGAAAACTATTAAAATCTGTGACTTCTTTCTCTGAGAAAAAGAAACCATGGTAAACCATGGAGAAGCAGGAAAGAGGAGATTAAGAAAGTTATTATCATAAAAGCAGAAACTGAACAAGAATGTTTCCAAAGTATATTGTTAATTCAATCATTTGAATTATCCTCCATCTATCAGGCTTCTGCATGCACCATGAGGGTTTTGCAACCTCTTCCCCTTCTGTGTCTGCTTGCCTGCACTAAGGGCCTGCTGACACAGCAGAGGTGTGTAACATTGGGTCAGGCTGGTGGGAACAGACCAGTGTGAGAATGAGCTGAAAGAAGCCTTCTTGGGGATTCACTTAGAGTTGGGTTGAAGCTCAGGCTCTTGCCTTTGCATGAGCTGTGTTTCCAAGTATGTCTCTGCAAGCCACCTACCTCATTGATCTGGCCCTGACACTGACTGCAGACTGACTTCCCAGCTTGACCACCACCTGTCTGGTCACCATGGACTTATCTCCAAATGTCTGTGGCTGAACCTGACTACTGCCACCAGACTTGCTCTGTTCTTCTTCTTTGGCATCTTTGCTGTTGCAAGCTTGAGCTCAAAAGGTCAGGGTCATAAACAAATAGCAGGCCAAGTGCATAGGACAGTACACTGCTTGGAAGATTGCATGAACACCTCTTGTAATACTGGATGTCATCCTAAAGAAATTGTGCTATGCAATGATCCTCTTGGGAATAGTTACAATTAAATATGATTAGAAAAGTAAAATCAGGAGAGAGAGAAGACTAATGTGAATCCTTGACAGTTCCACTTAGACTTGAGAGGTGTAGAAGGGTTGTTGGTTATGTAGGTGAATGTATACACCATGGAACATTTTGCTTTCTGCTAAGATACTCAAGTCCCTTTAGACATTTCTCTTTGCCAGTCACTTCTATTTCAGATCACCAGTCTATAAAAAGAAAGAGCTAATATATACTGGAGTGCATGCAGCAAGAGCTGGTATCTATATAAATATCCCTCAGAAGATAATTGCCCACTCCCTATCATCTCAAGTAAAGACACACAAGGAAACAAGAAATCTGCTTCAGTACAAAACTCTGCTTGAAGTAAGCTGGAGGGGAGAGGTAGAAATGTGAGAGAAAGCCCCCAAATCTCCACTCAGAAACCAACTGTACCTAGTAACCTCTTCAAATCTTTGAATTACCCAAAAACCATGCCGCAAAGCACCCACTTCACAAGTCCACTATGAGACTCACAGGTTTGGTTCAAGAGCTAAGAGCAGCAAACCAGTCCAACCAAGTCATCATGAAGGCAATGGTGAGAACAGTACAAAGTTATGAGCTAAAGTCATTTACATGGCTCCATTTTTTCCACTGTTTTCAGCTTTCTCTACAGTGCTAGACAGACTTTTCCTGGGGCACAGGATGGTCTTTTCCTCAAGAATATTTGATCAAGCCAGTTCCCAACAGTGCTGAACTCTGACACAGCCATGGAGACTGTCAGCTAAGCCAAGGGTGAGAAGGATCCCACCAGAGTATGGAGTCAGCCATAAAGATAGACAAATTTTGCTTTAAAAACCTTGTTTCCTTAAAGAGTGCAAACCCCAATGGTTTGTATGTTTCATTCTTTAAGTATTCTGATTTTGGCAGTGAAGTGAAATGAAAGTAAACCTGGAATTAAAAAAAAAATAAACAAAAGAATAAAAACACCCCATACACAAACCCAAGAACACCAACAAACAAAACTGCAAACAAAAAAACAAGCTTCAGATTCCAGACAGAGCAGCAGAGAAGTAGCCATCTCCCTGGAATGCAGCTATCTTCTGGAAAGGTATTTTCTGTAACATCCTGAATGCTCTCCAAGGGTGTTTAGGAATTCCCCCAGCCCTGAAATGGACGAGTACACTGCAAAGAGGTAACTATAAAAACTGTAAAGCAAAGAGTTTATTCTTCTCCAGTTGAGAATTCCAAACAACAGTATTGTAACACATCCTTTTGCCCAACCAAGTTATTATGCTGTTACATGCAATAAAGCCCATCCTGGTCACATCAAGGGATTTCTTAAGTGACTGAGCTGCCTGTTTAGCTACTAACCTCTGCAGGATTTCTACCTAACTTGCATGAGAAAGGCATTTTTTGGAGAATGCTGAAAGAGAGAGAGCTTTCCTAATAGCTATAATTAGATGCTAGGGGTAATTTAGTTGAAAAGGAGCTGCACAGTGTTTTCATGTGGCTCTCATATTGCTCTGTCTCACAGCTAGGGGAGAAGCAGGAAGTCACAAGGAAACTACAAATTAGATAAATTGGATCAAAGCTAAGAAAAGCAACTGCAGATTTACCTGTGCCAACCTCTTTGCCCAACAACACAGGCAGTGATGAAGTGAACAAGCAAAGCACTAGCATATGCTGCTCAAGAGGCAGCAGTAAACCACAGTGGAAAACAAATTTTATTGCTGTGTCCTGTTCCTAAGCACCATCAAAATCCTTTCATATTTCATCACTGAGAGCATGCACTGCATATTAACACAGTGGCAGAGAGCCACAGGTTAGCACTGAGGATGAGCTTTAATCACCCACCTCTAGTGGCCAGGCAGGCAGCAGGTTCAGAACAGCATGAGGACATGTCTGCTCCTACAGCTCAGCCTTAAAATATGAATAGTCTATCACTGAATTCCTTAACCAGGTTAAAAATCTGCAAACCCCTTCAGTCTTAACACCTCCTTTATCTCTTTGCCAGATGAATGTTAAGCTTTTGATGCATGAACACTTAGAAATCAAACTGTACTGGCACTCAAAGGCACAAAGGACAAGGATGGAGGGAGAAGTGTCAATACAAAGGAAAGCCAAGCCAGAAAGCCACAGAGGTCTTCCAGGGAAGGTTCATCTACATGCAGTGGTGGCTGCCTGCTGGTTTATGTGACTGTTGCTCCCTCCTTTTCACTCCATAGAGGTTTCATCTGTTCTTCAGAAAGGAATAGTGCAGCAGATATTGCTACAACAGCCTGTGACATAGAACATTTCCCCTTGCAAGCCCCAGAACCTCACAGCCATCCAGCACACAGGTCATAATGTTGTCACCTGGCAGAAGACTTTCACTGCTGCTGTTTCCTATTCTCAAGGGCTGTGCAAACGCCCTTCTGCCCTCAGAGTGTTTCTGAGGATTACCACAGGCTGTATACACTATCACCTAGGGTTTAAAAGCAAGGTTAAGAGCCACCAGTGTGTATCTGACAAGGTGCATTCTCCAAAAGAAAGCACATTGCCACCCAACCAGGAAGAGTCACTAGAAGTTCCCTATGCCTATCTCACCATGCTTCCTGTAAACACCCCAGGCTCCAGCCCATAGCTCTTCTACTCATGGGTCCTATTTCATTAAGCATTACTTGAAGCATTACTGAATTTCCCTGGAAATTTCCTGTCTATGGAAGGGTCATAGATTTCTCTAGAATCTATGATGAAACAGGTGATGATTTCCTCACCTTTCCCTAGGTACACTCAGTATAGCCTCAAGTCTTGCTTCTGCATGAATGAGGGCACCTTGCAGATCTAAAAGGCATCAACAGAACAGCAGAGGCTAGGCAACAGCTACAGAGCAATCCAAATGCCAACGACAGCAGTGAGATTAAAATATAAAACTTGGAGTAATTCAATAGCCACCAGAGAACAAGACACTGCACCTGGATTGTCATAAGAAGCTGCAAGCCATTTAGAATGTGGCTCATCAGAAAACTACCATTGAACATGTCAAAAAATGAATGATCTGAATACTAATGACAGCCAGAAAGAAGTTCTCACTTAAACATCTTTCTATTTTTCAACCAGCTACAAAAGAATGTACCAAAGGTAGGAGAAAGCCATTATCACTTTGTGCTGCTTTTATAGACATGGCACAAATCAAGACAGTCTGAGAGAAGCTGCTCAGATTTCACCTATAAAACTGTCTGCCATTTCCAAACTCAGTGGTAGAAGTGTCAGATGAAAGGAGGACACTTACAGAACAGAAAATTACTTAAATGGCTAAAGAAATTGAATTATGAGGAATATATTAAGGAAATACATTTATACTTCTGTAGCTAATAAAAAGGCTAAGGGGGAACTAAATCCTAGTTAACTGTTTTTCAGATCTCAGTAGGCTTCATGGACATCACAGAGCTGAATGGAGCTTCTCTGAATATGTTCTGATCACTATAAGTGCTGCAAAATCACATCCTTCTGCCAAGAAAAACAACCCTGCCTAGCCAGGGAAAAATGATTTCAAGCAGTATATTCCACCAATGAAGAGAAGAAAAAACAGTGATATAATAAACAGCAAAATGAAGATAATCTAAATCCTCCACTATTGATTTAATTGAAATTATATTAAAACTATCAGATAATAAAACTTTAAATTACTGAATTAAACCTTGGTAGGGTATTAGATTTTCTCAGTGCTTCACCAACCAAGCTCACTCCTAGATTCTTCAGTCCCTGAGTTCCTATATTACACACTTCTTTCAAAGCATTGAGAGTTCTGGTTGGAGTTGGATTATTTACATATCCCAGATTATTAACAACATACTAGGTATAGCCAGAACCCCTGGGTTTTTATATCTTAAACTTCTACATCACCTTGCACATGAGGACAGAGAGAAAGGAAGGAAGTTTAGAAGCTGTTCTGGAGTGAATTTTTACCATACTAAAAAGGGGGTTTAAGGTCTTCATGGAATAAAAAGGAGTACTTTGTTTCATGTTTCTATTCACAGGTACTCACATATATGCAGACTATATTTCAGTGAAATACCTTGCAGAGCCTGCTGGAGCAGTGAGTTGACCCAAGTGGAATTTGATGATCCAAGCTACTTTTAAAGAGCTGTTACTCAGAGATTATATCATCTTCACCTAGAACTTTTCTTTTCAAGCAATTGTTACATTACCATTTAAATTGTCCTCAGGTTAAGTTACTAGTAAAATATCAGATTTAGGGGATAACTCTTCACTTTTTTCCTCAGCCTTTTTAATTTCATTTTGTGGAGCCTAAACTTTTTAAGATATAAGCTGTCAGCCTATATTCCATGGCATTGTAATTCTCCCCTTTATGGCAGTCTCTACCACTGCATAAACCAGTCACATCTAACTTTCTGTCTTGGACACTAAGTTTTAGAAGAGGTTTCCACCCAATTTAAGGTTCTCCAGA
This sequence comes from Galbula dea, assembly GCA_013399015.1. Classification (NCBI taxonomy): domain Eukaryota; kingdom Metazoa; phylum Chordata; class Aves; order Piciformes; family Galbulidae; genus Galbula; species Galbula dea. Next base: position 1,599,935 of record VWZX01008711.1, on the reverse strand, counting down.
ACTCAAATGGAAAACACATAAACCCCCCAGCCCAGCCCCCCCTCCAAAAAAAAAATAAATAAGCAAATTTCCATCATACTGGGACTCATACAATTCTTACTCAGAGTCACCTGCACTCCACTCTAATTACATCCTTGCTCTCTATAAAAACATTCTCCAAGAAAACTTCTGCTTGAAAGACAAGGGGAGGGAAGATTTGGTTCAGGCAACAGTAACAAGTGAATAGAGATGCGCTTTTCCAGGCAGAGGGGATTCATTCCCTGCTTCATATTGCGTTCAGTTGCATGATTTTTCTTTTAGGTGAATAGATTTGCAGCACTAACCATATTTCAATCCTTGCTTTGCTGTCTCTCCTTGAAAGCACATCATCCTTGGTGCTCAGGCAAGGAAACTAGGAGAGCTGCAACACCTGATCACTCCTGTATCAGCATCTCAATGGAAACAGAACAGTGAAAACACAAATACACTCAGCTCTTACGTTAAAATCTAAGGAGGGTGTTGCCATCTGTAGGTATCAAATACTCAGATAAAGCAGATGAAGACCTCAAGGCAGGCAATGTTTCTGTCACCTGAAATACTGAAAACTTTCCCACACTGATTCTGAATTAGCTGCAGGTGGTGTGATAGCAATATCCAGCTTCCTCTGCCCTTCCACTGTTGTTGGCAATCACTTCTCATTGATGGTTTGAATTGTTTCTTACTAATGCACATCCAAACCTGAAGGGAGTGGGCAAGTGGATGGAGCCAGGCTCGTTTCAGTGGTGCCCAGCAACAGGAGCAGGGAAGATGGGCACAGTCTGAGACACAGGAGGCTCTCCTTGAACGTCAGGAAACTCTTTTTCACTGTGAGGGTAACTGAGCCCTGGAACAGGTCACCCAGAGAGGTTGTGGAGTCTGCATCCTCAGGGGTATTCAAAAGCTGTCTCAGAGCAGTCCTGGAGAACCTTCTGGAGCAGGGGGGTTGAAGCAGATAGCTCCCGAGGTTTCTCCCAGCAAATCCTTCCAATACCCATGCATGTGTCCACAAATGCTCTGTGGTTAACTGTGCAGCCCTGGTGAAATAAGGAAACTACCCCTGATGAAAGCCACGTTCAGAGAACAGCATGGGGAATCAGTCTTTGTCCAGCAATCTCAGCCCACAGGCAACTTATTAGGGCAAATTAGGCTAACAGCTGAACTGCAGAATACACTGATGTATACAGGGCTGTTAGCCTGTCAATAACATGGTGAAATACATTTGTTCTGAGGTGTATGTGTCAGAAGCTATTTCTTCAAAGTTTCTAATGAATAAAAGGGTAGGACAGTGCTGTCATTTCAACTTGGATCAAACCTCCCATTGTCTGTACCTTACAGGATTCTTCATAAATGTAAGCAACAACAGCATTGTGTTATCTAATAAATTAGGTATCCTCATTAATTTCACTGAAGAGTGCATAGGTCTACAGAAAAAGCTAGTGCCTTCATAGGTAGGATGTCCTTTGCCAAACATATCTCCTACATGCTGATGGTCCTGCTCCTGCAGCGTGTGAAACTATGCAGCTGAGCATGTTATAATCTAAACTACTTGTTTGACATCTAAGTCAGCTCCAAACAAATCAGAACACCCACATTGTTTTTATGAGAAGAGTGACCACAGGATAACTACTACCATTGAGAAAAGTGTCCTGCTAGAAAGCTGCAGCCATGAGAGGACTGATGGGATACACCCAGAGTGCTTCTCATTTGCACACCTGAATTATAAGGAAATGTTCTACATTTCCCCTTGGGGAAGAGGTGAAATATGCTCCACTGAGCTGGAAACTCACAGATCTTGATTTTTCTGCCTCAGGTTGGCTTGGATATTCCCTCTGTAAAGCTAGTGGAGTGATAATGGGAAGTTCCAAAGGAAACAGCCTCATTTCTTGATGTCATGTCAAAGTCATGTGGTTTTTTTCTATATGTGTGTGTGTGTGTGTGTGTGTACATACACAGACATACTCTCCAGCACCACTCATTCTGCCTTCATCCCAGTCTCCCCATAAGGAAGTTCAGCATAGGGCTGGGGACTGCAGCACGTTTAGCATTCAGTAGCCATTTCAGAGCCAACAGACACACAGGCCTGCAGCAGGGGAAGAGGAGAAACTCCTCACGACCACCTGCTGCACACAGCATGAGCTGCACTCCCACTCCACACTGCCCCCATTCATCACAGCTGCCCTAGTTGCTTCTCCATTCAAATCTCTTTGCCTATAGCCTTTTACAGACCTCTCTCACACTTTGGTAACCCTGACTGGGGTGCAGACCTGCACAAGAGACCTATCACAGGCCTAGCAAAATATCCCTGGACTTAATTCAGGTTACACCAAAGTCCTTTAAATGGTTTGGCTTTGTTCAGTACTACACCACTTTGCTTTGGCATGTATGCCAGGCTTCAAACAGCCATCACTAGTCAGTATCACATGTCCATATGAACAGATGCAACCTATATTGTCACCAGTCCTGCCACGAAGAGAGAGCAAATGGTGCCAAGCCCTTTGCTTTACTACTTCAAGACATCCTGGGGCTTGTGAACAAGAGCTCATCAAAACAGTGCACCACTTCAAGTTACTGGGTTGGGGAGTTATTTCTCCAGGATTCCTTGTGACTTCAGTTTTGATTGCTGCTGGATTAGACCTCAGTACCTCTGTATTAACAAGGGGACTTGGTAATATTCTAAAGGACAAAACTCAGGGAAGTTTCTGTTATCCAGAGCCACCACCCACCATGTAAAATCTTGAGCAGAGAAGGTGCAAAATTAACAGTGCCATACAAGATAAAATCCATTAAAAACAGTTCTCAATATCTGAAGCTTAGGCTTACATTATCTCATATATCCAGGGCCATCTCTAAGTCCATCATGGTGGGGTTACTAGTAGAGCTAATGTATGTAACCTGCTCTCCTTGTGCAGCTGTAAACAGTTTCCTCTAAAACCATTATCTGTTATTCTACTAAAGCACAATTCTTCTATCTCTCTACTGAAAAAAAAGGAAGGGAAAATATAAATCTTGCATTTGGAAGCTTAAAAGTTATAGCACAGCCTTCCCCCCTCCCCTCTGCCCCTCAAGGTCCTGCTGTTCTCTAAATCACTCTGTATTCTAGACAGTCTGGCTACATTGCTAACACATTGGTTGTATATGGCATGGTTTGATTGCTAGATTTATTAAATGCAATATAATTGTGAACCTTTTAGCCTGAAAACCATATGCTGTAAGAACAGGAACAGGTATGTCTGAAACTTAAAAGCTATGTATTAGTAAAACAAATGTATTCTTTTAGATCTATAAAGCAGCTCTACAAAGCAGGCTACACTTAACCTTTTAGAAGCACAATGGGCCATGAAGTACAAAGCCAAGATTAGTCTTCCATGAAGTGATAAACGAGGCTCAAACACAGACAGACATACTGACTCCTGGAAAAGCCAATTTGGGTCCATTACAAATCTTGAGTAGACTAGAATAGCAACTCATTTTTCTGCTAGAAATAGCTAATTACAGATTCAAAAGCAAGTTCAGCAAGCTGTGCCATTACCAAAACACAGACAAATTGAATGACTGCTCTAAGTCCAGTTGTTATGCAACTGGCAGAGGGCAGGAAAGACCAAGGCAAGCTGGTCTTGGCCCCTGCAGCACACTGCTCTGAGACAGATCATCCCATTCTTAGTTAACAGTCATCAGTAGCATTTTAACTGCCAGTTGCAGAGCTTGACAAAAAGAGATACCTGTTAACATAAAGGTTAATTTGGTGTTAAAGACTGTTTAATGTCACAGATCTTGTCTGTACCAGGATATGAATGCTAGCCTATCAAGGCAGCTATATCCATTTTTTATTATTTCTTCCTTTTCATCTTTACACTATTCTAGAGATTTTTTTTTTTTTACTGTCAGAATTTCTCTAGGAAATCTTGCAAAAGAATAAAGTGCTATATTAAAAAGCCATAAAATTAGTTGCAGCAATGTGGTGGTTTTAATCAGTGCTATCACCACTGAGCTTTTAATGTGATTCATATTTTGCCCCTTTCAGTGGTAGTTATCATATTTGTGTCAATCTTTTAGAACCAAAAATGGTCAGCAGGATTCCTTTTCCATGACATTATACTTCAACTTCACACTCAGTTGATAAGCATAAGACACACTAAAACTCTAAAGTCTAAATGATTCTTAAATCACTTTGAAAACAGTTCACTATTTCTCTAATGAACAAAACAGGCCATTCTTTTTGATATATCGAATTTTATCTTTTTTTCATGAATATGAACTTTCCTCTCATCATCCCAAAAAGGGAGGACAGATACAATAGTGCTAATTTTATAGCCCTGGCCAACCTGCCCCGTGCAAGCCCACAGACCTCATGGGAAAAGAGTATGTCCCAAAAATCTCTCAAGTTATAATGAGAAACAGACAAAAAATAGCTTTCAGTGCTCTTAAACCATTTAGTTCTTTTAAATCTTTTAAATTTATTCCAGTGTTCAGCTGGAACCAGGAGGGTACCATGAAGTTACACTATTGTAACTGGGGATAACAAGCTGCCTTTACCTTAAACACTGAGCCTGCTGGGTATCACTCTAAATGCACTGGGAAAGGTTATGTTGGGTTTTGCAAATTAGGGCTAGGAGCTGTGCTGGAAACTTAAAGAAAAAAAAAAGAGGACAATCTGAAGCAGAATCAGGCTCCTCCTTTGCTCCCTGAAAATAAGACATCACAGCCTCTGAAAATAAGCATTTTCCTATAGCAGAGGTAGAACTGAAGGAGAAGCTGTACATTCAACACCACCTAACCTTGACAAATCGTGGGCTTTAAGTGGGAAGAGAGTTACTCTTGGTAAACAATATTTATTGCAGAAATAAATATTGTCTATGTGTCTTTGTGGGCAAGGTAAGGAATATTAAGATACCTCACATTCATATCACTGAAACAGCATGCTATTTTAATCCCAAAAATGTATAGGCTGGCATGAATTATTGCAAGCACTGATCATGATTTAACATGGTCCTGAAAGAAGAGTTCATCTCGGGGTGCATCCCTCAGTGCCTGCAGAACAGCTACAGAAATAGCAGTGCTAGTTGACAAAGCACTAGTGAACAATCACCTGAAATACTGGTTTGTACAATTCCTGTTACCCATGTGCAGAAGAGATACCTGACACTGCAGCAATACAGAGAAAGCTTGGAGGAATAACAGGGTAAATCAAGACTCTATCGCACAGGCTGGTTTAGCCTAGCAAAGTGAAGACTGACTGAGACACTCTTGTCTACTGTGTGAATGGGGTGGAAGAGGGGTGTTAGAAAAGTGGAAGAGCTGTCTAAGTTTGAGCATGCTGCTTGTAACAGTCACAGTGTACATGAGGCAACCCTCAGTAAATTCAGGTTCAAAAATAAAGGTGTCTAACCACGAGAATAAAGGGGCTAAACATCACCCTTTAAAAGGTTGTCAGCACCAAGCAGTCTTAATGTAATACTTGCACAAGTTATGAGAGGGCTTTGTTCCACAGCTCTTCAGATGGAAACCAAGCTTTCAACTAGAGGGGAAGTTTCCTGAGAAAAAAAATAGTAAGGTTGAAATGGAAAGAGCTAACTTTGCAAAGATGCTCTTTGACCCTAAGTCACAGCCCACCTGGAAACAAGCTCACAGTTGACCATGAGTGGATGGTTCTTGTGCATTGGTTTTGTGCCAGACCAACCAAAACATTCCTTTCTCATCTGAAGAAGAAAACTGAAAAGATGCTGCCAGCTTCTCTGAGCATTCAGCAGCAAGCAGCACAGAGAGTCTAGCACTGTGCTGTGCTATTATATTTAGATTTCAAACCAGATGGACACAATCTAATATTAAATATTAGAATCTTCTACTTAAATTTTGAATAGATTATCTCAGTTCTGACTCAGTCTCAGAAGAGGTGTGGTAGTGACAGTAGAATTTACAGAAAAACAAACCCAAACTGGATTACAAGTTCAATGAGAGGAAGACATTAAACACAAGGCTGAGCATTTTAAAACTTCACACAGTAACCTGAAACACAAGTAAAAGGTGAAGAGCTTCCATCCAAAGACAATATTTCACTATGTTTAAGAAACTTCTTGTCAAAATCAAAATTGAGTTATAAGCTGGACAGAAACAGGTGATGAAATAAGATATAATTCTGTTCTACTCCACTAGAACATGGCAGATAGAGATGCAGAGAAAATCCAGACACAAACATCTTGCTTGCACCTTAAGCCTTCCAGATTTCCTTCTTTCCACCTCCACAGTAAACTGCCCTCAGGCTGAAATCACGCACAGATATATTTGCAAATAGATTGTTAGTCATAAACAGAATTCTGTCCAAGGTCAAGTTTGGCAGAAGCCTCCTAATTCCCAGCTCTAAAAATGTGTATTTTACAAAAGGTCTTCATTTTTAAGGAGTGAAGAATCCACTTGTACAAAGTGACTCAACCAGCATGCTTCTGCAAGCATCTTCTCTCAGACAGCTTTCCTGGGTTTCTTCACATTTAACATGTTTAAGAAACATCAGTATTTTTCTAAGCTTGTTAGGCACATTTGAAGGAGTATATGTTTCATTAGATAACATCCTAAGGCAACCCTAACATCACTTAGTCTCCACAGTAATTTCTGAGGTACTAGGAAACATAGACACTACAAGTAGCTAAGTCCTGCACTCTAAAACAGCCTCTGGTGTGCTAGGCCACAGCTTGGACACTCAACATGTGTCCTTAACAGAAACATAGGGGAAGCAGTAATCAAAATAAGCTCACCAGGCTTTCTTGTAATCATCAACCAAAAGAATTCCTTATACTAATGCATTATCTCATGTGAATTGCAGCTCTTATTTTACTGCTGTGCCAAAAATCAATAACCAAACTAGTTCTTTAACAATCAAAAGCTGTCTGCGCTCCAAATGGTAGCAGAGTCAGGGTTGACTCTACTTTTAGCTCAGGTTTCTGTGGCCTGGAAGAGTGCAGTGGCAAAACTGGAGATGAAACTAGTGATCAGGCATTGCAGGAAAAAATCCTTTAACATCTACAAAATAAATTTTAAAATTAAGCAAATTCGTTCAGCCTCTCCTAAGCTGATTATGCAACACTATAAATTTGAACAGTGCCATCTGGTAGGAAGATGTACATTGCACATGCATCCATTATTCACACATTTTCACACTGTACCAAGCCTCTGGGGGAATATACTTTACCATGATGTTTGATTTGGAAAAAACTTCATTTAAGGACTCGACTCTGGAAGGAAATGGTTTGCATTTAAATGCAGATACAGAATTAAAAGCTGAAGTCATAATACAAAATAGGAATGCTCTGCACATTTTCTAGTAAAATGGGTCAGGAGAGAAGAGGATTTACATCAGCATTTTAAGTAGCTACATGGACACTGCAAAGACTCTGACTTAGGTCCACTGAGTGGCCTACTACTCTTCAACATCTCTATGGGAAACATGAACTCTTAACCACAGGCCAAATGTCTAAAGGAACTGCAAATACCATGTATTAATTAAATCCTCATTCCACAGTACTGAAAGCTTACTTGATTTCAAGATCTTTCCTTCCTTGTGCAGACATGTGGACTGGTGAGTATAAAGCCAGTCTAGGGGATAAAGTCTAGAAGAGATTATAAGCATGCATGGCAAGACAGAAGGAAAAGAAAGGCTTCTGACAAGCCTGAAAAGATCCTTTCTTCATACAGGATTTATCAGAAATAGGGCTGGTATTGCAAACATCTAAATGCTGGGCAATTCTGTTTCTCTGGCTACAGCCAGGTTCCTTAGAATAAGAAGAGACAAGCAAGACTTATCCAACACATTCCCAAACCTATTTGTATCCACACAAGATCCAGAAAGTTTCAGTCTGAATGCAGCATCTCTACTTAGCTGACTGAACTGTGTTCTAGAGATGCAGTTAAGTATCACTGAGGAGGTTTGTAGACAGGAATGAGATCTTTCTGTGCACCAGTTGAAATGATCTAGTAAAATAAACTACCCTTAGCAGCAGATCTAAGAGGAATATAAATCATTTCCCTTGTGCCACTAAAATGATCCCCCATCATTCTTTTATCTTCAGAACTCAGAAGCAGAAGTGGATTAATGGTTGACTCCAGTCTTATTCAGAAGTAAAGAGCAAAGGGCAAGAGCAAACAGAACTTCGTTGGAAACATCCAGTTTCTATTTACAGGCAAGGCCTAAACTAATTTCCTAGACAGACTTTCATAAGCTCATTTGCTACAAAGATCTGAGCCTGTCTCTGTCAGCACTCCTGGCTCCTCGGTCACTGCACAAGTAGCCCAGCACTCTCTCCAAAGGATCACATTGAAATGTTGCACTGAAAACCAAAACATGAGGAATTTGGGTTCAGATAAAAATTATATGGCTTACTTCCCTGTTTTTAGACAGCAGTTCAGGGGAAAAAAAGCAATTTTTAAGGAACCCTATAAAAATATAGATGTGACATATTTACAGATATTTCTTATCCAGCGAATTGTCTCCAAAAGCTGGTAATTAAATGCATTTCAAATGTCCCTTGAGACAACAGATAGAACTTTTCCTCCCTGTTTCACCATCAACTAGTATCCAGTTTACAGGGTTCTGCAGTATAGATGATCAGAACCACCATGGGTTCAATACCTACTGCAGCAGTCTCGAGGCTAGCAGTCTTCATCTCTTTTTTCCTACCTACTTTAAGAAACTAGGCAGGGCCAGATGACAATTTTGATGGATGTTTAAATAACCTTGCTGTATTTATGAAGTTCCCTGTGTATTTCATCTACAAGCAACCATTACTTCAAATGCTTAGCTTCTATTTATTGAAACAGGCATCAGATGGGAGCTCTTGTAGAGTCACAACAGAAGAATCTGAGAACATGTCAAAGAACCTCTAGTGACTCTGGTATATTTCTCTGCAGAAGGTTACTTCATGTTTCTTTATCAAGTAAAGAAAATACTATCAGAAATCTCAAACACCTGCTCAAGGTGTAAAATACAGTATAGAATGTGAGAAGAACCAGTGAGAGAACTGTGGGGATTTTCTCACTGGGTGCATTTATATCAGTGACAGCAACTTCAACCTAGATCACTCATCCAACAGGACCCTCCACGTTCAGTGATATTGGAAAGGGATCTTCCCAACCTGGTTATGCTGCTTCTCCACTAGTTGTCCACAAAGCCTGCAAAGCCAATTATCTTTATAAAAATCAGGAGTAACTTGCACAAATTAATGAGTTTTCTCATTAAACACCAGTTTTAAGTATCACTCAAGGTCATGGCCATGACATGAACTGTTTCTCTATAGCATACATTCTGTTTGCATAAGCATATTTGGCAGGTATCTCACTCACCACACAGTGAACTACTTTCACCAGCTCAGGTTTAATTGCTTCCCAACACACAACACACTCCTTCCCTATTTCCCTGTGCTTTTGGACAAATTCACTGCACATTCATTCTCATTGCTTGTCCTTCTATGCTAAGGGGCCCCCTTATTTCTCAACCCCACTAAGTTCTCAGAATGAGTTAGTTCTAGTCCAGATGAGTGCACAGGGGTGACTGCAACATCTGGGATATTACCTGAGTAGAGCTGGTGGAGCTACGAGTTCATCAAGCACAGCTGAAGTCAGTAGTAAGCAAAACAGGGAGTTGTCTTTACCTGGACATTAGTACCCACTGTCAGTAAAAGTAAAAGAGAATGTCAGGGATTTTTTCATAAACTGGACCTTTCTGAGCCATTCAAATGGAACAGAAGAGGCTTTGAAGAGTGGTACTGCATAAGCCTGCAGTGTTAGGGAAGGTGTATCTGCCTGCAGAAATAGCTCAACTGAAACAACTCCAGCTCTCTAGTCAAAGAGTATTTACTTACACAAAGTGGAATAGCACTAGGGAGACCTCTACAAGTCCACCTTTCCCTGCCCCCTTGATCTAATTCTTGGGCAGTTTTCATTTCATCAGAGTAATGCAGAAGGCAAACCTTGAGATACCTGCAGAGTCTGTAGGTAATTGTTTATGTTCTGTCAACTGCAAATTAAGTTTATTTATACATATGAACACTCACTGTAAGGTAACAGATGGGAGCTTCTGTGGGAAATATGCACATAAATTTTAGGTTTCATGTGAGCTGTAGATGAAAACAAGCATGCTGCCTCAGATTGAACTCTCCCAGCTGTATTGATTTTTCAGAATGGAACACGACTAGGAGTTATCCACAGATGCTCTCCTCCTGCAGCAGCAAGCTGCTCTCCCTCCTCTCGTGGGTAAAGGGGCACTGAGAAGAGCTACTGATAGAGATAGGGGAGAAAGACTCCAAGCATGAGCTGTAATGGACCTGAATGAAGAAGGGAGGAGGACAGAAGAGAGGCATTTGTTCAGCAGTCCAGGCATTTTATTAAAAACCAATTTCATTTCTCTTCTCCTAACTTCTCATTCCCTTCATCAAATATGTCAATGTTACTCCAATCTGTGTCCTGTCTCAGACAGCTCTCCTATCGTAAACAGCAGCACCAACAATTTCCCCTGTCTCTCCTCCACCCCAAAAAGGTCTCAGTTCCCAACTACTAGCAGACACTTCCTCCACCCTCTTCATTGCCTGGTCCTACACAACCTTCCCAAAAGCCTTGAGGTGAAGCCTTCTCCTCCCTAGCCTAGTGCCCCCTGCAGGTTCACTGCAGCTCACAGAGTGCATTCCCTGCCTGGGCTGACTGGTACTCAGGGCAGAGGAAGACTGAAGATGTGTGGCTGCCCCCAGGCAGGCTGTCAGCCCACAGCAGAAGAGCCTGCAGAACAAACCCAATCCAAGATCCCCACAGCTCTCTTCAGGTTCTCTTGTCTCTCACCTCCAAAGGAAAATGTTATGCCCCTTGCACAATTTTCAGAGACCTTTTAAGAAAGGACTGTGCAACCAAGCACAGTGTGGCAGGAAACATTGAAATAATACTGGAGAATCATGTATGCCCCAGGTTTGGGAGGCTTATGGAAAGAGAATCCAGCTTGGATTCATGGTACCTGTGAGTTACCTTGGGATGGACACATGGAACTTTTGGGGTTTTTTCCCAGATCCATGACCTCAGCTGGCAAGCACCGCAGCAACTGAACCAGTAGGGATGCACACTCAGTTAATCAACCCCTTCTCAACAAACCCCTGCACCTTCAGGTATCATTGTCCCTGCTCACTGCAGGGGGGTTGAACTAGATGACCTTGAAATGTCTCTTCTAGCCCCACACATTCTGTGATTCAGTAACATTTCTATTCAGGAGCCCTGTCAGTGGGATGTCTGCATGAACTCTACAGCAAACAGCAAGCTGTAATATTCTGCAGGAACTGCATTCATGACCCTAGGACAAAGTGATATTCATCAGCAACAAATTCTGAGCATAAACATTTGACACAGTCACCACACTCTGCCAAAGAAGATTTACTTTTTAGTTAGGCACAATATTGCAACTGCTGGAATTCTGCCTCCTGGGCATTGGTAGTCTACAGCACCTCCACAAACTCTAAAGTTTACTCAAATAGAAACCTAAAAATAAACCCAAACATTAATGATGTGGCAGAGTGACATTCAGAGATGCTGAAATCCAATGCTCATCAATGCTGACCTAAACCAGCCAAGGCTACAAGGGGGAGCGTTGCCATTTCACAACCCATAGCTCGCCCTACACAACAGAAGGGCACCTTACTGGCCATATGTTGCAAAGAAAACCAGCAGCCAGAATTGCTATCCTGATTTCGACTCCTGTTTCTCTTACTAACATTCCTTATAACAGACAGACATGAAAAACCTCTGCAATTCCTCCCAGGGTTATTCTGCACACTCCCACACAAGAGGATTCCTGATCCTGTGGGTACAGAGCTGGTGGAGTTATGACTCACACATTTCAGGAACACCCAGGAGACCCTCCACACACAGCTCTGTAGGCATCAATCAACAATTTCCCTTGTAACTCTGCTCTCAGGGACAGAGTTCCCACCCCTACACACACTCTTAGGTTATTAAGACTCCACTGGTGGAACCAGTCCACTCAACACTGAAGCCTGGTGTCTGTGCCCAGTACCAGTAAAGGTGTCACACATGGAGACGACCATCCTGGTGTTATTCATAGACATGGACATGAGACCCACAAACCAGATCAGCTGCACAGAAACAGTCCACAGTGTGCAAACAGTTGCAAGGCAACACATGCTGATATATAAATCAGTATGTTGACTGGTGTTTTGCACTGGTGTTACCTATATCCAGTGCATTCTGATTTATGACAAAAATAAGGTTTGTTCATCCTGTCTCAGAAGGAAGAAAGAGAATGAAGAAAGGGAGAAAAGAGCAACCAATTAGACCAAACCACCTGTCTAATCCTGAACTCTTTCTTCCAGGCAACAATCAACTTCAGAAAACTTCTGGCACTTCCATTTTGTCTCTATACATACACTTTACAAACTTACTATATTGATTAAAGGTGACCAAAAAAAACCCAAAGATGCTTATTAAATCAAAAGTGTTTTCTCTGAAATAAAGCAGTAGTTACTTTCTTGCAGAAATCTCCTCTCTCCCCTTGAATACAAAACCTCAGTGCCCCTTGATATGCTGCCCAAAACCTTCAGCATGGCTCTGAAGGAACTTGCTTACTTCACAAAAAAAAAACTCCTGCTGTTCAGCCAGCCTTGCCTGCACATGACAGAGTGCTTAGTTTATACCAACACTTAACCAAACTTTGGAACAGATAATAGCAGAGAAATCAGGCTTGTTACCACACAGTGGAGCTCGGAAAATTTATAGGGTAGACTGGGGGTGGGGGGAGAAGCTCTATTTTAACCTGGGCTCTGAATTGACATTAAAAGTGAAACACTACACCTGCCTCAGAATAAGTCTGACTAATCTTCAGGGTAGATGCATATGAGAAAAGGAAGATTCATTTCCAGATCTTCACAGAAAAAAAAAACAGAGCCCAGAGAAATTGTCCCATACACCACGGACAAGTTCCTCCACAATGAGCTTCTGGAATTAAAAGCAAAAGTTGGAAATTCTAAAAAGTAAGAACCAGAAAAAGCTAGAACCAAAAGTTTTCCTTCCCTGCTGCTTGTGTGTCTTCCCTCTCCTCACCATTATGTAAAGTGCTGGAATACAACATGCTTAGAGCAGTCTCATTCCATCTCTGCAGTCTTCTAAAGGATGCAAGAGCTTTGTCATCAAATCTGTCTTCAAACCATCAGCTAAATATTCTACAATCCATGGCTAACTGCCAAGAGTGAAACAGCATGCCGTATTCTGGATTTGGGACCCTGAAGCTTTAACCAATTATTAACAAAGTCATGAGGATCAGCTCCAATTTTGGAGATGTTGCTGCAGAACATCTGCACCCAAGAGAGCTGTCGCTGCAAACTCCTAGGAGGTAAAACCCCACTGTTGGGAGAGTCAGTTGCAGCAGACTATGAGGAGATAATGAGGTGCAACCCCTTATGGTGTAACTAGGAGGCTGGGCACTATCATGACCCACAGCAAACAAAAATACAGGAGTCAGAGATAAAGGTGGAATCCAGCTGCAAGGAAATATCTGAATTTTCACCACTTTGAAGCACCTTGGCAGGGGAATCTAGGGAAGTGCAGAGCCCTGAGGCTCTCTGTGTTGCAGGGGAAATGAAAACTTCTGACACTGCAACAAGAAATGCAAAATAAAAAAGTATTTTAAGTGTCTAACAAAAAGGAGAAAGTTATCACTGGTCTATACATCCTATCTGAAAAGCTATCTCCCATGCATGGAATAAGAGGAGGATGGTCTCATGTATTTGACAAGTTAAATTAGGAGTGTAATAGTCCTCTCTTTTTTTGCTACATATTAAGCAATGGAAGTGATTAGACTTCGAGATTACCCAGCCCAAGTCCAGAGCAGCAGCTTGTGCACAGCTGTGCCCCCAAGGCATGTTGCATGCAGCCCAGCCCTGTCCTGGCTCTCTGGAGAAGGCAGCAGTCACTCTGAAGGATCTGTCACCATGAATGCTGTTGGAACATGCACTTGTGACGTGTCACCAGTTTTGAATCACCAGAAATGAAAGCTAAAGCAAGCAAACTTCACCGTGTTTACAGAAGAACCCCTTATTACAGAACCTTTGAAACAAAATAACCGCTGGCCAGGGGTTGTATTGTTCCTGGTGGTGTCTCTTGGAGCAAGCATTCAGGTCCCTGTTTCTGTGTCGGTTTAGCACTTCCTGTATTCCCTACAAGGAGCTATGGATGTGCAAATGACAAACGTCAAGTGCCTCTCCTTTTTCCGACTTCCACAAAGCATGTGAATCATCCTGCTAGCCTGCACACACAAAGCCAAAGGGAGTTTGTGCCTGATCTCTCCCTGAAACTTATTTGTGATGGATCATTCTGGGAGTTTTCCCAAAGATTTAGCCACCTCTCCTCTGCCCTCCCCTTGACACATACCTGGTTACACACTGGGAACAACCAAACACCTGAGGGCCTGCCCCATCTCAGAAACACTGCATGTTGTAGAATTTTCAAGTGTCTTCACAGCCTTGCTTGTCAACACATAAGATATAAATCCCAAAACGTTGGGATCAGAGTTTTATATGACCTGTACTTGCTGGCAAGGGCTTGAAACTTGCTACCCAGGAGCTACCAAGACTGGGTAGTAAGTTCTCACCCTCCATTTCTACTTTGACTGACAGCTGTGCCAAGAGAGAATCCTTTTCACTAAACCTAATTGTTCTATTGAAATGCTGCCAGACATCTCCATTACACCCCTGATATGCCAGGGGGAATTAGAGCTTTTATTTGCACTTGCCTGAAAATAGCTCAGGAGAGCATGCCAAGATGGGGATCCTGACATGACTCACAATTTAAAGGAGGCAAGCTATCAGTTATCTTTAAACAGAGCACTGTTCCTCAGTCTTAAGAAAAATAAATGATCTCATGTTGCCAGAAAGGGACAGTTTATTGTAACTACCATTTCAAGGGGATTCCAGACAAGAACAATCTTCTGTGAAGCCCTAAATTACTTGCCCCAAGCACACAAACAGGAGGTATCAGTTGAGATCCCTGTTCAGAAACTTCTTTGGTAAGTAGCTGTTGACTGCTTTTTTGGGTAGACGCAGTCCATTTTCATCTTCTTTTAATGTGACACAGAGAAAAACACCTTTAAAATGGGAACTGCTTCTTATGTTACGAACTATTTGCATGCAGCTGCATTCAATAATGGATTCCACAGCTTTTTTCTTCCCCCCCAGAAAAACTCCATTGAACAAAAGAGACTAGACTGTCCTGTTGCTGACTTGCAAGATGTTTCTTACTGTTTTGGTCCCACTGCAGCAGGTTGATCTTCACTTTGGAAAAGGTACATGGTATGTTCTGCACTTTTCCTGTCCAAAATAGCACACAAAGCACAGCTGCCATTCCAAGGCATTTCCAACAAAACTGAGGCAGGAGGCCAGCTCTCACTTTTAGCAGAGGCAGACCATAGGCAACTCAGCTGAAGCCCTAGGGATGTCTGTGTGCCAGTCAGAACAGATCAGATGCAGCAGAGGAGCAAAGGAATGTAAAAGACAACTTAAACTCAAAATACCTTTCCAAAGCTCTCTGCATCTGCAGCAGAGGTAGGTCTAGAACACAAAGATAGTGGCAGCATGGGGGAGGAATAGGGGAACCAAGGCACATCTGAACACAAAGATGAAAGCAGACAGTGGTCATCTTGAAATAAAACCCCAAAACCTCAGCTGATAAAGGAAACAAGGGAAGAAAAAAACATCCAAAATGATGAAAGCATTTCCAATAGCATGGTTATAAGAATCAGAGGAACTATAACACTACACAAATAATTATTACCATGCCGTTAGAACTACGCTTATGAGGAACATCACACAATGAAGTGGGTGCTTTTGTGAGGAGGTAGAACTAGTATAACAAAAACACCCCAAGCAGCAATAAAAAACCTGCCCTGCAGAGCCAGGGGATGAAGCCCTGGGTGCTGAGAGGAATTGGTTTTGGTGGGGCACATGGAGGCAGTTCCAGGAGGTGTGCAAGTGCCAGTAACACAACTGTTTTCCATGGCTCTGCACATGCTCTCTCTTGCTAGGGAAGCTGGAGAGAACAGAAATACTGAGTGGCCTTGGGTTGACCCAGAGATTAAGCCATGTGCTTCCAAAGGAAATCCATGAACTTGTGCCTGCACAAGGAATTTGCACTAAGTTTTTCCTCCACTCGATACTGCTGTACTTAATGACATGAGCACAAACAGAGCACACATCTGCCTTCTCTTTCAAACTGAGGTTGTCCTTCCTCTTCCCTCACTCTCACTGCAGGCAAGCAATGGACCTCACACAGGCAACAAACCAACACAGAAACCGAGGATGCTGATCTGACTTTTTTCTTCTTCTCTCCCAAAAGCACAGCTAGGAGAGCCTTAAACTTTCTGAAGCACTTTTCTCACACCCACATTAGCCTTTTCTTTCCACATCTTTTCATTAATAAGCACTTTATCACAAAATAATTGGCTTCTGCAAGTCCCTGAAAATGAAACCACTGCAAGGGGTAAACAGATTATTATAATTCCAGTATTAATGAAGTCTGGAAGAAGTCTGAGTTGCTTCAGGGAAGAAACAAGCTTGGTCACTTTGAAACAGAATTTTATCTGATTTGCTGTTCAGCCTTTTCGGGTGGAAAAAAAAAAGATAAATAAAGAGTCCTGCCCATGTGTTGCAGACCATATGCAGCATTTGTTAACATATCACTCTAACCTTCCTCTCCAGCAACAGTAAATTAGCAGTAAGGACTCTGGCCATTTCATTAAATTATTTGAGGAAGAATATTGCATTCCTGCATGACACCATTTCAGCTCTTTAAATACAGCTTCACAAAATGGCAAAGAAATAATGCAGCATGACTTCTGGCTTTACACTCTTCCTTTGCTAATGTTCTGCTGTATATATATGCACACACACACACACCCCCCCCGCCATGTCCTGGAGCAGAACCTCTTTCAGGAATTGAGGGGAATTACCCAACTTGAATCTGCACAAAAATTATTAATTCTGAAATGTATTACTTTCTGTAGCCTTTAAGAGCTATTCAGTAGCTCGTATTCCAAATCAGATTCTCAGTGATAGTGACACTCATTTCCAATTGCCCAACAAGGCCAGATGAAGTATGTTGTCTCTGAGGAACCTTTCACAGCTGAAGACTGTGCCAGCTCTGAGAGCAGACACCTGAAACCACCAGTTTCTCAGGACACCTCTGCAGGAAAACACAGTAGCCCAGGGGAAACAGGCAGGAGATTTTTGAGAGTTTAAAAGGATGTTTAGCAGTATCTGTAAGTCTCATTCTTTATCTCACTGAGTCTTTGAAGCTTTCTCACAGCTTCAGTCAGCCACAGGTAGAAGTGGCACCATCTGCATTACTGCTGCTCTTGAGCCACAGAACAAGTGCTGGCCACCAAGTCCAGGGCTGTGCCCAGAGGGGCAGATCTGCTACACACACATCACCTGCAAGGAGCACACCCTAGAGCAACCTATTTTACCTCTCATGTTCAGCTTTCCACATGGAAGGAGATAGTTTGCTCCAGGCACAATCTCAGGAGTGAAGTAATACCAACAACCTGTGGCCAGACCAGGGTTTGTGTCCAGAACCCTGAAATTAAATGACAAAGTGCCTAAAATCCAGAAAAAATCCTTACCTTAGCACTTAGCTATTTTTTTAAAGCTATGTCCTTCCCCAGATATGAAGAAACAGTTGTTCTGTAGCTCTTCAGACACCATTGTTTCAGCTTTTCTCCCTCATTCAAATAGAAATAATCACAGTACTTATACAGCGACTTCTGCTTCCTTGACCTCGTTACTTCTCTCTGTTCACTCCACTCATCCTGGCTCATGGCACATGACATCTCCCCTGTGTCTCATGGCACTCACCAGAAACCCTTCCTCCAGAACTGATGGATTTTGCTTTATGAACCAAACCTTTGAGTGAGAGTCAGCAGATGCAGCAAGTCAGTTCCCAGTGCCCAAGGCAGTTGCTTTGTCTAGAGATCCTCTACACAAAAATGCCACCACAGACTTGGACCTGAAAACACTTATTTGAACATTAAGAGGTTTTAAATCTATCTGGTATTTGGAGGTCATAGAATTTCAGAGCTTTGGAAGAAATTAGGACAGTAACTGAAAACAGGCAGAATCAATTGGATAGGAGCAAGGAACTTGTTAAACATGGTAAGCAGTAGGAACATGACAAACATGAGCAGTTTGTGATGGGCTTCTCCATGCCTGTGTAACACAAACCAAACAGAGCAAAATTAAAAGGATCCTGTGGAAAGTACTCATGCAAACAGGGTACTGGATGTGCAAATAAAAACAAAGCTACTCTGCTACTGGAAGAAAATACAACAGGGACCTGATTTTTTACACAATTACATACACATTGCCATCAAGCAAAACGTCAGATATTCTTCATGCTTGTCCCACTTCTGCCTTCAGTCCTCAGAATGGCAATGTGCGTCCAGCACAGCCATTAAAAACTGCAGCATTTTGAGTGTCCAGCTGCAACAGCAACCCAGACTGCCCATAAGTTTGTGTAATGTAAAGCACTGTGCAGCAGGTCTGACATGCAGGCAGCATCAGATGCAGACTATGGTGAGACTAGAGCACAGAACTCACAAGGCTTTCCCTGTTAGGAATGCTGTAACCTTCCAACCATGCAGCTCCATGGCTGCTAACAGGTTCTTTTCCCCTTAATAAAAGAGGATGACATGCAGCAAACAGCACTGCTTTTCCAAGTTGAGAGTATGTCTTCATCACATCTCTCTTGAGAATGCTGCTGCTGCCTGAGGCAGGAGAATACAAAAAGGCAGAAATACCCAAAGAATAGGCATAAATTCTCCTACTTAAAACAGTAAAATTAACATTTCCCTGGGAAATAAAAGGTATATCCTTTTCAAGGAGCTGAAGCTTTAGAAATTCTTAGAGCATAGTTTACTACATTCCTACCAGGATCCCAAGGCCAGTCTCTGTTTCCAAGGTTGGTAAGCACAGTCCTTGACTTCCTTATCAGCTGTACATCAGGAATCTACTCATCCCACTTCATCTTCACCAAATCCAGCATCCATATAAGCTTGGCTAGATCTGGAGACTGTCTTGTTCTGGTATTGTATAGTTATCTCAAGATTTTTATAAGCGTGAAGAGGAATATAGGATTGGAAAGAGCTTCACGCTGCAAGTTCTCATCCTTCTTCATTCACTGACCAGCCTCCATGATAACACTATCTGCCTTCTTGATATTCCTGATCTTCTCAATTTTCCTTCTAAATACTATTCACTGATTTTTATTTCCCACCCAAATGATGCTCAGCCTGATTTCAGTCCTCAGTATCAACTCATTTTATGTTGTTTAATCAGCTTTTCTTCACCCTATATCCATCCTATATTCCTCTCCCACACCCGTCTTTGGCAGATTGACCAAAACCAACTCACCTCATCTTCTGCAGGTGAGACTGAGAATTCCCTAGTCACTGAAGTAACTCATTTCTAAACCCATTACAAGATTAGCCAGGGCTTTTTAGAGCATAGGAGGCTAATGGTAGGCTATATTCCAGAAGTTCCTGCATTTCTTGCACAGTGGGGTAAAATTGTCTCTTTCTAATAGTAAGAATAACAGACAGAAACACAAGGACCCTCTGCCAGCCTCTAGCCCAGAAAAGTTCATTGCAATGAGTTCTTAGCAAGATGTTACAATTTGGTCTTATTAAACTTGATGCCATTCTTATTTTACCTATTTAATTCTAAAATATCTGTTTGCAATGCCTCAAAGCTGATCAATTTATTAATACTGGAAACTAATTAAATTAGTCTAGAATATTGTGGTCCTGCAAACAAGCAACACATGGGGGTTTTTTAGCTGCCATACACTGCAAGCCAGTGAATTCACCATACTCTCCTTTAGCTCCACTCTTCTTCTCAGAGAATTTCCAGTCTTGACCAACAGCCATAACTAATATTCAAAACCTGCAATAAGGAGCCACAATGAGGAGCACAGATTTTAATCCTATCCACCCGGTCATGGAGAGAGCTCCTAAAATCGAGGTTAATCCTTCCAATCCTTAGTCAGAAATGAAAGTCTGTGCAATTGCAAGAGTATGCCAGAATTAGATTTGCTTATGGTAAGGATTTGATTAAGCCAAAATTCCAGATCCAAAATAGCTTCAGTTAAAATCACAGTAGTGCATTGCCACTGACAGAGATTAGAATCCAGAAGAGTCATTGTACTGAGACCTAACTCAGAGACCTGCTCTCCACAGGAAATTAATTTGGGACAAATCCCAGACACTGATTTTCAGATAGGAATTTGGTCAAAAAGAGAACAACAACGAAAATCAGCATTTCTCCAAAAGGATAATGACAACTACTGGACTGGAAGGCCAGGAATAAGGCACAGCCTCCAGTTAGGAAGAGGAGAGAAATAAAGACAATTACTGATATTGCAATTTTATGAAGCATATTCTCCACAAACACCCTCAGGGCGATTTTAACTACTTACTATTTGTTACTGTACTCAAAAACATGACATACCCATTAGGTATAAAATATTTATCTCCTATCTATTTGTCTGTATTTGGCAGGGGATTGTTTTTATTTTTAGCAAGCTGAAAGATTACACATGTCAACATGGAACATTTTAAAAATGAAGAAGGCAAGATACCACTCTCCCAGGAGCAATTTCACTTGAAGCTTCACCGTTTGATTAAAGCCTGCACAAATCAGGCTGGATTAAATCAAAGATATAACAAATAGTCTGTATTTGCTGCTGCAAGTCTTCAAACTTGTCTATTGACAATTTATCTCAAGACTGTGAGGATATGAGATCACTTCAAGACCCAGAAAGCCAGCTCTCCCCTTGAGCCTACAAATGCCACGTCTGTGCACTTGAGGAACACATCACGCTGCTCTTACCATGGGAGGCAAAAGCAAACTGGCAGTAAAACTTCCAGTTGCAAACATTTAAGGTCTATAATAACAGAATAATAGAGGCAAATATCTCAGCTGCAGCCTCTATGCCAAGATACCCAGAGGTTTCAAGCTATTGCATAAGCATCTTTCTGTAATCTTTGTTGCTCTAAAGCTGGAAGCTTTTTCTCAGGCAAGGCTCTTTGAAGTTACTTTGGGAACTGGCTCTTTGCAGCTAGAAAAACAAATGATTAAACCAGCTCAATAGGGAGTCAGACTTATTGTACATACTTGATTGGAAGAGAAGGTAAAGGAGGAAGATTTTTTCTTTTTAATACAACACTAAAATGCTTGTTAAGAAGGAAAATATAGCACCATCCCAGCTGAGTCAGAAAAGCTGCTTTAGTAGAGTTTTTAAGTGGGTCAAACATGCAAATGAAACCTTAAAGTGACCTGCTAAGACAAAAATCTAATTACCAGAGTGAAGCTTAAATAGAAAATCAGGTTTAACTTAAGTAAAACCAGGTAGAATGTCAGCAAGACTTTCCACCAGCAGTCCAGTAAGTCATCTGAAAGAGAGGACCCCAAGCACCAGTACAGCCCTTAACATACCAAATCATTCCTTTGGCTAGAGACTGCTCTTCTAAGTAAAATATGCCTTAAGTCTAATGTGTTGCTTGGACTTTCTGCCTCAGATACTAAGGGGCTATGTCTGCATCTTTATGCCTTTTATATAAAGAACATACTAAGCCCCTTATTAAAAAAGCAAAACCCCCTCCATCATCTCTGTACATTGCAGCACTCAAATCTTCAGGGAGAGTGTTTAAGTAGGCATTAAAGGACTAAATATTTAAAGTATTTGCTTACTTTGCATTTCCTCCTAGTCCTTTACTTCACAATGAAATCAATCATGCTGCATGCAGCATCCCACAAGCAGGATTTGTGCTTTCCTTGTGGGACTTGTACATGACCTGAATGCTGTCTTTTCCTAGTAGAAGTATGTTCCTCAGCATGTAGAAATGCCCTTGCTGACCTGGAGGATTGTTTCCTGCATAAATTATTTAACACCAAGGTTTTGCATGCCTATCACTTACTGATCAGACAGTAAAAAAAAAAAAAATAAGGCAGTAGAGAGAGGGTGAGAAATGAGCAAAATTCATTCTTATTCTGGCTTAAGTTTTCCACTGCTTTCAGGCAGTGTCCACTGCACCTTCAATCAGTAGATAGATACTACATTGGAATAAGGATTTCTGAGCTGGATCATTACATTTATTATTGGATAAGTCCCTATTTTAACATCTCCACCTCGTCCCGTGAAGAAGGGAAATCAGGAAACAGCTCCTCTCAAGCCAACAGTCATCTCATAGAAGGAAACACATTTAAACAGGAAGAAAACTTCAGCAAGCACACACAAAAAAAAGCTTGGTTCTCAGTGACCATTAAAGGCACATGTGCTGCAGGTGACACCTGGCTCCCAGATAAACTCCTACATGTTCATTTAAACTTTAATTCAGAGACCATGGGATGTGTTTTTAAGAGAAACTGGGAATCTGAAAACTTGCATATAGTGAGAAGCTGCTGAGCAACTGTTCAGGATATTACAAATGGGAAGAGTTTTATTATTTACACCTGCAGTAACTCTTATGCTATAAAATGGTGATGTAGAGTAAAGAACAAAAAGAGGAAAGCCAAAGGGACTGTAGGCAGAAGCCTGTGTCCCTGAAAAGGTTAGAAGAGGAAAGCATGACAGGGCTCTCAAAATAGTTAAGACAGGATGAGCACATCTGGAAACAACTGTGAAGATTATTTGTTGACTGTAGCCAAGCTGAGGAGGAGGTGGAATCATGTAAACTTGTCTCTGTCCTTCCACAAGTGAGCTTACCCTGCAAAGAGCCAAACCTGTCCTTGTCTGACACTTTCCTATGCTCTGCTCTCTGAAGACATTGCTCATGCTGAAGCTCATGATAGAACCAGTCACTTAGGCAACATCAGCATTTATGTAATTCTCCATCCACCACTTTGCTCTGTGCACAGAACTGCAATCTCAGTAAGTAGAGTACATGCCAGTGAACCTGAGGCTCAGAGTAAGATTTTAAAGCAACAGCAAAAGATCTTCACATACAGGAGAGACAGCAGAATCAGAGCCACCTAACACTGAGGGAAGCAACTGATGTTAATAGATTTTACCTGTCAGTCTGTCCTGTCCTCAAACATTCCAAAGCCCCTAATGGGAAATCTGAATTTCAGATTAATTGACTTGAAAATAAATTAGTAAAGGGAATCATAACTGCATTTCCAAATATCAGTTCCTAAAAATCCAAGGTAGTAGGCACCCCCACAAGGCACCTGAACAGAGTGAACACACATAGATGAAGTGCATCTGTTTCTACAAGTCAAAGAATCATTACAAATTTCCATTTCCTATAGAAATGGATGTGGACATAGAGGGACATCAGCACTGGACACAGAAGCTAGGCAAGTGCATAGCAAAATAAAAGGAGTGGGTTCTATTTAGGAAAGCCTATAGACTGGCTCTGCACCAGAAGTTTTACTAAAGAGAAAAAATAAACAGTAGGAGAATTCTAAATGGCATCAGAAGAGAAACATGCAAGCTCCAATCCATCAGTTTCCAGCTACTCAGCTACAGCCTAGACTCTCAATATTGCACCAGGAAAAGAAAGTGTTCCCCCTGCATGAGTGTGTAAAGCTGGTCATTGAGTGCAGAAGGAATCACTTAAGATAGCAAGAGAACTGCCCAAAATCCCAAGGCCAGGAACCCTGAGGAGATACTGAGATGGAAACTGCTCAGTTTGGAACACTTTTGATTTTCTCATACTTGCATGTTTTCTCATGATGAATTCACAAGCCTTACCACATCCCAGATAGGTACTTCAGAGATCTGATGCCTCTGCCAACACAATTTACCCAGAATTCTTAATTAGCCTCACACACAAAAATATGGCACATAATTTGCCTAGTAATTATGTAACTCTAACTCCTGGAAGCAACTCATTACAGGAATGTCATGCACCTAGAACACATTTTCTTCATTCTATTTTCTGTTTATTCATTTAAAGTGTCATTCCTAACTATAGTGTAAACTGCGTCGAGCTGGAAGGTGGCTATAAACTCCCTGCCCTCTCTTTCCTAGTGGTTCTACATATGCACTGTGTTTGCACTAGACACAAAAATCAATGCAGTGAAAACAAAGCAGTCCCATTGTTAATTCTCGTCATGTGGAGAGGCAAGCTGATCAGCACAAACAAAACTTTGTATCAACAACATTACAGGCAGGAATCTTGAGCCAAGTTAGGACACCTAAAAAAAGGAAAAAGAAAAATTACAACAAAAACCCCAAAACTGTCAAGAAAAGAAAACAAAAGGGAAAGATAAGCAGCTTCCCACCTTGAACAAAAAGCTTTAAGAAATGTCTTGCTCTGAGATGCACAAAAGACAGGACACAAACTTTTCCACACATTGAGGAGAGGGCATGGAGCAAGGCCAGTGCTGGTGGTCTCAGTTGTGCTGCAGCAGGTAACTTGGGACACAAACAGCTCAACCCATCTTCAGTAAAGGCCTGAAAGGAACTTTCCCAAACCTACAATGGAGATATAAAGCCTAAAACACTGACTGAAGAATCATCTGTTAATGAGGCACCTCCCAAAGAGCCTACTTGAAACCTAGATTAAGGGATACAAATCTTTCACACTGAAAGGTGCATGTTCTCAGTCTGAAAGAAACTGCTTTATCCAGGCTACTGAAAGATGGGGGAGCCTGATCCTGCTGAGAAACTGCACTGCCATCAACACACCAAAGCACCAGCACTCCATCCTGGGAAGCAGCTAAAGCAATGTCCTTGAAGAAAAACATTCAAAGCATGAAGCTGACAAGCTTTTGTTCTCTGATCATTGCTCTCCACCTTCAGCAAGGGAAACTAGAAGAAGGCAGGGAGAACCTGTGTGACCAGCAAAAAGAAAACAGACCTAGCTTTCTCAGACCTGATCATGCCTAAATAGGAAACAAAAGATGACTTCCAAAAGAAACAAAGTCATTTTGGAGCTGCATGCAGAATATTAGTGTTTTAATCCAATCTCAAATCTCCAAAGTGATTCTTGGTGGATTACAGCCAAAAGAGACTGCACTTGCACTTTGAATTTGTGCCTGTCCAAACACAGGTTAATCTTGCTAAGCATTCTCTGGACTGTAAATGTATCATCAGACGGAGATGTTCCACTCTTACTTATGCTCTAGAAGTTCTGAACCAGTTTATGATCTCATATGTTGCTGGATTTCCTAGGTCAGTTTTAGTTGAGTCTCTGTGGCTGTTGTGGAGATGAGGGGAGTAGGAATGGATTACACAGACTGCCTAGATATATACATTTATGAATGATATCTTTAATCTGCATGCAAAGTTTAAAGACTCAGGAGCCAAAATCCTACTTACAAATTGGGACTAGAAACTATTGCTTTTTTCAAGAGGTTTAAAATCAATCACAAGTTGCTGAGGGAACCCTGTGTACACCTCAGCCCACCCCAGTAGGCAGCAGTGGACCCCTCAAGCCCAAGTCTCAGCAAGTGCAGACCTTTCTCCAGAGGAATTGTGCTCTTCTCCAAAGGAGAGAGAACTTCTACACCTGAGACCTCCTTCACCTCCCAAACACTCAGTCTTTTGGATCACTTCAGCTTCATGTTTGTCTAAAGTACATGGGAAATTGCTGTTGGGAAAGGCAAAACATGCATATCACAAACTTACAACTGCTGGACACCAGGTAACCTCCACCTGCAACTTGGAATATCCCATGTGCATATCAGGCAACAAGCTAGTATCCCTGGTGCTCCTTCAGCTTTTATGCTACATTTCTTCTACACACATTAATTTCTCTCCAAAAGATTCCCTCTTCTACCCAATCTGATGTGGAGTTCTGGTGTCACACAGAGCCCAGAGACTCAGCTCTGCCCTGACTCAACATAGCAAGTCTCAGGAAGATGTCACCATGGGCCTTCTGGCACAGCTTTGAGGGCAAATACTCAAGAAGAAATGCTTGCTAGCTGCTCTGCATTTACACCAGAGCACAAAACCTGTTCCTAGAAACAATGGGGAGAGCCAAGCATAATGCATGAGCACTGCTGCCCCTCTGGGGCCACCAGGCCCCCAGCTAGGTCTCCATCTTGAGAAGCCAGAGGGGCCCTCAGTTGGAGGGTGAAGATGCAGCATAACTGGAGCTCTGCACTAACAGATTTAAACCATTTTTACAAACTGTGCATCTAGCTGATGCACCTCAATTGCAAGCAGAGTTTTTCTCCTAAGGACGTTAAGTCTAAATCTAATATAAATAGCCAATGATGCTGCTACAGTTTGATTTATTTCGGTGAAGTGCAGAAGAAAAATATCTCAAGGATTTAAACAGACAATATGGTGACAGATGGTGTGGAGACAATCCAGGCTGGGCTCCCTCAGTAAAATCCACACAACTTCATAGCTCCAGGAAAGAGGGGAGGCAAAGGAGGGAGAGGAAGGGGGAGGAGAGAAGAGGGGGGACAAGAGTGCATGCAAAGCTAGCACAAATGACCACAGATTTCTGACAAATAAACACAGTTGTGGACTGTAGAGTTTCTCTACCTTCATCTATATGAAGCTCTTTGTACCTTCACTGATGCAGGCAGATCTACCCCAGATGTCTTACAAGCACATACAGCAAAAATATAAAGAAATTCTTCAAATTAAATTGCTAGTTCAAATAAGTGACACATAAACAACTGTTAAACTGTGTTCAAATAAACTAAGATACTCTCCAAAATAATTCATAAATGAAACATGAAAAGTCTGTTTGACATGATATCAAGGCCTTTCTGTTCTGTTCACTGCATAATTTTATTAGGATGAATATTTTCAGGTATGTTCTTGGGATATATTCTGATTGCCAGAAATGCCTTCTCTGTTTTACCATGGACCACAGTTATTTTGTGTTTTGTTAAAGGGAATCATTTTGGATTTTATATTCAAGAATGTCCTGGGGAAACAAATTCCAAAGATGCCACCAGGAATATCTGCAAGCAGGAAAATTATGCTGGAGGTGTGATGTCCTACTTTTACTGCTCAGGATCTGCTGCCTTATAATTATCTATAGGTAGGCAATAGATTGGAGAGATGGCGTGGATGATCTACAACAGTGATTTACTACCAGCATGAAAATGTTGTTGCTCAAAAGAAAGAAAGACACTTTTGTATTTGTATTTTCAAGATCAGGAATAACAGTTTGAAAAGAAAGAAAAGAGTATCTTTGAGGTGAAAGTATGTTGCTCTTACTGCATATGGCTACAACCAAGCCAAATACTCCTCTCTCCTAAATAAGAGGAGTTTCTAGAATCCCACCCTGCACCCCAGGCTCAGCTGCAGCTGCAATTCAAGCAAGCTAAAAAAAGCTAAATAGAAACTTATCCACACCTGAGCTACATCAAAAAAAAAAATCAAGCAAACTCTAGATGATTGCAGTTTCCTATGATCTGCTTATTCTTTTCAGAAACTCCCAGTCTCTTCAAAACTATCTTCCTTCTACTTAGGATAACTAAACCAAATATCCCTCCCTTCAACTCCACAAGAGCCACGAGTTGAAGCCTACTCTCAGTGTTCCAGAAAATCCTCCATGACCTCCTTTACTGAATTAAGATAGAAACATTTTGGTGGACAAGGGAATGAGGAATGCCATAATCACCTCAAATTGCTCAAGAAAAGAGGGACTGAGAGATAGAAAGCAAGGCTCATGTCGTTGACAACCTGCTCCTCTGAGTTCTGAGGCACAGCTCAAAGCAGCAAATGCTGCAGCTCTTGCTGGTAAAGCTTTACTTGCTCGAATGACAGGACAAGAAGTCATGTAAACCTGCATGCTGCATCATCACCACCTCACACTGCCAGAGCACTGCCTCCTCTTGAAGAAAAGCACAAGATGCTGTGTCCCCACAATCCATTTACCTCAGGAAGACATTTTAAGCATTTCAGCTAGTTTTAACCTTTTAATAACTGATTATGGCACATGTGCATAGAAGGTATGATGCCAGGTTATGAGCCTGGCTCTCAAAATCACTACATATCTGCAAGACAATTGTCTTTCCTTTAAATACCTATATAGACAGACTTCTATGGATACAGCCAAGGGAACAGATTTGCAAAAGGAGGTCAGTGCTAGTTTTTTATTGCAGTTCAAAATAAAAATGAGAATAACTGAAAGTTAAGCTTCCCATAGTAGCATTAGTACAGCTAGAAGGAAAGAAAGTCAAATTCCATTCCTTCTTCAAAGGAGGAAGAAGTTGGAAGTATTGCATGCAATGGAATAGTGCAAGCTACTGTATCTGGACCTGAAACAACAGCTACATGAATGCAGGTATTTGTGCACTAAAGCACTGATTAAACTACAGATTAATCTTCTTTTGCAGTACCAATCAGAGCTGAAGTTGATATTGTGCACAGGAATAGTGCCACACACATGCTCATACCACTGCACTGTGAGGACACATGGCAAAGAAGTTGTAGGGTGTACAGGGGAGCCTTAAGAGCACCATACAAAGTCATATACAGCTCAGGGAGTGTGAGCTCTCAGTACTAGAGCCGGGAGCCTGGCTCTGCTCTGATCACAGCTACAAGGCTGGCCTCAGAGTTCTGGTTTGCACAAGCACGGTATGGATTCTGTATCTCAGGAATGAGGAAAACCAGGGCAATTCCAGCCATGTCTATAATGAGCTGAGAATTACAATTAAGGCAAACATCTGCAAGTATTTTGGTAAAATAACTGGAAAACGACCCTCAAAAGAAAGAATGAGATTTCAAAGTACAGCTTCGCTCACTCCTTAGTCACAGTTAGAAGTCTCAAATATCCCAGCAGCACTGTAGGATGGAGGGGGGGGGGGGACGGACAGCGGCAGAGTTGAACGTGAGCCAGCAGTGCACCCTTCCGGTGGCAGAGCCTCGCCAGGCTGCAGCAGCAGCAGCACAGCCAGCTGCTTGCAGGGGGTTAGCCCCCTCTGGTACTCGTGAGGCCACCTCTGCAGCCCTCTGTCCGGTTTTGGGTTCCCCCGTACGAAAGACACCTGAGCGAGGCCAAAGGACTGGAGTGCAGGAGGTACAAGAAAAGGCTGAGGGAACTCAACTCTTCCCCTAGGAAAGAGAGGGGTGAGGACAGGTACAGTTGCAGCCTACAGCTACAGAGACAGAGCTGCCCTCAGAGACTCACAGCAGAAGAACAAGAGCCTGTGGCCATGGTACAGAGGGAAATTCTAATGCGATTTAATGAAAATATTTGCACCATAAGAAAAATTACTGGAACAGTCTGCCCAGAGAGGCTGTGGTATCTACATCCATGGAGATACTCAACACTTGACTGGCCAGTCTGATCTGACTTTGATATTAGCTCCTCACTGAGCTAGGGATGTGTTAGACAACCTCCAGTGATGCCTTCTAACAGAAATTGCTGTATAGTTCTATGTTGACTATTTTAGAGGAGGATGGGGGTAAAAAAAGGAAAGCTGAAGGTGGTAGTAGATGCAAAAGGGGTTTTATACTAAACAGTTAAAAGTTTTTGTTGCCAACATTATCAGCAGAAAAAAAACAATGAAAACTAATCATTTAAGCACATGTAGTACTTATTTTTTTAGAAAACCAAAGATTTATTTTGCATAGCATTTGCAGACATGTTTCAAGAGGGATCACTTTGTAAACAGCCCTGCTAGAAAATCGCCCTCACCTGTAGTGCTGTTTGGCTATGCATTATAACTGGCAGTGCTTCCACAGCAATAGAATACTTCAACTCTTTCAGGTTTCTGAGAAGTTAGACTTGATTATGCAATTTGTAAAAGCAGTAGGGTTCAAAGATACTAAGTATTCCTGTACATTTGTAATGTATAATGGCTTTTTCCCCTACTTGTGAAAGAAACAAATCTTCTACCGTCACAAAACTAACCATGATCTGTTTCAGGGAAAAGTATCACAAATATTATCATTATAATAGCATGTGGTGAAACAAATGTAACCAAGTTTGATAGCATGTGGTGAAACAAATGTAACTAAGTTTGAAACCAAATGCTCAACTCAGGAAACAGTTTCTAAGTAATGTTTGGTTTGAGATCCCTCAAATGTCAACAGATAGAAGATGAATAAACAGCCAGTCTGTCTTCAGCATCCTCCAGGGGATGCTGGTGCACAGCAGGTTAGCACAGATGCCCCAGACAGTTCTCATCTTGTTTCAGTGGACTAGCCCATATCTGAATATGTTTTAAGTCTGGTGGAACTGGGGACTAAAGCCAAAGAGCAGAAGAGTTCCTGCCAAGAGCAAGTGATAAGATCAGCACTGCCCAAAGGGTATCTCTACAGCACAGCTGGGATCAGGTAGGTACCATGCATCCTTAAATGTCACTTTGCTTTACTGGTAGGGTTTGGACTGCAGATGTCAGGTGAAAGCAGATCAGCTAGGTTCAGAAAACTTCCAGTTTTGTTGGCTTCACATGCCTGTTAATTTTCATAGTGTACATCAAGCACCATTGTCTGCACCAGCTGAAGAGAGAATTTTGACCAAGCAGAGTAGAGGCAGCTGGGCCAGTGGAGGGGGCAATCTAAATTACACACCCTTCACAGCTGATATTTGCACAGGGACTCAAGTACTCCAAAACCTGCATCTCCTGCCTCAGTCACTGCATACTCCAAATGTGGGTATCTCATATTTAGAAACCTGGAGCAAACTTCACTAAAGAGGTGGCTCTTGATACTACACATTTGCATAGTATTTATTAGCCATAGAGAATATAGTAAGTTTATCTCCTCTGAGCCATTCCAGCAAAGTCTTCAGCAGTATAGAGCATTAGAGATGACTTCTCCTGTCCATGCCCAGTTTAGTTCATCTTTAGGACAGTTAAGCATCATACAACAACCACCTGGCACAGAATTCACTGTACTGGTGTGCTGCCTTTGGGTCAGCCACGCTGGGTAGACTACAACCAACCAAACACTACACACACACATTCTGAAGTAAAAGTCATCTAAAACAATACCAGAATAATGCTACTGAGGAGGAAAATCTGTCAGAGCCACACAATAAGGACATAAATGAAATGGCCTTATTAGAGTGCCAGAAAATTACATCTACAAAGAAGGAGGGTGATCAAGCACCTATTTCGTATCCAGCCATCTCAATGCATGAGACAGAAGAGGAGACTTT
Organism: Galbula dea; assembly: GCA_013399015.1. NCBI lineage: Eukaryota > Metazoa > Chordata > Aves > Piciformes > Galbulidae > Galbula > Galbula dea. The sequence continues at coordinate 1,568,812 of VWZX01008711.1, read as the reverse complement.
GAACACTAGTCAGCTTCATGATTTAGCCAATACTCATGTTTCAGCTAAAATCCTGACTGACTTGGAAGACAGATTTTACATTTACAGTCCTTCTCCCTCAGACTTCATCTCCTCTGCCTTTATGACAGCACTGTGAATCTCACCTTCAACTCTCAAGAATTCATTCCTAAACGAATGGTTGATTTAGTGACACGTGCAAGTCTCACCACTGTGATGTTCCAAACCCAGTTGCAAGACATTGTAAAAAGCCAAGTGAAAAATTAAAGCAATTTCGGTTACATGAACAAACAATTCCTTCAGACAAGCCAAGCTCTGCTAGATTGTCTCAACACACAAAAGAAGAACCAGCACAACAGTGCTTTATTAGTGAAGTGTGATAACCTCCAAAATTAAAGACAAGGATATACTAAGGACAACAGCAGCATACAAAGGAAATGGTATTAACTTACTAAGAAAAAAAACACACAGTATTTTTCTGGAAGCTCCTTCATAAGTGAAAAACCAGATCTGTATCAGTAACATCCTGTACCTGCTACCGAGCATGAAGTTGATTCTGCAAGGATTTCTGCCAGTGTTTCATCACCCAGCACTGGCTGGGATCTTCAAATGTTCCTATGCTGGCATAGAAGGTTGGGTGAAATATATGTCATATAAAATTCCCAAATATACATAAAGCCAACTTTATAAAGATGGGTAAATCTCTACAGTAGTTTAAAAGCATATGGCACAATGGTCACTGCACTTACCCTAAAGATAGCAGCATTGACTGCAATGATCTTTCCAGCTAAATCAAGATGTCAAAGCCGCTGTTAAAGAAGCTCTGCCATAACTCATCACTTACTGTCCTCCCCTTGTACGACTCCAGTTTTACAGGAAGGCCACTCAGAATATCAAGACAGGCAGATCTCCTTATCCCAGGGAAAAAAAAAGTTTTTCCCAGAGGCGTAAAGTTTCAAAAGGTCAAAGCTGATTCCTCAATTGTAACTAATCATTGCATCTTCCACCCCCATGTTCCAAAACAACATATCTGGTTACTTCATTTTAGATTGATTCGGGGACCTTTTTGCTACTGAAGTACTAGTCAAAAGCCACTTACAAGAAATAACAATTATGTAATGAATAAGGAACCCTGAAGAATAGAAATATTAGCAAATCAGTTACAAGTAACATTGAAAAGCCTGTATATTTTTCTTTTTTAAAGTATACAAACACAATCAAAAGCATCCCTTCTTAACTGCTTGTAGAGCTTACTCATGACAGAGACCAACACCATGAGGTTCCTTAAACTAGCAAAAGCTGTTAATAATTTTCTTACCTTGTCTGCCATTATCATGGAGGCCCCACCGTGAATCCCAAGGATAGGAATAGAAGTCTGAGATGAAATAAAATCCAAAATCTGAGCTACTGCCTCCTGATCAGTATCATCTCCAAAAACCACTCCATGGATCTTTGTGCCTGACATCAAGTCACAAACATGTGTTATGATGCTCTTAGGGTCAGTCTGGTTCACCAAAAGGGTCACTACATTGACATCAACAGTCAGGTCTGCTGACATTTCCCTGGTCCAGAGAGCTCTGATATCTCTCTCTGTGATATACTTGGTCCTTCCCAGAATCACTGCAATGTTCAGGATGGGATAACTTTTCTCTGCTCCACGAACAAGATCCAAAGGCGCCAGAAGAGCTTGGAGTACCAGGAGAGCACAGCCAATTTTCCTCATCTTTGCCAGCTTTATCCCCTGTAAAAGCGATCACATTGTATGAGAAACACAGCAGAGATGAAAAAGAGATATACTGTATATCTCTAGTGAAGGTTTTAAGCAGAAAGATTCTGGACACAATAGAAACTTTAGCAGCTTTTTAGAACCCATTCTTCACCTTAGTTTCAACTCAAGCCCTTCATGTCCCCTCAGAAAGCTGGCTTGCCAATGACAATATTACTATCGGTCTCCTGCAAGCAAGGCAAAAAAAGGTAGCACAAGTTCAGAGGAAAGATCCATTAAAATTCTTCCTGGATGGCAAACAAAATTAGAATGACTGACATCATTAAAAAAATACATTATCATCCTTCTCTTTAACCTTGCCATCCTAAACCAGGGAAAACACATAAATCAATTTTCCTTTGTTCTGAATGTCTATTTAAAATTTAGTCACAAACTATAACAGAAAGAGGTGCTGTAGCTCAAAGTGAGCCAAAGGTCTGCTGGAAACCCCACTCCATAAACCATCCAGCTCACAGCATTCCAGAACCATGCTGGTTTCTTTCTGAAGATCTCTCCTAGACAGCTGCTGCTCAGGCAAAGTCTACTGCATTTCTGGAACAGATTCAGAAGCACGGTGTGCTATCTTAATTCTTCTCCCTCCTCTTACGTGGCATTCACTTGAGCATCTCAGAACTGCTGATCTCAGACACAAAGTTGTCACTGGTGTTGAAGGGGAGGGTGTTCCAAAAATGAGCATCACTGCATTGGTTTACTTCATGTCTTCACTGAATCTCTGTAGGGGGCTGAATATAGACAGAGTAGGACGGGGAGAGAGATGAGCCATAGAAGTGATCTGAACTATCTGAAGGAGGGAGAAGAGGGAGAGCAGATCTTACTCTGCAAGATCTCCTCCTGTTTCCGTGCCCTGGGGGATCTCCACCCCCAGAACTCCTTCTCTCCTCTAGCTTCAAGAAGGGAGGCCCTGTGCCACACGAAGCCAAGCTTGTTGCACAGCATCAGGCAGAACACCCCAGCGGGGCTGTCCAACCAGGCTGCCCTCTGTCACATCTGCCCTCTCCACCTGCCGGCCCTATCCCCGGCGGTAACCGGACTCGGCAAGGCGAGGGCTTGCCGCATCGCCATCTCCTTTCGGGGCAGACGAGCCGACTAGCGCTTGAGAGACCATTCCACTGCCCCAGCGGTACCACCGCTTCCTCAGGCGGTGCGCTGGGGACAGACTCCCACCGCCGCAGCACCAGAGGCGGCACTGAACGAACCCAACCTCCCGCGGACACGAGGCCGCTTCGGCTCCCCCCAGGCCCCATGACACGGTAAGGGCGGTGCGGTTGCCGTGCACGGCCGCGCTCTGCCCCCGCGGGCACAGCTCCCTCCGGAGCGGGACCCAGCTGCGGGAGCCCGGCTGCCCGCACCGAGAGCCACCCTGGGCCCGCGGCGCGAGCGCGCCCCCTGGCGGCCTCGGGGCGCCATCGCACGTACCCAGCGCCTCAGGAGACGGAGCGGCGGCGGGCGCCGGTGATGATGGTGGTGCCGGTGATGGTGGTGCCGGAGCCGGTGATGGTGCAGGGCATACCGCGGCCGCGGGCATGTCGCGCCCCTCGGTGCCCGGGCTCAGGGGTGGCCTCCGCACCGCTGGCCGCACGCGTGATTCCCGCCGCAGCCTGCGAGCGACATCGCATCCCGGGAGAGAGGCTACCGGGAGAGGAACACAGGCAAAGGGGGGCTGGGGACGGGACGGGACAACGGGGGGAAAAGAGAAGACGATGAGAAAGCCGTTAGTCAGGCTGCAGGTTTGGCAGGGGAAATAATGTATTTCAATCTCTCCTGGTACGCGAACCGAAATAAAGTGACTAGACTCAAAAGTTCCTCCCCCACCCTTCACTCAGAAATGAATTTGAGCTTTTTCCTAACAGCAGCGCCCGCGAGCTCGGAGTCATCCGGGAAACGTCCCTCATCCTATCCAGGTCAGGAAAACCCTGGGCTCCCAACTGCCCATTTGCTTCCACGAGAAATACACGGGTTTGGGCTCTAAAGGAAGAGATATCCACCCTGGAAAGAGCAGCCAGAAGCAAACTAATTCACACGATCAAGGATAGGAGTTTTCTTGACAGGTTCAAAACAAGCGCAATCTGGAAAACAGCTAATGGGTGTGGGATAAAGCTCTTTTTGATCTTGTAACGGAACAGATTCACTCTCAATTTATCATAAACAAACCCAGGGAGACACACTATAGCAGATCTCTCCACAAAGAAAACCACAAACTCGAATTGCTTTGATTTTTCATTCACTATTTCCAGTAAATATGCATAAAGATACTCCTCCAAGCAACCCCCGTTCAATGTAGGACGCTGGCGCGTCAGGCAAAGCCCAGCGGCATTCCCTGGCTGCTCCTCGGGGCTGGTACAAACTAGGAGCCAAGCATCGACCCCGAGAGTCCGCACCGCTCACATCCCCGCGCGGCACCCGCTGCCTCCCAGTCCCTTCCCAAAGGTCGTGCTCGCCAGACAGGCAATACTTACTGCATTCTCCCTCCACATAGTTCCAGTTTAAAGATCCTCAAAGTCATTTCAGTAGATTCCTTTGCGAACGACGGAGTGGAAAATAGGTCCCTTAATGCCTGGATTTCATCCTGCAACTTGTTCTCACCGCAGTAAACAGAAGCCCAGCAGCTCTTCATCGCTTGAAATCCCGCATGATCAAGTTTTAGCAGAGCCACTGCAACCAGGATTTGCTCTTTACTTTCGGAAGGAGGCATTTAAGCCTCTTCATTTTATTCTTCCTCTCCCCCACCCCCCCACCCCGCCCTCGTTTAAGGTGCAGTTGCAATATTGCTGCAGCAGTTCTCCAGGAGGGCAGCCCCGGAGCTCCCGCGTTCCTCTCAGTATCTCTCTCTCTCTCTCAAGCGGCAGGGACTGGCAGCGCCGCTTCCGAAGGGGCTGCGGGAGACACCAGCCAGCCGCCGCGCGGGGCCGCCTGGATGCGATCCGGAATCCGCTCCGCACCCCACCGCTCTCCGCTCCGCACGGCACCGCTCCGCCGTCCCCCGCACCTCACCGCCGCCCCCCGTCCCCTGCACGACACTGCTTCCTCCCGCTCCCCTCCGCCGCCCCCCGCAGGGTCGCAGCGCAGAGGCCTTGTCACCCCGAGAGCGGTCGCTGATAGTTTGAGGCTCCCCTCACCCCCTCCCCGTTCTGCTGCCACCAGCAGCAGCAAATGAGTCAGAGCCAGGCACTCGGGGAAGGGGGAGTCAGCTCCGGGAGGGCAGTGCAAACGGCAGGTTTGGGGCAGACCAGTGGCGATCTTGAGCAGTCTTCGCACGTTGACAGCCCCAGCCAAAGGCTGGTAGCTGGGAAACCCCCCGAGTGTTCCCCCTTCCCTTGACGCAGGGGCTGTCAAACAGAAATCCCTGCCCTGGGGCTTAGGGGAATGAATATTGAGCAGCAGCTTCCACACTAAAAGCAGCCCTAAAAGCTCCAGACCGCAGCCAAATGGCATAAAAATGCTCTGTAGAAGTTGGCTGCATCTGGGCATCCCCACAGCTCCATCCCCCATTTCAAAGCATTGTGCCTGTTTCTCCATCTCCCACTCAACCAACACAGCCCTGGTGTCAGACCCATCTTGCTGCTGAGCAGCTCTTTCCTCCTTGCCCAGGCCACACGCCACCACTACCTCCCTCCACTGCACATTACTACACCTCCTCACTCGCTCCATCACTCTTCTGCTTTTCCCTTTCCACCACCCTGCCCCAGCTCCCATAACTTATTCGGTTTTGCACGACTAAATAAACCAGCTAACAACCACATCAGTGATGTCCTCTGTTGTGCTCCATCCTTTAGAGTCGTATCTATTTCTATATATAACAGATCCATAGGAGTGCTACTAATCTCATTTTAGACATACTTCAGCATTATTGCAAACATTTTTCCTCAATTACTTTTTTAAAAGCTGGCAAAATATCACATTAAAACTTAGCCCAAATCAATTCACAAATAAGAACTGAAACATTTTCAAAGTTTGCCCAAACCCCTTGGGGTCAGTCTGGGCAGTACCTACACAGCCTTCCCAAATTCAAGCAGATTCCTTCCTACAGAGTTGAGTAACTGCAGCAGAATTAGACTGTTCCTTAAATAGACACCCCTAGCCCATTTCTAGGTATGTTTGCACTCTAAGATTAAAGAGAAGAGCTGTAAACATGGTAAGAAAGAAACTTCACACAGGAGAAACAAGAAAGCAAAATTTGCATTTGTCTAACTTACCCTTGTAATTTGTGTGTAAAAAGGCAATGCTTATTTCAAAAGCAATGTAACAAAGACTTGGGAGACTAAGTTACAAGTTTAATATTTTCGTGGAGAATATTTATTCTGACAGGCATAAGGATTGATACCTCAGTGATTGCCTTCTCCACACAAACAGCTGCACACTTACTTAAGAAGCTACAACATAACTTCAAGAAGTTTATGATCCTGCACTTCTGAGGATATTTTCTTGCTGGGGTTTCCCTACCTCCTGCCTGCTACATAAACCTTCATTTCAAGAGCAGAAACTTTCCTCTTACTCATGCCCTTCCAAAGAACAGTAAATTATGCAAAGGTTTCCCTTTCCTGAACACAGCCTGTTGCAGAGCACACTTGTCAAGAGGAAGAAGTAGCCAAAGGATCAGGTACAAGAACTGTTTCCAGAGGAGGCACTGTGGTCTAATGGGCTGGCACAAGGTGGATTTCTGTCTCTATTGCTGCCTCATTACTGACACTGTCTTATTTTCTCTCCATTTGCTTGACTTCACCAGCTGTAAAATCCTCACCTCAGACACATTAAACAGCCAAATGCAAAGGCAGGTTTAACCCCCAGATTCAGAAAAACCCTTCTACCATTTTCCTCTTGCTCTTAGAGCAGTGTTAAGTAAGGTTAAGTACAGTCACCCTTTTGAAGAAGAACTTGCTCTCAATTCAATGACACCAAAGTTAGCAAAAGCATTGGAACACATCAGATAGCAACTCATTGCCATTCTATGTTCAAATAGAGGTACTCTTCATTGCAAAAGATTAAGCCTGGATTCAAGAGACCTCTAAACCAAATTGCAGATCTACTCAGTAATCCTTGCTACATGGAAACACCATTACACAGGACTTCATATGCTTTGTGAAACAAAATACTAATGAGATTACATGTAACTGCTTAGGTTAAGAGAGAGACTGGAATGCATTCCAACCTCTGACATGTTTTTAGTTCCAGCAATAAACCCCTCTCACCTTTTCTGTAACCAGTAAAAACATATTTACATTCATCTTATCTACCACAAATATCTGAATTTCATCTACCCTAAGAAAACTCTTCAGCAAGAATCAAGAGACATTGATGCAAAGTCATTTTTTGACTGATATGAACCCACTTGACTCAATAAAAAAATTAATGTCTAGCAAACAAGGATACAGTAACAAAAACTTACTCTTGGGCTGGCAGCAAAGGTACATACACAATAGGTAAATTCAAAGTAAAAATGGGAAAGAACTCAATTGTTTTCAAACTTACTAAAACATTTGGTCACAGATGGCCCCCTTATTGAAAACTGGCTTAGCTCCTCATTTGGCAGTGTCCTTTCTTGCACAATTTACCAAGTCATGCATGAAATGATGGCCTTAAGCTACTCTCAGTTTTGCAAAGGACATGAGCTGGCTGCCACATAAAAAAAAAGGAAGCAACATCACTGAAAGGAGCTTGAGGCTGTTACAGCATTTCAGCTTCTCTGCAAACAACCCCCAACAGGGAAGGAACACCCAAGGGATAGTTCAGCCAGAGTTCCTCCTTCCCACTTCACCTCTGATTATCAGTGTTATTTGAGATTCACCAGGATTGTGTCAAAACCTTGTACAGGATTAGTCTTAAGCTACGTGGTTCCCAAGAGGAATTCTCTTTCTCTGGGAAATCACTGAATTAGTCAAATCTAACTCTGAGTGTCAAACCACAATTTCATCATGAACTCCTTTAATTAAAGATGCTCTATTAACAAAGAAATCTGTGTCACAGCAAAACAGCCCTGTGAAGACTGTGTCACTAACAATCCCACTACAAATCCAACAGCCTGCACAAGGTCTGGGCTTCAGGGGGTCAAGTGTGAACACCTAGTTTAAGGCTGCTTCTCTTTTTCCCCTCCCTGCTCTCCTCCCCATCAGAAGTTGTGAAATACCAGTATATTTCTAATAAAAACCTCCTAGGAACACCCCAGATCACTGCCCAGCCAGTACAGCTTGTTCATGAATACCTGGAACAGCAGAGGAGCAGTCAAAAATTGCCATTATTTATTTAGGGCCAAAATATGATCTCCTAATCTTCACTGAATTCAGTAGAAGTGACAAGCCTTTATGAATCAGAATTTTAAAACACACTATTTTAAGTCTTCTTTTCACACATTCCCTGAACCATACAAATCTGTCTCTTCTGTATCTATTTCTGGACAGCATGATGCTATCCTAGCCAAGCAGTTACTAGCTTGTATTAGTCTATCCAAAGGATGCTCAGATTCTTGAGGTATGCAGTGACAGGAGTAGTTTTGCCCTTGCCTCACATGGAACATTCTGTCTCTCCACATTTGTGACTGTCTACACTTATAAAGATTTCTTACACCTAGAAGAGCCCCTAGGTACATAGCTGATGTGTATTTTTTTAAAGTTTTACCAAAGATTTGGTTTAAGTCAGAGTTTGCTATCATTCTGCTCTTTTGAGGAACCACTCCATGGTTCCAAAGCCCTTGGCTAAGGACACAGGCATTAGGCATCCAAGGAGCTGGAGAAACTCATTAAATTTGAAAACATCAGGAAAATACCTTAAGAATCTTGGAGAGGTGAGCTGCTAGTCTCACCAAGGTTAGGGTTACTTGCAAAACAAACATTCATGGAATATTCTGAAGTTTATTTCACTTAAAGTTCGACTCAACACAAAGAAAATTACTACTTCTGAGAGGCAGCAGCAACCCCTCACACACTGTTCATGGTGGTACTTTCTCTGCTAGAAGAAAGCTGTGCTGAGTGGGAAGCACCAAGAAGCCTACAGTGCATCTGCTTCTCAGTGCTTCACTAAGCAAATTCTTGCTTGGGGAGCTGAGATTTTCTAAATCCAGAAAACCAAATTTAGTAAAGGTCAATGGAAGCTTCTTATCAACACAAGGTTACCTCGGCTCTAGCTGGAAGATATTTTTAAGATGAGTAGTATTTTGGTCCTTGCATCCAACCCGTTTCTCAATTGTAGGCACTAGCTCTATTAAAGCTAGGTGCTAAAGGCTTATGAGACATCTGAGCCAGTAGGAAGAGATCCAAGATAGAAAAATCCCCCTTGGACTTAAATTACAGTTCCACATGATGACTCAGAGCCTTCTGTTACCTATTTTTGCCATACATGTTATGTGGCTCTTGTTCATATACAGGAATGCTATTGAGCCACTTGAATATTAGTTTTCTTTCAAGTGTAATTGTCCTGGTTATTCCAGGTTTTGCATTTAGTCTGCTCTTTCTCAGTCTGAGTAGCCCCATTCCTTGATTCCTATAGAAATGAACCCTCTTGCTTTTCCCTGCCTAAGGAGAGTCCTGGGCTGCAGTGCTTTCCACACCAACTCTGATTATTAGTAGATCTAATTAGTTTTGTTCTATTGCATTTTCAAATCTTGTGTGGCTTAATCTCACTGGTGGGAACAAAGAATAAGGCAAAGGGGCTTTAAATTAAAACAAATATTAAAACATTTGTCTCTTACCTAAAATGCAGTTTTAGTTTACCCAGATGACCACATTTCTGGAATTGATATCCAAATCAATCACTCCTACAGTGCTGGAATCTTCTCCCAGGAAAAGCAAATGCTATTTTGTCTCACTGAGAGTAGCTCTTCAGACTGAAAGAAGTGGCTTCTGTTTCTTGTGTCAGGAGAGGTCAAGTTGGATGGAAGAAGGAAGGATTCAAGGAATTTTTCAGATTGTTAAAAATAACAGGAATTGTCTGCTCTCTTGCCTACCTGCAGGGTAACACATGGATCTAGCCCTGAGGCGTAGGCATGGCTTTTGCTTGTCATGGTCTCTACACTATCAAAAGTTAGAGGTTGAAACAGGCCTTTTCCCAGAAAAGTTACTGTTGACAATCCTGTTCTTTCTTCCTGCTCTAAGGGGACAAAAGATGGTAATTCATTCCTGTGTGAACTCTGCAGAGAGAGGTCAAGGGCTGCACTGGCTCATTTCTAGCTTTTATATGTCATTACTTCTAAACTTGGATGGTCACACTATTGCTGTCAACACTTGACTGGAGAAGGGAAGCTCCTAGTCCTCCAGTTCTACATTCCTCTGAAAAAGAAGTCAAGTTCAGAGGCTGAGTTTTATGTGAATCCTGTACTTGGGAACCCCAGTTACACCAGGGAGGATACCACTGACCCCAGACTTTGCTTGCAATATTGCTACCGATTTTTCCCAGCTGGGTCAGTAATCGAGACAGTTCTGTTCACATGGAATGATGTAAATCACTTGCACAGATTGGTGTGGTTTTGTTGTTCTCCTGTCTGACACAGACACCCAAATGTATTTCATCTTTAAAATACACATAGGTGCATCCTTTCTGATAAACTTTATTTCAACAGCCATTATGGCAGGCAAGCACTGAAAGGAAGACAAATGCATCTTTTTCCCAATAAGGAGCCTTCTGTAACTTACTGGAGTGACTTCATGATCTTGAGCTCATTATAGCAACACAAGTGGATATGAATGAAACCCTTGCTTACATTACTGACACTCTAAATTGAGCTCAACCACTCTTTGAAATACCACCTGCTAAACAACAGCACTGACACATCAACAGAAATATTCATGTTCTTTAAACTCATGAGAGAGGCCCACCTGTGTGCTCAAGTATATATTTTGAACTGTAAATACCCTCAGCTTTGCTTTCCCTAGCTATCCCTATAGTGTGCACAAATTCAATCACATCAAAATACCTGCAGGGCTGGGGTTGGGTTTTTTTAGGTAGCAATTACATAGGCAGAATCATCTAGACAAATACAAACATCTGAAGTTATTTCACTAACCTGTTGAAAAAAAATGGTCCCAGACCTGTTTTCTGCAATTAATATACAACTGCTTAATTTTTATAAGGCAATTAACTGGAATCTTATTTGGCAGATCCTTGCCTGCTATCTACTTCACACAACTATTTCTGTTCCCAGCAGTCCTTTCTATAGCATGGATTCTAAAATAACTCTGATAGATGGAGGAACAAGAATACTTTTCTAGTTTAAGCCTGCCAGATCTTATTTTTCATCTGCAAAAATTAGACAGATTTCTTACTTTGGTTTTAGCCAGAAAGCTAAAAGGCTGTAAGATAACCGAAAAGATAAGACTTTCCTCTTAAACCTTCTTCCTAAGAGGGGAACAATCATCTCTTTCAAGGTGCAGAACACCAGGCAAGGGATCATGAGCTACTCCATGTGTATTCAACTTCTGTTGTGCTTATCCTTACATACTTCTTAAACTCCCATATCAAAATCCACAGAGTATGTGAGTACTTGCATGAGAAATAGCTTCTGCAGTATCCCAAGTTAAAGATATTTAATATAAACCAGCTATATTCTCATAGAAATTTCAAAACACACTGGGTTTATATTCATTCCTATACAAGTATTAAAGTAGTAACTGCTTGACCTCACTGATCTATCTCACAGTTGTCCTAGCCCATCACAAGTTCCAAGTTCTCCTTGATACAAATTTGAAAAAGTTTAAACATTGTCCTTTTTATTAAAGGGGTAATCAGAAATTTCTTCTCCCAAAGGCAAGTGGCTAATCCTCTACAAGCCCAGTAGGTATTTTACTGAGAAACTTCACCAAGGGCACTGCTGCTGAAAGAAATTGTTCCCCTTATACTTCTTGTATTTTAAATTGGTTTGGGTGTGTCCCCACAGAAGAGGTCTATGAGCCATAACAACCTGACATACCACTTAGAATGAGGTCTGGCCTGATTGTTTACTTAGATCAAGATGTAGACTCAACCTATATATCAATATCTCAACAAAGCATGCCCTGCTGCAGCTACAGAAACACACCAGCAAGTGTCACACAAGAGTGACTACAGAGAATGCTGAGTCCACCACATCTTGAAGAAGCCCTTGCAGACTGAAACAGATTGTGTATGCATTGCCTTTAGAACATGCAATTGTTCATCTAAGTACATGAAATCACATCTATTTTAGCATCAACTGCATCGCTGTATAAAATGCTCCTCCTGAAGTGTCATATGCTCAGAATCATTTACTTCATTCACAAGAGCTTCTGAAGAGTTAAAGCTCTGCCTAAATCCCAGAATTCCACTGTGATTATTCTTATCATGCTGAACAGCATTCCAGTGTTTGACCTCCCTTTGAGAAAAGGAAAGAGAATAGCAGGATAGAATCCACTCCCCAGGAGGGATGCAAAGATGGTCTGAAAGACAAAGGACATTAGAACTACTCAAGGGGAGGAAAAGCAACTCCATACATTGTCTTGAATGCAAACACCTCACAAGTGCATGTCACCAGAGCACAGCAGTCTTGCAGAAGCACAAAGCAACTGCACATTGTGATATAGGAAAGGTAAACTTAGACCATGAAAACAGCTCTTTCAGCAGTTACCATGCCTTCCAACTGCAGCAGGAGAATGACTAAGCTTGTTGAAACCATGTACTCTTCAGGATCCTTGTGGAGCCACTGGTACTAATTCCACCCAGGGAGAACTCTTCTGTTCCTTTGTGGTGTGAATGCTAGACTTCAAATTTCTTACACTACTGCAGGTAGCAGGGATGTATTGAAAGCCTAAAATTGTGCTCAAACCAAATACTTAAGGTTGTCTCAGACTAGGTTTAAAATCCAGACCTGCAACTGTACAGCAGTTTGCTCAGTTGGATCTGGAAGACTCTAGACCATAAAGCTTCCTGGTTGAACACTTCATTGTGATTCCTGCTACAGAAATCTCTCTGTGGTTCTGTCCAATTGTCCAAAAGTCAAGTCCAGAATGATACCAACCATGATTGGGACATATTTCCTCTCAGAGCAAACTTCTAGCAACTGCATAGAAGAATTCCCCAAGTCTGTACTAATATGTGCAGAGTATCAGTTGGACAGAACACCAAGTATAAACCAGTTGATTCCAGTCAACTGCATTGCTTTGCAAAACACCATCCATCCTGCATGAAGCAGCACACAGGTGATATTCAGCATAAGCAAGTTCTTTTACTTTGCTTCTGCACAGAAACTACCTTCAAAGCTGGGTTGGAGATCTTCAGTGCACAGCTATGTTTATATTGTTTACACAAAAACTGTATGAGAAGCTATCCACATCCTGACCACATCAGATTATTTTGTCAAGGTATGATTTGTAACTACTCGAGTCATTATCATGCAGCCCTCATGACTTGGTAGGTGTCTAACCCCAGGAAACAAAACCAATTCACATAACCTCGTGCTGGTAGAACGCTTGGTACTGGTGATGTAAACTGGCAATGCTCTGCAGTTCCAGGACTGCATTGCATCAGTGGTGAAACAAGCAAGCAAAGAAACAGTTGTAAGAACAGCACATTTAACTCCTCAGATATGGTCACAGCAGAGAGCAAAAGCAAACACAAATTAGTCAGAGGATAGGAAGCACTGAGGAAATGCCCTTCTTTAGGTCTTCAGCAGACTGATCTGCTTGGGGCATAGGAACATTTAGGGAACATAAGGAGCACGTAGTCACAGCTTGTGTGCACCTGAAGTGCCTTCAAGTACTCTGGAGTATACACACAAGAAAAACAAATTAGAGATGATGCTTCTCTTCTTCCCTGACCCTAGTAAAAAACGAGTCTCCAAACCTTTCTGGATACAGAACATCATTTCCCTTCACTGCCTGCGAACTTGAGGGGTTTTGCTTTGTCAAATGTAGCACCAAGATTGCTTTATTTCTCCTGATGCTCTTCTAATCATTTTGTGAAGGCTGTGGGCATATGCTCTGACCCTGCTTTTCTATTTAAGAGCATGCCAGGTTTATAAGCAGAACTGCAGCTTCTTTCCCTTCAGAAGTTTACAGCTACATCCCTGCCAATAGCTCACCTGGCAATGTCTGGAGGGAAAAACACAAAGGACAGAAAGCAGATGCCATTCTCTGCCTCCCTTTTCCCTCCTCTGCACACACACACAGAGCTCAGATCAGATTATTCAGGTTTGAGCTGCCATTCCCAAGTCATAACTGAGTTTGTTCTGTCTACAACATAAGTCTTAAATGCAGGTGGTTTTTTCCTTGACAATATTTTGAAGACAGACTTGAAAGGGAACCTGAAGTACAGCCAAAGCAAGCTGGGGTCTCATTGAAGCACAGCTTCAGCTATTTCTCAACTCTTTGTGAAGAAACAACTACCTGCTTTGATGCCAGGACAGACAGAAGAATGGTTTTACCAACCACTTTTACCCCACTCCTCCAGCACTGGGATCATGGACAGAAAGCAATGGGTCTGAGTTTGTACCTCAGTCCTGACTATTCCTATCACTTTGAACAGGTGAAAAGTCACTAAATAGAAGGGAAAGAGATGCTGCAGCACGGCCAGGACCCTAACCTGCCTATGGATCCTAAGTCTCCCACATCACATTCCTCTCTTCTCAGCATTTCTGTGTAAGCCACATCTATAATGCCTTTGCAAACACTAAAACTGTATGGCTGAAAGAAGCTAAGTGATCTCTGTACAAAAGTCAGGGTGGAAGAGAAAGTGTAATGTGTGGGATTTTCTCTAATTAGAGCTATGTCCCCCCACTTGTATGTTAGCATCTCAGAAATTCTTAATATGGTTACTCACAGGACTTCTGTGATGGAGAAAAGGGGCAAATGTTTTTCTATCAGCTTTCCTGCTGATGAGTCATTTAGTCTTTTTTCCCCTCAGCTTCTTTATCTTTACATAACATTCCATAATAATGTAGAAGTGTTCTGTCTCCCATCAGGAATATCTTGCATGTTATTTAAACACATGAAAGCAGATTTACTTTGAAGCTTTGAATTGTTTGTAGCTTCCTCCAACAGAAGCATCACAAATATTGCTGTGTGGATGAAGGATATTTTCAGTTCACTGGTTAATCCAAATCAGGAAAACAATCTTGTTCACTTCAGATCAAAACTTCACTTTGAAGGAAATGCTGGGATATTAACATTTTAAATGGATACCTAAGCCAGATGTAGTTTCAAAACCACCAAAATTGTTGGTCAAAATTACTTCAGTAACAACCAGAGAAACTCAGCATGATTATAGAGCAATATCATACTGTCCTGGGTTCAGCTGGGATAGAGTTCATTTCCCAGGAAGCTGGGAAGGGATAGAGCCAGGAGAGTTAGCCAAGGGGATATTCAGTACTGTAGCATCTCATGCTCACTGTATAACTGGGGCACCTGGCCAGGGGGAGAAGAGATCATGGCTCTGAGTTCATTGCTTCTCTTTGAAAGCTGCACCAGGATTTGGAGATGTCACTGTCTGAACAAACTGAAAGGGAAAGTTCAAGTAACAAGAACTAGCAATGGTTGCTAAAGAAAGCTGACTGAGTGGATCTGTACCACTTCATTTGCTAAAGAGCAGTCACTTGTTCTCTCAGCTCATGAGGTGCTGGCTATTTTCTTTAGAATGGATGATTCCCCTCTCTCCATCCTTGCAAAGCCATCTATATTTTGTTTTGGTTTGCCCTAGTTTCATTATTATAAATTATTATGTTTGGATCAGCTTCTGACCTAGATCTTAAGGAACAGGATATTTCCAAGCTAGAATCCAAGCTTACATCTTCTCAGTGACAGACAATTCTGGGCCACAAGCTTAGATTAATGCAGGGGCTGGGGGGAGCATCAGAAAGTTGAGATTGATGTTTCTTTCAGCTAAGAAACTGAGAGGGACAACAAGCAAAAACTGAAACCACTAGGCCCAGCATGAAGAAATGGGTGAAATCAGCTAGTAAAGCAATTCTTTGTTTCCAAAACCTAGATCACATCTGACTGGTATCCAGGGCTAATATGGTAGCAGAAACAGAAAGTCAGCCATGGAATGGTTTGTTCAGAAAGCCAGTTTTGGTCTAGGTAAACAAAAGTCAGTTTCCACACACTCAGTTATGATAACCAGCAGATGGATTGGTAACTGGCCATTCACAGCCCATTTCCATGATCACCACTCTTGGTCTGTAAACACCCAAGTGTGGACACCTGTTTCTTGGCAATGCAGTAGAAATGCCTTTACTCTCTCCTGCTTCCACCTTGTGCTTTATGGATAAGGATAAAAAGGGATAAAACAGAATGAAACAATAAAACTTTCCCCTTGCCAAGACAACACGTTCTCTCACTGCAGCCTCTGCACAACTGGCAAACAGCAGTGAGTGAAAACTACTCACCATCTCCCAAATTAAACACACAGAGGGAATTCCTCTTGGCTTCTGTGATGATTTTTATTTTGCAGACCCACCTTCTCAGAATTACTCTAAGCTCATTATGAAACTGCTACTTATCCTGCACAGGCACATTCTACTAAAGGTAACTTGCTCTGCTTTTTAAATCCATTTAAGTCAGAAAATGTCATGTTGCAAAAAAATTTGGAGAGTGACTCTGGCCAGTTCATTCATTTTTGCTCAGCAAAACCCCATAGGAGCCATCCTCTAGGGTGAAAAAATGGATAATTCCAAGTGGACTTGCCAAAGGTAACTGTGGCCTTCTGTTGTGGACACAAGCAAGCTGGTAAGGCAACCTGCTCTCTCAGGAGTCATTCAAATGTCACCTTTTGTTCAGTTCCAACCAACTTATGTCTGTGTGAAACATATGAACATTAAGTAAAAGCACACCTGAAATCCACTGAGCACAGGCAATCAGAGGAGAGAGGTTCCTGGCACTGAACACAGATGGGATTGAAGAAGAGACTGCTTCAGCTATGCAGGTCCCACAGCTGCATTGTCTCAACACAAAAGCCAAGAGGCAATATTCTTTTGCAGTGCAGAAAGCCAGCCAGCATTATCTGCCAACAGCTATTGCTGTGGGTTTGTATCCCAACCTCTTGCACCTTCTTTGCAGAGATGGATGAAATAACTCCTCCCTTTCAAGATGTGCAAACTCCTAATTCATCAGTGCAGCTTCCTCAAATACCTCATCTGCCACTTGGACATCATCTTTTTGCTGTTTTCCTTGGATGCATTTCTTTCAAACTCCCTAACACCACTTTCTTCTATTTGTTTTCATTATGAGCTAATCACAATTTCATTTCCCTTCCTGTTTGTTTTCTCTCCTAGGCATTCTCAGTATCTACCTACCCCTCTCACTTCATAACAGAGAACATATCACAAATTTCTCAGCAGGCTGCTCTTCTAGAAAATGAATGTTTCTATAGGGAGTACCAGCTCTAATTAAAAAACCCACTGCTGAATTTCCAGTCAGAACCAGAAACTGGCCCAGAAAAAGAAAGCAGTTTGCTAACACCAACCTAGAACACAAAACCCCTGACTCAAAGCCTCAATTGAGGTAATGCTGAAGAGGCTGATTCTCACTTCAAGAACTTTGGAAGAAGTCGATTTGTTGCCATGCAGAACAGGAAAAAAGTATCAAAGTCTGAAACCAAATTACACAAAACAAGAAAAGCTTGGTCTTGCTATACCAAGAGTTAACCATCATTCACATAGGAAAGACAAAAGGAGGAGCAGGGTAGGTGTAAACAAAATCCACACTCTTCATAATAAATACAGCCATGAAGAATTTAGTCTTCACTAACAACTTGTGTGAGTCTCTCTCTAACCCCACTCCTGCCTGCCCTGATCTGCTGTCATTCCATACACTCTATTTTCCAAGCATTTTATGAGTTTTCCTAAGTAGAAACTTTGTTAACACACAGCTATGAAGTTAATAAAGATACCTAAAACTGCTGACCACAATGCCCATGTTTCCTTCCCAACTGCAGCATTCTGCATCAAAAGCTGCCCTCAAACCTATCTGCCCCATCCTCAGAACCAAAGTCCTTACTGTCATCCTTTGGGCTGCCAGCCCAACTCTGTGCAAAATTAAATGACATGCAACTAAACCCATAAGAATAACTAAGCTTAAAAATAGCCAGCACACAGCCATTCACACCACCAGCAGCACATTAGACCAACTAACTCATTCATAGACTGGTGTCCTTCAACTAGAGAGGAATTCTGGGCAATTTTGATAGGAGATCAATGGTCACAGCCTGTACTGCAAAACATCAGCTTGATTTTACTGCAGAATTGTTTGAGGAAGGAGTAAAGTACTTTATTTTCTACAGTTTCATGTATGAAATGGAAAAGGTTACTGTTCTATTAAAAATATCATCTTCTCTCCACATTGATTATATTATTAAGAACTTCAGCTTCAGAACTGCAGAGCATGAATGTCATGGTTAGTAGCCAGTGCAAATAATTGTGATTGCTTTAAACATCCCTGAGCAAGTACTGATTCAGCAGCACTAGAAAACATTTCTTTACCACTCCAGCAGTTGTGAAACAGGTATAGTGAACCATTTGAATTAACACATCACTCCAAGGTAGATAAAGCATTTGCAAATGTTTCTTTTGCAGCTCTGTACCAGTCCATTGTTAATGGTTTCTTTGGCTTTTCTAAATTCATTTAAAAGGCAATTTCCAACCTCCATTCAATATCCTGTCCTTAGGGTCATAGCTGAATAAATGTCTTAAAATAAAAGATGGATAATGACCTTCAGTGAATGGAGCTGTGCATTGTAGTTGCTCATGATTCACACCACAGACTATGCTCCAGCTGAATTTGGGTTCCTTCCTTCAGATGCTAGGGACAGGAGCAGTAAACTGCCACTGACTAATGGGCACTTTATTTTATTTACACAAGTAATAAAGCAAAGGGAATCCATTTGCATTGCCCAAGGATTTTACTCCCCAGCTAACTCTCCCTCTCACTTGGATACAGCTACTGGATGGAGAGGTACCAATAAAGAAAGCTCACTGAGAAAGGTTAATGAATTTTACAGCTTCCACAGTTGAGCTGCTCTGGGGTAAACTGGTAAAGCAGAGGCACCCGAGTGTGAATCTCAGCCCCATGCCTATCCAGACAAATATATATTAGGAACTGCACTTAACAGAGCATTTCTGGGTTTGCTATGCCCAATCTGAGGTAGAACTCAACTTACAAAAAATCAGAGCTTTTCAAAGTCTACATGGAATTTTACCTGAAGAAGTAAGACTAGCAATGTGACCCCTTGACACCTCTGTTCACCCTCTCTAGGAAATAACTTGTATTTTCACTAGGTGGGACTTTGTGGTTTTCAGCCTATACCTTACTTGGCTTATTAGATTTGTGATTTATTTATTACTATTTCTGGCCTGAGATAAGAGTTGAATGCAGTTTGGGTTTGGAGTTTTGCGCTTCACCCACCCTAAAAAAGGTAATAATGAAGATTTCCACCGCTGCCTATGTCAGAATTGACAAAGCTTGGACTTATGATTAGTTAAGAACTCATAGTCAAGAGACCCCAATTACATACCCATGCAAAGTCAAAGCAATTAAGGAATAACTCATATTTAAGGCTAGGCCATCTAAATTTAGTCATTTGCCTCATTCTACTGTGTATTTTTTTTGCCACATGCTTCATTCTGTTGTGAGTTACAGCTTAGCAATTTTCAGCATTGAAGTATTAATTATAGATTGACATTATTCCAAATGCTGTATCTAGAGACCTTTAAGAAGCATGTCAAAAATGAGTTCCTCATCTCAAGCATTCATGAGATGAGATTTACACAAGATGTAAAAGCAAAGGATTTCTGTATACTAGAGTTAACCAAATGTTTTATATTAGTAGAAAAAAAAGACATAATTCAGGGCACATGAAAATAAATATTTAACTAACTGCTCTGAAATTCAGCTGTCTCTAGCAAAGGGCAGGAATAGACATCTTGCACAAACCTCTTCCCTGTGCCCACAAACCTGCAGCTTCAAGGAACTCTGAGTCTTCTGTGAATACCATAAAGGCTGCTCTTATACCTGGGGAAAAGGATGCAACACATCCCTAACATGTGTTAGGGATTAGATTTTTTTTACTTGGATAGGGTAAATTTTCATTGGCACTTTTTGTTCTTTAGAAAAAGGGGGAAAATGCCTAAAAAATCCCAGATGCTTCTAGGGAGCTTCTGACAGAAACAGATCACAGAGCAATGATCAGTGATAGCTGGGTCACAAAGTGTAGCCATAAGTAGAGAGCCTCACTGGCATCCACATGACATGCTACAGCAGCTTCAGGAAGCTGGTGTACAGAATCCTCAAACCCAGCCCAAGTTGTGCAGCAGTAAAGTCTCAATGCTTATTTATCTCAAAAGCACTTCTGTTCAAAAGGTTAACTCACAATCACTGCCAGCACTGACATCTTCACAGCAAAACCAGAACTCAGGTGAAGGACACAGCAGTAGAGGAAAATAAATAGCCAAAAGCTGAACCCTTAATGCTCTGAACAATTTACAAGTGTGAAAAAAAACCAGTGAAGACTGAAGTCTGAATGCTTTGAACCCCTCTGCCCAGGGAAGAAAAGGGATGGGAGAAAACTGCTAGGGAAGTTTCACTGGTAAATCAAAGCTTTATTGATCCCCATGCTCTGAAGTACATCTAGCAATCAACCTCACCTGAAGTACACTCAAGTCTGAGCAGCTACTCTTTCCCTTTAGAGCTACAGACACATGAACTTGTTATTCCTGACATATGGTAATTCTTTATTTCCACCACAAAACAGATTCATCTTCCATCAGTCACCTCATCCTCAGCTCCAGTCTTTGAGCAAGTTAATCTGTAAATGAACTGCTTACTGTTAATTCTGAGGCATGCAGATGAGTCAGGGAGGTTGGCAGACAGGCAGTTTCTCCCTGCCCTGGAAGCACTACAGGAATTTTAATACCCACTTTACTTATTTAGCTGACCCAATCCTCAACAGCACACTTAGTAATTACAGCTTTAAATCCTATAAAGAAGTTTATCTTCTACTATAACAGTCTGTAATAGACTGCAAGCTGTAAAATGGAAGATTTTTGGACAACTGCCTCACTCCTAGTTTTTCAGGGAGTATCTGCATTTCTTCCATAAATACTAAAGCATTGTGCTCCTCTCACAGCAGATTAAGAAAGCATGTAATTAACTTTGTATCAAAAGCACAGGCAAAAATCTTCAAAAGTGGTTAGCATTTTTGTAATGACATATGAAAAATAAGATATGCAGGATTTTTCCTAAAATTGAGATCCTTTTAGTGCATCTCCAAACAGGCTCCAAAGAAATCAGCACACCGAGGAACCAAAACTTGGTTTTCAAAAAGCTCCTAGCATGTCCAGGTTAAATGAACAGAGACACTAAGGAAACCAAAAATATGATGAAGAGGATGCAAAAAAACCCCATTTATTGATTGTCTCTTCCCTGCAGAATTGGAGATAAAATGAACTTTTGCTGTCTCCTTTTTCTCACTTTAGAGGATGTAATTATTCTTGCACTCTCCACACTGAGTCACTTTGGGATTGTTGTTTTCCAGTTAGTGAGATATGCAGCAAACTGAAATCAACCTCTTTAAATCTAGGTGCCTCTTTTTCATCTATCGCCAGACAGGTAGAGAAGAGAAGCCCAAGAGAGCAGTCAGGCAGCAAACAGGAGCTGAGGATGAAGCCCACATCTCCCACCTGCCATGGGAGCACCTCTCCTCCAGGCTGTAGGCTAGTCTGGACTCAAGACAATACCCAGGAAGATTCTGTAGGTCTGTAGCAAAAGCAACACCTTTGCTATTCATGGGTCACAAGTTTTGTATTAACTCATCCTTGCAAACCTCAGGAACTGAGCCTTTGTCTGGACTCATGGTCTATCTGGAAACCAAACAGGAGGTGGCTATTGCTCACCTTGGTTGTTTTAGCTTAGCTTTGTGCAATTGTGTAGTGAAGGACCTGTTGTTACAGTAATTGAGATATTTCTGTGATTAATGTAGTGTAATAACATGTAGTTATTCTGTAGAGCAAGCTACTCACAACCCTAGAATAGCAATGTAGTGCAGAAGAGGTCACACACAGGATGACAGCAAAGGGCTGGAAAGAACAAGAACAGGAAAGCAAGAGAACTCTCAGCTATATTCAGCTCATGAATAGTTGATTACTGGTCATCAAATGCATCCAGATTTGGGAGCTGGGTAAAACCAGATAGAACCAAGAAGCAGCATGCAATATACATATGTATGCAGTATACTTACACATCTGGGAACTCCAGCTGTAATGTGGAGTTTCAGGCACACAGAGCAAGGTGTAAGCATGCATTAGAAAACAAGAGTAGCCCCCAGTGGGCTCTAGAAGAGAAAACTCATGACCATGAAGATCAGTTCCTTCCTTATGAAAAGCTGGCAGCTGCACCTTCCCTCATTGAGGAAGGCTGTGAGTATTGACCTCAGAGCACAGAAGGGTAGCAAAGGGATGAATAAAACAGCAGAAAAGAGAGGTAAATACTAAGGTGCATGTGAATAACAGATTGAACTCTGTTAGGATTGAGACCTTTTCTACACTCTTTCTCCAAAATAATTATTCCCAGACTAATAGCAACTCTTTGATTAGACTGTTAAGACTTTAATTAGGCTAACAATAAACATTTGGCTTTGCCTTTGCATATGAAGTGGTTTTTATTCAGCCCACAAGCTGCACAAGGTGCAGAGCAATTCCTGCAGCCAGAAGGAGAGTGCACCAGAAGGAACAATTCCAAAAAGAGAAATCCTAGGTTCCTATTTTGAAATCTGCTCATAAATTTCAAGGTAAGCAGTCATAACTGAGAAAAGCTGTGTAAACAGTTGTATTCCTGATAAATATTTTCATTTCTAGGTTTTTCTGCATACGAATGAGGTATCTAAAAGTGGCTAAGATCAGATATACACAGTTGTATTAAGAACCAGTACGCAGACTGCTTGTTATCAACAAAATTAAACTGACTTCAGACTTACTTATCTCTAAATGAAAAATAAAAGCTGATACCAGCTGTGCAGTGAAGTAGTGAAGACACTACTAGAAACCTGAGGTTAATTTCCTTCCAGAGCCATATGTGTATCAAGTACTATTTTTGGAGATACACTTAATTATTTCTTGATTCTTACCCTCCCAAAAGCTTTCAGGAAGCCAGCAGCTTACTGATGTCAGAGAAGTGGATGATGACTAGAAACAATACACAGGGCTTTTGTGGAAATAACCTAGCAAAACTGTTGTGCCTTTGAGTAATCTCCTACTGTTTGAGATCCAATGGTTAAGTGACTAGCATACATATGAGTTTGTGCTGACATGAGCACTTACACTGCCAAGTGCAAAAATGAAATAGAAGAACGATAAGCAACAACTTTATATTTGCTTTATGCTACTCAAATAGCAGTGACAAACTACCTGAATAACAGAGACTAGTCAAAATAGTTTTCAGGTTGGTGGATTTCATTTTTGTGCACAAAGCTGGAGCTAATGGACTTCTTTTCAGAGGCACTTCCATTTTCTCTGCAAGTAAGTTTTTTTTCAAGCATCTCAGTCTGTTTATCCAGTTACTCAGCTACTTAAGGATCCCTTCAGGTCAAATAAGACTGCACATAGAAAGTAGCTTCAAAATGTTTGCCAGAGGTTAAGATACTTTCAGCTGTGCAGAGTATGGGCAGTAGCACATCCTCAGTGAGGTTAGTGCTTCCATTAGCTCCCCAGCAACGTAGACATGGCTTGAAAGCAGCCTGCATGGGCACTACATAGCTCTTCCATATTTCAATAATGGAACCATGAACAAAAATAACAAAGTAACATCTGCAAGGAGACCAACTTGGAAAAGGCAATAATGCCTGGAAAAATTAGAATAGTAATACTGAAAAGTATGCTTGCTGACCTATGCCTTTTGATATGCATACACATCTGGGATAGACTTGCCTTGTGCTCTCTCCCTCTTAAAGTATTCCCTGTGCAGCCTGAGACCTAGTTACCCATTGAACACTGGGTCTGTAAGTTACAGAATCAGAGTGGTTAGAGTTGGAAGGGACCTTTAGAGGTCATCTCATCCAGCCTCCCTGTTGTGAGCAGGGACACCTTTAACTAGATCAGGTTGCTCAGACCCCAGGGTCCAACCTGACCTTGAATGTACTCAGGGATGGGGCATCCACCACCTCTCTGGGCAACCTGTTCCAATGTTTCACCATCCTCAGCGTGAAAAAGTTCCTTCTTATATCTAGCCTACATCTCCACTCTGTAAGTTTAAAGCCATTAGCCCTTCTCCTGTTGCAACAGGCCTCACTAAAAACGGTCTCCATCTTTCTTGTAGGCTCCCTTTAAGTAGTGATAGGCTGCAGTAGGGACCCCCTGGAGCCCTCTCTCCAAGCTACCAGAAAGTTGGTACACACTTACAAGCATAATCTTGTGAAGCATTTAGTTTCATTGAATTTCAGGAACTACTTCTGAAATTAAGGTGGTTTTAAACTACAACTTTCCCCACACAAAAAAATATGCTATTATCAGTTTGGATGAAAGTAGGAATCCTTATATTTCTGTTTACCAAAGCTTTTGCACCCGCCACACTCCTAGTTCACAACTTCACTGCCTGCAGGTAGGCCACTGTCCAAGCATGGTACTGAGTCCAGTTATACTTCAGAAAATCCTGCCTCATACTTAAATACAGACACAGATTCTGAAATAAGAGAGTAAATCTTACAAGCACAATAAGTACAGAAGGATTTTCATATTATGGTGATACTGCAACACAGATCATAAACACCTGAGGTACAGCAACTGCAGGCAAATTAACACCCTTAACACAGCTGAACAAACACTTAACAAGGGCCCACCATCATGATGCTTTGAGATAATCTGTCTAGAAACAGGAAAGAAAATCACCTGATGCCTTAAGGATATTATGACACACCCCATAGCTCTGTAACTGCTCTATATAAAGCCATTTTTTGGTGTAGGACAATGAGTGCATATAACTAAGTACCTAGAAGTAGGATGGGAAGGCAATCACCTTTAACTTCTCTCTTCTTCTTCTAATAACAGATTAATATGCAAGTTTAACCTGCTGGAAAACACAGCAAAGAAGTGCAAATACAGCCCCAAGATGAATGACAAGCTGCACAGTGCTGTCTTATGGCACAGGAGCTGCCACACAGCCTGAGGTATTGATAAAGGAAGAAGTGCTCTGCCCTCTTCCCCCACAGCCATTAAACCCAAATTTAGGACAGGCTGAACTATTTTGACAGAAAAAATGCCATGCCAATCTTACATGTTGTGTATTACAGAAGGATTCATAAATCATTGCTGGAGACAACTGCATTATTTAAAGAACTGGCTTGCTCTGTGCTGTGTCATCTTCATGGAAAGGATGGCTGTGACAAATCCATACTAAGCAAATGATCCTAGTTCATCCTGCTTCTTGTCCTGAGATTCTTTGCTGAATTGATACAACTCCTGACCCAGCAGAAATATTTCTCTTTTTTTGGCCCTGCAGCTCATGAATTGGTTCAACAAGGGGTGAAGAGCACAGCTCTGGAGAGAAGGAAGGAACTGCATACCTGGAAGAGGCAGTGGATGGAGGGAGAACATGCTTTTGTCAGGGACATCAAGCTTTTGGATCAGCTGCTGTAATGGAATAGTTCACCCATTGAGATCTACAAGAAAATGACAACATTGAGTTATTCCTTTGCTCTACAGAGAACAGTCACAGTAAAAAGGTGTCAGGATTAAATGAGGGGAGAAAAGAACATTGACTGTATTACTGAGATATCTGTTTCACTATCATATACTTTCAATAATTCATGAACAAGTTAATTTGAAGTATTTTAGAGATGTTATAATCAGCCAACTATTCAGTAGCAAGTCACCACCTCCCTGCAATCACATCTGAAGTAGCTTTTATTTATCAGCAGATGATAAGTAATGAGCTGATACTTCAAGTTTGAGTTATATTATAAATGTTATGACATCTCAGTAAAACTGGGACCTGGTTTTCAGTCTTTCCTGTGCTGCATCTCTTGGGGAGACACATGGTGAATTTATTTCAGTCATCTCAACATGTTTATATCTCCATTGCAATTGACAAAAAGACCCAGGTTTGAAAACGTTTTCAACCCTTCACTCCAGATAGATTAATAAACATCCCAAAGAACCACCAAGGGTTGAAGAAACAACTGCATTTCTCTAAGGGCAGGGAATAAAAGGAAGCAGCACAGGAAGCCACAGAACAAGTCTGCAAGCTACTTCAATCTCCTAAAGCACAAATAAGGAAAGTCAACCTAAGCTTAAGGTCCTGTGCTGGGACAGCAATCCCAGAAGAATACCAGGACCTGTTGGCAACAAAATACAGTTTATCAGTCTGGCTCTGGCTTTCTTCTTGTAGGTTGGTAGCCCAAAAGGCAATTAACCAGATTATCTTCACCATTGCTTCCTGCAGAACCCCTAAGATAAGCCCAAAATACCCAGGTAGTAGCACAATTACCAGGTAGCTTGTTTCCATTTTGACTTTTTTTGTTTTGGATGAAGTACTTCATTGATCATTTCAGCTAATTCTAACCTGCAGAAGTCAGGTTCTTTCTTCTGCTATAGCTGCTGACCTTGTTACTGTTCTACCCTTTTCCTCCCCTTCTGCTGTAATACTCAGTGATTTATTACATGTATGGTTTATTATTCAGACACCAAACCAAGCAAGAAGTTTGGAAAGTGGAAATGTTTGTTGCAGCTCCTTAACTGAAAATGATTCCTTGCTCTGGCTTATATATTTTTTTTTAAGTGCCTACTAATCCAGCACAATACTGAGTCATTTTCCTGACAGTTCACTTTCTGACATTATCAGTGATTTGAAGTTCTATAGAACTCCTAGATCCACCCTCCCATATCTCACAGGGAGATGAGTAAAGCATGTAGTTTTGTGAGTAAGCACATAGCTAAAGCCAAGAGCAGTGTCTTCAAAACACAGCTGAGGCATGCACTGCACCTCTGAAAACAGAGGATGAGGTGGAGCAGCTGCCAAGGTCAGGCTACAGATAAAGCTACCACTAGATCTAAATAGGTACTGAGCTAAAAAGCAAGCTGAAGTCTAGAAGTGATATTCTGAAGTACTTACAATGTCAGGAACAGAAGAAATCCACGACAGCAGTTTAACCAATACCTACATGTAAAACAAACACTTAAGAACACACTAGCTATTGTATTTGTAATACCATGTCCTATCTTAGTCTGCACCACCAGTGAGAAACTAGGGTCATGGTCGATGCCTCTGCTATTGCTTTACCATTTATCTTCACTTTCATGCAGGCTAGTTAATAGGACACTGATGCATCATTTGGCTAGAGGAAGCTGGGCAGAAAAATCTATTCTGGAGAATGGAAATGTTTGGGGGCTTGCATTGTGTGGTTAGATGCAATAGAAAACACATTGAACATATCTTAATCAGTTGAAGAAATATTTCATTAAGCATTTAACTTAGGCTCACTTCCTTTAAAAGCTGAAACACTGAACGCAGGGAAGGAAGCTGGATGGAACAGCAGGGCTAGCTCTTCTAACAAAGTGGAGAACAAATGAATACAGTGAGCTTTTTGCAAGGCAATAGTACATAGAAAGGCTGAAGTCTTGCTTGCTAACAAGTCACACATTACTGGAGGAACAGGACTACAGAAGTGAATCATTGGCAAGGAGAGCTCTGTTTAACTGTTAACTCTTGAATGAGCCACATCTCAAGACCTAAAGTTACTCCAAATTAGTGTAACTTATGCTTTAAAAGTTACCATATTAATAATATCCAGTTATGCAGTTTCAGCTGAAATCTTTAAGGATATCAAAAGCCAATTTAAGTACCAGCCAAGCTGTTATAAAGCTCAGTACTTGTAAGCTCTGATCTGAGATCATGAACTACAAACATCTTCCCTTAGAGTCCTGCAGCTATCATAACAGCATACAAGGTCACACGTACTGTCATTAAAAACCAGCTCATTTCAGCTGAATTTTAGACTTAGAAGTATTGATTCTTTTAAGTTAATACCAGTATTCAGGAAAGTCACCATATACAAATGTGAGGGTTTTTCCTTACTTTATTATGCAAGGAATTATTGGAAAGAAATCTGTTAAAGCAGTTCACTTCTAGAAATGGACAGATGCCCCCCTGCCAACCTAACACTTAAAAAGAGTAAATAAGATAGAAATTGGTGGGTTTCCTTGAACTTACTGTATTCTAGACAATAAAGCAATTGCCAAGCCACAGCAAAGGCTGGTTGCTCCCCACAGGTCAAGAAGCCAAGCACAGCAGCTTAGCCAACAGGGTAAGGACCTTGCCAACCAAAGCCAACACCCAAGAAAGAGAGCAGGGTGAGTTCAGTCAAAAGCCCAGGTCATCAGGCAAATCCAGGATGACAACAAAAGTCTAAGGTCCAACCAAGAAATCAGTCCACACATCAGGATTAGTCCTGGTGACAACAGCCAAGATCAGAGACAGCCAGAGCCACTCCAACCCCAGAACAACAACCTGCAGGAGCTATTGTTAAGCTAGAGACCAACAGTCCTAAGATCACAACCAGGGCATGGGCTGAAGGCTGAGCTTAAATAGGGTGTGGGCACATAGGTGTGGGAGGAGACCCTAGGTGGGGCTGGTTAGGGTGTTAAGACTAATTAGAGCCCTCAGGGTCCCAACAACAACAGGCAAAGCAGCAATTCTAAAAGCTGCATTTTCCCCTTTGCTGGTTTATTTGTTTCTCTTTAAAAACTGCCTGCATTCTAAAATAAGGCAAAAATAGGAATCTTATTTTGCCTTTGATATTGCAGCTATGGCACACTCTGGTGTGTCAGCTTGTTCTGACTCATCTGTGTTTAAGTTTGTCCTGGATACTGTTTGCTTGCTCCACTTTGCACTTTGTTTGCTCACACTTAGTCTTCATCTATCAAAATCTGTTAACCTCTTCTGATCTTCTATTTCCATATTCCCCTACACATAACCTACACTCAACCACTTTCTGCCCTCAGTGCTTCCTGCCATGATCTCTCTTTTCTTACCCCACCCTCTCTAACAATATATACTGAATAGGAATATCAACTTCTCCATACACAGGTGAAATACACATTGGCTTTGCCTCTTCTTAAAAATAGCCCTTTTCAGGGGCACTCTTAGTAATACCCCTAAGAGCAACTTGCACCACTGACTCTAAGCTCTGAATCCCAATCAGATGCTAAATGATGCAGTAGGTGGATTTTTTCTCACTGTTTAAAATACCCAATTGTTAACACAAGTTAGCTTCTCTCCCTGCCAAGTCTGAGATACTTTATACTATATTTCAAGAGATTAGAGAGGTTGCTAAATAGTAACTGAGTGAATTCACAATTTACCTCTCCTCATATTTCCTGCTCATGCAGTTTGGAAAGCCCTGTTCTAGTTCAGTCTCTATAATTCAGCAGACATAATTTGGCAGCCAGTTCACATAACAGCATCCTAGTTTGCATGGGTTGAAATGATAGCTGAGGCAGGCTCCAGAGCTTTGCTATGAACAGCAAGAGGTGACCTAAGCAGGTGAATCTTTACAAATGTGGATAGTCACACACACTAGCCTTTGGATTTTCTCTTTCTTCTGAGGGATCAAATTTCAGTCACTGAATGCAGAAAGCACTAACAGGAAAACAAATTGTACTGTGCAGTGGTGATTTATCTAAGGCAAGGGAAAAGGCTTTCCTGCCTGAGCCACAGAGACAGCTCAGGGATTAAAAGTCAAGCCCTCTATTCCCAGACTCCTGCTCACCCCATAAGCCAGGGTGCTTCCATGTCTGAGAGCTTACAGTGGAAGAGCATACAGTGCAATGTGACACCCAAAAGCACACAGGGGACTTAACTCAAAACCGTGCCTTGAAGCTGAAGATAGAGACACACCTGGTCCCAGCCACATATCCATTTTCTTGTTCCACAGTATCTCCCAGGAAAAGATTGCTATTAGAGACCGTATGTAAGTGCTTGCTTGTCCACAACTGTAAGGTATACTTGATGGCCACATAACAGGGAGACACTGAGACCCTCGTGGGAAGGATTACAGCATGGACCCTGGGAGGTTTGCAGCCAAAGGAGGACATGAGCTTTCAAAAGCAAGCAGCTCTGACCCTGGGGCTCCTGGCACTCATGCCATTCTGATTCAAGGATCTCTTTCTCATCATATTTGCCTGGTATTTTTCTAGTAGATCACTGGTTTTTGATGTAGGTCTTAGTGGGAGATGAGAATTTTCATCAAGCAGTCATGGTACTTTGTTCATCTTTAAAAAGAGGCAGAAGTCCTTCTATCAAAGTTTTGAGTGGAGTACTACCTTTTGATCACCAGTTTAGACAAAGCCATCCCACTTCTTTTTCCACTTTAATGCATCCCAACTTTTGAAGGTAAAACTATTTTTAGAAGCAGCTAAAATACTTGGACTGTTTTGTGCCCTCAGAAGGGATTGGGAAATATCCATCCATCAAAAGGCAAACAAGATTTTTCCACTGGGCAAAATAATGTGCAAATCAGCATAAGACCTGGAAGTCATGCCCATAACATGGGTTTCCCAGAGCCAAAAAGCAGGTCTCAGCTGCAACAGTACAGCAGCATCCTTATTAATGTTTACCTTAAGACAGGCCACACACAGAGTGATTTCCCTTTGCTAACGAAGCCCACACAAGGCAAGATGAACTGGCATCTCCACACCCTGCAACTTTTGCCATTAATGTCTTGAGGAAATCATAAAGGATCAAAGATATGAGCAATGGGACACCCAAAACAGAATAAACAGGCAGAAGACAATTCCAAACTGAGCTGAACTCAGTATAAAGAGCAAGTTAACTGTTCCAGGCTCATGCTTTGCCTCTTCTCCATCACGCCAGGCCCAGCCTTCAGATGCTAGAAATCCATTACCTACCAACCTGCAGAAGTTCAAAGCAGATAAGGCTTCCTTCCTTCTTTCCTTCCTTCCTTCTTTCCAGCAGCAGCAAGCTATTAGATCAGCTTAGCTATTCATGCATTTCCAAAACAGCTCTGATAATGTAAGTCAGCATTACCACAACCTAAATTATCAGCCTGTCCATCACACGAGTACTGGCTCTACACTGACCCAACCAAGCTGACTTGGAAACCAAAAAGCAGAATGCACCTGCTGTTAGCCAGCTCCCTGATCCAGCTCTGCATGGATTACAGGTGCCCTGTAAAGAGACTATGAGACTGCAACATATGGAGGGAAAGGGAAAGGTGGAACTGCTGCAGGGTTGGCTTGAATTCGTTCAAGCTGTTGTGTAAGAGCACATATAGCTACTTGTGTAAGAGCACATATAACTATTTGTGTAAGAGCACATATAACTACTTATTTGGTAGTTTTAGCTGATTAAAAAATAAGGAGTAAAATGAATCAGATTCTGTCAGACTGGATGCATAGGCAAAAATTGCATAGATGATCTCAATATGCACTTTGGCTCCCCTCAGGCTTGGTGTTTAATGTTACCTAATCTAGGGTATTAAGAACAAGCTACTCTGTGCTTTCTAGATGAGACCCAAGCCTTTCAGTTCAGGCCTTTATGTTGAAGAAAAATCTATCATCACTGCTATTTCCCAAGCCAGAAGTCCCAAGTTTTAAATGGCTATATTATTGCCAGAGGAAGTAAGTTAATGACTGAAAGATTAGATGACCCAGAAGCAACAGCTACACCAATAAATCAAAGTTATGAAAACCTGAGAAAATGATGAGAAGGTCAGGAGAAGTTCTTCAGCCTGTAGTGCACCCGATAGTGCCAGGCTTCCCCAAGGAAGGCAGCGACAAAAAGCTAAGGCAGAAACCTTGAGGCTCAAATTGTTACTGTGACCATGGAAGCCAAAACAACTTGAAGACTTCCTAGGACCTCAAAACCCAGTGTCTTCTGCCCAGTTTGCCAAAATCCTCCTGAACTGATGTGTTTAAGCAAGACACCGGGCAGGTGGTTTTGAGGAAGAGTGTCAAGTCCTCTCCTTCATAAAGCTGTCACCTCCCAGTGATTATTTTTTGCCTGTGCTGCATAAAGATAGCATAGCTAGGCTTCAACTGAAGGTGGCCAAAAAAAACCCCAGGCTTCATAATTTAAAAGACTTTTACTGCTTATATTCTAATGTGGATGGAAGAGGAACAGTTGTTTTGAAATTCATGCACCTGAGTGGCATGTGGCTTTGCCACAGCTTACTGGTACTTGCAGAAAGGAGGCAAACACACTCTCATCTGCTTCCATCAAAACACTAACAGATGTTGCAAGAAGACAAAACAAATGAACAAAACATATGGAAAGGCTGGAAGCTGGTCCCTAGAAGAATGACAGATCTGTAGCAACAAGTATACCTTGGAGCATGCCAGCATCCACTACTGGTGCTACAGCTCTCAGGGCTTCCCTTTGGGAAGATGTAAGGAAAGTGATGGAAGTGCACTTACACAGATGAGGAAATAGCTTCCTGTTACAGGCTGGGAGTGCCCAAATAGAAGATGAAGGACTCAGAATTATACAGGGAGAATATAAGGGGTTTAAGTTGCCATAATAGCATCATGAAGCAGTTGTACCACTTTTCCTTAGTATTCTCAGGGATCATTCAGTCTCAGCCCAGTGCAGGTCACTCCTGCAGTCCAAGGAAGAGCACATGGCCAACAGAAACAGCACAATGCTCTCTCAGCTATTCTAATACTGACATCCCTGGCTGGTGATACAGACAGTGCTGGTTTGAAGGCACAGTTAAATAAGAAAAGTAAGATTTAAAGGTGCATCTGAGTGATTGTACTTCTTTCAGGAATCTGAATGCTGTCTTCAGCCTCTGGGCAGTTCTGCTAGTTCATTTTTGACTGTTAAGATCAGCTTCTGCTGTAAATATATATCAGAACTAGTGCTCCCTAAATGAGAGATTAAATTTGTTTGTTGCAGGTTGGCATTTCTTTTGAGCTGTTTC
This sequence comes from Galbula dea, assembly GCA_013399015.1. Lineage (NCBI taxonomy): Eukaryota > Metazoa > Chordata > Aves > Piciformes > Galbulidae > Galbula > Galbula dea. The sequence continues at coordinate 1,536,180 of VWZX01008711.1, read as the reverse complement.
CCAGTAGATAAGAGGGTGACTCCATTTACTCCCTGCTCCATTTACTCCCTTTGAAGAGAAATCTGGTAGCCAGCCCATGCAGCAATTGCACCACCTGATGGAGCTGTTAGTGGAATCCCAATTATCCTGCAGGTTTTTCCCAAGTCAGAACTTAACCTTCAGTTATTAGCCTGGCTAAACACAGCTTCAGGAAATTTTTGAGCTAAATTCAATTTAGAAAGAGAAGTGTGTGTACAGAATAGCATCTAGTAGATACTGCTCCTGTTCTTGGTGTCCTGCTTGTCATTACAGTTGGTAATCAATGCACATGAATTTGGAGCACAGCACAGTACTCCTTGGTACCTCCTCTGTTCAAAAAGCATTAACTTCTGAAGTACTACGGACCCAAGCATATCAGACATATCTTGCTTATCAATTTCCACAGTAAATTAAGCAAAATTAAATGAGGTCCTCAGACTGTAACCTGACAACAAACCATGGATTAGATCAGCTATCCAGTGTCACCAATATTGCAAGCACCCTCTTGAATCTGAAGCAAATTATATCAAAGGCCAAGACCAAGGAGGGGGAAAGGATAAGAATTCAAGAAAGAAATGATAAGAGGAAAGAAATAAATGCAAAAGTGCCAGTACCAGAGCCAGAATTAGTCAGCACATGACAGGACAGCCAGATCTCTTCTATTCAATCAGAAGATAAGTTATTTACATCAGAAACATCAGTTATTTTGCCTAAGACATCTAGCAGCCTTCCATATCTTCCTGTATCAGTGGCCACTCAGGTTCACCCACTGTCAGACATCAGAGTGAAGACTGGAAGGCAACATCCAATTCTTTCCCTCTACCTAAATTTGTTTCTTCTGCAGGTGCCTTTCTGGATGAAAAGGAACTGAATGTGTCCTTGAACATGGCTTCCTATTTTTAATACTGATTTGGAAAATGTTAAGAGCTGCTAGTGACTACTGTTGTAAAATTAGTTTTCTTTGCTTCAGGATTATTTTTTTAGCATAGTGAATTATAGCAGTGTTCAGGCACTGCACTCTGTTTTATTCAAAATGTTCTTTCCATCAAATTCATGTGCTAGGAATTGACCTTGCTATTGCTTCTATTTCCCCCCCTAGAGCAGGGCAGATCATTATGAACATGTCAGAAGCTGGGAATGAAATGGTAGTGTTAAGGGTCCTCTGAGGATCAGCTTAACTTCATCAAAACCACTTCAGGACTTAGGTTTGAATTATGGTCAGAGCTAAAATTTTCACTACAAAAATGGTAAAGCATTTGGGATTTGGCCCCCGAAGCTGGAGAGAGGGCAACATCAACTCATTAATTTCTAGCCTACACTTATGGTTTTAGTTATGCGTATTTTTTTACATCATTCTTCCTCTTTCACAGTTTGTGACTGGTTGAACTGACAAATGTCTGCATTCTTACTAAGACAAATTCAAAACTCTCTGGCACTTTAAAAAAATCCTAAAACCACTTGGCTAGAAAGATCATATGAAGGAAAAAATCTCTTTTTAAACACCTCTGTAAAAAAACAAGCAAGCAAACACAACCATTTGCTTGTCTAATGAGGATCAGAAAACCACATAGAGGAGGATAGACAATGTGGGGGACTGGTAAAGAAATTTCTCAACAGAAACTCTAAGAACATGCTCAGTAGGACTCATCATTTTTAGATTAATAGAGAGGAGAAGCCAATGAGACATTCTAAGCCTGCTGAATGTCACCTCTTCTCCAGAAGATGGAGCATCATGCCAAAAAATTACAACCAAAAAGCACAAGTGGGCTTCAGAAAGCAGAAGATGATCCTGAAGATCTTTGCCTGCTTCAGTCCTGCTGAAACACCTATGGCCCATGGAGTAGACACAACACCTCACTGTGCTGGGGGAAAAGAAGAGGTCCTGGCAGTGATCAAGCTGGTCCAAGCCTGCTGTCATATCTTGTCCTTCCAGCCAATTCCTGGCACTGTGGAGTGAGCAGAGTGCTGGGCCAAGCTTCCTCCTTTTCTGATTCTTCCTACAGCTGCCCCAGCAAATGCTGCCCAGACACAGGGATATGATCCTGCCAGAGGGTAATGAAGCATCTCCAGGGAGAGCTCCAACAACTCCCTTCACCTTTCCAGAGCTTCTGTGGGCAGATTCAGAACCTAATGGTCTCATCAGGCTTCAAAATTCATTTGGAGCAGAGCTGCTGGTTCCCCTTCCTTTGAAAGCAATCTAATTTATACATGCACAGAGTGTTTTACAAACCAAAGGGACATGAACTAAATTGAAATAATCAGGGCACTCCCTTCAGAACTGCACTGCTGCTCTGAACCTCACTGCTAATGCAGACAGAAGCCAAAGGCTGAACTGGAGGAGGTACAATGAGGAGACACAAGTGCTTTTACCTCCCTCCAGAGGACAGAGAAGAGGAAAGGACTACACAACAAATTAAGATAAGAAGCCAACCCAGCCCCAGTTTATAAAACTGCTATTTGATTTCTAAAAACCCCTTTAAAACAGCTATTAAGTGATGTATTTAATGCCTTGCAGTGAACTGCACAAGTTCATCGTGTTCTGGGCACAACACAACACAGCATATGAGAAACTTCTGTAGGTGTGTCAGCAATAAAAGGCCATTAAAAGATTAACTATCAATTAGAGTTGAAATGCTGTTCTAGATCTTTTCCATTGCTGGGTGGACCTCTTGTCTTTAAGCAGCATTTTAGACAGGTTAGTGCCTGTGCTCATGTCTTCCTCTCAGATCCTCTGGCAGAGGGAGACATCCAAAGGGACATCCTCTGGAGCCTGAACAAAGACAAGGCAGAAGCTTCTCTCATACCTAGATAAAAGCAACAGCCCCCCCTCATAATGCAGACTGGAAACACAGCCATCATCCTTCTTTAGTATGAAGACTCAGACTGCCCAGAAAGCACCATCTGAAAAATTGCCAGAGATAACAAATGCACTCCAAATAATCTTGTTTCCAAATCAGTTATTGAACTAACACATCAGTGCATCCCAAGCTTTAATGCACTACTGTACCATTAGTAAAATACATCAGTGTTCACCCTTTTAGACTGCTCTGTCATGCAAGTAACAGATCCACTGAAACAAGGCCTCCCAGGAGCCTGTTTCCTTACTGCAAGGGCAAATGCTTCAGAATAATCAATAAATCATGAAATGTTGACTGGGTTTAACAGAGCAACAAAATTCTCATAAATACTAGATATCCTTCAGCTATTAGTCACCACTATTAGCCTAATTTAGTAAATTAAATACCTACTATATTGCAGAGATCAGAGTGATACAGCAACATCTAACCAGCATTTCATGGATTGATAATGCTAAAGTCTAACTTGAGGAGTGGAAAGGCTGAAATGGCTTCTAGAGAAGCCTGGCAGAGGATGATACATGATAGTCTGATCAGATTTGGAACAGATGAGACTGATTGCTTCTAGAAAAGAGAGCCCAAAGGAAAGGCCAAAGAAGCAGTTGGTCATTCTCAAATCTTTGTTGCCCTTGACATGGGAAAACTGTTCTAAAATTGAACTTCATTTTAATAAGAAAAACAAACCTTTGGGGTTTCTATTGCATGGACAAGGACAAGTACAGGAAAGAGAGCCCTACTTTTCCATTGCTTCAAAGCTACCCTACAATATTAATCAGATTTCTTTCCATCACTAAATTTTATCTCAGAGAAAAAGTGAGAAACCCCTCCCTGAGTTCTAGGTTCCTTACACAGATGGTCCTTTGGTCCTGTACCAGGAGGCCTCTGATTTTTCCTCCATCCCAAATGGGAAAGGTTTGAGGCTGTATTCTGAGGAACACCTAACCTGCATCCACTGGCACTGCTGCAGAGAACAGTTCTGCATCTCCTGTCCTCTATAGAAACAAACAAATACCAACAATCTTGAGGAGAAACAAATGGGTTTGTGTTTGTAAACATTGACAAAGCAACATTCAGATTTTGCATTTCAGGTGTTATGCAAAAAATGACTGTTTGTCTTCTCATCTTTTTAACAGTGCTTAAGAATCTTGTGGTTACAGGTCAGCCTGGACAGAGGAAGGAATCCAGTGGTTACAGGTCAGTCTGGAGCTCTCAAGCAAAACCCCAGCAGTTTTCTCAGTTTTGCTTTTATTTTGTATTGCAACTTGGCTTCTAATTTATGTTTGAGTGTGTTTATGCATAAGGGAACAGATCTAGGCATAACACCTCTTTTCAAAGATGCCAGTGATGACTTTGGTCTCTTTCCAAAAGCTGGATACTTACCTTTAGAACAGGTTTAAGAGTAGCTATAAATTTGGAACAATTACTAGTTCCTTATTTTTGTCTGAATACAACTAGTCCTGATTCTTCTTATGAGCCTCTGAAAGCACTGTGAACTCTGGCATTAAAATGCATGTTATTAGGAAATTATCAGTGGAGAGTTATTTCATTCACCCTTAGGATAAAAGCCAAATACTGGGGGGCAGGGTGGAGGAGAGGCTGGTGGTGAAGACCAAAATACCTGAATACTCCTCCACTCATCTCTCTCCTCCTGGAAAAAAGAAGAGGTTTTGTCAGAACTGATTCCTGCAGATGTTCTGGCTTACACAAATCTTTATTTCCTAACTAGGGTAAAGGTTTATAAAGCAACCATGATTTATGGCTAGCTATGTACCAAGTGGCATAGCAAGGGAATTGCTGCTCCAGTAACAAGGCATTAATTAGCTGAACTAATGGTATACTTGTAGAATGTCTGGAAGCATCCTTAACTGTCAAGTTCCTGGATGTTTACTGTTAGGAGGAAGAGTGCTCCTTCTTCTTGTTCAGGTTTACAACATAAAGAGACTCTTTCTTGTCTCATACAGACAAGGAAGTTTTCCTTCTGCAAGCTGACTAAAATAAGAGACAAATAAAAGACAAATCATACAAACCAAGCTGTTAGAAGTGGAAGAGACAAGATTTTGTTGGTCTTTTTGGAGTGGGGAAGAGGGAAGTGGTTTCAAACCACTGATGACCTAGGGAATGAAAATATTCTTAATCACTGCTTTGTTTAACTTCTCATCTTCAGAAAATCACACTGTGAAGCTTCCAGCAAGAACTGCAGTAGGCTTGCTTCCTGCAAACTCAAGGATTTGGGGTTGAAAGATGCTATTTTGCCATACATTTCAGTTACTGTCTTACAAATTCAGAGTAGTTTTTTGTCTGTTCAATCTCAGAAATGCTCATGAAGGATCTTGGAGCACTTTGTGTTGAGTACTTCTTAATTCATGGGTGTGAAGAACTCCTCGCTTCAAGGGGAAACTTGCTAGGATGGAACAGACGCTGCATTTCACAGTTTCCCTGCTCTGCTGCTGAGTGCTTTGGAAGTTTCTGTTCAAAGAGAAAGTATAGGTAGTTAATTCAATTATTTTCTCAATTATTTGAAGGGAGTTGTTCTGTGCAGTCCTAATTACCTTGGTTTGATTGTGTTTAACTGCTTAATAGTATTCTGTGTCTTAGTATTCTAAGATAACTGAATTTTTCACCTTTTCCATTGTGATGGTAGCTCAGTTACACTTCTAAATGAGCAGAAGTTCAGACTTTCTTGGAGGCCAGTGTCCATACTAGCCTATGCACAATCAGCCCTTTGCCTTTTAGATTGGTCAGAGTTCTGACTTGGTTCCAGCCCTATCAGTTATTTCAATAGCTGCATCTACTGCTGTTGTTACTGTGATGATGAGTGGAGTAAAGCACCAATACCCTGTTCTGCTTGGTTGTGGTGCAAAACAACTGTTACACACTCATAAAATTCTTGTCAAATTTATATAGCATCATGGCCAAGTCTGTCAGGAATGCTGTTCTTTTTGGCAGGATAAGCAGTCTTTAAGTTGCAGGTACCAGATTCTTCTGTGACTACAAAGTATCACCTCATTAAAACCCCTCTAGAATAATTTCCTCTATGCCACCTTTCATGTCAATAAAAAGAGGGGTAGGAGGAGAGACATTTCACTTGCTGGTAGTAAGAAAGAGTGTTTTTAAAATGATGATGGTTCTGATATGCCTCTGAGGCAGCTGCTCACCTGATAGGGCTTAAAGAATCCCTCACCCCAGGTTGGAGCTTTCAATAAGTCAAAAAGCTCTTGGGTAAAAGAGAGATGAGAGACACTGGCCCAGAACAGAGTAGGAAAAACCTTCAGGCCTGTCTCAGTGCCATTTCAGCAGAGAAAGTATTGTCTTCTTTTACTTGCTCGTCTCAGGGTAGAGAGCATGTTGTCGTTACTGGGGGGAAAAAAGGAAGCAGGTAAAAGAGCTCTCAGTGAGCAGACCCAGTGGAGTTAAGTAGTGAGAAAATTAATAGCAGCAACTTGATTGCGTTTCTCCCCCTCTCACCACACTTTTGCCTGATTTTTTTTTTTTGGTTCTTTGTGCACAAAATACTACATCCCAATTCTACTTCAAGATCAAATTACAGTAGCCTGTTTAAGGAGGAACATCAGTGACATTCAAATCACAACTCCTCCCTCCACTGCCTTCAGCACTAATATATTGTATTGTAATGTAGAAAGCAGCTTGAAAGGTTGATGGTGGTTGAGGTTTTTGTTTGGTTTGGGGGGTTTTTTTTGCTTTTTTTTTACCCTTAGGGAGCACTCAAAGAAAAAGGGTAAGCTCAGTAAGCAAAGAAAATACCTGGTGTAAATGCAGTAAGATGTCTGATGAAACAAAGAAAAAGACTGTTTGTACAACATCAAAAAAGGGAGAAAGTCTTTTGGGAAAGGTAATGTGGAGTGAATTTAACTGTTGTTTTATGTGTGTTTTAAAACAGAGAAGATCACCCTGTTTATAACTGGTGTTGTATTTGGGGGGAGGACTGATGAGTTAGCTTAACAATGTTGGGAACTATTGTACTGTTGCAAGAAAACAGAAACAATTCAGTAAAATCCTTGAATGAAAGGAACTAGTTTGGCAATTTCTTTTTATCACAGAGGCAGAAAACATCTACTCCATCTAGAGAATAACGATCAGAAATCCATGTGTGTTTTAATGGTATTTTTTTTCCCTAGGAAATCCACCACTTGACTATAAAATAGTTCTTTTCCTGGCATTAAGATACACCCTGAGTCCTCCTTATATAGACAAACCAGAGGCAGGGAATTTTTATTAATATTAAATTTATTCCTGTATGAAGGAAGGATTTTTAAAAAGCTGTCTTTTGCTAGGTAGAAAAAAGCATATTTAAAGCTTGCATCTTGTTTGCAGGGAGAACAGAAGATCATCTCTATTTATTGAACCAAGAGGATCGAAAGGCAGTGTGCCTCCAGCAAGGGCTCCTGAAGCTGAGAACACCAAATGAGGAACTCTCTTACCCAAATTCTGCACCATATCGACTTTTAAACTGCGCATTTGCATACTGGAGGATGGGTTAGAACTTGATGGGAAGTTAGACGTTTGAGAGGTCTCTTCAATGGGAAAGGAGCGGTGCCTAGCGAGCTCAGCCGTGCAGCAGGTTTCTCTCCCGCCACCAGGGGGCTCTGTTGCAGCAATATAGCAAGAGGAGCTGTTTCCGTAGCGAGCAGCAAGTAAGCGGTGCCAGGAGACTCCAGCGATAGAAACAAACCTATCAATGCCCCTAACCCAAAACCTGCTCCAGTTCTCCTTCCTCCTTTATCTTCTTTTTCCTCCACTTCATTTTTCTCCCTTCCTTTCCCTCCCACTCCCTCCAAATCGGTCATGTCTACAAATGTGTGAAAACATTATTTGCTAAGAGGATTTAAACTCTCCACCCTGTGAGCTTTTAGGTTCCAAAACAGTTTTCATTCTTCAGTACAGATACTTTAAGCATAAATAAGATTTTTCTGCCTAAAATATTTTACTAAAAAGCAAATAAAGCTATCTGAAGTGCCATAAAAACACCCCTCTCAAGGAAAAAAGAACCTGGTACCTTTTTTACTATAGCAGCTGGATTTCATGAAGGCATCTGCAGTGTTACTCACTGTGCAACGTACACCTTCTTAAAAACTAAGTAACTAAGTACATGCACAGGTTTGTGGCTCTTTGCCTCAATCTATTAAGGGAGAAAAATCAAAGAAAGGAAAAAGAACACAAAACTTCCCACACATCTTGAAATTGACTGAGTGCAGTAACTTAGCTAAGTGGAGAAGCTTCCAGGGTGCCCAAGGTAAGACAACACTGCTGGAGTCCCTCCATCACTTTGAAGCCATTAAGAACCATGCACAACGAATTCTTGATGTAGCTGGGGTAATAAAATAGTTAATGCCTAAGCAGCACAGTTCCTAACATCTACAAAGCATCTTTTTGTTTAAAGATAGCCCATAGCAAAGCAGTGCAGAGCTTCATTTTCTCTTGCCCTGGATGGAATACATCAAAAAAAAAAGTTTTTTTAAAAACCAAAAAGTAAATTGGCATAAATATTCTAGATTTGTTTTCCAGGATTGTTTCCTGTACTTCCTTTCAGATGCTGGCTAAAAAATGTCAAGGTAGGTTTGCAGCTGCTAATGAGTAGTAGTTTGGACTTTTTTGTTCCCTATGACCAGAAAGCACTTAAATGTTCAACACCTGGATATTGTCTCTGCTTACCCTAGAAGGTCTTCAACCAAGGGAAAAAGTAACCAGCTTGTGGTTCCAGTAGAGGCAGGAAGAATTGAATTTTACCTGTTCACACAAATACTCAGCTATTTCTCATCCAACATTGTGTAAACATATCCCAAACTTAGAAACAAGGTCAGATTGTTCAATGTATTGAATTTGCTGTTACAGTACAACAACTTGTTCTCACTTTATTTTCATGTACAGTTTCAGAACACATAGAACATAGAAAATGGTATATTTTAAAGGCACATCACATAGAGAGAATATCCTAAAATGTATTTGTCCTGTTAAAACTCTAGTTCAGATTGGTTTGGCACTTGTTTTCTTGCTATGCATAACATTCCCATCTGCTCTGGTTGAGGTGGCATCAGGCGTATGCTGCTGTTTGTAGACCATGGTGTGGGCACTCTTCAGTTTTCATTGAAGGGACAGAGCTTTCCCTGTGGAATTAAGCTGTGTGCTCATGTGCATATTTATCTTTATTTTAAATACTTGCTCTCTAAGTGAGCTGAGCATTATCAAGGCCAGAAACTGAAGAAGCATCTCTTCCAGTCAGTCAGACAGACTCTGCTTGCTAGCAGAATTCAGGGGTGTTAACCTGCAATGTATTCAGCAAACTGTAGAAACTCTTTTAAGAAGCAGGATATCACAGAATCACAGACTATCAGGAGTTGGAAGGGACCTCGAAAGATCATCTAGTCCAACCCCCCTGCCAGAGCAGGATTCCACATCCTTGAAACTCAGAGCACTGCCACTAAGAGGAAAAAAACCTGACAAAATATTGGCATCATGCTAGACTGGTGGGAACACCTTCTGCTCAGACTCATTTGGACTTTTCACTGTTATTATTACTTACAATGTGTTGTTCTGCTTACTCATCTAATTTCTGAACAGTCTCCTTTCTCTTTCCTTGCTCCCAAAAGAAAGTAGCACATCCAAACTATTTCAGGATGTTCAGGGAATGGAGATGTAACTATATGACCTCTTATTCATTTGGAGGCAGTTCCTATACAGTTCTGCATCTGAACTTTTGGTTTGTGAGAAACCAAGGATGAACTCTCTGCAGCAATGGGCCAGACCACCAGCTGATCTAGAATACAGTATAGACACCAGGAGAGCTACAATACTTTGGAATAACAAATATGTGCTACATTAAATGTAAGAATTCATTCAAAACCTTTGTTGTTGTTGTTGCCTGTGTATTGGGCCAGCTGTAGTGTATATACTGCAATAAAGAAATGGTCAGTGCTTTTACAAAGTTTGGTCTGTGTTTAAGCATCAAAGCTGTGACTAACCAGAAAAAGCCACTTCCTTCATTCTCCACACTGATCTCCCAACTCCAAATTCACCATCAGCCAAAGCCAGTATTACACTGCTGAGCAGTTAAGCCTAGCTACTACAGTACAGATTTATTGCAAAGTACAAATCAGCAAGTCATTTTACCTTGAAAAACTATCCTGCCATTCACAAGCATAACAACTGCATTCCCATTTACTGAGTAGGAGTGTGCAGTTCAAGTGAAATCCTCAAAGGAGTTCAGAATTAATTTTGTAAAGGCCAATTTCCTAATGGCTAGACTCAGGATGTGCTTTTGTAAATGATCTATTAGCCACGAAATCACTGTACAAGAGAAGCCTGGTGCAATAAACACGCTGAGTTTGCTGTAAGAACCTACATCTGGCATCGCTCGATCGCTGATGTGCTTACAGATCTGCAGACGGAGGCAAGGTAGTGCCTCTTCTTCCCCTTTTCTTCCTTCCAAAAAGACATTGCAGAAAGCAAAGGTAAAGGGATACAGGACTTGAGTGGAGTGTTTCTTACTGCTCAGACTCCTCCAGGCCCAAGTTCTGCAGTGAGTTGCTGTAAATCCTCCCACCAAAGGCCCGGGATGCTTGAATTAAATATGAAAGAGAATCAAGAGAATCATTTGCTGGAGTACAAAAACTTGTTTACTTTTCCAAAGCAAGTGGTTTTAATAAAAGCTTGATGACACTTACTGCACATTATAAAGAGCAGAACACTAGTCCTCTGCCAGAACAGACACACCGAGTGCAGCTTGGGGCTTTTCATTGTTTGCTGTTTCACTGTGATCCCTGCCTCATTTTTCGTTACCCCTTTATTTAACCCATCCCAAAGGGATACATTTGGTCCAGGAATATAGTTAGCATATTGCCTACAAATTAATTTGCATGGGATTTATTTGTGATCTGCCAGAGGCCAGGAACAGACTGTTAATGGCTAGTAAAGGGGAAGCCATCTAGGATGATGATACACGTAAAAGAAATAAGTTGGCTCTGTCCTGCTCACACCCCTGGCCTGTAGGTTCCAGGCATCCCTTTAAACCTGCCATTTTTTTGGTCATTTTGTTTCATATCAAGAACACAGTACATTTTTAGAGAAACAATACCTTTACTACAAAACCAGGTAAATGATTATATACAAAATGGTTACTGGGGTTTGGTTTTGTACTGCAGTGACAGAAGTAACTAGCTGCTGGCGTTCACTTGCGCTTCCTTAGTACGAGGTACATAACCCCGCTGACCAGAGTGAAGGCAAATGCAATCCAGGCTAAGACAAAGGAGTAGCCATACTGGCCTTGGGACACTTCAATGATATATTCACTGCTCTTGTGCAGCTCTTCGTGCCTGTCTGTATAAATGGAAGCTGCAATCATAACACACAGACCTGGAGGAGGAAGAAAAGGGTAAAGTTTAGCATCTGCAAATATTACCAACATTGCATAACAACTACTCGCTGCCTCTCTTCAGTTGCTGCTTCCACCAATGCCCTTTCTCTGCAGATGCTCATCTTCCATCCTCAAACCAAACTGGGAGCATTTCAGGACACATTTTCAATCTCTTTGCCATGATTTAAACCAGAAGTGCTGTTGTGCACTTATATCACTTGCAGAGAACACAAAAGGATTCTGAACAAAGACTGACAACAAATTAAGGGAGTACCTGCCTGTAACAGTTACAGGGTTATTTAATTTGTTCCAGAAGTTCACAGTCTCAGATTCTTTTCCTTCAAAGCTGAAATGATTATATTGTGAGCAGTGATGTCATCCACGTTTTAGCTGCCAAAATAGTACAGAGTGGAGCAGTTCACTGCTTAAACAAACACGAAGGCCAACCTATGGCCTCCAGAGCCCTTCAAATTTCTCATGCAGCTCTTTCTGCTTGAAAGCTTTTCCCCTTCCCTTTCCTACTTTCATGTAACCATCATTAAAGTCACAAGTACTGAAAAATCACTCACATGAGAGGAGCTGGATAATGGATGTTAACACAAATCTCTCTCCTTGCTTTAGACGGAAGAGCTGAAGAATGAACACCAGAAATCCCACACAACAGAAAATAGTAGCCAGGATCATGGTGGCCTGAACAGCCTGGATTGACTGATACTCTGCAAAAGCAAAAGCAGCTTTGAGCAAACACACAGCTTCTCTCTTTGCCTACTCCTGCAATGGGCAGAAGCACAGACCTATGTTCTGTTAGCAGGACTTCAGCAGATGCAGCAAACCAGTTGTGTGTTCATTGCCTAGGATGGTTCTTCTCTCCTGCCTTAGTATTCACACAGCCAATGGTTTAGGGACTTTTAAAAGGACTGTGCTGTGCATGAAGTGCTCTTTTTAAACTGCCAGCTTGTGTTCTGACTGCCTTCTGCTTTTCCCCCCATTCCTGTACATAGCCAGTGTTTTCCAGTTCTTCTTTGAGAGGTAAAGTTCAATTCTGAGGCAAATTCTATCACTTCAGCCACACTTTCAGGTGACTTCACTGTTTTTACCTGATCTCATCTTTTAAGAGCTCTTTAGCACTATTTGTTTGTTTACTCTTTGCACTGGGATTTCAAGTGCACCTGACAGTTCCCTGTTTTCCTCCTAGAGAAACTGTTAGAAGAGTTTTCTTTTCCCAAAAGAAAAGCCAGCACTCAGGTTTTGACAAGACCTGGGTAGTTAGGGCATGCAGATTTTTGAACAAATCCATTCTATATCATTGCCCCTGCAAATTTTGTCCTGGTTTTACCAGAACTCCTGCTAAAGAAACTGAGACATAGGCAGGGAGAGACACTCACCTCTGAACTGGTCAGTAATAGCCACACAGGTGGTGGTAGCATTTGTGGCACACACTCTCCAGACATCTGTAGAAAAATTATCTCCTACCCACCAGGCCTGCAAAATAAAAGTAAAGGGTTCTTCCAGGGAAAAAAAAAAAAACAAAAAACAGAAGACAATAAAACTCCTTATTTGTCTGAGTGTCTCCTGATCTGATTCATCAGGTAGAACAAATTTCTGTTCATTTTTGATACTTAACTGCTAAGGAAAATTTGAGATTTAATGGCAATTTGGAACAAAGAGTGTACCATTGTGCACATGGCATTTTCATTTCAGACCTGTGTAAAGTAGAAAAGGGAATAGCTGGCAATCTTAAACACCCCAAAGCACAAGGGATTTTTCAGTGGTCAGGCAGAAATTTTGGACAATCAGTGACTGCTCACTCCTTAAGATAACTAGATAAGGTCTGCTTTATTCACCCAGCCCCTGTTTAGGATGCACTTCTCTTTAAAGGCACAGCATTTCTTAATTCACAGGAAACAGCAGGATATACATCTAGGAAACAGAAGCTTTACAGATTTTCTGGTTCCTGACACTGAACTGAATTAATCTCAAGCTAATGTAGCTGTGCTGTCCAGATGCCAAGGCAGTATGTACCTTATGGCACCTGACTGGCAGTGGCTAGTGACAAATTAAGATCCTCCTGTGGTGTTGCTGTTTTGCTGTTTTAACATTTAAGGCAAAATGGTACTAGAGAGGCTGAACAAGCTGAACCAAGTCCCACAGCTCCTCCCTGCAAGCAGGGTAGTATTTGTAAATACACTCCCTAGCCAAGTATCTCACAGGTTAGCTGCATAGCAAGGGCTCATAACATGATGCTGTACAAACGCATGGCATGTGCTTGTGTAGCCTTACCCATGGATACCAGTAACATGCACATGCAAGGCATTTTTGTAACTAAAAGGTACAAGGAGACCAGCATGCCTAACAAAATCACATGCTTTCAATGAGCAAGTTGAAGACAACTAGAGAAGAGTAAAGCAAAGAAACACCTGTGTGTCTGAGAGAAAAGAGATGGCACTTACATTGTCAATAGTTGAGATGAACAGCAGTGCTGCTGAGGTTATGTGAAACACAATAATGAAAGCCAGAAGAATCAACATCCTTGATCTGTGGAGGCTTCAGTCTGACAAAAATCTGCTAAAAATAAGAGCATATAGGAACAGTCTTTAGGAGCTGTCAACTGATCAACCTGTCATGCTGTGTCCCTGTGGCTGAGAGCAGTCAAAGTCAAGGTGAAAGTATTTGAGAGTGAGATGCTGTCAGTCAGGACCATTGTACCCAGCTGGGGTCCACAGCACATGTTCCTTTTCCAGAGATAACAAGATTTTACTGTAATCAGACTTTACATCAGCAGCACAAGAGCTTTCCGTTTGTTACTTGTGATGTGCAACTACCATCACTGGTACTAAAATGAATCACAACTTGAAATGAAGCCAAGAGGTGCATTTTGCAACCTGCCAGTGGGATAGCTGCAGTGAATAAACACACAAGAGAAGTTTCTTTCCATGTGTTTCTCCAGCAAGGATATAGAACTCCTTTAGATTGGTTCTTAGAGAAGTACTTTTCAAATTACAGCTCCATTTGCATGTGATGCTAGAATTTCTACTGGCTACACTAAGGTCTTGTTTCAACCAATGCTTTCAAAGCAGGAAGAGACATAGATTTCAAAGGGACCTGTAGAAGAAAATTCAGGCATCAAGAACTACCCCCTAGGTTTAGTACCAGCTATGTTGTACCTCTGGGTTACACAGGTTGTCCTTTGTTCATCTAGTTCCAAGCTTTACTCATTGATGAATGACTTAGGGCTATCAGTTTCTACAGGATACTGTTGAATAAAACCATTAGTCACATAATGAACCAGTTAGTTATTCTATGTTTGGTCACCTAATACTCTCTCTCCTCTACCTAGTATCTTTATGCCTTACCTAACCCATTTATTACCATTTCACATCTCAAATGAAAAACAAACAAAGCAACCCACCCAAACCCCTCTTCTGTCCAAAGGAATCACACACTGTTTGTACTGGAATCCCCAGGAAACCTGGGAGCACATAACAAACAGATGAGGGAAAACTACTATTACTAATACACAGAAATGTACAATTCCTTGGTACATCTACTATCTTTTTCTTCTTGTTGTGTAAAAATGCTTGCCAGTTAATATATGCCCTATTCCAGAAGGAATCTGCAGTCTTGCAGATACTTCCTTTGCATTTAACTGGCACCCTTCTGCACACTTCTCTGCATGCCATCCCTCAGCACATGAATGCCTGTTCCTCCACTCCCTCTGCTCTGCACACATTCCCTTCTGTCCAAAGCTCCCAGGCAGGTAATCCAGCAAACATTCAGGAGACATGGCAGTTGTTATTCTCCTTATGTCTAACCCTCTCTCCCCTCCTGCCAGTCACCAGAACCACAAACCACACAGAGAATTTAACCAAATTAAAGCAGCTCCACTGGCCTTCTCATCAGGCCAAACCAGAACTGCTCTGCAACACTACCACACAGATGACAGCCAGCATAAACCCAGGCTGAATAGAGACTAGAAGTCCCAGACTAAAGCTTTACATCTACCCTGCAGTGGAGCATTTCCCTGCAGTACAAGCACAAAGGCAGAGTATTTAAGTGCTCCTGAGAACATGAAAATGGGTTGGATAACCTTGTATCTGTACCTAATGGGAATGACTGTATGGGAAAGCTAAGCCAAATCCCAAGATAGGGAAAGCAGCTACTCTAGGTTTTATTCTTTCCCTTTTTCTCACTGTTAAACTTTTGTCTTCTCAGCCACAACAAAAACCCTGAAGTGGCAATTCCCTCCAAAGAGTCCATCCTGCTGCATGACCCAAGATCCTCTGAACCTAGCTCTGCTTCCAGACATGTCACTCATGGCTCTGTATTGAGCCTCTCTTGAATGAGAGGAAGGAAGAAGGGAAAGAAGGTATGTTGTGGCTTTGTATGATGCCACATCAAAATACTTTCATCCTGAAATGCACCGGTCTTCACCCAGCACTCTCTTGTCTTGTGGTTGGGGTTTTTCTCTGTTTCATTTGCTGTAGAGATGGTATTTGAGCAGACAATAATGAGACAGTCATCTGCCATATAAGGAGAGAGAATCAAGTTGTACTCAGTATTATTCTAAGAATAACAATACAATTTCATCTTATTACATGAAGCACCATAAAGTAAAAGAGACAGAAAAATGTAACCTAATTAAAACCAATCTTGCAACATCAAGACTTGCCAACACAGAAGAATCTTCAATCAAGTGAGTGCATTTGTTTTACTGCTTTCAGCCAGAAACAGAAGTGTTTCAAAAGGGTGGATAAACATGTATGGGTGATGAGAAGACATTTTATGTTTCACTCAAATACAGCCACAGCTGAATGAAAGAGCTTTTCAGTTTTCTTTACAGAAACCATAAAGGGCAGTAAGAATAGTTGGATGTTTTTGTTCTGAAGGACCTTCCTAACAGCCATTTCCAGGGACTTCCTCCTGACCTGCTGGCAATGGCTCCCTTCACACACTGCTACAACCTCTGTGCACACACTGCTGCAACAGCTCTGCACAGATACAGGAGTTAAACACACTGGAGGAAAGGAAGGAGACAGACCAATTCCAAGCAATTAACACTAGGAAAAGACAACAAGAACTTGTTACCCAACCCCTCATGCCTGAGCAGGCATCCCAGAAGTGCACAGACAGACCTGTGGACTCCTATCACTCCTAGGAACTCTCTTTTCCCATGGAGGCCAAGGAGGAGCCTCTGGGTTGTCACAGCCTACACAAAGAGTAATGGTGGAGGACTCTGTGCAATCTGTGTGCAGGAAGCAAAGAGCAGCTCCCTTCTATGATGCTGCCAGAGATGATGCAGAAGCTCCTGCACTATCTGCATCCCTTTCAAGGCAGAAGTTCCAGGCTTCATCTCTCAAGGGGGGACTGTTAGCAGCCAGTCCTCCTCCTCTCCAGAGAATGCTGGAATTTAAAAGTTTATTTTGGAGACTCAAGATCCTTCTACTCCCTCATCAAGAAGCTCTTCCTGCCCTGATCCTCTGAGGACAGCCTGCCTGGGTATCTTTCCTAGCAGCAGGCAGCTTCTTTCCTCTCTCTCTGAGCAAGGGAAGGACACAGTCATGTTTTCACATGGAGAACTTCTGAGAACATGCTGCCATGAAAAAGTTTCTTGCTCTTCCAGGGGTCTTGCTCTTAAATGAACCACTGCTCAACTCTTGTGCTTTAGTCTCTTGATTAGAGGTAAGAATCTTTGCACTGATCAAAAGAAAAGCTTCCTGGGCAGAGTAATTTTTCACCTTCTATCATTTGAAGTAATATGCCCTCAATATGCTCTCAAGTTGTTATGATTTTTAAGTACACTGCCTTTAGGCATGGCTGAAGACTGGGATGATGCAACAGACACTGCTCATCTTTCCCCAGGTTTGAATTCCTTTAATAGCTTTTGCACACACAGAGGAAAAGCTTTTCAGACACACTCTAGCTGTCTTCTAACAGAGATGAGGAGCCACTCTTCTCAGAAGTACATGATGAAAAGACTAGAGGCAACAGTCACAAGTTGCAACAAGGAATATTCCAATTGTGAAAAATGTTTTCATTATATTCAATAAGCATGATTAAGTACTGGAACAGGGCCCAAGAGACTGTGGGATCTCCATTCTTGGACATCTTCATAACTTGACTGAAGCAAGGCCCAGAACGTCCTGACCTAACTCCCTGCTTGGAGCAGGAGTCTGGACCAGGAGCTCCAGAGGCACCTTCCAGCTCTGCTCTCCTGTCAACCCACAGATACCTCAGGAACCATCCTGTACTGATCTCCAGCAAAGCTCTCACAAAAGAGAACATTAAAATTTGATTTAGCTTATCACATATGACATTAAAAACAGATTTGGGGGCTACAGTAAGAACGACATTGGATGTCAACAGGAATTCTTCTATTTCAAGCCTCAGCACTTAATACCACTTTACACTATGTTGTAAGGCAGAAATGTTCATGTACAGCCAAGTTCTAAGTGCAGACTGCTGCTGAATCCAGAGCAAGTAAGTTATGAGAAGCCTACTGAACACAGCCAGATTTGCTGTGGTAGCAAATGCTGTGAAGTTGCAGGCTACTCACACAAAACACAGAAGGGCAGCTACCCTAACAACAAGGATTATTTCAGTTGGTGTTTCTGGGTCCTACTCCAGTGCTACCTTATTTTGCACAGGGCCAAGAAACCCAGCAGTCACACTTATCTTTAATCATTTCAGTAGTGGAGACTACTGGAAGCAGTAATTTTGCACTTTTGTTATGAAAGGCTGATGTGCTTTACAAGAGATGGCTAAGAAGGGCTTCTTATAACCTTCAAGACATGCAGAGGCAAGTACCTTTTACAAGATAAAACAGTACAACCACCACAGGACTGCACAGGAAAAAGAAGTCTCCAGCCCAAGGTAGCCAACATCTCTGTCTTGCAGTAAGCAACTGAGTTACAACACTGGACTGTCTCCCAGTGTCAACCTCCATGCCCCACTCCCCCCCCCAAAAAAAAGCCTCGACTTAAGATAAACTTTATCTTCAGTGTTCAGCAGCACAAAGAAACACACTTATTCCCATTTTTTCTCCTGTTTAGTACAGCAAACAAGCCAAAATGAAAACTCTGCCTCTGACAGTTCTTAGCAGAAGGTTTATCACTGCTTTCCAGTCCCAGTGTCATCTCTGCAACCCCTGCTTTCACTTCCTCCCACGTGGTTAAATTCTGCTGCCAGGCTACCTCTCATGTTTGTGCATACTTGATTTTTGCAACCAGAGAAACGTGTACACAGCACAGTGTGTTTATCCTCTGCTCATTTGCATTGAGAAGGCTAAAGCTTATCTTACAACATTGTCTGCTGCCCTCACTTCCTAAGATCAAGTCAGTTTTTGTATCATCTTCATCTGAGTTCACACAGGAAGAAAACCTCAAGGCAGACAATTCTGGTTGATACTCCTAGAGACAGGGTGAAAACACCAGGGAACAGCTCCTGCTCTCTACCAACCCAGGCTGGAGGTGTGCAGACTGCTCAGCACCCACATTTAGTGTGCTGAAAAGACACACCCAAAAGAAGGGGCAGAGGATCCTGCTAAACAAGTTACCATACCTGCAGCTTTCTGCACTGATTATTTTTCATTGCAACTAGAACAGCAAGTCTTTGGGCCACCAATAAGCATTCAATTCAGCTGAACTTTCTTGAGGTCACTGGTGTGAAAATGAATCAAAGCAGGCCTTCTTAATTACCAATTCTTCTGCCCCTCAGTGCTATAATTAGGTCTGTATATGTGAAGTTAGAAGAAAAAGCTTTTACACTGCTGGCATGAGAAGTCTGTCATCTTGTGATGCATCACAAGATGTTTGGATTTACATGATAATCACTGAATTTTGCTCAACCTTCTAGGGCCACATCCCACAGTGTCTCATGACAGAGAACTCAGGGCCTGGCTCAGGTTTTGTCTATACCACTGTCTCTAAACTTGCATAAAATTCTCTGGTTTACAAGGAATGGAGTGGTACTGTTAACTTTTCATACTGGGTCTTTTTCTTGTGTCTGTGTTTGGTTTTTCTTTTATTAAGTGTGAAGGGTTCTGTGGTTTGTGTGTGATTCTCAGAACTGGAACCAAGTTAACTTCAGACAGCAGAGTTTCTCCCAAACCAGCAAAGCCTTGAGGATTCAACAATCTTCTAATGTCTAAATATCAAACAACAGCAAGGACAAGAAAATCAGGAAATTTAACACCAAGGGAATAATTATACCAGTTGAGACAACTTACTCCAATTTCATTACTCCTTCTGCCTGAGTTAACAGTTGGAAACACCAACATTACAAGGTATAATTCACCAAGTGATAGTCCTTAAAAGAAGGCAGATAATATCCAAAGTATTACACTTCCTTTCTACACTTTGCCCTGCCAGTGTTCTCCCAGCAGACCATTGGTCTGACCCTGTTCACACCTGTGGTATCTGAACATTATCATTTGAGTAACTTCCACTGGGTCTGTCATTCCTTGTGGCTGCAGAGCTAAGCTGGCCACCCTGCCGAGCTGCAAGGCTGGCCAGAGACAGGGGCCCAGTGCAGCAGCCTGTCCTCACTGTTTCTGCACATCCCTGTGTGCTGCTGTGCACCCACCTCACCTGTGACACATTTGGATCCTTTCCATGTCTGCTTCAGAAGAATCCTATCAAGCAAGAAGTCCAGAAAGGATAACACATCCTTGTTCCTTTCTTTCTTACTGTTCTGTGTCATCAATGCCTATTGGAAAGGAAAACACAACTAAAGGAATCTGGTTCTACTGCAGATGATGACTTGGGAGCCTAACCTTAAGGAACCAGCCTTTAAACATTTCATAGGACAAGAGTGTTAATCTTGAAGCTAACACTGCATGTACATTTATAAACAGCATGCAAAGGTGTCACTGCCAGTAATCCTTGAAAAACATTCTGAGAGTTCTCTGGTGCATGAACTACTGCTACTGTTAGAGCTCACAGCTATACAAACTATACAGAAAATGAGTTCTCTCCTTTATTCAAGTCCTATAAATAAAGTGTCATTCAAAATACAGGTCTACCAGGAGATGTGGAAGAATCTGCATTTGTGCTCACATATTCTCTTTTCCAGGGAATTGAATATATTATAGAACTGGGCCCTAGCCAACCTATTCCTCTTGTTCAGGTGTAGATTCAAATTCTGACCTGTTTTTGTGCTCAGGTATTACAGAGCTAACAGGCAACACAGAAGCAGTATGTCCACTTTCCATCAGTGATCTCTTTAGCCAGCTAGCAAACCTCCAAGAAGGACTGCTTGGCTCTGACTAGACCTCTACAACACTGAATGGGAACCTGGGAGGGAAGTGTAAAATAAGAGTCACAGACTACACAGCAGATGGACTTCCACCCAGTTTTCTCCTGCTATGAAGCTAAGCATGAAGAACAACGTATGCTCTTCAAGAAATAAAACTCCAGGCCCCTGCTGGATGCTGGTCTTGGAATCAAAAGGCCCAAGTGTCCTGTCAACCCCTAGATGGTACA
Organism: Galbula dea; assembly: GCA_013399015.1. Taxonomy (NCBI): domain Eukaryota; kingdom Metazoa; phylum Chordata; class Aves; order Piciformes; family Galbulidae; genus Galbula; species Galbula dea. The sequence goes on along the minus strand of VWZX01008711.1, from coordinate 1,515,460 downwards.
GACACCATCAGCTCTCTTTGCTTATGAGCAATTGGTTAATTGAGAACACACTCAAGCCTGTAGCTCTTGGTGCTACCTATTTTATGTGGAAGGAAGCAAGCTTCTCACTTACGCTTCCAGCTGCTTTCCAAAGTCCTTCATCACAAAGCAAGGAAATCAGAAGGAAATAAAACAAATGTTCCTTGCACACAATCACTGTATGTAGGCAAAAAAAAAGAAATACAGCAAAAATTAATTCACACTGTTTTCTAGAGCTGTTTTTTAAGTCAATGGCAGAAAATGAAAGTAGGGTCATTCTGCCAGGTCCAGATTGGTTGGTGCCCTTGTCTGTGTCAAATTAAGACCCAGTGACCTCCAGCACAATTAAAGCAGTGAGCTTGTATTTTGATAGTGAAATACAGGGCTGTGGAAACAAATTGGCAAGATATGGTATGACCTAGGTTTTGCCCAGCTTCTTTCAGAAAATACCACCTTGCATCCAAAGCCCTGAGATCTGCTTTTTGTGAGCACCACCATTAACAGAAATGTGCACCTACAGCTTAAAGAAGTCTTTTGTTATTACAGCAGTCGGGTGTTTGTCCAGCTTATTGGTACAAAGTGGGACTGCCTGAACAACAGTAAACTTGGAGTGAAGAAGCTCATGTTCTTGGTCTATCGCCCATGAGTGAGAGGATACTGAAGCATCCTTTCAGCTCTTTCACAATCTATTTCATAAACACTAAATCTCAGCTCCACCTCAGAAACCCTACCTACCTACCAACAGTAGAACAGACCATGCATACAGTTAGGCCTGCTAGATCTTCCCTGGACTTCCTCCTTTCCTTTCACCCTGTCCTCCTCATTAGATCTATGTCATTAAGCCACAGCTCCAAAATTTGGGAAATTATAACCCTGCTATCCCCTATGTTTCCAAACAAAAACAGGGAAAGAATAGCAGCAAAAATGCAAAGGGCAGCTTTGAGTTCTGAGACCCAAAGCAGCTGAGGCTTCTAGCTTCTCAAGAATGCTTTTAATAAAGTTTTGACCTGGGGATGCCAGCACTGCTGCCACTTCTGTAACTCTGACAGTCATCTATTTCCAAACAAGTTGGGACTGGCTTTAGACTTGCCCTACCACTCCTTTCACTGTGGCCTCCCTGTGTGCACTGCAGGGGGAAGTCAACTCTGCCGTGCAGCCTTTGTGGGCAGATGGAGCAGAAGAGAACAGGCAGGACCTATGGGAAAACATGAACACAATGCCCTGTCACAGGGTGGGGAAGTGGCACTTGGAGGGAAAATGAGCCTTGTGACGTCCTACCTGAAAATCCTAACAAACAGCCTCAAGCTGAAAAGCCTCAGGACAGATATATTCAAATGCTCCAGCAAAACCTGGAACAGAAATGTAACAGCCACTGTATGCTGAGAAGACAATTTAGCAGGTACTGAAGCCAGCTACCTACACTGACAGACCCTCAGCTAGAGGCATATTTAAATAATAGTCTTTCAGCTTTCATCTTCTCAAAACTGCTCTTCAGAGGGGGTTTGTGTGTTCAGCAGAATGACAATGTTTGTCCTTCTCCAGCAGCACAAACCAGCATCTCCCACAGAAGTAAATCTTTTATATATGCTTCTTCCTTAAAGCACTTTTTCTGGGAACTGCACTTTTACACTAGATAATCTCAGATTTAACCTGTTCTATATCTGCTTCTAAATCCCAGCAGAACCCACAGTGGTGAAAGGCAGGCTGCCTTACTACTAACTAACACCTGAAATGGTTGTAATTCACCTGTAATTCCCATCGTAGTCATTGCTTGTGCCCTCCACTGTCTGCTCATTCACCCTCAGTTTATGCTGACAGTCACAAGCCTTTAGAAAAATGCTGACAAAAACTGGTCTTCAATGACAGAGATCCCACAGAAGCAATCTGCTCAAGAGATCAATTCTCAAAGGGCACATACTGTTACAGAAAACCCAGCAGTACCCTGAAAGAAACTGCCTGTATAGTGTAGTTTCTGGTTTCTTGCAAAACATGGATGTGTTCTCTCAGCTTTCACAGAGGCATCTGCACAACATACTACAAAATGTTTGTAACTTGAAGTATGCATGGGTAGAACTTAATTGTGCGCTTAGAAATGGGGGAAAACAAAAAGGCACACACCTTTTCAGGTGTTCAGAGCATCCTCTCTGTTCAGCTAGCTTGCCTGCAGTTGTGCACCAAATACCACTTCAGTGTAAACAAAGCTGTGGTAGACATGAAAACCTTCTCAACAATCAAGCTGGTCTGAAAATACTAAAAGCTTGTTTTCCTAAGCTGAACAAGACAAGCTGTTCTCGTTCTGACTTGTTCATTTTCAAAGATGAAGACAGACTGGGGATAGAACTTGCTTGCAGGTCAAAGCAAACACATGGAAGGAAAAAGAACTGTTTAACCTAAAGATGAAAATAAATGGCTGCAAATCAGCTGTGAGCACATTTATGATGGGAATTATAACTTAAGAGCTGTCAGGTTCTGACACAACCTCACAATCACCACAGCATCAGAAAAAAAAGACCTGCCTCCACAGAAAGGGATTATGTGATCCAGAGACTGTGCTAGCAGGGCAGCAGGTCTGGTGACCTGAGAGGTCCCTCCAGCTCTGCTCTCCTCTGAAGGCTATCCCAAGAGTTTCTTTGAGGTCTCCTGATGTTTTGCAACATGCTTTTGCATGATACCTAAGCCCTTGGCACTGGGCTGGATTCTCTCCTGGAGCAATGCCGGCTGTTGATCTGTACAGTGGAGTAACACAAGAGGGCTGGGACTGACAACACACAATCAGCTTGAAGGGAGGAGTCATTTCTCAGGTGGGCAGCAAAGGTACAGAGAGTGAGCGAGGCCTGTCCCCGTCTTCTGAGGGTGACCTAAGGGCCACTGCTGCCTCTCAACACTCAAGAGCAGTGGTCAGGAGCCAGGGAGTTCCTTGCAGCCTGCTGGCACAGACCTGCCTTTGGCTTGGGGAATCAGAAAGCCATTCCTGGAGCTGGGACAATGACATGGGGGTGTTCCAATTAGCTATCCAAGCTATGAGAAGCCTCCTGGGAACCTGCTTCTGAAGCAAATAACTGAGCTGAGGTGTGGCCTGGCCTCACCCCTGCTCAATCACTGTGTGGCCGCATTTTGGTGTCAGGGTTGTCCCTGTTCAATACCTCAGCAGGGCGAGGAGGGACAGACCAAGTGTAATCCCAGACCTTTTCACCAGGTTGACAGCTTAAATTCATCCTCAGTCTGATCTAATGGAAAGGAAAAAAAAGCACATCTGCAGCATTAACTCTGGATATTAATATAGCTCTGAGAGCAAATCTGAGACCCTAAGCTCTACTGACTACATACTGCTGCTGAACCAGAGATTATTCCAGGTAGAACAGAACAGCTTGAGTGATTTATGGGGTTCCACCCAACTAACCAGCAAACAAAGGCAGAAAAGGTCTGTCCTTCCAGACTGAAAGCAACGTGTTCAATTCAGTAGAAATGAAAGCTGATATTGTTTTAACTTTGGCAGATGCTCTATGGAAATGGCTAGCAATTAAATGTGTTACATTTGCTGTTGTAGAATTTTCAAACTGCTTGTTTTGATTTGGATTTGCAGCTCTGTATTGAGAAATGTGGGGTTTAGTTATTTCAGAGTTTACACATCATCTATCAAGAATGTGAAAACACATCTCTATTGACAGCACAACAGTTGGCTAGAAAATAAAAAGAGACAACTCTTCCACAACTACTATTACTTTGTTTCACAGCAATACTGAAGCATATGATTGGATTTAGTACTCAGTCTAACTTCAGAATGTCATTTTTACATACTAACTTGTAATTGGTGCAATTAAAACTTAAAGGCTGCTGTGTGAACTTTACCAGTTTAGCTAGATGGTCTTCTAACACTTGTTCCATTGAGCGCACTAGTTGCACTGCTCTGCTACACTCTGGCTGCTCTACAGAAACAGCCCAGTCACCTCCTGCTACTGTCTGCATCAACTTTGCTCAACCCTGTGGCTCCACCTCGACCAGGCTGGCTGCCTGTGTAGTGCTTGGGTCACTACAGAGCCACTTCTCTTCAGTGTCAGCCACAGTGCCAGGGAAAGGCCCCAGCAAGCATGCTGGCACATGCTAACGGGCATGCTCAGCCAGCTCTCTTCAGCTTTTCATGTGACTCTTCTTGCAGTTTCTAGACTTAGGTTTGTTTCTGCATTTGAATTAAGTGGCTGGTTTGTTGCTTCCATGGATTGAGAACTGTCAGCCTGAGAGACCAGAGGAGTCTGCAGCCTGACTGCAAACCACCAGTTCAGCACAGATATCTGGGGACTCTGAAGGATCATTTTCTGCCTGGAAGAAGGACATGATTTTTATGTCTTTCAAGACACTCAACACCTGAGCAGTGTTCATACTGCCCACCTTGGCTGTGTGCAGCCTTTGCAATTCCAAACACAGTGCAGTGTTTAAGAATCTGTGAAGTAAACCATAAATATATATCCTATAGCCATCTCTAAGGGGTGTTTGAGTCAGTCCACTTTCTGCCCCACCTACAAACTCCTACAATCTCTCCACAGCCAGAGGCTTGTATTTTAAGGTCACACCCAAATTATGAGGCTTCACCTGGCATACACATACCATCATTAAACCTGCCCATGAAACTGCATAGGCAAAATAAAAAGGCGTAATTACATTTCCCCCGTTCAGTGACGAAATAATCATTCCTTTGATGGATGAATTCAGGCCAGCAAGCCTCTGCAATCCCACCCAGCAAGATCTACTCTCTACAAGTTAAGATGCTTATCTTCCTAATGAAGCCATGAACATCACCTCACATACTGAGATCTACTTTACAAAATTATCTTCTCTCTGAAACAGTAAAGTTTCCAACAAAAACAGCAAGGACTAAGACCCCGCCACAAATACCAGTGCTTTGCTTTGAGCATCCCAAACCCAAACAAACCCTGACAAACGCTGAACAGCTCCATGAATGGAATTCCTCAGCGCTGTGCTCGTTTCCCTTGCTCTCCCTTTGAGACCAATCTGATTTCAATAAAAGCTGTGCATTCCTTTCTCCTTTCAGACTTGGCTGTGCTGAAATATCACATGGATTTTATATAAAGTGTTTGGTACACCTCAGAGTAAATCTGTTTCTTTATTAGTTCCTGTATAACACAGAGCTTCATTCTGCGGTAGGAGTTGGAAAGTACATCTTCTGCCAACTAGCTTTTAAAAGATCTTGTCCCTAGAGAGCGACTTATCTCTGCAATCAAACACATTCTTCTACTGATTTATATGGTGGTGTCATGTCTTACGTGATGCTCAAGACACAAATAGAACATGAAGTGTAAGTGGAAAACAAAAATATACACAAAGCACTGAGATGAAAAGGGACCTCTTGTGCTGCCACCCATCTCATTTGTAAATGGACAAGGAAACGGCATCATGAAAGGAGAAAGACTACGACTAATATACTTAGCAGAAGTGGAGGAAGGTCTGGCTCCTCTAAATATCAACATCAGACTCATCAATACAAGATTCTTCTAATCATTGTAAGAATGTCAGACCCAAGATGGGAAACAACCTTCAGACAAACAAGACAACAAAAGAGAATAATGGAAGTAAGAGAAAGACACAAGGCAACTGTGAAATGAGGTGATGCTAATAACTCAAGGGGTGAAGAATGCATTAACTGAAAGTGAGTAGAAGATGATAATAGAGATGTTTATTTCTTTTACATCAGAAACAGCAACTACAGCATCTAAGAACAGAGACAGAACCCTTGTCTAAGAGGATGGCACTGCAGCTGCCTTCAGTCCTGTCCTGCTCAGTCTGTTGAACAACTTAATTTATTAGCAAGGTTTGAGATCTGTGTAAGCAAACAGAATGCACTGCTTTTCCCCACTGGCAGATCCACAGCATAATCAACGCTGTTTGGGTGTTTATGATAGAAGTCTTTCCAGAGACCACAAATAAAGAATACATCACCAGTGGTGTCTTGTCTAATGACAGTATGTTGGGTTTGGTTTAAATGGTATTAACAGGCTGTTTTCCTTCCCAGATGAGCATACTAACAAGAAACTGATCACCTCCTAAGAGTTTTCATGCTATTACTGCATTTCACCTTGAGTTACTGTTGATGGCTATCAGCAGCAGAGCAATTCCTGGTTTCCTGGCTGGGCAGACAGCTGAGCTGGTAACATCCCTGTCAGCCATGCCCCTGACATGATAAAATCTGCACACATCCTTATTCAGCACAGAGGATGATTCTTCCCCCAGTTATCCCAAGAGTCTATTCTCCAACTTTATCCTACAAGTTCACAAAGGGATGCTGTGGATAGCAAGAGTGCTTCCTTTTAAAATCTATGAAGTAAAGGTCAAGTCCTTACACCTTACACTGAATAACCTCACATCGGCTTCTGGTGAACATGTTTGCCACGTACCTTTGTTTCCACTCCCATTTTGCTTTTACCAGCTGTGTTTAGTACTGGTATCCCAGCTGCACTCCTTAGCATGGCATTTAATTTACCACACACTCTCTTAACTAAAAAGTAGGTGGACTCTCCAGCAAACTGCAATTCGTGTTTCTCCCCTCAAAGAAACTCATGCCTAGCATCCTCCACCATCTGTGTGGGTTCTCGCCTGTCTCCCACAGACATCTGACATCTCAATCCTGGCAGTCCAGCCTCACAGCTCTTTTCCTGAACTCTCCTACCCTGCCTGGACAGCTGAGTCTCCAAAACCAACATCAGAGAGCAGGTCTGGATGGAAGAGTCATTACAGGCTATTTTATCTGACAGAAAAAAAACCATCTGCTCAGGCAGACAAGAAGGCTTATTCTACATCACTAACATACCAGTACTGTGCAAGCCTGAAAGTGAAGAGAGTCTGCTACTTTTTCTTTTTTTCATGGAGATTAGCCAACCATAACTATTTACTTCCAAAGTTCCTAAGGAAAACTTTAAGAAAATCTAGTGTGTATTTTACAGCTATTTAGTGGGCTTCTTCACAGCCCTGTATCAAGTCAGACGACGCTTCTAAGACGCACAACTGCAATAATTACTATCATTTGCATATTATTCCTACGTATTGGGGGGGGGGAAGACCCTTCTGCACCACGTGAGCAAAATAAATTAACAGAGAGACCAAACTGCAGGTTCCTTGGTGGCAGCATTCTGTAAGTAGGAGCAAGCCCTGGGTCTGTCTGCTGAGGAAGGGACAGCAGAGTACTGCTCTTCCTAGAGATGTCCAAACAAGGAGCTGACCTCTCGAAGTCAGCACTCAGTATTCCGAGGGGCCCACCTTCTGAAAGTTGCCTGTCTGCTCTCTGGCACATAACCTCCCAGAGATAAGTTGGACATGACAGAGGGAACAAAACCACCAGTGAGAAAGACAGACACGCTTATTAGAACCACTGCTGGACTCAAGTGGAAAAACGTTTAGCGCTGACGAAAACCTCGTAAACCGAGATCTGCAGTGAGTTAATTACACAGAGGTGCGTTTTTCCTTCCAGTAGAGGGGGGCAGCTGCCAAAGCTAACCCATTGCGAAGAGCGCGTACGCCAACTCCACCTCGAGTGCATCAAGAAACACCACGAACCGTCCCGTGGAGACAGCGAACTCTCTGGGGCCGTGGCCCAGCCTCTGCGTCCCTCTGCCCGCTCTACCGGCCCTTCGCGCGGGGCTGGGGGACCTGAGGGAGCCGAAGCGGCGGCAGCGCTCCCCGGCCGGCGTCCGGCCGACCCAGCCAGCCCCGCACACGGCTCGGCGGAACCAAGTTTAGTTTGTAGTAAACAAGCCTCTTCATTTTTGGGTGTGGAGTTCCCCCCTCTTTTTTGCGGTTTCCTCCCTCCCGGCCCCTGCTCGGCCCCGGCCCCCCGCTCGGCCCTGACGGCGGCTACTCACGGGCACTGCGCGGGGCTGGCGGGCAGCACTCCGCGCGGGCTGCGACCGTCTGGCGGCGGCGGCTGCCTCCCGCCTGCCCTCCTGCAGGAGTGATGTCAGAAGCGAACTGGGTGTGGAGAGAAAACACTTTTCGAAAGTGCCCCTCGGCCGCCTGCGAAGGCAGAGAGAGGTGTGTGTGGGCAGGGGGGAGGAGGGACGGGGCGAGCACGGCAGGAACTTTTCCCCGCCCGTTTCCACTCCGCAGCGGGCGGGCATCCAGGCGCGCCGCCGCCCAGTCCTCCCTGGGGGCGCTCGGCCCGCCGTCCCCCCGCGGCCAGGGCCGGCCTAGGTCCCGTGAGCACTGCCCCGGCGCCTGGGCAGGGCGGGGTGAGCTCCGGCCGTACGGGATGCTAGCGGGCGAGCGCTCGTCCTGCTCCCGGGGCGGCCCCTGCCTTCCGTCCCGGGGGCGGGGGCCGACGCGGGGGCGGGCCAAGCGCTGGTCCGTCAGAGGAGTGACCGCTCCCTACTCGGCAGTGTGAGGCGGCAGGGGCTCAGCCTGCCGCGGCAGAACCCGTCCCGGAAAGCCGCGGACGGCCGCCCGTCAGCTTCCTATCACCAAAGGGAAGGGGCCGGAGGGACGGTGTCTGCCCGGCGGCAGAGCGAGAAGGACGTGGGCAAAGCCCGGGCGAAGCTCCCACAGGAGCCGTCTATGGGGAAGAGAGCTCCGGTTCCCATCGCGGCCGGGGGCGCCCTCGCCGAAGGCCGGGCTCTGCGGGGACCCTGTCCGGGCACCGCAGAGCCCAAAGAGGCTGGACGGAAGGACAGGGGCTCGCCGTACCGGGCGGGCGGGGGGAAGGCGCCATTTCGCGCCGGCAGTACCGTCCCGCTGCGCTGCTGCCGCCAACTCCGCCCGCTGCCGGCGACAACGCCCCTCTCCGCGCCGCCTCCCGCCCCTCAGCGCCGGGGAGAGGTGGTGTGAACGGCTCCGGGCACCGGCGGCGCGGTTGAGGAACGAGCCCGGGGCCGCCTGGAGCGGCACAGAGCCTCGGCGGGGAGCGTGGTGCCGCCGAGAAGGGGCTCACAGGAGTCTTTTTCATCACGGAAAAAAAAAATCTGTGTGTGGAGAGCTGAGTAATAGAAATGTGTTTATAAATCCGAAGAGCTCAGGTGAGCTCCTGGACTCGCTGCTCGCACCTCACGAACCTTCTGTCTTCCTAAGAGGTTCGCTAACCACCATCGCCACTAGCAAGCATCAGTAATAAACTTTGTTCCTTTTCACGAAATACATGACAGAGTAGATAAAGTAGTGATCATCACCGACTCCAGCGTTGGTACAGGCCATTTGCTTGCTCAGAGGTCCAAAAGGTTTCACCTGCTGTTCAGGATTAGCTCTTGAAACTGACAAAAGTTGGTGAGGCGATCTGACCATTCCACTGTGACTGCCAAGCTGTCTAGTTTGTGTTACCTTGTTTATGTCACCTTCTGTTACAGTAACGCACAAGTTGCTATTAGCGGTTTGTTAACATTTGTTTTGAATGTTAACTAAAAATCAAGTAGACCATGCCTCTTTAGATTCAGACCATACATGCAGGTTCATGGGCAGAGTTTCCCAGTCCCAGAAGTTACGTGTTCTGTAAGAACGGCAGTGAATTCCAGAAACACCATCCCTATTCCTGAAGTCTTCATGTAAATAGCAACTATTATGTTGAGCAAAACACTGTGTTGGTTACTACTGAAAATCTGGTAGCATTGCCTCACTTCATTGTCCCTTCACCCCTCTGAAGTGCAGCGTTAGTAGCCATGCATAGCTGTTAGGAATCTCATGTGTTGCGAAAAAAAACGATTAGAAACGCTGTGAAAGAGTTGCTCACAGTAGTCTAAGCACCAGCAACTCCACCAAACCCTACAAGCAATTTAGCTAGAGTAAATGGCATTTGATGGCACAGTAATCCCTCTCACAGTGTTATTTCTTCTACTGATACTACCTTTAGCTCTGTTACACCTGCCGAATGTCACAAGAATCTTGTGTTCATAAATCACTTTGGAATCATAGAGAAGAATATCCAGTGCCCTAAGCAGTCCCTACTGTTCACTAAAACTTCAGGTTTCTACATGCTCGTGTATTCCAAGTTACCGGATAGGAGGGAGTGGCAAAGACCTCTAGTGGCTACTTCCTTTGTGCATCACCTACTTTCTGGTAATTACGTTGCGGTTAGACTGGGACAGGAATGCAAAGTTCTCAGGAGAGACGCTCGAAGCTTTGGGCCTGAAGAAGCAGAAGTGAGAAGCTTGAAAGTATCGGTGGAGGAGGCAGCCCTGCTTGTCAATTCCCAGGGATTTCAGGAAAGAAGGTGATACCTCAGGCTGAGCCAAGAGCTACAGGCATAAGCAGCCTGACTTCCAGCGGGCTGAAGCATTGGAGCTTAAGTCACTTAAAACATTCCCCTCACACGGAGCTAAGTTTGCCAGAGAAATTGTGGTATGAAACACAACACTTGGTTTTTAAACAAAAGAGATTGGTGCTTACAATTTGAGTGACTACAAAGAGGAAAATTGACTGTTCTACTTCATCATGTACTGCATTAAAGGCACTGCTTGCTAGTAAGTGCATAATAGTGTCCATATAAGAAAACATTTACTGGTAAAAATAGTCTCTTTTCTTCTCCCTCAATTTCTCATACTTGTGTTTTTACTTACGTTTTTAATTGTTCTGGAGCTGTCATCCCTATTTTATCTCAGCTAGAAGTTAAGAATAAATATTTTTAAAGAAATATAAACACACTGCCAGATGGCTTCAGGATTTTCCTAGAAAAAACAACTATCCAGGTTCTGCTTTTCAGACTTGTGTTGGACTGATGTGCTTTGAATGAATTTTCTTTCTAATGTAGTGCTAAGTATCTGACAGTGGTGTTGACATTTTTCCTGCCTTCACCTTCCTACATTTGCATGAAGGATGATGGAGTGGAGGAAAAGGTGGCACGTCCAATTACTTCCTTCTGCATTAGTAAGCTTACCTTGAGAGATAAGCTGTTTGAAAGCTGAGTTACTGACAACAGAATTCAGAGTGGGCAAACACAAGGCATCTATTCCATGCCAGTTCTTCCTACTGTGTCCTAGGCTATATCTTGAAACCAGGTGGGATTCATAAGTGAACAGATGTATCTCTCCCAGTTCCCACTACCAGCTGTTATGCAGTGGACACTGCCTGTATCCAACTCCTAATGTTCTGTGATTCTGGGTGATTTGAGACAAGCCTTTTTTCATTAGCCACCTTTAAAACAACTGAGGCATATCAAGAGTCTCACAGCTTTGTCCCACTTCTCTGCAGGTATCAGAGGGTTGGTTCACCCCTGAGATCCCTGGTATGTTCACAAGAAGTGTCTCAGATCTGTATGAACCCTAGTGTGCTCTTGGTAAACAAACTCACTCACATGGCCGTTCCCACTCCAGCCTTGGGAATGTTTCCTCCTCCCTCTCGAAGGAATATGACAAGGTTAAAGAAGAGCAGCAGCTTCCTAACAATACTTAACTCATTGAGAACTGAAGTCCTGGTTTAGATTTGCTGAGCCTAGAACAAGGAGGTTGGAAAGAGTTCTGTCAAACTCATGACATCTTGAGGAATCTGAAGATATTTCCTTTTTCTCACTCCCTGCTTCCACCTCAGTTAGTGTTCTTCTCCACTGCCTCATATCCTACTGTCATTCCCCAAACCAAAAGATGCCTGAGCACAAAAACACTCCTGAAAATGAAGGGCTTTGGTTAGCTGCACTAAGGCTTTGCTGAAACAAGTGAAAGACTCGGGCATAAACAGCACAACACATCAGGGAGCTATGGTTTATACAGCAAATATATACAGGATATGTTCACATTTTTGTTTACCACACTGATCTGCAGGACCTGCAAAGCTATTGAGATGCAACTGAATGAAAAGGAAGAGCTTACCCTTCCTTTCTTTTCCACTCTTGTGTCTTTCCCACTCTTGTGTGTTCTCCTGGAAAATGCTCTTCTTGTGTTAATGTTCTCATTACTTTAAGAACACCAATAAAAAATTCTGGCCAAGACTAGCCAAGACAAACTGTAGTGCTGTCCCTGGAAATATTGTTACTGGATCAGACAGAGCTGTTTGGCTGTGCAGTGATCTCATTATGACTACTTCTTAAAAGCAGTATTTCAGAAAATGGTTGTGGATGTTGGTAACAAAAGCAAGAATCCAGGGGCCCTTAAGTCAGGAGGGTATTTTGATCCTGTTGGCTGGTGGGTCATGTCTCCAGAGCCCAAGTGCAGAGTTGTTCCATTTAATCAATAGTTGTATGGACAACTGTAAATTAACAATGAGCTACATTACTGGATCTAGCTACTAGCATTCTTTTACCTTAGGATTTGACCACCCTAGCTTTGTTTGGGAAAGGGAAGAAGATAAATTGGCAAGGACTAAGGCAAGCTGCAACAAAAAATAAATTGTGGAGCTTCTGAAGCACAGTACAGTGTGTGAAGGACTTAATACATCACAAATAAACCTGTACATTGCTTACCATCCTGCCAAAACCATTGCAATAGCAACCCAACTCTCTAAACATCTGGCTTTACAAATCAAATACATGAGAAAACAACTTGTAACCAGCCATTCTGCTAGAGATATGAATACAGGGAACTAAATCTTGTTATTAAAGAGGGGTAAGAAGGACTAGGCCACAGAAAATGTGCCATTGTTTGAAATCTGCAGGAGTCTGTGGTTAAAATGGCAGGACTAGGATTTCATTGTACAAACAAAATCCAAAACAAGGTCAAAGTGCCCTGCAAGAAGAGGCTGTTTTGAAAAGTAGCCACTTGTACTGCTTAGAGGAAGAATGCATTTTGTCACTTTGGTTATTGATCTTGTCATCCAAAAGAGCACAAAACTTTAATCACTCACAAATCATTAAAAGTGGATTAGAAAATATGTCTGTTTGCTCCCCCAGGAGAACTGCTCACTCTCACTACTTCACAAATAACATCAAATATTTAGCATGTAAGGAATGAATAAATCACATTTTCATGTGATCTATAAACTAAGCCTTTTTATTTCTTACTAGTGTCCAAATACCCAAGGAGACTTACCCATCTGCAGCAAAAGGTGACAGACAGCTCCACCAGCGAGGTCACTGTCTTTCTGTCTGCATCTGCTCTGCAAAACCCACGTGTAAAGAAAGAGATCTAGTCTCTGACCCACTTGTAAGGTGATTCTGCTGCCTGCCCCATGGAGCAAACCACAGCATTCCTGCAGCTTTCTCACTTAAAGAGCAAGCTTGCTTTGCAGACACCCTCCTCTCCATAGAAAGTTGCGCACATGTACACGTGTACGCTTCTGAGTATGTACACATCAAAATCCCAACCCAGGAACTAGGTCATCTCAAAAGAATTTTTGGATTAGCATATTTTGTGAGGACTAGCACACACTACAAAAGCTGTTATTCTGCACACCGTTTGGAAATTCATCCTCTTTGTTTATTATTGTATGTTTCCATGCATGTAAACCTTGCTCCTTCTCAGGCTGTCTATTAGAACACAAGATTGTTATTCCTACTGAACTCTTCTGTAAGCATTTTAATGATTACTCAACTAAATTTCTCAGAAAGAGCAGAACAGAAAAGAGAAAACACTCAGCATCTACAGATCTTAACACTTGCTGAGGTCAGGGGGATATACATCTAACTCTTCATGGGAGCACTGGGGTGCTGCAGGAGACACAGATGTGGCAATGAACCAGGTTCTGCCTGCAGATATGTGGTTTTGAATCCCATTGGCTTAAGTGGATGTTGTCACAGGCAGGATTTGGACCTGTGCAGCCTTAAAGTGGAAATTGTTTTCATGCTGATTGCAAATATTAATACTAAATGGGCACAAGGTGAGCCCTGTCATTAATAAGAGCTAGGTTTTTAGTGAGTCACAAAGAATTTGAATAAACCCCAAAATCTGATGTGTTAGCAATTATTACAAGTTATACATTTTAACTCCTATTACCTAAGCAGTACATGAGGGTGTCAGGGAACACCAATGTGTTGTAACTCTTGCAACATTATTAGGAATCTCAAGCATTTAGGGTTTTCTCAAAGACAGTCATAGGAATAAGGGAAAGCATTTTACCCTCATATTAAAAACAAGGAAGAAAATATATCTGTCATCTAAAGGAAGCCCCAGATTCATTTGTTGAAACCTCTCATTTTTTAAGCCAATCATAAAATGTATTGTGATCTAACTCATTAGTTCTGAATGTAGGTACTTGTTAATACTAAGACGTTATCATACAGGCCTTAATCCAAATAAAAATAAAATATTAATTCCACAAAGCAGGGGAAGCTGTTTTGTAATAGCCACAACCTCTATATGTATTCTGATTTTAGGTAAACTTTGGGAAGGAAGTAAATGTTAAGAGTATTGCAGCAGATTGTAAAAATCAAGCTGGTATAAAGGGAATGCACAGGAGATGCTGATCACTTTCATCAAAAAGACTTAATCACTGGAAGACAATTTGAAGCTGAGAAGGAAAGTACTTATGAATCAGGTCTGTTTGTACTATGCTTGTAAAGCTGGGTGTATAGAGCCCTCCTCCCTTTTCCCTCTGCCCCACTCCCTGCTTCCTGTGGAAACAGGGAAATACACACATGGAAGTCAGAAGGAAATTGGAGTGTGCTCCAGCGGGCTGGCCACTCCTCCAGAACCCAGCCCTTCATTGTAGTGATGCATTAGGTGGGCAATTTGAACAGCACCATTAGGAGCAAACTGGACTGTGCTGGGATTTAGATCAAGGAGCAGGGCTATGTTGAAGGCAAGAGTGGCATTATAAGATTTAAATAGAAATTATCAAAGCTGTATTTTTATTTTGAATTTCTAAAACTGTTCAGGAAGTGAGACGAGGCAGAATGTGGGATGTGTGCAGATCAGTTTCAGGTAACTGAAGGCCCATCAAGTCCATGCTACAAAAGATGGGGACACCAAAAATTAAGGGCATAATCTTGCATTTTGAGTAGAAGCTGAAAGATTTGAGTGAGGCTGATTTGCATGAGTTGTGCAGTAGCTGTATTTGGGGCTTGGCTTTTCAAACTGATCTGCACATACTTGTGTTAAGAAGGAGAGAGAGGTGTTTGTCTAACAAAGTGGAGAGCAACCTTAGCTAAGCTCAATTTCCCCACCTATGGGAGGTGAATTCTCTGCAACCAAGTGCACTTCTGGGAAAATTGTTTCTTTCTCCTTTCTGCTTTGTTCTAGGACTTGCAGAGTTGTAACTGTTCCCTTGCCAGGCAAATGTCATCCACCACACAGTTGGACCTGCTTCTTTACTTGCATTTACCCTCTGATTAGTCTAGACTTGTCTAGCATTGCTTTGCATTCCTGGCAATTTTATGGCTACGTATGTCTTGCTGGCTGCATGTGGGCTGCTTGGATTGATGAGCTGTGGCTGGAGTGCCCAGGCTGGCCTGGTTTTGGAAAATACAGCACCTTCATCTCTCTTCCTGTTAAGAATTCCATCTAAAGTCTCTTGTGTTCTTTTCTCCATGGTTGAAACCTCATGGAAGGCACTGTTTACAACCTTGTGTGTGGAAATGCATATTCTCATATAATATCTATAAGTAATGCTTATTAGTGATGTGAAGCTCACATCTACCAGCTGGTTTTTTTGGAAGACACTGACAAATCTTTTCCTCTCTGCTCTAATAAACTTTCCTTTACCAAGATCATAGCCCTAAACATTATTCAGTAGTTTTGCTTCCTATGCCTCCATCATTTTTGACTGAGAACTAGTCATCTCCCATTTTGTTTAAAGAGCAGAGGAATGGTCTGCAATGTCACAGGTGTTCAGTTTCAGCTCTCAGGAAGGGTGCTGAAATTCTTTAGGGTCTCTGATATTCAACCTTTGGCTGATAACAGTAATCCCTCTTTGAGATTTACTGCTTAACAAACACATTTCAGTGCCTTGGTGTTCTACAAAGTATGGAGAGACTAAATGCATAGACAAGATCTCCAGCCACTCACAGCAGGGCTTGTAAGAGCTGGACTTTTAGATCAGTGTAAAGTGAGAATGCCTTTTGTAAAGAAACGTGTACAAATCTATGTTAAGGTTTTAAGTGCTTGCAGTGAACTTCCACGATAACCTTTGTCCACCAACAGATCTGTTCAAAAAGCTCTTTAATTATTTGGTGCAACTACTATATTCCTAGATTTTCTCCCTCTTCATGCTGGAGGAGGCAAGGAAAGAAGTGCACTGAGGTCACATCACTGAGCAGAATTTCTACACAGCAAGACTGCATCATGCCTAGACTGCTGTTGTGCCTGCCAAGTGTTGTCAGACAGACTGCACTGCTGAGCAGAAGCTGGAAGAGATTACAGTACAGGGAATAAATAATAAAGTGAGACATGGAATATTTATTTGTTTTAGCCCTTGTACTAGAGAAGTGAACACAGAGTGTGTTTTAGTCATCTGACATTATCCATCTCCTCCTTTATTCCACTCAAGGAGGGAAGGCTGCTCTGCATACATACACCAAAGAGAAAAGTACTGCTAGAAAATCAGGCTGTGCAGACATTCAATATGATCATTATTTGTGCAATTAATAGAAAAAATTAAAATATTTCGATAGCACATGGTAAAATGCCTGGTTTTATCAGTGCTATTAATGTACTACCAGTTACACTACAGTTACTACTATGATAGTTCATGTAACCTTCAGAAGTTCTACCCATTCCACAGAGGTTATGTCACTTCCAAAGCTGGGGCTCTTTTGTAATACTTGCAGGCCATCTTCTTGTCCATAGCAGATCTTTGGGTTCTCTTCAAATCTTATTCTCCATTGTTTCCCAATGGCTTCTCTCTCTGGTTTAGTAGCATACTCTTCAGCAGTGGTGATGTACCAACTAGGAGAGAACATAACCTGAATTTCACACCTTTGCCAGTCCCCACTGGCTATTCAGCAGTATCTTAGTGTGTTTCCCCTTTCTTTGTGAATTTAAGTTTAATCTTGTCATCAAGGTCTGGATAAGCCTGCTTTTATCATTTCCTTGGAGATGAGTGAAGGCTTTGCAAGTGGTGGTTTGTGGAAGAGCTAGAACTGTAGCAGTTTCCAAAGGTTAGGGCTGCCATAAAACACTTTTGTCTGATCAAGAATGTAAGTTGGCTACTTTGGGGTTTTCATAACAGCTTTAGGCTGGTGCAATACCTATCTTTCTGGTTCTTTTTTTCTTCAGTAAGTAATATTAATGTCAACAAACGGTTCTGCAACAAAGGCAGGAATTTCAGAGCTTTTGTCAGTGGTGTCTGAGAAGATAAATCTCCTGTAGGATAGAGATGGAGCTGTAACTTGCAGGCTAACTGAATCAGTTTATTGCATGATTAGTTAAATAGCACAACTGGGCTAATTAAGTTAGCTCTGGACTTAGGTTATTGAGTACCTGGGGTTTGAAATCTGAGCAGGTGCTGTTCATATGTTATCAGGGCACCCCAGCTGCATCATATAAATCTGTCTGGGCACATCAGCCCAGGTGGGTTGTAGGTTGTGGTGGGAGGAAGAGGTGGAGGTCATCAGTGTTTGTAGCCTGAGTTGATCAGAGGAGTTTTGGTAAAGTAAGTAAAGGGGTTCTGGGTTTGTTCATTTCTTCCTGTTAATCTCTCATGCTGCACACTGGGAAGGCAGAGGTGTGATGGTAATGTTTCATTAGATATGAAGCTTGTGTGAACTGTGCTTGCTTGCAGATTCAGAATTAGATATTTCCTTTCTTCTGATTAAGAAAAGAGATCCATCCCAAATGTGCTGGATGCTTTCCAAGTGAGTGATGGAGGAACCACACTCAGAACCTTTTTCATCTATGAAGCCAGTAATTTTCAGTTTGCAGTAGCTTGGTCATTTGTTGGGTTAATGTTCTGATTATCAGGGAATTCATTTAAGTTGGAATTTTGGCTTCTATAATTTTCTTTCAACATTGGTGCTGCAGTATGGTGTGAAAAAATAGTGGTTTTTAACTGTTGGGGAAGTATCCGAAGTTCTCCCCAAAAGAACTCATTTTATAACACAATTTGGATATTTAAAACATAATCTTCTTTTTCCTAGTACGGTTACAGACATATATAAATCTACACATATATAAATCTGTACTTGCACAGGAATGAAAGACTGGAGAAAGCTATACCTTGAACAAATGCATGTTGTATACTATCCATTTCTGGAGAGCTTTGTTGTTTGCCTTGAGGCAGTTGAGAACAGTGTCTGAGTGTGCCTAGAGTCTAGGGCATCATTAAGAAGTGTCAGCTGTTTGGAAGGATGGTGACAGGCAATCCTCAAAAATAGCGTACTTGGGGAAAACTCCCCTTAAAGCAGGAGAGTAGACTATTTCTTGGCTATCTGTAATTCCTGTAAGGCTGTGATTCCTGACATTGTTTGTTCCAAGATTGGGTTATTGGTTGATTCCCTAGCTGAAAGGAAGGGAGGGAATATCATTTGTATCATTATCTTTCTATTTAGCTGAAAGATAGAAGCTTTTCCTATATCTTCTCCATCCTTCTGGCTTTTACCTCCTCACAAACAGGAAAGATCAGCTTGTTTCCTTACTCTCCCACAGGTCTAGTCTTGGTGCAGTGCCGCTTTGCAGAGGGTGTTAGAACATAAAGGTCATGTCCTTAGTAGCCTTTTATGTATGTGAAAGCTACAGTAGTTAGCAGATCAAAAAAGACTTCAGCTGTTGCGAAAATACAGACCTAGCACCATTTGGTGGGTGCAAATGGTTGTGGGTTTGGTGGGATGTAGCACCACTCTGTCATCAGCACTCAAAGCTTGAGTTCAAAAGCTGTATGAGATTTGTGAGTTGTTCCTGAAAGAATATGTGACTCTGGGATGAGTCCTTTACCCAGTGTGTTCTCATCTGAGTTTCCCCATCAGCCTCGTCCATTGCTATTGTTTGTCTTAGCTTGCTCTCTTCACATCTTTAGAAACCATTGCAGTGGCTCTCAGTTTCCAAACTGCTGCCTCTAGATGCAGTTCTCTGTTCTGTTTCAGCAAGCTTTGTGTGGTTGGAAGGCAGTAGGAATTGAAGAGAGTGCGTTTTTGTGTGTCAGTTCCTCCCAGTGGGCCCCTGGTCAGAGTTGCTTACATCTATCTGTTCTTGGGCATGTGTGTCTCACACTGCAGTACCTGTTCTGCCTGCCAGGCTGCTGTCACAGGGAGGAACCTCCAAAGATCATCCCAGAGGGGATCAGTTCCTCTCCCTCTTCACACATATGTTCTATTTTCTTAGCCATGTGACCAACTTCTATTCAAGCTCTGTTGATGTAGTTTAGGAAGAAGCTAATGCTGCCAATTCAATAAAGAAGCTCTGCAGATTTGTTAATGATCTATTTAGAATTAGCTATAGCTGATACTGTGCTCTCACTGGGATTTGACTGAACCCAGTATGAGTGGCTTTCTTGTTAGGCCCCAGAAGGGCACAAATACAGAAACCCTAGAGGAGCATGAAGTTTCTTCTTCATATGTTTGCTTTCCTTGTATATTCTAACTCTCTCTTCAGATAGACTAGAATGAGCTCTGCCCTTTTCATGCAAGGAAAACAGCCTATGTGTTAAGAAGACAGTACTGAAGCCCAGAAAGACCTGGAGTCTTGAGAACTTTGAGCCTTTCATGTTACTGAAGTCTTCTGAATGGACCATACCAAGCAGTTTATTCCAGTTTCATGGAAGCCTACTTAATAATACCTTAGAGATATTGCTAATGATAATGTATCTTATGCCTGTAGTATACACTGACTTGCTGCCACCATAGTGACTTACTGTCCCAGTTTATCAGTACATTCCCAATAATAACATGCAGCAGTCCTCATTTAATTGCTAGAGTAGATATTCATCTCCTCTTGTGTTTAGCCTGGAATATTTGTCTAGCTCCCCTTTCTCTCAGGTTTGTGTCTATTTCTTGCTGACTGCTTGTCCCACTAGCTACAGCCCAGGAGCAAAATCCTGAGCACCAGCTGCTGAGACAGCCCAGATGAATGCCCTGAGAGCAGTTTTGTGGACAGCCTAAGCATCTCTCTGCCTTGATTGCTCAACCAGGTGCTGAGCTGGCCCTGGCAGCAGCCTCAGGGTAAACAAAGGGTGAAAAGGAACCTGAAGCCTTGAGGTAGATATGAAGAACAGGAGACAGTGAGTCCACTGAGGTACACAACAGTGCTCATCTTCCCCAGTAAGGCTTTACTGTAAACAAGGAGCTTCTACTTGCTAGGACTGCTTTTAGCATTTTAAAAGTCAGCTTCATCTTTGGTGTTAGCTGTACTGGCTGCTTGCTTCAGGCACTAACTTAATCAAAACATTCACAGCAAGAGCTCTTATCTCTTGCAAACCACAAAACTTTGTACAGTGTCAGTGTAACTTCTTCAGCCCAAAGCATGCTGCTGCGTGGTAGCAAGGTGCACTTGCAAATACTTACTTACACATGAGAACAAAAGTGGCTTCAGTGATCCCAGGAAGACAGTACAATACTTACAAGTCTTTTAAAGAAAAGATTTTTTCCCATAAATAACCATCAAGCTATGAATGAGGGCTGTTGGGGGTGTTCTGAATCCAGATGTGTGTGCATTGGAGATGCTATAAACTCTCATCACATTCTGTTCAGGATGATTCACTTTTTCCAACCACTTCTATGTTGCACATATGGAATCTGTTGTACATTGTCAGCCAGCACTGCACTGTTTCAACCCTTGTGTATATAAACCATGCTGAGTCTTTCAACTGCTCCTGTAACATTCTTCTGCAGCTTTCCTCTCAGGAGAGAGAAGGCAAGGGCTTATGATGCTACATTTTGTAATCCCAATATGGGATCTAGTAATACATTAAATTTTACTGTAATAGCTACTACCAGGACAGAAGACTACTTGGTGCTGTGTTAACTTGGGCTGTTTGACTTCAGAGCACTCAGCTTGTGATCCTAAAATTGTTTTCTTTTGAGATAGTTGGTTCTGTGTTTATTCATTGCTTTAGTTGTAACCAAGTTGTATTTGAGATTTTTTTACTCCCCAACAAGTTTTGAGTCATATTTGTAGAGATAAAAGCTTCTTCCTGTGCTCTGAGACCTTCTCATCTGCCTTAACCTTGCAGTATTTGGCAAATGGGATTAAAGCTTTTACTTGCATCAAAAGGGAAGTTTTAAGGTAATCAACTATCAATAAACCTGTTGGCAGTAGTTCCAAACTATTCATGCTGGGTTGGAGATTGCTGCAGCTGATTGGTAGTGCTTGCTGGATTCCTCAGGAGGGTGGAATTGGAACCAGACCCAGTGCGTGTGTTGCCAGGAGTGAGGGGGCCATGAGGATGTGAATCTTCTTGTTTCTTCTGACCCAGAACTAGAGCAGACTTTCATTTTGTATTCAAACCTCTGGATGTTACAGTTTCCAGTTGTTTTTTTCCTTTGGTCTGTACTCTGACAGCAGCATCAGCTTTCAGACTAAACTTGCTTTTCACTTTTCTGTTTGACTAGCCGTTGCAATCTCCTTCCTTTGGCTTATGTTTGTGACAAATGAGGCACTCCAAGATTCTTGTACCTTTGTCCAAACACAGGACAAAGGCACAGAGAAATGAAAATTCTGAAAATGTTGAACTGCTTGCCTTGAAAACAAAAGATTGGGGTCCAATTGAACTCTTGGAAAAGCCAAGGCTGGAGAGTCATTCCCTTGCCCACCTCCCTCACATGTACCTAAAACCAGCCTGACAGGTGAGAAATGGGCCTTCTGGTGTGGTTTGTTGTTTTTTTTGCCTGCTTTGATAATGCCTGCAGCTCTGCCAGGTGCAAGGTGTGGCTGCATGAGAGCTGAACTGCCTTGTGCTGAGTTGTTTATCTTTGCTGGGAAGCCTGCATTTACCAACTGGTGGTAGGGAACTTTTTGCTTAGGCATTGTGCTCAAGGAAGACCACCTGTGGGGAAAGCAGCCCTGTCTGTTGCAGTGGAGGTGTCTTAGTTAATATTGAATAATTCCATGATAAAAGAAAATAGGACTTTATCCCTTCGGAATATCACTTCTTTGCTTTCTCCTGTGTAAAGGCTCCATGAGAATCTGAGGGAACAACAGACTCAACCCTTCCAAAAGCAGATCTATTACTTTGTGAACTTCCTGTATTCTCACTGTTTCAGCATATTCTGAATAAGTAGTGATGTGCTGCTGATTTATTTGTCTTTAAAAATATACATAAAACTCTCAGTGACAATCTTCCTTGAAGGCCTCATTTCACAGGCCCATGACCAGTACATGACTGCATGGTCAGTAGCACAGCCAGCTGAAAAGCAATTCCCCTGGCTTAAAGCACTGCAGTAACTCTCCTGTTGAATGGGATAGCTGCATGTGTCAGTAGATGCTGGAGTGGAAATGCTTCATAAACAAATTCAGGTTTATATAAACAGGTGTCCATATTTTGTTGTGCTAATAGGCTTCAGGACAGAAAACATGCTTTTATTTTTTGCCATTTCTGGGTTACTTGTGTCCCATCTCCTCCCCCCCACCCTCAGCCTCCTTTCTTCTCTCATGGGAAGACAGGACTACATGAGAATCAAAGTTTTTTCATTTAAGAAAAGGGAAAGAGAAGCAATCTTGTCTAGCTTTTCAGAAACATGAGGAAACCAGCCTTATAGGCTCATCCAGTAGGTTAAGACATAAAAACCACTGTTATAAATGACTTGATGTGAGGAGCTGTAGGAGCCTGTTTCTTTTGAAACCTTGCAGAATGCTGTATTATTTTTCAGCTCTTGAACTTACAGTGGAATACTAATATGAGCTCTTCTGGGGAATTTTCCTAATGGTTTTACCTAAATTGGCTGCTTTACATAAAATACATAAGGGAAAACACTGACTTGTCAAGATTCAAATCATTTTGTGGGAACAAATAATTTTCTGGAGGTTTTTGACAGAGAAGGCTTCTCTTTAGTTGAACAAGAGAACTCCTACTGCATGCCTCCATTGAATTGGGCTGTCCTGGCCTCATAGCTCTGCTGCCTGCCTCACCTGGTAACTTTTATCAGGTTTTTGTTCTCTCCTGCTAAAGTTGTTTCATTTCTTATCTGTGTTAAACATCCTTCAGGACAGAACTGAAACTGACTGTATGTAGTCTGCTTAAGCAACTCTCTGGATTCAGATTCCTGCATTGCTATTGCTAACATGTGCCAGGTATCTGCCTTGGGAAACGTTTGCCAGTCTTTGGCTGAGGATAAGGTTCCTGTTCTGAACTGATCAATCCAATTCACTTGTAATCTTTGCCTCTCAGCAGCCTGTCTCTGAGGCTCTTTTCCCTTCTAGGCTAGATCAGAATACACATCTTTGTTTTCTCTCCTGTCTACCATAAAGGGAGAAAGGCAGTTTAGTGACACCTGTTTCATCTGCACAGACAGCAGGGTACTCAATCATGGGCCACCATAGGATGTCCTGAAGTGAGCATGATTCCCACCACCACCCCAGTCTTATGGAATTCAGTGGGATGCCACAGTTTAATCCTGTGTTTGGGTGGGATCAGAGGCCCGAATAGGCAAACTCTTCCTTGCAGTACTAGTTTTCAAGTTCATGAAGGTAGCAGCTCGTACTGTTTTTCTCTAGAAGTCATGTGGGAGAATAGGTTCAATAATTTAGGAGCACTTGATAGTTTCTGCCTGCCAAGAAAGAGGCAGTGTGTTGGAATAGTTTGACTTCCTTTCAGGAGAACCTGCCAATGAACTGTTATACATTTCAGTGTTTCCATTTTGCAGTTTTCCATAAGACCCTGAATTTTTTTCCCCCCTTTCTTGGATAAATGTAAGTCCCACACTTGAAATGAAACCAAAACTAAGGAATACTAAAAGCTGCCTGGAGCAGGAATGTCTGCTTTCAGTTTGTTGCTTCCTGTTCTGATCATGAAATTCGAATCAAACTTGGTTTAAAGACAACAGCAATCCCACATGTCAGTGTTCAGGGGAGCTGTGTCTGCTAACACTTCCTGTGAAGAAGAGATGACTAAACTCTATCTTTTAGGGCTTTTTAGTCCAGTGAAGGCACTTTGATTGCCATAGTTCTTGTTCTATATCTTTATCCTGTTTTGAAACAAGCAAAGAATAAAAAGGTTCTACGTACTTCTCACTAAAATTCAGACTTTTCTCTTTTCAGGGAAAAGATGAAGAGAGTAGTCTGAAAGCAAAACTTGTGTTCTTCTATACTGGCTGACTTTTTGATTAGACCAGAAAAATAGCTTTAAGTAAAAAGCTCTTTTACAATTGCGTATTAAAAACTTCATTGATTTGCTTAGCAAGATTCTTTCACTGCACTGTAAAATGTTTGTAATCTGAGAGGACTTGGGAGGAGATTCTAAAGAAATGTTGATATTCAAAGAGTGAGAATCCTAGAAAATGTTGGTGTGGTTTGGTTTGGGTTTTGTTGTTTTAAGTTTTTTTTCCCAAGTCATAAGAAACTTTCTTGTAGCATTAGTTGAAGAGAAAAGTGCTTGAGTTCTGTGATGCTCAGCAAGATAGGAGTATAGCTTTGTAAAGGCACACAACATACAGTCCTCTCCAGGTGTATGAGAAGACATTTGACTCACTGATTCTTCTGTAACAGTATTTTTGACAAATTCCTGCTTTTAAGTACTGTAGAGAAAAAAAGTGAAGGTTGAGCTTATTCATTTCAGTGGCCCACACTCACCCCTGGGCTTGCAATGCAAGAAGCATTCAGTTCATTCCAGTTGCTATGAAGGAATTAAGTGTCTGTAATTTCACTGGAGACTTAAACCTCACTGCAAGCATCCTGCTGTTCAACGCACAGGGCTATGAATCAGTATCAACACCACTTGGATGCATGTAACTTTCCTCCTGCCAGCTGGGTTGTCCTATTTGTTGGTAACTGTCCCCTGTTAAGTGGTAACAGTAAACCAAAGGGTGATGCATGTCTGAATACAAACTGTAGAGCACCATTAATGCAACACTAACCTTTGATTAATGTTAGGAGGCAGCATCTAAATTAAGTCCTTACTTAGATAGTATCATATGAAGACAACTTTTTATTGTCTATCTCTTAGTTGGCTTCTAAAATACTGTTATCCTTCTGCAATTTGTAGTCTTTGGTATGGTTTGGCTCTTTCAGGTCAACTTCTTCTTGTCAGTGAGTGGCTGGGTTCCCAGCTGTGTTGACAAGGCAATGCTTGGTTTGTGTGTGTGTGTGTGTGTGTATGACTGTTGAAGGACTGGCTTAAACAGCAGGTCTGGAGCCCCTGAAGGAGGGAACAGCATTATCATCGAGACTCCTACTGGCTGGTTTCTAGATAGTAACTTCATAGCAAAACTTGCCTACAATTACAGGAGAGCAGAGAGATCTCTGCCTTGGTGCTTGCCAAATCTCCCTCAAAACGTTTTCCTCAACTTAATAAACATTTGTGAAAAAATTAAGCTTAATTTGAACCCACAGTAAAGAAACTGAAGCCATGTGTAGCAGTGCCACCTAGTGTAGTCTGTTAGTCCTTGGTTTTCAGGGTTAACAGGATTACTTCTGTTTTATCTTGAGTCTATAATGGCTTGGGAAAACCTCTTTGTAGAAAGTGGCTTGAAGGAGATTGTCTTGAAATGTGGGACAGAATATCTTCTTACACAAAAGGTCTTTCCTAATGGCTTGTTTCACTGTTTGCAGAATTCATGACAAAATACTTTTAATCCATTCACAACAGGTTATTTCCTTGTCATGTTTGGCTTATAAAATAAAATGACAAGGCAGGATTGAGCAGTGATTGGATACTACTCTGCTCAAGAAATATCAGCCTGATATTGCAGTTATTCGTTGAGGAGTGATAATTTTGTCAAATTCATGCCATAAAGTAGCATGGAGATATTCCAAACCCCTCTGCACATGCTTC
Organism: Galbula dea; assembly: GCA_013399015.1. Classification (NCBI taxonomy): domain Eukaryota; kingdom Metazoa; phylum Chordata; class Aves; order Piciformes; family Galbulidae; genus Galbula; species Galbula dea. Next base: position 1,489,735 of record VWZX01008711.1, on the reverse strand, counting down.
TGTGTGACCTGGTCTAGGGAATCCTGCTGTGGCAGGGGGGATTGGACTAGATGATCTTTCCAGGTCCCTTCCAGCTCCTAACATTCTGTGATTTATTATCACCAAAATTGGTAGAATTTTTGCCTGCCAGTCTACATAAAAATTTATTTGGGAGGTGGAGGTGTAGAAGTGAGGATTAGACTGCAGAATTCAAACAGTAAATGGTTTATCCTGTGTGAGAACTCTGAAAAGAAATGGGTGTGAACTTGCAGTGGCTCTTTGCAAATTGTTGTAATTCATACCTCTTAGCCTAATAGCTGTTATTGCTGGTTTGGCTCCTCAGTGGTGAAGAATAGCTCTCAGAAGTCTGAACCTTATTACAACAAATAAAAGCCATGGAGTGGACTTTAATTTTACTATAATACAACTAAAGGTTGACTAGAGAAATCTAGAGAAGTTTGTCTGTTTTCACCAGCTTTAAGGAAGCAGATTTAGTTCTGTGTACCTCTCACCAAGAGGAAGTTCATCACTGCAGCTGGAGCTGCTGGGATTTGCATGTTTTTTCTGGATTCCCAAAGGAAATGCTGTCAGCCAAAGTTAGAAATGGCAGGGGGACAGAAAGCAAAAGCCACAACTGCTGGATTTATACTTACACAGGTTTTGTGCTGCTTTGTGTTCTGACTTGGCTGAAACTCTCTTCCAGTTAAGAATTGTTTATCTAGTGCTGTCTAGCTCAATGCACAGACAATTCTGAGGCCACCCATGGAACATGGAAAGTCCTGTCTTGAGTTCAGGTCTGCAAAGATGCCCTCTTTGTATACTGATTCCAGGCAAGAGAAGGGGAGAACTCTGCCAACAGGATTTTTGGAGGAAAGATCTGTATGAAAGGATACAGCAGATTGATCCTCTATCTTGGGATGTTGTGCTGTACGAGTAGCAAACTGCTCAGACATCTCCAGATGATAATACCACCTTCAAGTCCTTTCTTTGAAGGGGAAATGGGTGCCAAGGCCCAAGGTCACTGACACAGATGTGGTGAAGACTGAGTAGATATAACCAACCCTGTCCTGTACATGGAGATTGCATGTTTCTCAAGAAAACCAGACTGTGGACTTGAAAATTTGGGTACCTCCTAGACTGCTTTATTTTAATAAATGATGAGATAAATATATTCACAATACTTCTGTACCCACAAGGGTTTTCTAGTATGAGATAAAAATAAAGTAATTAACGAAGCAAGCTGGAAACTTAGTCATATACTAAATAACCTTGTATTTCTCTTATGTGATCTGGTAACAGATTTTCCTAAGTCCAGTCCCTTACAGTTGAGGTACAATGAATTCGGCACCAACAAGCAGAGTAGTACATATTGCCCTTTGCTTCACAACTAAAGAATCAAAAGGAAATGCAGCAGTTATCAGTGAAGAGAATAGACAGTGTTTCTGGCTGAGCTGACTTGGGTATTTCACTTGCACCTGTAGAAGGGTGTCTTTAGTCTTAGTTCTCACACAGTCCATTCATGTTGTGGTTTTGGAAGGGCATCCAGGTAGCTTCAAGTTTGTGTAGCCTAAGTTACTTATCTTAATACATGTCACATACTTTTTTTAAAGATCAATGGCTCTGTAGCTGGTGACTCTGAGCAAATGTTGTCGTGGGAGGAGTATTCCACAGTGCTTCCTAGCACTGCTAGGCTGCTAATGGCTTTGAAGACCAAGGGCTTCAGGTGCAATCTGAACCGTTCAGGAAGAAGAGAGACCTTTTCTGTTAAATGTGGATTATTTTACTCAGTCTTTACTTGCTAATTTAGTGGGGACTAATGGCTTATACAGCAAAACAGGTGATATAGTTCCATTCTTCTTTCTTAGTATGCTTCTGGGATGTTAGTTTTATCACCACTAATGCAGGAACCTTTCAGAGGACTCCTTGTTAAATGTTGGCATTGCATCCCAGGCACTCCCCTTCCTCTCTCTCCATCCCTCACTTATGCAGGAAATAGTTTTGAAAGTGCAGCAGAGGTGGAGATCCTAACAACAATGTCTTCACAACACTAGTAGCTAACCTGGTTTGGTCTGGTGCTGCAGCCTGCATTGGGTCCTTCTGCAGACTCCTTCAGGGCAGTCTTCCTCCCCAGTCAGCAAAGCCAGTTAGCTCTGGAAGATGATTGCCTGAAACACCAGCTTTGCTTTTATTCTCAAGGGGCAACCACATCAAATGGTAAATGTACTTATATGATTCTTTCAGGCTGGGGTAGACTTGCAAATACCAGACTGACAAATACAGGGAGAAGCATGTGTTTTGGCCTAGGCAGAATGAAACAGAACTAAACAGCAAGCACAAGTTAGCATTCCAAGAGTCCAAAATCATGACTGGTGCTTCCTGTATCCCACTGGCCTTGCATCACCAACAGCAGGACATTACAGAAGTTAATGTGAGCTGGCCTTGTGCTGAGGGTACAGGGAAGATATTTCCTGGTGGAGCATAACTAAAGTGTTTTAGTGCTTTGCTATATTAAAAAGCCTCTATAGGAACCTAGTGAGAATCTTGTGATTTAAAAAGTTACCAGGTTGTCAGGTAATTCCTGAGAGCTAGAAAAGAAGTTTTCAGTTGCTTCCTTCCAGGTGAATGTTCTGTCTAATTCCTGCTGGTGACTTGGGCTTTGTGATGCTTTCTTTTGTTCTGCTGTTTTAAGGGAAAGCAAAATACTGGTGTAATCTTACAAACAGTTGTAGGGCTTGGTTATTTTTAAGGGTTTTAAAGGGAAAGTTCAGATAATGTGTAGACATGAAGCTCTGAATCTTTGAGGCAGTGTCAGGCTTTAAACAGGGAACCTGTGTGGGACTGGAACACTGCCATGCTTAGTGCCAGCGGCAGTGGTTTAAAACAGGCCAACAGGTTTAAAACTGTTAAATTCTGACTACAAGTGGAGCAAAGATCTAAGAAAACATTACCTGTGCCTATTTAGCAACTGTACTTGAGTATTTCACAAGCTGAGCAGAAATTTGGTCACTTGTAAGAAACTTGCCCAATGGTGCTCTGAAGTTTGACACTTAGCATAGCTGTTAATGTCCAAGAAGCAAAGTGAATGCTCCTCTGAGGCTCCTCTCACTTGTTCTATACTTTTATGAACATATATGAAAATGTTACCCATGTTTGTGATATGCTTTTGAGAAAGGGAAACAATTTTGTCCTGCTCTTCTCCAAACCAATTTTTTGCCTTTTGAAAATCTCCTTCATTACCTGAGCTATTCAGCCTAAGGAATGAAAGGTTTTGACAGTTCTTTATTCTAGTTCGGCTAGTAAAGGAAGCAGTGAGAAAACCAGTAGATCAGAGTAGGAAAGAAACTGCAGAGCATAGTCTGAAATGAATTCCCTGTTTGAAATCCTTGTGATTTCCTGTATGAAGCTGGGAAGGGAGATTTTCTGGAAGAAAATTGCTTCCTATTTAAACAGTCGTCCTGCAAGTAGCAGTTCCTTGTCTTAAATATGCTATGATCTCTGCTGCATTTTGATGAGGATGGTAGAGTAGAAGAGCGTTGTTCAGGCTGTTGCACATTTCATTCTACTGTGGTATGAAATCCCAAAGCTTCTCTAGTATCCCTTGTACTCCACAAAGTAGTTAAGGTTTCATACCACATAAGGCTGGAAAATCTTTTAAACTGAAGACCAGATTTTTTTTTCTCACAGTTGTAAGCAGCACAAATGCAATTAGAAAACTAGACTAACTCAAGTAGATGACACATTCTGTCTGTCTACAGCAGAAATGGGCATAAACAGAAGGAGCCAGTGCCTACAATGCACTTTTTTTTCCTCTGGCCACATTTGGTTTTTTTCTCTGGCTGATGGTTATAAGATCTCATGCTGACTTCAGAGGCAGCTGCTACAAGCCATGTCCTTGGCTGATCTCCTGTTCCCTTAGCTGGGCTGTGATCTGAACAATTTGACTAACTTTTCCAGACCGAGCCTAACTGTGGCATGGATGCTGGGATTGTGATAGGCTTAGCTGTGTATTTGCTTCAGCATCAGTATTGCCTAGACATAAAAATAAGAGAGTAGACTGAGATGAAGCTGGATAATACTCCCTCTGAGTGGACATTGCTTGCTTTCTGTGATACCAGAGTCTGCTTTAAACTGCCTCACTTGGGCATGACTGTGCTTAGACGATGTGTGGGGCTTGGAGTTTGGCTTGGGATTTTTTTTGGCATTACCATATCCTTAGTCACAGCATCTTAGAGATGCTCCTATGCATTCTAATTGGGTGCAATTCAACATTTAGATTTTTAGCTAAGCTTTACCTCCCTGGAGGCTCTAGAGTTTGAAGAGTTCTTTAATTAAAGAACTGCAATGCCAGCCCAGCAGTACTTTCCCAGGCTGTCTGCTGCTGATGCAAAGTGGCACACACAGTTTGCACACAGCATAGGGTAATGCCCTGCTGAAGGAATTGCACAAGTCGATGGAGACTGAGGAGCACCTTGTTTGTTAATCATCTGTGGAATGGGAGCTGTTTGAAATCTTGGCTACTAGTCTAAGGAGCTAATTAAATAAATCAAAGCCCTCCCCTAAAAAAAACCCCTTAGCATCCCCCCCCGAAAAAACCCAGTTCTGATATTGATAGAGTAGACAGGGTGGCAATATTGACTGTTCTGTCATGAATGGGTGACAGAACAGCACTGCCACTCCTTCGTTAGAGAAGCACAGTTATGTTTATTATTCTGAGTACAGAAGTCAACACACTTCAGATTGCTGGCAAACATTCAAGGATTTGGATTCTGTGCAGAAGGGGTTGAAATGAAATCTGCTGTTTGCTAGAAGCAGCCTATCCCAGTTCCCTTTACAGCCAACAGGCCAGAGCAGGGGAAGCCAAGCCAGTATTAGTGTGAGGGGGAAATCAGACACAAATACATGTGCAGGATTATGTCACATGATACCAATGAGAAACATCTGTGCATTAGAGCTCAGTGTAGAGCCTTAGTCATTAAGAAATATTGATGCACAGCCCCTCTGTGAAGATGTTACCTTGCATACTGGGCAATGGATACAGAGCTCAGTCACTGAATCCTACAGCAGAGATGGGAAGTGACTCCCACTCTTTTTGTTCTGATAGCTTCACCACAAGCACAGCCTCCTGTTGGTAGAAATGCTTCTGGAAAAATGCAACTTTGTCAAAACGTGTGTGAGAGGCAGTGTAAAAGGAGAAAAGAAATTGCCACAATCAAAGCATTTACATGTTTTACCTGATTTAAAGAGGAAATTCAAACAAATAATGCTATGCCTTCAGCAGAAACATACTGTGATGGAACTAATGGTTTAAAATAAATCCAACTGCTCACAGTATATTGTCTGTGCAGGTGCAGTGTCCAGGGCTGCAGCAACATCTTGGACTGTATGACTTTTGTCACCCCCCATACTCTCCTCTGTTAAATAAGAGGAGTTCTAACTCTGACAAACTGCTTCCATATCTTATTTTTAGCCTTAAACACTCAAAAATGCATTTTTAACACAACACTTGAATTCAGGAGCTGAATGGAATGGGTGGTTGTCCTTTCACCAGCTCAGTAAAGCACTTTTTAATTTCTGTATTTCTTATCAGTCAGATTTTATAGTACAAGTAGAATTTTATTATTCAATTAATGGAATCAAGGCAGCATACTTAGTATGTAGTAACTACTTCCAGATGATACATGCTTTAATGAACTAGTTAGTGGTGACTCATTCCTCTTCTAGGATCCTTTGCCACTAGCTTTCTGTTGCTGTTATTGAGCAAGAAAAAAAAATAAGGCACTGGTTTGGATACCAAAATCTTCTGAGAATAGCTAAAGGAGGATGTGCAAGAGTGTCCAAGCAGGAACTGAGGGTACAGGCCAGAGAAAAAGCTCCTAAAGCAACCAAATGAGTAATTGAGAACACAGTAAAACTATTGGCATGGGACTCAGAACTGTGATTTTACCAGTGTAGTGCTTTATACATAAGTGTATCAGTGTTTGTGATGGCATGGTCAACATGAGACATCCATAACCTACATCTTGTAAAGGAAAAATCACCCAGTTGCCAGGGAAAGCAAATTGCAGTGAGTTAAAACCCCTAACCTCAGCACTCTAGCACTGCCTCTCATTAAGATTAATTAGTTGCAGTGAGAAGTATCTGAGAACAATGCGCATAGGCTCACTTAGGTCTCCAGGGCAGGTGGGAAGATCAGTGGAATATATTCATTGTAATCACTTTCATTGAGCAAGAAAGAAGGTTCTCTTCTTTATCAGAATGGCAATCCACTGGTGGCCCTTCCCAGAGATTCTCCTGTGCCAGGAGGTGGCTCTTGCTTTGGTCCTGCTCAGAGGAAGACTCTGCCAGGTGTGACTGCCTGGGAAAAAGCTTTCCCCCAGAGTGGCAATCCACTGAATGGAATCATCCATTCAGGAACAGGAAAGCTGGATTTTACTTGTAATTGCTTTTGTTTTTCACTGACGTTTTGAACTGTTAACATCAGTGTCCTCAGTGGAATGGTTAAAATGGAATTGCAGCTGGGAGGAGCATGTGGCAAGACAGTGAGGGCTGCCAAACATCTTGTAGTGTCATTAGCAGGCCAGCTTCCACAGACCTGCACTGCCTGCCAGAGCAGCCCCTTCCGGCCAAATGTTAGCTCTCAGGATAGAAAAGCAGGAGAAATGGGAACAAATCAGAGCTTTTCTCTTGCTTTCCAGCTGAAAGTATGAGCTCAGAAATTCAGTGGCCCAGCATATTTAGGGGACTTCTCTGACATTAGTAATCTGACACTTAATGAAGGACACTCCATGCTGTACAGCTGAGCTTCTTAAGTGTCCAAGACCTGTGAAGTCCTCAATACAGCAATGGTGGCCTGGGAGATCCAGTTTCCTGCCAAAAAAAGTACAAATTCTTCCCCATCTTTTCACAGAATGTCAGAGACTCTTAGGGGTTGGAAGGGACCTCTAGAGATTATCTAGTCCAACCCCTTCTCTCAGTTCTGGACTTCAAAACAGCCAAGAAAGCATTCCCAAGAGCTCTCCTCAGTCTGAGTCATTTGTAAACCTGTTTTAACTCCTGAAACAGATGGAAAGTGTTTGAGGTCATGCATCTGCCAGTGCCTATAGTGCAATGGTTCACATGATGTGTTTGTTAAAAAAAGGTGATGGTTTGGGGTTTGTTTTAAATTAATCTTGCTTGTACTTCTTACATACTGTAGGAAGGAGTCAGAAAGCAATACTCTGACCACTTTACAGGGGAAATGGCATTGAAGTACTTGTACATATCACTGCAGGAAGCCAAATACTAAGAACTAAAACCAGAAAATTGGGATTTTTACTATATACAGGATAGTAATTAGCCATTCTATGCTGATTAAGGATTAAGTTTTCACTGTGATCAGCCATTTGAAAATTAATATTTTCCTAGTGAAGAACCATCCTAGATGTTTATTTCTTGAATGATGAGTGTTCAAATCTACCTAGTGCTGTTTTGATTACTCCATATGCTCTTGGAGTTTCCATAAATGTGCATGGAAGGCAGTGCAGCTCATAAATTTCTCCTGTGTCTTACATGCTTTAATTGTATGTACCAGGAGAGAGGTGCAGACTTTGTAATCCCAGTTCAGGAGGGTTTGTAGCCTGGTCTTAGATGCCTTACAGTACGGAGACAGGATTTAGAGGCTGCTTTTCATCTGTGTTTATTTGAATGACTTATTATTGCCCTTGGGAGGATGGTATTGATGGTAGCTGCCTCTGTGTGCTGCAAGCTCTATTAGCCTGGGTTTCATGTAGCCTTGCCAGGGAAGGTTTGGGGGATTTCTGTGAGCATGGTGTAGTCTGGTTTTAAAACGGCAATGTCAAGGGAATGTACAAATGGTCCATGGTATGTGTATCCACTTTCCTTCTGAAGCCTGCAAGGACAGATAAAAGGGTTTTCTAAACTATCAGTTGATTTGTTTGCCAGATGCTTTCAAGATGAGTACAGTGAGGGTGGAGAAAGGAGGGCTTTTGGCTCAACATAACTCCTTTGATTCCTTTCATATTTCTTTCAAAACAAGCTTTTGTTTGTTTTAAAGGAACAGGAAAAGTAAAACAGCTTGGCAAGTAGAAAGCTTTTTAGGGGGTGGTTAGTTTTGAGTAGAATTGTAGAGAAATATTGGGCATCTTTACTCCTAGAGAGATGGAGGAAATTCCTCAAGGCTTCCTAGATTCTCAGAAGGATTTTATTTTTAAAATGAGTGTTAGCTTTGCTGATGTTGAGGAATGTTCTCTATGTGAGAAGTCTGCAAATAGCCAAATTGGCATTTTAATTACTTGCATCACTTTTTTTCTCCTGTGTCCAGTGTGAGACCACTTGTTCAGTGCACTCTGGGAAGCAAAAATGGAAACAAGCTGCTACTTTGTTTTCTGTTTGCACCCTGACATTTCTAAACAAGAGAAGAATACAGAACCCATGCAGGAAAAAATATTTTCTCCTAGTTTTGCAAGAAATTGGAAGTGTGATGGTTTGGGTTTGGTAATGCTATAGTTTATGAGAAACTAGAGTTTGTGGCATCTGACTGTGAAAGCTTTTGTGTCAGCCAGCTCCTTATGGTTCTTGCATTATTCAGTATTGTCTTCAACAGTTAGTTCCCTGTGTGTTATGAACTGCTATACTAACAATCCAGATAGGGTAGATCTACTGCACTTGCCTAATTTAAAAGAAAGGGAAAAAAGTCTTCTCAGGGGAAGAGATCAGGTTACTGGATGCCTTCTGCCTGTAGTAAATCTGTATCATTTTGCCCTCAGCTGCACTGCTATCTGTAGCTGTTCTTCCTTTTGGAAGCATGTTCTGAAGACCTGCATATTGCTTAGCTCAGAAAAACAAGCCTGTCACTGTCTCATCAGTTGCTCCCCTTTCCTCTTACCTGTGCCTTGAATATTCCCCAATCAGAGAGCTATGGCTCTGCTCTGCTTAAGGTACTGAACATCCTTGCCACCAAGCTCAGTGCTGTGTGCCAGGGAACTCTGCAAGGCTATGACAAATCTAACTACAAAGTGATGACCTCTAGGTAAATCTGGCTGCTTAAACTTAGCTGTAAATATTGTCATACCAAGAATAGTTCTGCTGCTCTTGGAATATGAAAGGTAAATGAACATGAATGTGCTGGAGCTACCTAGTAGTAATAAATGAGTGCTTAGCTGTTTATGTATAGAAGTTGTGAAGCTCCCCAATGCACAGCTATGACTTAGCTGCCCCTGGAAAGAACCGAGTGCTTTCAGCTGGGGCACAAAAACTACTGGATCCCTCAGGGCTGTCTGCCTGGCAAGTCTGTCAGCTTTCCTGCACAAACTGCAGACCAGGAAAAACTAATGTTTTTCCACCCCCCCTTGGATGACCTGTTCAGCAGCAAAGCCTTGTACATCACTTGTAGGCTAAGAGACAAGCCAAACCTGCTCAGCATTTTCCCACTTTTCCTTAACTTCTCTGTTAGGCCATGGTTATTCCTGAGTTGTGTATAGAGTGGTGACTTTAAAGCACCACTGTTTGCTTAGGCACTTGTGTGTTCAGGACACATGAAGCCTCAGCTATGCCAGAAGTCTTTTAATGAAGCATTTGGAGTAGATTTTTTAAAGGCATTCCTCTGTCTAGCTGTAAACTTGTCCTCTCTCTGCTCAGACTGGCAAACAGGAGAACTGTATGAGCTGATATTTTTATTGGGCAAATCAATCCATTTGTGCTAAGTCCAATGAACAAAACTAACTCTGCACTAAGTAACTTGGTACAGATGAACTCCTCCTTTCTTCCAGTAGACTTAAGGAATAAGCTCAGCTTTAGGGCTCAGAAAAGGGAGAAGTATTTTGTGATGTGTGGTACAGGGCATCCATTAATTAGCCATAAAACTGTTTCGAGCATGGGTTCTGTCACTTAATTTCCACAGCACCCCTGAGCCCATGAGCTTGGGGTGGCACTTTTCTCTTTACAGATTTCTTCTGGAAAGCTAACTGCTCTGACTTGCCCTCTGCATGGGGCTGCGTATGCCTCTGCAGACACTGAGGAGGCTGCAGTATGCAGACAGCATCTGTGACACTCATGTAACAGCTTCTTTCCTGACTCTGTTTGCATGTTTTCCTGCATGAAATGGAGGCCTGGTGGTGCCCATTCTGTGTATCCTCAGGAGGGAGGGACCTGGCAAGGGCTGTGCTCTCCCATGGATGAGAAAGGTGAAGTGAGGACACTGAGTCTGAGCAAGCAGAAAGGAGAAAGTGGGAAGAGAAGTGCTTGTAGCTCCCAAGGAGGGGGGCAGGGTAGGGTGCATGGAGAGTGGGGCAGAGTAGAGGCAGGTTAGAACAAGAAACTGCAGTTTCAGCAGCCACTTCAAACTAGACTGAACCAGCAAAACCCCAGTTCTGCAATGGCTTTATGCATAAGTGAGCTTTTCTCAGTGGCTCCTCACTGTTCTCACACAGCTCTGTGAAACACTAACAAGATAGTGCACTCAGGGATCTCAGTGCCCCCTCTAAACACTGCAGAGAAAGCAGTTTCACATTCCTTCCTTCAAAGAGTCAGGCAGGACGTGAGAGGTGGGTGCTTGTTTCAGGCACCTCACTGATGCTGACAATTTAGAGGTAAACAGCTTCCACACCAAGTCTCCACCAGAGCTACGACTGTTGGCCTGCCAGTACTGCCAAGCAGATGTAATGGTGTTGAATTCCACCTGCTGGGTTTGGCCAACAAGTTGTTTGGCCAATGATAGACCAGCCTTGTGGTTGCTGCCTCTTACAGTCCCTTAATAAAGGATGTCTTGCTGAGCTCTGCAGCTGGTCCTTTCTGTTCCTCAAAGGAGTGGGATCAGAAATGGACCCTGGAACAAGGAACCCAGAGTCAGTGGAAAAGAGCAGGACTGCTAGTGGGAAGCATGGGTTAGAGGTTTTGAGGTCCAGAAAATGCTGATGCTGGAGGAGACAGTGTCCAACAGGACAGAGTGCAACAAAAGCATCCAGCAATACTGCAACTGCTGGGGTAGTGCAGCAACCATAGTAGCATGGAGCTCAGTTTTGGCTGTGAAACATGTACAAAATCCTTGATTAATATTTAATCAGCTCAGTCCACAGGCTGAAGTTACAGCAGCATCTGCAGTGCAGAACCATCACAAACTGCCTGGGCACAGGGTTGGGCTAGAGCTCCCTCAGGACTGAGCAGCAGCACAGTCCTTCCCAGTGAGGCTCAGGAGTGTCAGCCTGCATGGGTCACTGCTCCTCTGCAGCGTACACAAGATGCAGATGAAACTCCTGAGCCTGCTTTCATGTTTGCCTCCCTTTCCTGCAGGACATGTTTGTAAATCCTGCTGGTTAAACACTGCTAGCACTGCGTAGGAACACCAGGGATCACGTAGGCATTTCTGGCATCCTGTCAGACGCTGGGAGAGCCAGAGCTGAGACAGTTAGAGGTGGAGCTGTCTGAGATAGCTGCAAGTGTACGTTTCACAGACTTCTCTCAGAACATTGCCTGCAGGGCACAGATGTGATATGAGAGGATGAATACACTTCTCTCTTGCACTTTTGTAATGACATGACTGGGTTTGTTTTTGAAGCTGAGATTTTAAAGTAATGTTGCTCCTCCTACTACTGTGGCAGATGAAGTGCCTAGGTGGTTAGTCTGAGCCCTACTGCCAGATGCCTGTTCAATAAACACTTCTTGTTGCATGCTGACCAAACCAGGACACGCAGGTCCCAAGGAGCATTGTGCAGGGGTTGTTGCAGAATGCCTGTGAGCTAGGCAATCAGCAGCATGCAGGACAGCTCTAGTGACCATCACTGAAGTGTAGTTCAGTGTCTGTGCTGCTCAGTACTCCACGGTGTCACGGCAGCTCCTTCTTCCTGTGCCAGCTCCTCTTGGTTGTGAAATAAATGTGAAGGGCTTCTAGACTCTGGAGAGCAGGGACCCCCTGACACTCCACCTTCCTGACCACCCTTTGCTCATTGCCCTCTGACTTAGAGATTACTTTCACCACTGTCTTTTGGTTGCTTAAAGCCTGGTTTTCTTGTGCTGAATCTTCTTATGAATGCTTGTTTCACAACTTGAAGAAATTTCCCACCAGAAGACAACCTCTGCCTTGTTTATTTAAACATGTTTCCCTTCAATTTTGCCACTGCAGTGGTAGTCATACAACAGTAAATGCCTTTTTAAACTCCCCTCCACCCCCCCAAAAAAAAAATCAAACAAAAAAAACCCCAACCACCAACTGCTCAGGAGTGTCTCACCCATTTGTATAGCATAGGTCTCAGCAGTCTGCCCTATATTAAATAGACTGGATCAGCATGGATGCTTTCTATAAGCTTGAGTTTCTTTGCATTGGCAGTGAATGAAGGGCTGCCTTGGTGTTTATAAATACTGATAGAAAATCCAAACAAAAGTTCAAGACACTCTGTTGTCTTCTCTACTTATTTGTCTAATATGGATACAGGAATCTTATCTGTGTTTTGACAAACAAAAACATAAGAGATCAAAGGATATCATAGGAAGACTGGATAAACATTTATTGATGCCAGTTGAAAAATAACTAGAGCGATGAAGTTCAAATAGTTTGGAGAGTCTTTCCTTCACCAAACAATACATAGACCAGTCTGACCTGTATCTTGTTGTCCTGACTAAGTTTTAATACAGGGTTTATTCTATAGCATGGTTTTGAGCAAGCCTGAGGCCAGAGAACAGATCTGAACTGGTAATGCATGTAGGAAGGAGCCAGCTGGTATTTTATGACTTGAGCCCAAGCATGTCCTTACGTGTTGTGGGATCATAATTCAGCTATCCTGAAATTTCTACCCTTCTTTAATACTTCAAAGCACTTTGCATTGGAAGAAAGATTTGCTGTTTCACATCCTCTATAAATTCAAGTCCTTTATTGCACAGTAAAGCACTATTTATTTGTTGTGGTTACTACTTTTTCATTCTTGGAATTGGTTGTGCCTTTCCTAGGAGAACTTAATCCCTTGGTGTTAAAAACAAAAAAAAGGCCTGTAGCCTATTTGGGATGGGTTTGCTGCTTAAAAGAATTTGGGAGGAAGAACTGCAGGTACAAGCTGAAAATGTCATGATAGTTTCCCAAATTATTCTAACTTAATGATAGCCACCTCTGTTCTCCTGGGGAAAAGGTGAGAATTAGTATCTCAGGAACAGATTTAAATAACATCTGGGGGAGGGTGTATTACTTACACCCTAATATTGTGTGCTGAAAGCCAGGTCTGACCCAGGGGAGTAGCTGGAGTGAAAAGACTTGACCTACAAACACAATTACATGTGCTGACTGGGGACACCCTCTCTACATTGTGTGGCCAGGCATTTCAGCTGTGCATGGCATTCCACTTCCTTGCTCTGATTTTAAATGTAAAACCAAAACAAACAAGGAAAAACCCAGCAAAATCCTACTGGTAGGTTTGGGTGAAGTAAGCTACCTTCCTGATAAGCAGTAACTCTGTGGCACTGCACTGGGGTTATCATTAGTGAAGATACTTAGATCCATTGTTTTCTTCCTCTATTTGCAGGCTGAGTCCATAAACTTTTATGAGCTGTAGTTTAGATAATGTTAGGAAATAGCTTGTCTGGAACTAAACTTATCTCATTGTTTGAAACAGGCAGGGACAGGTTTGGCTCTTTTCTGCCTTAGTCTGTTTGCTCTAAACCAGATCTTATCTTTCAGGTAGTATGGAACTGCAGGTTAGATTTCTGGGTTCACACATTGGAAACAGAGTACATCTGGCTGCTCCATGGCTTGGGCTGCATGTGGGAACAGCAGTGATCCACTTCATTACAAGGGAGATACATGGAAAAAAGCCAAAAGTGTTTATATGTTCTGTTGTGGTTTTTTGAAGAGATTCTCTGGTTTGTCTGGGAATCTTTGACTGTTAGAAATGTGTTTCCTCCAATGTATTCCCATTACAACTGCATTCTGGAGGCTGAGTGTCAATTCATTTATGCAGTCAATCAGTGGCAGAACAAGACCACTATCCAGTTTTTCTGCATTATCCATCTACCTTGACTTCTAAGCAGAAAGTGGTGACGTATTTCTAGCCTTTTTTGATTTATATAGATTCATAGCTTAAGTCCATGGAAATCTCCTTTTCACTCACCTAAAAAGACCTGTTTAATCTTTAGAATAGGATGTCATGCTATCAGCAAACTGAAATGGGCTGCAGGTATGGATGCCACTAATGAAAGAGAAGAATACTTTCTTCACTGAGGTTTCTTTCTACCAGAATAACATACTTAGTAGCTTCTGGTCAGTCATAGGAAGAAGATTATTTTTGTGCAGCATTAGAGTAAACATTTATTCTTGCAGATGGTAGCTGATTCTTAAGGAATTGCTGTCCTCAAGCAAAATGATGCTCTCAAAGGATAGTACTGATTGTCATAGATCCATGGTCTGAGAGAGTTACTCTTAGGAGTTCACACTGTGCTCAGAGAAGTTCAGTGTTGTTTGCACTGACAATGTACCAAGTGAGTACTCCACCCAAAAGCAGAGCCAAGGTCTTGGAGAGAACATTGCTGAACAAAGGCACAGTCAGGAAGGAGATGGAATTTGTGATGTTCAGAGCTATTGTTCAGCCCCACCACCTCCACCCCAAAGCCCCTAAAGTTTCAAATCCAGGGCTTTGATTCAGGTTGAATTTTCACTGCTGTTGTTTTCCAAGGTATCTTTTTCCTTTTCTAGTCTTCTGTCAAGAACTGTTATAATAATTCAGCTCTCTTAGAAGTGCCTCTCTTCTGCTATATGTTTCTTAATTGAGTTCTTGGCATGAGGAAGGCAGAAACTATTTCTAGCTATCAGAGTGGCAGTGTGAACTGGGAAAGCCTCCAACTTCTGGAAATATATTTAAAGTCTTCAACAAGAACCAAATTTCCAAATAATTTTTACTCCTTTGCTTGGTCAGCTGTCAGTATTTGATAAATAGGGTGGGACTACTGTCAATATTTAACAGCTCAACACAAATATTATTCTTCACCCATTATAAGAACAGTTTATGGAATGCAAACCAAGTGCTTTATTCTGCAGTCTGGTAGTAAGAGAAGCAAGGGATTGAAATCTCCCTCACCTCCATACAAAGGCATGGAGAGGGAGGAAAATGTTACCAGTGGTAACAGTCTTCCATGCTGGAAACAAAACAGGGAGATTACTCACTCCTCCCACCTAAAGTCATGTCCCAAGGGGGGGTCTGTGGCAGGAGTTGTTGTGAAGTGTTTCCGAGTACGAAACGACAAGGTATGGCTATGAATTCGGAGCAGACTGCCGGGGAAGTCTTCTCTAGCAGAGCTCTGGCTGTCTCCAGCGGCACATCACTCGGAGCCCTTGAACTGCTCTGCTCTCCTATCTTGCCATACAAAACCTGGAGCTTTGGGGAAACGCCTCCCCCGAAGGCATCAGTTGGCATGAGCTGGCTGGAGCAGCCTGCCCTTTCCACGGCCATGTGCGCCCTGACCTTGGCGTTATTCGCACGTAGGAAAATCAAGAGGCAGTGCAGTCGAGCTGAGATAGGTTTAGTGAGTATTGGAAGTAGGCTGGGATGCTGCTTCCCAATCCTGGGTTCCAAAATGGTTTCCCATCATTTTCAATCTTTAGAAACATACCCCTATGTAAGTGGTCTGGCTCAACAGCCAGGAGATGCTACCTTTTTAACTGAAGGAGAGAAACTGAGTGCGAGATGGCTCAGCCACGGCCACGCTCAGCGAAATTACAGGTTAACTTGCAAGGAAGCCCTGCTCAGCCCCGTGTGTCTCAGCAATGTTACTGTTGCTGGTGGCTGGATTAAGCCACCACCCACACAAAACAAAGGCTAAGGAACAGAGCCAGTTTCTTTGGGAGAGTCTCAGATCTTTCATTGTTTTGGCTTTGGCTTTGATCCAGTGAAAAATACGTTGTGTGTCTCCCTGGAGCCGCCTTGGAGAGGGGAGCCTGAGGTAGCAGGAAACACTCAGTTATTAGAGCTGTAGTTTGTCAGTTACTCATAAATGAGTGTGAGTAAATCCAGGAAGAAACACAAATACCAGTAAAACATTATTACTCCTTTTTTTGTCCTGAACAGTCAGACTGCTTTACCACTGCTTAAAACTAGTTTTTCCTGAAATCCTTTCCTGGGATTACTGCACTGTTAAGGTTTCAGCTGTAATCCAGAAAAGTCAGATCTCAAAGCCTATTCCATCCTTTTCTCCACTGCACAGAGTAGTACTCCACTGGGAATTAGAAAGCTGAGCAATCTTAACTTACAGACTGAAAGGCAATTTCAGCACACTGTAAGCACATGGTGCTCCTGTATGCTGGTTCCAGTCCTACTGTGTGTTCACTTTCTCACTACAGAACAGTGGAGTCCTTTGAGATCTAATGGCAGTATGTATTTCTAAATAGATCAGATCTTTCAGACTTAGGCAAATATCATATCAGTCACAAATTGTTCCTATAAATAGACACTTCATTTTTGATTGTATGAAAAACACGATTTCAAAAGGAAAAAGAGGCAGAGATGGAAAGATTCCCTCTCAACAAATACAGGTTACATGTGTACCTGAAGTGATTGCCCTGGAATTGCCCTTCAGCTTCCGTGGTTGAAGTTTGTTCAACTTCCTGTAATTCCAAACACCAAATCTAGCATTACTACACAGGAGAAGAGTGTAAGGATGGGGCAAGGACTTAAACTAGACCTTTCCAGACAAGGACTGAAGCAGGTGGCATATTGTCCTCAACAGTTAAATTCTTTATTGTACTAATTCTGTTGAAGTATGGTGTTTGTCTAACATTTTCTCTAGCTAGTAACTCACACAAGTCTTTCAAGATTTGGTTATTTTAGTGAGGTCTGATTCTGTTAGAACAGTTCTACTAATTCTGTCTGAGTCAGTAGCAGCCACAGCTGAGAATGAGGCTGTTCACAGGAAAGAGGCATATTAATTTTCATTATTTTAATAGGACTTCTTTATTTGAGAAAACAATAGTAGTAGTTTCCTTCAGGAGATGTTTGCAACCTTTGCAACTTCAGTATGGTGCAGTGAGATATCCAAGGTTACTGCTGCTCAAGTGTAGCCAGTGAGTCGGGGGGTGCTGGGGAAGACTTTGCGCTGGTCCATGCAGTGCTTGTCAATGAAGAAGGAGTTTGCCTTCACGGAGATGTCATGTTCCAGCTCTGACTTGTTGAAGATCAGTGTCTGCAGAGCATCACGGGCTTCTTGCAGGCGCTGCTTTAAGGTCTGTAGTGTGTTTTCCAGAGTAAAAGCTTCATTGACAAGCCTGAAAAGAGAAGGGGACAGGTTGTTCGTGTAACTTCAGCAGTCACAGAATCCCAGAATGTTAGGGGTTGGAACGGACCTCTGGAGATCATCTAGTCCAAGCCCCCTGTCAGAGCAGGTTGCACAGGGTGGCATTCAGGCAGGTTTGGAATGTCTCCAGAGTTGGATGCTCCACTGCTTCCTTAGGTAGCCTGGTCCAGTGCCCCACCACTCTCGAGGTAAAGAAGTTCCTCCTTTTGTTTAGATGGAACTTCCTGTGGTCCTGTTTGTGCCTGTCACCTCTTGTAATGTCACTAGGCACCACTGAAAAAAGCCTGGCCCCATCCTCCTAACACCTACCCGTGAAGTATTGATAAGCATTGATAAGATCCCTCCTCAGTCTTCTCCCCCAGCTCTTTCAGCCTTTCCCCATAAGAGAGAGTTTAGTCCCCTAATTATTTTTGCAGTCTTTTCTGTATCCTCTCCAGAAGTTCTCTGCCCTTCTTGGACAGGGGAGCCCAGAACTGGGCACACTACTCCAGATGTGGCCTCACTAGGGCAGAGTGAGAAGAGAACCTCCTCTCAACTTGCTGCACTATTTTTGATGCACCCTAGAATGCCATTGGCCTCCTTGGCCACAAGGGCATGTTGCTGGCTCATGGTCATCTTCTTGTCCACCAGGACTCCCAGGTCTTTCTTGCAGCCGTTCATTTGTGTAGCCTCTCTAGGGCTAGCACGGCTGTGTTGAGCACTTGTGCATGCTGTGCAGTAAGTTGGGCTAAAAAGTCTAGATCTGGCACAGAGCATGGTAATTAGAGCAAGAAGCACTTGCCAGAATAGCCATTGAATATGGAGCTCTGGAAGCAAGATATTTTGGTGAGTCGATACGAGTCACATTTCTCCAGTGGCTTATTGATGGTGGGGATATGGCAAACCTTGCTTTACCATAACTGTCTTTAATACTCTGATCTCTCTGTTTTGTCTAATGGCCTTTTAATTTTGCTCAGTGCACTGTAGACTCTGATTTTATTTTTTTCCAAAATCCCCCTTGACTTGGGGGATTCTCCTAGCTGTTTCAGCACAGAAAAACTGGACTTTATTAATTTTTCTGTGTAATTCCATCAAATACAAAGCTGGCAGCACACACAAAGAACAAGTGCCAACATCAGCAATTCTTTTTAAATAAACAGCAAACTCAGATAACATTTACATGTTACAAAGAAGTGCTTCATTTGATATTTTCTTTCTCTTTTGCAGTTGAGCAATTGGGCTGCATTCCTTCTTGCATTAAATGGCATGAGAGAAAGAAATTATTATTGACAAGCAAAAAGAAAAATTAAAGAAAAATGAGTAAATGGTTTTACTTTCTCAGGTAGAATTCTGTCTCTAAGAAAACACATTTTGAGATGTGAGCTCAGTCAAAAGTGTCCAAATTTCAAATACCCTGCCAGCAGTTCTAATTCTAATTGCGGTTATGGTGAACATAATGTTCAGTGATTTGAATCAGCTAAGGCACCCAACATAACATGTTCTGGATCAGGAAGCTGTGGTAGAGGATATATGCATCAGAGGAAGGAGAACAGGGTATGTTAATTGTCAGTAAAACTACATCTAGTCAATAGTGTGCTTGTATAAACATTTGGGTTAAAATATTAGAAATCACATTAGACTGACAGAAAACTTGTGTGTATGTTAAGCCTAAAATACTCCTGAGGAACAGTGCAACAGTTTGTGAAGCCCTTCTGTGACCTAGAAGCTAGGAGGAGTTTGATTCAGACCCCTAGGTAGTCCTTGGGTTTAAGTATGTCATGTTGAAGTTCTTTCACTCTAATTGAAGAACATATTCAAAGACATTCTGACATTCCAGTGGCTTCAAATGAAGCTTCCAAAGGTTTTTTTTAGACAGGACCCTTTGGAACATCAACAGCATCACTGGCAGTTGTGGGAAGAAGAAAGGATAATGTGACACTCTGCATTTTTTGATCCTAAATCAAACAATATCTGGGATACATGCAATCCTGCTGACTGGACTGATAGCAATCATAATGCTGCAGGCATCTTTAGGGAAGAGATCTTCAGAGAGGGAGTAGAGGGAGAACAAGACTCAGAGTGAGTATAAAACTGGATTTGTGTATTCATATTTAAGGCTGTCTTGGTTTATATTGTTTTTTTAAATCAAATCCTGATAGTAGCTTACCTGGATACCTGGTTGGTGTGGTGGCAGCTGAAGTGGCAAATGATCTGTTCTTATGCTAACTGCTAAGTGAATGCTGCAGTGTGATCCAGAAATTGTTTCTGGTCTCTCACAGCTGAACTTCTGCTGTTCAGGATCAAGCATGATTTATGTGGTATGAAAAGCCACATGAATAAAACTATCCAGATGGATAGAAAAGCATTTGTATCCCAAACAATATTTTATGAGAGAAGGGATGGTGGAGAGCAGAGCCTGAAGTTGAAGACATCTAATATATGGGTATGTCAAAGGAAACACCAAGATCTGGTTAAGGAGGTATGAGGCTGAAACAAAAGATATATTGCATTGTACAACTTATGTCTGAAGGAGTTAAGAAAAGGGGAAAAGATGCCAGTACAATAAACTGTGATTTATTGCCACTTCCTTGTTTGAATGGAATCTTTCTGAGCTGATAAAAGACTGTTTAGGGAAAGTAATACAAATACTCAGCTGAAGCATGATGTGTTCCATTAATCTCATTGCCTGTGCAGCTGGTGTGTACTCTGGTATCTTGCTAGGGACAAGGTTTAAAAAGAGAAGAGCTTTCTACTTTGCATAAAAATATGCAAAATTCTTTTACTGGACTGTGAAATTGGCTCCAGCTGTGGGAGGAACCCTGCTGGAGAAAAGCCCCACAGAGCATTTTGAAGACATTAGTTTAAATAAGATCTACTTGATAAGGTTCTTTCAGAACCCTGTGTTCCAACTGGACTGCAGGGACATCCATGTGATTAAAGTTCAGAAGACCCTTCAGTCTTTAGAGAAGTAAGGCTAGTGTCCTAGCCATCCTCTTGAATGCCAAGAAAGATACAACACACACTCTGAAAGGATCATAGCACAGGGATCACCCAACTGATGCCAACATGTGCTGGGAAGCCTTCACAACTCTATACCCAAACTGTATGCCTAAGGAGCTAGGCTGTACCAGGATGATGCTGTAGTCACTATGTAGCTGGAAATTAATTGAGGCAGTAAGGGATGGTGGCTCCTTCTTATTTGCAATTAACTTTTTAAGGAGCTTGACCATTCAATAGCTTTTTGTATCTAAAGACAGAATTTTGTCTGGGATAGCATATTTCTAAAATCAGGTATTTGCTGAAGTGGAATCTTGTCTTTCACACAGGATGGAATTCAAATCAATTCCTAGCTCCCATCTCAGACATGAGGCTGAATCCCCAAAGAGATCAGCTGTTAACCAGCAACTAAGCTCTTAACTGACCTGGCAGAAGGACTCTCAAGGCAACTGCAGCCATTGACCATTCCATGGTTTGGCCCATGATTTCAGCTGAACCCCTTAGACTTGACTTCTCTCCCCCAGAATTTGTATCTCAGTGTATTGAGTGCAGTTCTGATCTCATCAGACCGATTCACACTGTCACCAAATTTCCTGCTCTGAGTGCCTGCTGAAGGAAGGGATGGAGTGGCCTGGCCTTTCCTTACCTTAACTGGGGTGCATCACGGCAGAGCTCTATATTGGGTCTCTTGTTCCTCCCCTCCAGGCGGGTCTGGGCCACTCTCAGGGACTGCTCTGTGGCCAGGATGGATCTCTCCAGTAACACGATCGTATCTTCTGTCTGCAAGATTTCCTGGAGTATCTAAACAAAGCAGAACACTTCTGTAAGCCTCCCATGCATACAGAATCAGAACTCACTCCTGCTTTTAAACACTCCTCTTGGAACTGCTTCCATTCTGGCATGTCATTTTGCTTAATTATGGGGAGGAGATTACTCTAAACTCACATCAATGGGATGGATTTGTATGATGTCGGCTTGATCTTGCCATTGCAAATCTTACAGGAGAGCCAGGAGGAGAGGGCTGTACATCATGCAGCACATGAAAGCATTTCATGAAGCTGTTCCTGTTTATTCTGTGGTGCTTCTTTCTTAATTAGATAATCACTGTAAGCTAGCTGTTTAATGCAAGTAATCCAGTGCACATTGGTAACTGTTTGTTTTGGAGAGGAACTACTTTCAAATAGGAGTGGTAGATCCATCATTTTACAGCTTGTCTGCAATTTTACCAGTTACACATACTTATATCAACAGATCAAAGCCGAGGGAAAAGAGACTTAATGATGTTAAGTGTCTTCATTATGCATTGAGCCTGCCTCCTTCCTTTTCCCTGTAAACACCAAGGATTTAGGTCTGCTGCTGCTCAGAAGCAGAATTTGAGTAGCTTGTGCAGTTGTGAGAACTTTGCTATTTATAACCTCCCTGTGAGAATCCAGCATGTGTTGATCTGTAGACGACAAAGATGAGGTCCAGCTCCTAGGCAGGCTGCTGGCCACTAAGAGGATGTACCTCAGGCAGAGTTCTTACAAGCCTCTCTTGGCCTTTGCTCTCACTGCTCACCTTCACTGCTAACCAAACCCATCAACCTGTGGGGACAGAGCAAGGCTGTGAGGCAAAGAATGCACAGTGCTTTTAGAGGTCACCCACTGCTCAGCAGGGTCCTCCTTTCCTGTGCTTGTATTACAGCCGCTGTCCCTGCAGTGGTGTGCCCCATGCTACACCTTACTGCATGTGTCAGCCAACTGCAGTCTGGCAGGGCTCTGTTACCTGCAGGGGGGGTACTCTGAGGGTGTTGGGTCTCGTGTTAATTCTGCTTACAATTTGGAACAGGATGTAAGCAAACTGATATCTTTTAAATATGTATAATTCAAGGTAAAAAGAATGAAACAAAGCAGCATGTATGTCAGCCCAGTAAGAACTGGGCAAAGTTGTGTCTTGGTTTCAGAAAGGATTGAGTTAGGTATTTGTTCTCTACTTAGGGTGAACAGAGGACTTCCACTCTCGGTTCAGATGCTGGGTAAGAGCTTTGTGGTTCAGGCTTTGAGCTTTCTCTCACTTTCTTGAGCAGCAGGTGGAAATGGTGATTCACTTCTGTGGAGCATATCTATCAATGAAACAGCATGATTAAAGCAGCTGATTTCTAGCACTTGGCTAGAAATGAACCATGACTGTGAAACCAGCTCCCCAGAGCAAGGCTGCAGTCCACAAATGTGCTCATGTTATAGTAAACATGTCATTGTCATTGCTTTCCTGTGATAATATCAATCAAAACAATTTCACCTATTCAGTGAGTGGAGTTAGGTTCCAAGCTCTCTTACACTTAATTACTGCTAATCATTCTAACCAGGTTAGAGAAGAGGATAAAGTTAATATTTTCTGTAAGAAGTTCTGTTCCTGCCCTCTCTTTCTTTAACAGCAGTACAAGTGTCTTGTGTTTGTTTCACACATGAAGGAAAGCAGGAAGCCAGCAAAGGGGCTGCAGCAGGTGTATGTACACCGGAACATACTGCAGCAGACTGTGGAGGTGTTACACAACTTTATAAGACCAGGGGGAAAATGTAGTAGCCTTCAGTATTTCAGCTAACAGTGCCACTGCCACAAATCCTTGTTCTGTCAGGACTGCCTAGAGGAAACCTGTCTGTGAGCTCAGAATTCAGATGTTAAACTGTGCATCCATCCTGAAGGTGTGCTTGGCCACCTGTAAGGGGATGTGGTTCAAGTTCACTGCAAGCTCTCAATTTATGGGCTTTTTTAAAAGTGCTGTCACTGAAAACGTACAAAGAACAATGGCCTCAGGGGAGCTGCCTCCAAGGCTTTGCTGAAGCTTTGCACAAACAGCTTTTGATTACTCCTCCTGGTCACAGATTGGATAAAATCACTTAGATAATCTGCTCTAGCTAAATGGATTGGTGGGGAAGATCACCAGATAGCACTGCACCAGTCTACGTCACTTCTGGATGACCTCCAGAGGCGGGAAGCAAAAACAACCAGTGCTGAGCAGCATGTTCCTAAGAGCATGGTGAGGCTTTGGCTTGGGTAGCTGCTCCCCTGGAAACTTTCCCTTCCAGGGCATGAGTCAAGTTCTGTGTTGCAGCATTCCTGAGAGCCTGTAGGAAACTGCACTCCTGCTGCACTCTGGCTTCGCCGAGGCCACGATGGTTACAGGCTGGATACAGTTAGACCAAGAGAGAGAGCTGCTCAGGTCGCAGGTTTCAGCATGCAACCTGGGTACAAGATGTACAAGAGTGCTTTTAACATGCTAGTCTGACAGCTGTCCTTCTTTCTGTGTTGTTTCCAAGGTTTGCTTGGTGTTTAGTATTCAATGGGAAAAGCAGCAGCCAGGTAACACTTGTGCCTCCTCATTTTGTGAATGTCTCCACGTTTACTATTTTGCTTCTTAGTCAGTTGTTTAAACTTTGTCTTTACACAGATGGGTCCATTCAGGGTAGACTGGAACCAAGGACCCAGGGACCCTAGGCCTTTCATTTGGCCAGTGGAACAATCTCATCAAAATCCTCCTGCCACTGAATGCCAGTATGTATTTTTTTTACTTTAACCTCTGAAAATAATCCAATCAATTTCCCATTTATAAGCACTTGATTTCTATTTAACTTTTCCACTGCTCCTAAAAATGTACCAGATATTTATTTTAAAGCAGCTTTATTAAAACTAAAGGGGGAGAAAAACATGAGATCATTTACCTTGGCCTGGATTTTCTAAAGTGTTTTCAGAATGACAGAGGAAGCCATAACTATACACAGGAAAATGCTTAACTCTCTGCAGGCCTCCTGGTGTGCTTTTAACTATTGAAGAATGAGCATAAGCCTCAGAGTTCTGTTTGTATTCCTCCTCCATTTCAGACTGCATTGTGCTTTCTGATGCTGCAGGGCCAGCAATTTCAAAGTGTGCCATCATTTAGGAGAACAAAATAAAAACTAATGATAAACTAATAATAATGAACTAATGATAATAGTGGGTTGGGTAAACCTGGTGGAAACAGCAACAAAAGAGGCAGTTTGAGCCTTGTACATACTGGGTATGTACATACCTCATCAGAGAGAAGGACATGTTTCCCTTTAACAGAGAGAGAATGTCTCTAGATAGAGATGGTGCCAGAGAGAAACTGCTCTGGCTCATGCAGCTGCTCTAGAATATTGATTCTTGCTAGGAATGAGATTCTTTCTGGTCATTAGTGAAATCTCAAAGCCAACCATGGAAAGCTAAATTTGCCCTGACTTTAAAGTCAATGCAGTGGCCTCATGGCCTTTGGTGCCTCAAAATGCTGCTTTTCCTAGAAAAGCTCCTAGATATGTGCATGTTTCCTGTAAGAAACACCTTGCTGAGAAGAGCAGTTCATGCTCCCCTCAGGCTAATCAGGGAGGTGGAGCATTGCTGCATGCCACGCTAAGGAGCCAGGCTTCTTCTGCATGGTTTCCTCACTTGCCTGTAGTTCATAGCCTGATAAAGTCTACTTATGATTTCATGAGGTCATAAGCAACGACTTTGGGAGAGAGAAATCTGGTTTCGTCTTCAACTGAGTGTCTCAGCTTTTGTAATTTCTCTTACTTTGTGGGTAAAAGTCTGCTCCTAGCCTAAATAAGTATTTCCTCCTTCAAACGGGTTTTTCCAGGCCACTTTGAGCTGCCTGCACCAAGCAGCATGCACCTTGCCAACCACTTCTGAGTCACTCTTCACTGTTCAGCTGAAAACCTTCCTCAAACAGGTTCCAATAGTAAATGATAAGATTAACTGCATATCCATCCAGCCTGAACAGGCATGAAAAGCTGTCAATAACTGAGATTTCAAGGCATAAAAAGAGGAAGAGGAAAAAAGGAATGAACAAACATATCTTAAAGTGATGTGAGGAAATTAAAGTCTTTGTGAGGCAACTACTCCCTCCAGTGCACACATACTGCTGCCCACAGCTCCTAGCTGCTGCACCTCTCCTGCATGTTTCCCGCATGGGCCCCTCCCATTGTATTTTACTACTTCTTTATGTTCCTGTTCAGAGGAACAGGCTGTGCCCTTCCCAACAGCTGTAGGGGGTGCTCCTTTCAGAACTTCTCCAATAAGAACTTTGAAAACTATTTCAAAGGCTTGTAGGCACTTCTGGTTTTATTGCCACTGAGGTTTCCTCCAAGCTCTCATTCTGTATTTTATGCTAAGTTGTGAAATTGAGTAGGTTCATCCCTTGAATTAGAAGAAAGCTGAGTAAATATAAGATGTATGCAATCCTGTTAGCCACCATACCAATATACTCTGTAGTTGCTAAGGCAGGAAAGGCTGTTTCTTAAATTTATAAATAAATTTAAATTTAAGAATAATGTGGGAAGGATGGAGACTCTGAGGGGTAACTTAAGTAAGGTATAGAGTAACTTACTAAAGCTACTGGAGGCTCTTCATGTACAGAGTGGAAAAAATAGCAGGTAAAAAGGAAAGTAAGTGTTAGTTTCCATCATATATTGATGTCATGTGCTACCTTTCCATAGCCCAGGGGTAAAAATCCCACAACAAACCAGAGCAGTTTCTAAAAGCACACCTCAGTGAGCTGGGTGGAAATACTCAGACTCATGGCTACTCAGTTGTTGGGGTGGGGAGTTATTTTTTCATGGCTCTACTAAACATGTGCCTATTATTTCTAGCATCTTCCTGATCCCTGTGCCCCCGGGTAGCGGAACAGCAAGGCTTGCAGGAAGGGTGGTGCTGGCCACTGCCTCTGGGCATACAGATGCTTCTGAGCACAGTACAGGTGTTGAAGCTGGCAGGGATAATCTACTCCTTAGGTATGGTAGAAGTACTGGTCTCTGTAAACACATCCCTTGCTGTCTGGCCTGACTGATCCCCAGAGCTAATGGACATAAACATCCTGTGCTCTCGGTCGTTTCCAGGAGGCTGGAGCCAAGGTAACTAGTTATGTTAATAGTAAGGTAATGGAGAAGAGATGCAAACATGTTAATGAGGAGCTGGCACTGTCATTAAAGGCTTTCCTTCTTTTCCTACATTTCTGTGCTTTTACACAAGATGTAAGATCTATTTACTGTAATATTTCTTGGCATAAACTGAGTGTCTCTTGAGGTATGCTGATGACAACATGCCACCCTCTTCAACACTGAGTGGTGTACACTGTTATTTTCTGTTCACCAGCCTACAAATCTGGTCCTAGAGCAGCTCTGAGCCTGACTAGAGTTCTATATTGTGATGAGACTCTTGGAGAATACTTGCATCCCCAAAGACCGCATGCTTTGTGAGCCTAGTGATGATGAAACACAGGGGAGCTGTAATACCTTCTTTGGTCTGCAGTCTAGCTCTTGCCAAATACCTATCTAGGGCTTCTGGCCTTCTGCCTCCAGCACCCATGTTTCCCAGGGTTCTGCTATCCAAATTCTGGATGAACCTCACATTATGACCAAGATTAATCCCAGAATCAAGTAAGATAAATTAATTAGGCTTGTGTGTTGGGGACAGAAGTGGACATGGGGCATTTTCAATCTTAGGGTAAGAAGTCTTTGTTATGTGCTAAGTCTGCACTGCCTGCAGGTGACTGTAGGATTTCCTCTGTGAAAAGGCCAGTGCCTGTAAAGAGATCAGACCTTTTAGGGAAAACTGTGATCTTGAGTTTCTGGTGGCAGTGAAGCCATCTATCTGTGGTAAGCTGTTGCAGTGATTCATTTCTTTGCTCTGAAAAAATAAGTGCTTGTGTTTTCCATCTAGATTTGTCTGGCTTTTGTCTGGCCACTGATTCTTCTTGGTTTTTATCTGCTCAAGCAAAAATTCTCTCATTAGGATTCTTTTTTTCTCTGTATAGTTACTTGTGGATTTGGCAAGTTCTCTGCTCCTACCCTAACTGGTTTTTGGATTAGCTAAACACAGCACTGTCTTCTAGTGCTATTAATGTCACCTTTTTCAGCCTGCTAAAGAGAAAGTTGAGACATTTGTTCTATCAATTGCTTGTTTTCCAGTCCTTTAATCATCCTTGCAGCTGTGATGACTTCCCTGCTTGGACTCCCAATAGGAAACGCTTTATACCACACCCTTGCTCCCACATACTCTGTTCCATTGCCACTGCAAAGATCACAAATTCTCTTAGTTTTCTAGAAGAAAATTCAACATATTTGGGCAGGGAATAATTTTCTGTAGAAGCTCTACAGTGAACTGACACATATAAAAGCCAGGTTTTTAAGGACAGCATTTCGCTTCTGCATTTGATAGCTTCCTGCTCAAAGGTATACAAAAGCAATTTAATCTTTTTTTACAGTTCCCCTCTGCAAATCACTTCCTAGACTTCTGATAGACTTGGGGTTGTCAGCCTCACCAGCCAGCTTCCCCAAAAAAAGTGGCAGGCAGGAAAAGCCAAACAGCAGACAGTGAACATCTGAAGTGAAGAGAGCTTGGACAGTTTCCTGGATACAAAAATGAAGTAACAGTGAAAGCAGGCAGCAGCTGGACTGAGAATGCAGAAAGCAAGTGGGAATCACTTAAAATCAATGCTCTTTGGAGACTTCCCTTGTGATGACTTGGTCACCTGATCTGAATTTGGAGCCTGTTCAGTGTTAGGATTCAGACCGAACTCTAAATAGAACACAGGGTAAAAATACATCTGCTCTGCCCCGAGACAGGCACCTGCAAGTTGCCAAACCATCCTTCTAACTAGCTGCAAATTATTGTAGCTTTATAGTAGAAGATGTGATGGGACAGGTGACACATTATAAAATGATAGTAGATGTGGGCTGTTGAACTACAACATCAACCCAGCAACTTCCTCCTGAATGGCAGCCCTGTGAGGGACAAATCTGTTCTGTGCTCATTTTCCTTTTATTTTATGGAGCTAGCCTGCTTGGCTAGGAGATAATTTAGCAGAAGGAAGAATGTATCCAAGACCCTGCGATTCCATATGTGCACCCTGTGCTACCTGGTGCTAGAAAGCATTAGAAGAGGTCAATGGAACATGTGAAGTAAATGTTCATAGATTTCAAACTGTGAGAAACTTGGATGGCCAGTTCAGGGATGAAGTGCTGGAGCTGGCGAGATCATAAACAACCTAAAACACACCAAAACCATGCATTTAGCATGTCATGCTTTATAAGCATGGAAAACAGAAAACATACATTATTTGTGTGCTGTGACTTAACATGTTTAGCAGGTTAGTTTGCACTTTCTTAAGAGAGCCCCTAAAAATAACCTGAAAACACCTTAAACTACTTATGGCTAACAGAATGGCAGGAAAGGTCTATTGTTTCCAAGCGTGCCTTGAGAAAAATGAGTGAACGTGAGACTCCTCTGTGAGAGAGTGAGTCCTGATGGAAGAACTTCCTGAGCTCTGCCTAAAGCCATGTGAAAGTAACAGACTTTTGAGCTTAAGGAGATTTTTATCTGTCAGTACAAATGCAGCACCTCTTCCCTTCAGCATATGGTTCAAAATTCAACTAATACACTCCTAACACATCCGTTCTTTCAGTGAAAGCTTCCTGAACAGGCAGTAGAGATGGGCAGTAACAGAGGTCTGTCTCCTCCTGTGCCACTTCTGCTTTGTATAACAGAAAAATATCTTCTTAGGCCAAGTATGAGTCAAACAGTCTGAGGGAAGGTAGCACAGGTGTATCTTCTGAGGAGCTCCTTATTCAGGAAGGATGTAGAGATTTCTGTGCCTTTTGGGTACAACTAAGACAATACAGAGCTGCCAGCTCTTAGTGAATCTTACCTTGGCCAGCTGTGCTTCCAGTTTGTTCTTTGCATCGGCCACATCAGCAATGCGGTTGTTGAAGGCCAGGTTGGTGCTGATGAAGCAGTTCCACATCTCCTCAGATGTGCTCTCCAGTCCCAGCTCTGCATCCTCTCGGAGCTTGACAGAGTTGGCCCTTGCATGTTGAGAGCACCTTATGTTGTCATCACTGAATTTAGCCCATGTTGAAGGAACTGAAACACTAGCAAGAAATTAGAAATAAGAATTAGAAAAAAGCTTAGGTGAGCTCTGTCCTTCCAGTGATAATTATGCTGCATTATACCAAGTGTTCATCCTTTGAACTGTGCAATCCCATAAAGCAGCTCTCATCCACTCTTGTTTTCTTTTTGCTCTGCAAACCAAAGATCTGGCAGTGCTGAGTGAAGCTATTCCTCGAGCTGTTGCTTTGGCAGTGTTTCTATGGCTTGTTTGAGTATTGTAGCCACTGAGGGAAGTTCTTGGTGGCCTTGGTGCCAACTCCTGAGGATGTAGCTTTCTGTCTTGCTGTATAAAGAATGACCTTTTCTTGCATATTTTTTGTTTGCTGATGCTTAAAAACATTTTTCCAGGATCAGGTATGAATGTCAACAACACAGCTTTTTGCTGTCTTGAACAGGCAAGGTAAAGATCTGAGTTCATACCTGCTGTGTCTCAGCTGAAATCTGACTCATTGCTCTGTCATATTTCAGAGTGCCTATGGCTTTCTTGGACTATTAGATTACCTAGCATCATCTCCTCCTCTGCATTGCACACCATCACATTAGATTCAAATGCCGTCTACCCTTGTGAACTCAAACATTTATCCTGAGGAAACTAAGTTGTGTCTCACTTACTCATCAGAATATTCAATTTCCAAGGAGGCTTCCATCCTGACTCTGAAATACTTAGTACTTAATCTGTTTGTTAACAGTGCTTTTCCAGGCTGTAATTTACCTAGCTGGCTCTGTTAGAGCAGAAAACACCTGCTCTGCTCCTGAGTCTACTAAATGATGAAAATGTTATGGGAAAATGGCATTTCTTTTGGATCATGGATGGTAAGAGAAGAAAGGGGCTGTAAAACTTATCCAAATCAATCTGCTTTCCACTAGAGCTGACAGCAACAATTTTATTCATTGCTAATCCTAAAAGCAGGTAGTGTTCCTAGAGTCAGCAGAATGCCTGCCAAGATTCCTTTATGCCCTCATTTCAGTAGTGAATAAGGTGATCCTCTAATGAAAAGCAGAATGTAAGGAAACAAACAATACAGATTTTCTGTTCTCCTTCCAATAGAACACTGCTTATCATCTGAGATGGTGAAGTACAGTCCCCATTCAGATGCTGCTGTTTTGGAGAGTGATAAGGGAACTAATAAATCATCAGCACAAAAACACTGCCCTCTATTGCAAGCTGCTTTTCTTCTGCTACTGCTTTTGGACTGGATGCAGGTCTTGATGAGGCCACTACTAATAAACAGTTTCAAAACTGTATCAAGTTAGGGTATTTTAGATCAGTTTGTAATGCTAAAGCTGTGCCAAATCTTTTTGATCATCCAGTTTAAAACATAGCTCTGTATAGTTTGAAGGACTAATTTCCAGATAACCCAAGCTATTTTTACAGCAAATATTTATAGACCTTGGTGTGTACTTGCATGCTGTTTACCACACTGAACTTCACTGCACACCTTAGCTGACTTTGATTGGATCGGATCTGGCTTTGAAAGCTGAAGGCCACAGAACAGCGTCAGCCAAAACCAGAGGGAGACACCTGCACAAAAGGGTTTGAGGGCAAGGGGTCAGCTGCCCCACAGTTGTAAGTGATCATCCTCCCTGGAAAACACAGCTCACTGCACACCGGGGCTGGGGGTGCTGCACACTGCCAGCTCCTGCCTGGGTCCCCAGCAGCAGCTGTTAGGGGGCAGGAATAGCTGAGGGTGATGGAGGGTTTCACACCAGGGGAGAACAGGGCCACATGGAGAGAGAAGCCACTCTCTGCATCACTTCTCAGATAAGGTTAGGACTTGTGCTCTCAAGCTCCCACTTACAGCAGGGAGTATGGAAAGAGAAGGCTGCACCAGCCACTTATACTCACGTCCCATCTGCTTTCTCCACTCCATGGTAAAAGCTGATGCTGTCTGATGTGTTCCTCAGGTTAAAGCACTTCTCATCGATAAAGTGGGCTGAGTTTTTGTCAGAGAGATCTCTCTCCAGGGCATGCTGTGCATCTCTGTTGATGCTGTCAAGGGAAGGGCTTCTCTTAATCTGAACCGCCTTTAATACTTTTATGCTAAATAGTTAATTCAGTAGCTTCTTACAGTGCTTAACTTTATCATTTGTTGTTATTTACAGTGGCTTGGAGACGCTTGGTGCTGTGCTTTAGCTAGAGGGTGCTGCTGTACCATTTATCTCTCCTGGCCTCTGGGGAGTATTCCCCAAAGAACTGTACCTAGCTCACTGCAGTTAATAAACTCTGCCACTTTTGATGACAGATAACCACGAGGGTGAAACCCAACCAATAGCTGGGTGGCCTGAAGGAGAGCCTCAGAGCAGATAGGAGGAAGTTTTCATGGATAACCTTCATGCCAGCAGAGGTGGAAATGAGAAAGAAAAGGGCAGACAAGGGTTGTGGTTTCCCATCTCTCCTGATTTGGGGACAAATTCACTTAGCATAATTCAAATTGTACATCACTGGAAAACGTGTTTAAATATTTCTGTTCATCTTGATCATGAGGAGGGGAATCTATTGCTCCACCTCTGCCTGCTTACCCACAAGGATTTTTTTGGACTAACTCAATCTCCTTTGGCTCTTCCAAAAGAGGAGAAAGTCTGACAGACCCTGGTCTACAGTGAGAGGAATATGAATAAGAAAGAATCACAGTCATGCTTTCCAGTGCATCAGGAAGGCAGCAGACATACTGACATGTTCCTGTGATGTTCATTGGCATTACTGTTGCTCTGCCTGATGTGGTAGCAGAACTGAATCAAAGGTAACCAGAAATGCCAGCCTAGAGATCTAGTCAGAGTTCATCCCCCAGATATGAATTTAGCTTTTATCAGATGATATACCCAATCTGTTACAGTTGTTGCAGTTTTCAGTCTGCAGTTAGGAAAGCTGAATTCAGTGTTAGCTAGGGTCTGTCTTTCAAACAGGAACTCAATGTCAAGTCTTACCCCAACTGTTGATCCATTTTCTGTGCCAGTTTGGTCATTGTTTCTTGACAGTCCTTGAATACATCAACCTCCTACAGGGGAGAATATGCACTGTCAGTGCTTTCATCGAACTTCATTTGTTTCTGGATTCTAGGTGTTGCAGCCACCTCACATATCTCAAATGCAGTATGGGTCAAGAAAGGGTATGTTTTGTCCCTGGCCAGGTTCCACTCAGCTTAAAATGAACACAAAAATACTCATACCAACCCCCTTGAAAACTCTGCCAACACAGTCCTGGAATCCCAAACGATATTCTGGTGTTCCAGCTTCTTTCCTGTTTGGAAAACTCTGGTTTAGCCCCACATGTCTACCCTCTTACCTAAGTGTGTCCAGTGTTGTGAGTCTTGGAACAGGGAAAAGTGTGTTTTAAACTATTTGTCAAATCATAGAATCACCAGAGTTGGAAGGGACCTTAAAGATCATCTAGTTCCAACCCCCTGCCTGGCAGGGACACCATCCACTAGATCATGTTTAGATCAGATCTAAAAATACCGGCTCTCTGTACTGGGACTTATGTATGGACAGTGTATGTAGAAGTAAAGGCAACTCTAGAACTAACTGCCCTGTTATTACAAAATGAGCCTTGTTTTGTCCTTCATGGTCACTACCTAGCTTGCTCATAGCCAGAGCAGTGCTTGAGGACACCAGGCAAATAGCCTTTATTTTTTCATCTATTCCTGAAGAACACGTAGCATATGGGATTGAGTGCAGCATCAGCAAGTTTGCTGATGACACTAAGTTGGGTGGTGCTGTTGATAAGCTGGAGGGGCGGGATGCCATCCAGAGGGACCTGGACAGGCTGGAAAGGTGGGCCCAGATGAACCTCATGAGGTTCAACAAGACCAAGTGCAGGGTCCTGCATCTGAGGCGAAATAATCCCCGCTATCAATACAGGCTGGGGGACGAGGAGCTGGAAAGCAGCCCTGCAGAAAAGGACTTGGGGGTGTTGGTTGATGAGAAGCTGGACATGAGCAAGTAGTGCGCGCTGGCAGCCCAGAAGGCAAATCGCATCCTGGGCTGCATCAAGAGAAGCGTGACCAGCAGATCGAGAGAGGTGATTCTGCCACTGTACTCTGCTCTGGTGAGACCTCATCTGGAGTACTGTGTCCAGCTCTGGAGCCCTCAACACAGGAAGGACGTAGACCTGCTGGAGCGGGTCCAGAGGAGGGCTACTAAAATGATCAGGGGGCTGGAACACCTCCCCTATGAGGATAGGCTGAGGGAGCTGGGATTGTTCAGCCTCGAAAAGAGAAGGCTTCGGGGGGACCTAAGAGTCACCTTCCAGTACCTGAAGGGGTCATATAGAAAGGCTGGGGAGGGCCTGTTTACAAAGGCCTGTAGTGATAGGACAAGGAGTAATGGGTTTAAATTAGGGAAGAGCAGGTTTAGATTGGATATTAGGAAAAAGTTCTTTACCATGAGGGGAGTGGAACATTGGAACAGGTTGCCCAGGCAGGTGGCTGAGGCCCCGTCCCTGGAGGTGTTCAATGCAAAGCTGGACAGGGTGCTTTGGCAACCTGGTTTAGTTGGAGATTGCCTACTCACTGTAGAGGGTTGGACTAGATGACCTCTAAGGTCCCTTCCAATCCTGATAATTCTATGATTCTATATTTCATCCTACCCTGAGTTCTCATGTTGAAGGAAGTGCTGGAATACTCAGTGTATATGGTCCTTGATTCCTCATCAAAACTCTGACTTTCCAAGCTGCATGCTGTGGGCTCTGAACAAGCAGCTTGGTTATCCAGGTGGTCTGCACATCTTTCTGTATCCAGAAAAGTGTTTGAATGATGCCATTGCCCCATAATGTTTTCTCCTAGTATTTTTGTTCCCACACACATCCAACATAATAACTTTCAACTTTCTTTGGTAGCAAATTCTTTTCATTATTTTGAAGAGTTAGCAATCAGTGCTCTCCAGCTCATTTTCTTTGGTCAGTAATGCTATATAGAAAGCAAGGCAGTAAACCATCATGTTATATTCTAAGAACTTCTGAGATTTTATCCATTGTGTCCCAGAAAATAATCTTGAGATGGTTTAGTGGTGACCCAGCAGTGCTGGGTTAACAGTTGGGCTTGATGACCTTAAAAGGTCTCTTCCAACCAAAATGATTCTAAGTGGTTCTATCTTGTTTCATAGGATCAGGGAAGATACAACTGGACAAGACCTCACAAGGACCTTAGGGTATTCATTTTGCTCCAGGAAGGATGACTAGAGCATTAACCATCCCCAGATATAGTTGTACCAAATTTCTTCCTCTTTTTCCCTCCTCAGTCTTCCAAATGAATGAAAGGAAGAAATTACTGCCATTTTTCCCCTTGATAAATATTTAATTTAGTTATTTCCATGATTTGAAAAAGAAACCAGTAAGTCTGATCTTACCTTCATAAGGCTCTTTTCCACCTCATCATGAACTAAGTCAATGCCCTTCCTCTTCTCACGGTGGTACAAGCACTCGAGGGCTGTCTGAAGCAAACCAAGGCACATTTAATAGGCTCAGTACTGCAGTGTGGAGTCAAACCTTCAGCCTTCCTGAAGGGGCTACTGAGCTGACAGGTCAGTCATGACCATCTGTTGAGGGTGGAGCAGAACAGGAGGTGATCTCATTGCACTCAACTGACCCATCTTAGTGGATTATTCCTACTTACCTGTTAATACATACTTGTAAGGATTAGCTGCTACCATAGCTGCCATTTAGCAGCTGCTTATTCATGTGCAGCAAGGTCTACATCTTAACATGCCCAAGCTCTGCTGGGATCTGTGGGGATTAGAACACCTGTGTTGTTCTACACTCAGCCATCGCAAAGTTCTTGAATCTCATCTCCCCTCCTGCTCTCTTGCCCAGTGCCCATGTTTGGGAGTTTCATACCCGCACCAGAGAATGACTGCACTGAAGAGACAACTCAAGTAACCTGTCCCAGCAGGTAAACCTTACCCTTGATGTCTCATCCACTTGTTTAGAACCGTACTAATAAATGAAATAGCATTAGCTGGCACAAAGTCTTCCAGCAGAAAATGCTCCCTGAATAAAAAGCATCCTCAGCTGCCACAGACGCAGACAAGGAAAAAAGTCATTATTGAATACTGAAGTTTGGGTTTCTGTCCTTGCCTAGAAACATGACAGAGACAGCTTCCATCAGCAGTATTCCACATGTTTGACTCTAGTTTTTACATGTTTTGAGGGTTTGCTAGCATCATTCATTGACTCTTAGATTACTGTGGTTTCTTCTGTTGCAATTAATTTGCCTTTAAGATTCTGGAGAACTTCAAAGTGTTACACAAATTATATACTATCCTCAGTGAAAATATTATTTTAAACCTTCAGTAGCAGAGAATTCAGAGCTAGGTAAGAATATCTGAATACTGGAGCTTACAGAACCATCTTCTGCTCTCTTGCAGTCTAATGAGCTGACTGGCCAGTGCCTGAGGGAGGCTTGGCCTCCTGGAGCCTCAAGCAGAAAGGAAGGCAAAAAGGGGCACAGAAGTGTCTTGATAGGATCCTTTGTTGACTCTTTTATATAAAGCCCATGTTGGCCAAGTTTACTTCTTACTAGGGGTAATGTTTCACTAAGATCTGTCTTGATGATAACAGCAAAAGTCATGCTAGTATTCAGCAGAGAAGAAGCTGTTTTCTTTACCCCTTCCACAATAGAGTCATGGAGTAACTAGCTGTGTCCAACCCACCTTCAGTGGCCCTTGCATTTCATCTACAGCACGTTCCAGACGCTTCTTTGCTGTTTCTAAGTCTAGGGTCTCTTTCAGCAGACACTCTAGCTCGTAGGTGAGCTCAGATCTCCAGAAATCAATGTTGGACATCCTCTCTCCCAGGTTTCTTCGACTGTCTTCCTGCATGTGATAAGTCAGTTGGTCCTTATCTTGCATCAGCCTCATGGAATCAGCGTTCAGCCTACCAGCACTGCACCTGGAGGCTTCAGAGCTTTTCAGTTGAAGCAGGTTTGCATGCTGCCAGTCACGGGTGCTGTAGCGGGAGTGCAGGCTAGAGCGGAACGCAGGCAGAATGGGGGCTGGGCGCCCACTGGGGTTGTCAGGGCTGGGAGGGACCAAAGCCACTCGGTGAAGCGCACCAGGCTTCCAGGAGCCGAGCTGGCGGTAGCCTGGCAGGCTGTAGGAGCGATAAGCATCCTTGGTGGTGCTGATGGGAGCTAGGTCTGGGAATAGGGAGCTCTTCCTTCTGCCACAGTAACTGCTGAGCTGCGTGGTGCCCCAGAGCTCCATCCTGCGCTGGGTTCAGGCAGCCACCCTCGGGCTGACCAGCATCCACAGCAGCTCTGAGCTGCTCTGGGGCCTCTGCCACTCTTCTCGGGGCTGCGCAGCCCCTTTGTGACTCACGGAGGTGTCAGAGTTCCAAGACTGTTCTGCCTTGCCTGGCTCTGGCAGTTGCTGGGCAGTGGTTGCTCAGTGGTTGCTTTGCTGTGGTTTGGTACATATCATTTATGTGTGTATATATCTCTCACTAGTTTAGCTGTCTTCTTAATCCTGTTGTTTTCTCTGTGTTATTCTGTTAAACGCTTCCTTATCTTAACGCATGGGGTTCTGGCATTTTTGCTCCTGATTGTCCCCTCCCACCATGGGGAGGGCGGCAGGGGAAAGTCTGCAAGCGGCTTTCCTGGGGCTTTGCTGCTGACTGGTCTAGACCATGACAAACAGTTGGTGGCTGTAGGGCAAGGCAGCAGTGGAGACAAGGCTTCTGAACCAAAACACAAGCTCTGGGAGTCATCTCTTCGGGTTGTCTAGTGATCTCTGCTGGTGGTTTGGTCCAAATGGACAAAAAAACCAGTGTTAACTATCCTGGGCTTTGCTCTTCCCCTGAGCTGTATTAATTTTCCATAAAAGCTATAAAAAATGGGGGAGACCTGATAATGATGATGATTTTTCTCCAGTTTAAAATTCTGAATAATTTCTCAGCTAACTTTTCTCATTTTCCCTCTCAGCCTTCTGGCCTGTCTGGCAAGAAAGACCCCTGTTTCTCAAATCCAGTGCTCTGAAATTGCACCCATCTTCTGTGCCAGGAATTTTGAATATAAACAATTGTTTGTGACTTGGCACTGTATTTCCCTAGCCTAAATGACCTTACATCAGCACAGTTTTCTTCTAGGTTAAATGCAAGACAATTGCAATCGTTCCTTCTTCTCCAGCTGTGAAACCACTTGTTAATCTTTTTTTCAGCCTAGGGCAATAAAATGTGTTTGTATAGATATGCATTATGTTAGAGCATGGCTTGTCTCAGCTAGCATGACATTACACCCCAGCTAAAAAAGGAGAGGTAATTCTAAATAAATGGTCACTGTAAGTTAAATTTATCTTCTCACAATGTTTGAAATGGATACGAATGTAAGTGCTAACTGTAAGGAGGTGAGGTAGGGGCAGAGAAGCCACACCCCGTGGCCAGGCACCAGGCTGGGAGATATAACCAGGGTCAGGCTGATACTGCAAATGCTGGCCTGCACACACACAGAGAAACCCTTTCCTCTTGCAATAACTGATGGAACCAGTCCTCAGCAGCTACCCAGGAGGGGAAAGTTATTCCTGAGCACGAGAGGCTGCAAGAGTGCTGGCAGAGTTCACTGCTGACTTCAGCCTGACTCCAACACTATCAAGCCGATTTTTTGCCCAGATGCCTCTGCATGAAGAGCCCTTGCTGGCTCTGGGGAAGAGGGGTGCCAAGAGGGAGATTTACTGTTCCTTTTTGTTGCTTTTTGTGGGGAATGTTCCATATGACCTTGGGAACAGGGAATGATCTGTTGGCCCCAATAGCAAAAATATCTGAACACCTACCTCAGTTTAAAATGTGCTGACATCAGTGAATCTAATCCCTATGTTTGAGAGGAAGCACAGACATAAAGTGCTGCACTGAGCTGTGGTCTAAACCAGAGCCAAATTCTTTCTAGGGAAGGTGCAGTGTAAATTTCTCAGATGTGTCTCGCTGCTGGCCAGTTCCTCCCACCCCAGACATTCACATTTGCTGAAGCATTTGGAGCCAGTTCCACATAACGTTCTTTTCATTAGTTCCCCATAAAAGATAATTACAGAGCAATAAGTGCTGAAGCTGTACGAGTAACCTAAAGTAAATACACCTGAAACGGAGCAGGGGCAATAGCTGTTTATTGATGACCAAAAGACAGAGGCTGAACTCCAAAAATCTTGACTGAACGTATTTTAACATTTTTCTAGGGTTTGTTTCTTTGGGGTGGGTTGGTTGGTTTGCTATTTGATGTTTTGTAGGTGGGCAGTTATTCCGAAGTTTTTGTGTTGGTTCTTTATTTGCTCCAGAGTGTTCTTCCTGAAAAGCTTGTGGTTGTTGAAGAGCAGAATATTCATGTAAAGATAACTAGGCAGTATTTTTCTCTCAAAAAGCCAGGTTTAACACCAGGATGTGCTGGTACCTTTCCAAACATTACCAGATACTCTTTTCTGTATATTATGTTTTCCAGGTGAGAACACCACCCACACTTGTAGGTTAAAACCGTCAAGTTTTGGGACTAATCAGCTAGAAGTGGGAATACTTGAGGCTCCTGACTGCACTCAAATCAGTAAAATACCCTTTTCACAGCATCCTCGACCCAAGCAATAGAAGGAGTCTGTGGGAGCAGCAGATGTGCCGGTTCACTGAGTTCCTCCAGACCCCCCGCCCCGACCTGCCTTGCTCTCCAGCTTCAGCCACCACCAGTGCTTTCGGAGCCCCGCTCCGTGCCCGGCTCAGCGCCCCCTGGCGGCAGTGCGGACAGGCGGTAGGCTGCTCTCCGACTGTCCCCGCCTCCGGCGCCTGGCGGAAGTGACGCACCGCAGGCGACATGGCGGAGGCGGTGGAGGGGCCGCAGCCGAAGGGTGAGGGAAGGGGTGCGGCCGTCCGGGATGGACGGGTGGGCTATCGGTGGCACTCGTGGTGCAGCTGTCGTTGTCCGTTGCAGATTGCCCAGGCACCAGCAGTGCCCAAGCGGGCAGGGCCGCCGCCTGCCAGGGATGTCCCAACCAGAAGCTCTGCGCTGCCGGCCCTGCGGCCCCGGACCCGGGTAAGGGAGGCCCCGAGGCGGCGGGCGCCAAGGGGCGCCCTGGTAGCGGGCGGGTTCGTGCAGGGGACGCGGGTCTGAGCGCTGCCGTGTCGCCCCGCAGCGGAGGCGGCGGAGCTGCGGGAGCGGCTGCGCGGCGTGAAGCACACGGTGCTGGTGCTCTCCGGGAAGGGCGGCGTGGGGAAGAGCACCTTCAGCGCCCTCCTGGCGCACGGGCTGGCGGCGGACGAAGCCAAGCAGGTGGGATACGCTGAAACTGAAATTGAAGCCGCGGGTGGGAGGAAGTAGCAGGGGCGAGCACCTGCGGGCAGTGCCCTGCGCACCCCTGGGGTGCCCGAGCGGGGATATGACTGCACTGAGCGCCCTTCCCTCTCCTTGGGGGTCTGAGTGTGTTCGGTGCGCTAGGGTGTTTTCATTGCGTGGTTCAGGCTTTGGAGACAGCCTGGGGCACGCTCGTTTCCAGTGGGGTGGGCTAGTCTGTTTGTTTTCCAGGTTGCTCTGCTGGACGTAGACATCTGTGGGCCGTCAATCCCTAAAATGATGGGTCTAGAAGGAGAACAGGTAAGGGAGTGCTCAAGCATGTTTAAAGATTTTCTGCCCAGTTTTTCATTAACATTGTAGATTTTTGTAGACTTAAAGCTTCTGAAAGAACTGCTTATTGGGAATTGTGTGTGGCAGTGGTAGGGAAATCGGGTTAGATGGAGAAGTTCAGTAAAATCAAGTCTGTAAGAGAGTTGTCTGCTTTTGGGAAGACCAGTTCTGCAAACCAGCTTTTGCTGCATATTGGCCATGTATTCATGGCTACTTAAAACTTGAGTAACGCTAGCATGATGCTCAGGATCAGCTCTAGAATGTGTTCTATAAATATATAAAGTAATGGGCAAACTCGTTGGCAAAGGGTTGAATGGAGATTAGTCACTTAGTGGAGACCTGGTCCTTCAGCAGGTTTTAACTCTGCTGCTCCAGTAAAGCAGTATGGTGCCTAAGAGGCAGGATATCTGTACCCAGTTTTGACTTATATTCCTGTTCAACATCTATGTTTTATTTCTAATGTAATTTCACATACTGCTTCATTTTCAGGTTCATCAGAGTGGATCTGGATGGTCTCCAGTGGTAAGTTGGTGCAGCTGTTTCAGAAAGTTGATTGGGTTGGGTTGGGCACTGTCTGAGGTGAAAATGGAGTGAGGAAGGAGCAGAGGGAACTTCTGGGAATTGCTCCTCTAATGAGAAATGTCCAGGTTCCATAGAGTGTGGGTATAGGCTCTATAGAGCAGTGGTACATTGCTTTTGTTAATCGGAACTGTATTTCTACAGTAGTTTTATTAAGTGCACCTTGTTTACTGATGATAATAACTATAAGTTAGCTACTTGATTTGGTCATTTTGGTTCCCATGCAGCTGCACAGCATGTCACCCTTTCACTGAGAAGCATCTCACAGCCAAGAAAAGCCTCATAAACCTTCAGGAGTTGCAGGGAGCTGTGCAGGGCTGTTGGCTGTCTGAGCTCACCGTTAGTGTGGGTGCTGTTGGAAAGACAGCGTGATGCTGAGAGGGAAAGCTGCTTCTAGCCTCATGCTGTCTCCAGTGATTCCATAAACCACTGCAGAGCTTACTGCAACTGGATTTTTCTGTCTGTGAATGGAGCTGGTGAACATTGCACAAAGCCTGTAGCTGTTAAGGCCCTTTGGGAGAGGAGATGCATAAAGTTCTCTGCCTTTATGTTCCTAAAGTCTCCCCTCAGCTGCTTTTTGTGTAAGATCTGGGGTTTGAGTTGGTTTCTCTACTCTTTCTTTGCTGTTTTGTATGCTCTGCTGAGCTGCTCTACTTCTTTTCTAGTATGTGGAAGAAAACTTGGGTGTCATGTCAGTGGGGTTCTTGCTCAGTAGTCCTGATGATGCTGTCATCTGGAGAGGACCAAAAAAAAATGGTATCTATCAAGTGTTTCCAACAATAATTTATGTACTTGAAAGATTCATATTATGAGCTTGTTTAATAATATAAATACAGTGCAGTAAGCTGTAGGGAAAAATGAATGCTTCCTTCTTTTCTTTAGCTGAACATACTCGTTTGCTGAAGTTAGAAGGTCAGAGGCTCTGGTTTTTTACTATTCCTTAAAGCCTCCATGAGATAAACATTTCTGTGCTGAAGTTGACCAGTCAGGAGAAACCCCTCACATTTGAAATACTGGGATATATTTTCTCTCTCCTCCACATTGTTATCCTTTCTTTTAGGCTTGATCAAACAGTTTCTTCGTGATGTGGACTGGGGAGAGATCGACTACCTGATCATAGACACACCTCCAGGAACATCAGATGAACACTTATCCATCGTGCAGTACCTCAGTGCAGTGCACATAGATGGTGCTGTTATCATCACTACTCCTCAGGTAGGAGAACTGCACTTCCAGTGAGAGAAGTATCATGGCAGCTAAAGCCAGTCCTTGGTTTAGAGTCTATTTATAAACTTCAGAGAAATGATGGTGCAGAGGGAGTTGGCTTTCTTGTGCCTGCAGCTGGGTGGTTGATGGGTTAGGTGAGTATCTCAGTGGAGGAGGGGATCTGAGTGGGTCACTAAACCACAGAGTAGTTGACAGTCAGAAACTGTCACAATCTGTGTGGTGCAGGGAAATGCAACATTTCACCTCCTTCTTGGAGGTCAGGGTTCACATCCTTGTAATGTGTAACTTGCCAAGGGCTTGATGTTCAGAAATCAGTTTAGTTGTTAAGTGAGACTTGTGCATGGTTTGACACCACATGAAGTAGCCTCTTGCCTCTAGTAGGCAACTTGGTGATGTGTGTTTTTAAAAGCAACATCAGCCCCTGGAGAGCTGAAATTCAACATACATCACGTTCAAATGTCAGGTTTGATGCCTGGTTTGGAAAGGAATGAGAGCTCAAGCTAGGAAAAGGCATGTAGTGCTTCCACAGCAGCTGAAAGAATGACCAGTGAAGGAAGTGAAAAGGTGAGGGTGATACCAGACAGGTGAGGAGGGAAGGAGAAGGGAGCAGAACTGAATGAGGCCAGGCACATCTGTAACATCTGAGGGAATGATAAGCTGTTTCACATTGAATTTGAGAAGAGAGAACAAGCAGAAGCCTGGTGCTTCCTGTCCTTGCCTGCTCTGCTGAGAATACCAGAGGTCCTTCTGTACACTGAAAATGTGGGAAAGTTACATTTAAAGAACTAAAGGTAGGAGATTAATACAGGAGATAAAACATACATAAGGCTGAGTCAGACTCCCAAACAGAACCACATTCAGGAGGCTGGAGCTGATGGACCTTAGAACTGTGAGCTGCTGCTCATAGAGTTGTTGCTTGAACACATCACACGAGTTTCTGTTCCTAAAATATGAAGAAAGCAGTGACAAGTCATTTTGCACTTCCTTTAGAATAGCTGTAAGGATGCAGCTTAATGGGATCAGCATCAAGACTGCAGCCCAAAGAGCAGTGTTTCTGCTGTTTGTAGGAAGTCTCGCTCCAGGATGTACGGAAGGAGATCAACTTCTGCCACAAAGTGAAGCTGCCCATCATAGGTGTTGTGGAAAACATGAGTGGCTTTGTATGTCCAAAGTGTAAGGTAAGGCTGGCTCTGTATCACAGCAGTTTTTATCTTGTTGTTTGTATATAAAACACTGCTCCAGAAATGCCTTCTTGACAGAATTGCAGTGGTTTAACTCGTGTTTTCACTGTCCCAGAAGGAATCTCAGATCTTCCCCCCGACTACTGGTGGAGCAGAGAAGATGTGCCAGAACTTAAATGTTTCCCTCCTGGGTAAAGTGCCTCTAGATCCTCAAATAGGTAAAGTTACTGTGTTGCACTACACCTGAAACAAGTTTTTT
Source organism: Galbula dea (assembly GCA_013399015.1). Classification (NCBI taxonomy): domain Eukaryota; kingdom Metazoa; phylum Chordata; class Aves; order Piciformes; family Galbulidae; genus Galbula; species Galbula dea. Next base: position 1,446,758 of record VWZX01008711.1, on the reverse strand, counting down.
CCCTCCTCTCCTGATGTTATTACTGGAAGACTCTGACTTAGAGACTGATCAATTAGACTATTAAACATTTGCCTCTTAGGTAAATATCCTCTGTTTAGATAGAAAAATCAAAAGTAACTGGGATGGCTCCACAGCATGGTGTGGTAAGAGGAAGGTGCCAGGATAATTTCCTTAGCCTGAAACTTAATCTTGATTAAGGTTAGACTCTGCATCTCTTCAGCTGTGTACTCCTCTTTGAAGTAGGACCTGTCTTTCCCCCTGGTGTGATCACCAGACTGAAGGGAACCATAGCCACTGTGAACAGCAGCATCTCCTAGACACTGAGCATTAAAAGGAGTGCTTTATTTTCACTGGTGCTGGTACCACCCAAATTCTTTTGTGGGTAGTGAGAAGGCTTTTGGTTCCTTGCTCATCACCTGTTAGCAATTAGCACTTGATTTAATGACATCAAGGGACAGGTCACTACTTCAGTGTAATGACTGGAGGTTTTTGCTAGTAGTGTTTTGTTAAACTAAGCTGTGGTTCTCCCTCCGTTACTGACAGAAGGACTGCTTCAGAGAAACAGATGGCAGTGGCTCTTTGGAAGGGCATAACTGGTGGTGGGATACAGGGTACAGAAAGTTCATCTTCTCTCATTGCTTTGCTTTCATGTTTTCCCCTGTCCTTCAAGGAAGAAGCTGTGACAAAGGCCTGTCTTTCCTGTCAGAAGCACCTGAGTCTCCAGCAACCCTTTCTTACAGGAGCATCATTCAGAGTAAGTCTAAAAATGACTGTGCCAGTGAATCCTCTGTTCTGAGCACTTTGGCAGTAAGCTGATTACCAGAATGATGTTATTCTGCCACAAAGAACAGAAAACAGTAGGTGTGGAGAGCCATTATGAAAGTAACAGGTGCAAATACATTCACTTCTGGGCATCAGCTGGAACAGGTTTCAGTGTTTGGTCTCACTCATGAATGTTCAGAAGGGTCTGTGCTTGCTCTCACAGGAGAGTTCTAAGGTTCACAAGTAGGCCTGCTGAGGGGTGCTCACCATAGCTGGCTAATTACTGCCTCCACTTCTAATTGGCATTGCACAAAACAAACATACAAAAAGTACCTAAAGAGCCACTGATGCGCAGTGTAAAAGTACAAACAGCTGGGAAACTCCTAAAGCCATTTTCACTGTGCTAGAGGCAGAACTTGTGCTGTTGTACCAGTAGGGGACAGACTGGTGCAGCAATGACTAACTTGGTGTGTAACTGAAGTGTAATTACATTTTCCCTGTCTTTGCAGGAATTCAGGAGTACTGTGATCAACACCATTTTCAAGGAGAAAAGACCATCTAATCTGTGACTGGAATAAAAATGTAGCTCCTGTTGCATTACAGCAAAGTAACTTATGCCTTGATTTAACAGAAGGAATGTATTCTTTTTGTATATTGCAAATAAATTCTTCACACAAGCTTTCTTGCACTGCTTTTTTTCCCTGGTTGAAGATTGTTGTAGTTGCCAGGTGGTTTCAGAGCTTGCCAGAAAGCTCTAAAAGGAAGTCATCCTGTGTGTTAGAGAGCTGCAGCCTGCAGGCAGTGTTCCATGAAGCTGGTGTTTGCAGATGTGTATGAGGTTGGCTTTGGAAAGCTGGATATCAAATGCACTTTGCTGACACTGGGGCATGTATCAGGAACCTGCTGTGTGCATGTAGGAGGCTCTGTGCTGCCTCCTGTGCCAGGAGCAGTGCTAATGCCTGTTGGCTCTCTTACTGAACAACATCATTTAAGTATCTTTCCTTTCAGTGGAAAGATCAGACAGTGAAATGCAGTGTAGTACTGCCTCCTTTTTTATACTTGGCATCAGTTTTGAAATGAAAACCTCCTAGAGTTTAGTCAAGTTAATGACGAGTACAATATTTTATTTCAGGTAGCAGAACAAGAGAAACATTTTAACTGCTTAACCATAACTGCCTGCTTCACACAAGCACCATGTGAATGTGCTTTGTGACTTCTGTTCTACCTGAAGAAGAGTCTAAGTCTGAACAATACAAAATAAACATTTGGCATCTTTTAAGCTTTGTAATTCCTCTTTTTACTGAGGAATGAAAGCTTTGAGAAATCAGAACTGTGTGCAAGAGGGAAAGGCAGCCTGTGTATTGTAGTTCCAAAAGAGAAGCAGCAAGCATCATTTTGGTGACACTTTAATTCTCCTTTCAGGTAATGCAGCAGTTCCAGGCTCATTGGCAGCCTTTTCCCCAAGTGCTCTCCCTAAGCCACAGGCATTGGGTTTGTGCCTACGTAAACTACTTTTTGATGGAACTTTTCAGTAAGTAACAGAGGCTCTAAATCTCAGAATCTAAGGACTCCAACACAAATGACATTAAAAAACGTTAGGATTTCATGCAGGTGTATTTGTAGAAGAGCTTTCCTTAAATACCTTCCCAGGAAGAACAGCTTTCACAAATGAGTGTTTGGACTGCATCCTTTCACTGCTTCCTTGTCTGGTTACTGCCTGTCTTCCCACAGCCTTCAGTGAGGTCTTCTGAAATCCTCCTTGCCTGTCCTGGAGGATGAGCACCAGAAGCATGGGGGTTAGCGTTACCTAGCATGTGGGAATCTTCTAGAAGAAGCAGTGAAAAGCCTGATGGAAGCCCAGGGTGCTGAAGATAGCTCTCCCTGCTGTGCCTAAGCAGAGGCACTGTAATACCTCAGAAGGCATCCCTCTGAGGATTCAACTGACAGGACATTCCTCATGGGACTTGGAAGCAGCTCAGCTGTGAAGCTTCACCAGGCCTCCAAACACGAAGTGATGTGGGGTACAGCCCCTCTGAGGAGCTGTGCAAGAGAGGCCAGCTGTGAGAATCAAGATAGCCCTGTCAGGAGTTCTTTCAGGAGCCAAAACCACAGGTGTGAGGCAGGTCACTGTGACACCTCATGGGCTGTCCCAACTCAGTACTTACTCTTGGGAACATCTGCTGGGACAAAAAACCTTGAAGTTACTCTGCTGATGCTTTTCTGTCCCCCTAATTTGCAGTGGATGTAGCCATATAAATTAGCAGTCTGAAGGGAGATGCCAGCTATCACAAGAGCCTGTGGACAAACAAAAGTTCAGCTGGGACAAATACACTGCTCTGTACAGAGCCAGTGTGTAGAATATATATACACCTGTGTATGTACCATTTAGATACCAATGCATGCTGTAAGAGGGGGATATTCCTTCCAGTAATAATGACCTTCAAGGAGATCCAGTCATGTCAAATTCAAACACAATAGTTCCTTTCTACAGAAAGCCTTTCTAAATTACCAAAACACTGATCATTTTTTGGTCATTCTGTATCTTGGAAGACTTTATCACTTTCCTAAAAGCACTTGTTCCAAAAAGGACATATTCAAGCAATTCCATTACCATTTCACTCCAATTAAGCCTGATCTGTGTCGAGAAGTTTCCCATCCAGATACACAGCAAACCTGCAAGTCTGTTTAGCTGACAGATGCCTTACTCTATACAAGTAAGATCCTGTCACAGCTTTACAAGAGCAGCAACAGATATTAACCAGTATCTAGGGTTAATAGGCAGTGAAAATGGTTACATCCCTTTGTACGCTACAGGCTTGGCAGCAAGCAGAACCCATCTGATTGGCTTGGGAAATAACTTACAAGAACTGTTTTTCTTAGCCTCAGCAAGAGTCTCCTGGAAGCTCTTCTGTCTTCATTTGTACAGCCTGCCTTTTACAAGCACCAGAGCCTGCCTCCAGTGCTAGCTAGGCTTCCTCTTCCAGCAAGCTCTGAGTTCAGCAAACAATCTCAGGTTTTCCAAAGCAAAGGTGGGGTGGTGGGGAAGGACTGCTGGTTCAGTGCTAGCTGCTGCTTGTTGAGCTCTGCCATGCTGGCCCAGTGCCACCTTGGCACTAGAAAGCCATCAATTCATAGCCAGAGCTGTTTCCTGTTTCATTCAGTAATAAAATGTAACCTTGGCTGTACCTGGCTATTGCAGCTGCAGATGGCCACAACACTGTTTAGCATTTCAAACTGAATCAAGAAATTGTACTTGGTGTGGCTAGGAACTTGACAAAATGAATCCTATGGCACTTCATGGTTACAAGTAAAAATAGGAAGGTATCACAGCCAAAAATAGCTTCACATAATGCAATCTCTAGGGTAAATTCCCTTTCTATTTACAAAAATGTGCTTTTGTTGTTGCAGACTGTTTACAAATACAGTAATTACAAAATCCATACTTAGAGCTCAGTCTGCCAAGGTTTTAAGCACCGTGGTCTGATTCTTTCAAAAGGGAATGGTACCAGAGATTTAAGACCCTCACCTTTAAGAGCAAGTCACATTCAGGGAGATATGAAAACCTGAAAACCAGCATCACTGCTTCAGTATTTTTTTTTCCTCTCCTATTAGTTTACTTTGACTGAAATAAGTCAAGGAGAAGTAAGCTGCTACACTTGAAAAGCAGCCTGTAATTTTGCCAACACCTGAGGTTCTCAAGTTAGATGAAGGAGTTGACATCTAGTAACCTAGTAGCAGTGGGGCTAAAAATCACTAACCCATTCCAGAGCACAGGGCTTGGCTGCAGACAACTCCTCCTGATTTCTCAAAGCTGTTAATGGAATTTTTGTAGTGTTGGAAGATTTGGTTCAGAGGCTGATGCAAAACTAACAGAGCTGGGGTTTCCCTCTACCAACGCTGTCTGTCAGCTTTCAGTATACTCCAGACTTACCAGCCATTTCAGCTTCAAGGAGAACAAGGTGCTGAAGAAAAACACTGTCCAAATAACTGGGCAGATGATGAGACCAAGCCAAAAGATTCGAGCTTCAGCTTCAGTTGAGGCAGCTAGTGTAGGCACCTAGAAGGAAAGTTAGTGAAACTACTAGTCACAAAGACAACACCCACACTAAATACCAAACCAGCAGAGCAGGAAGAAGGGACAAAATTACTTCTTTACCTACATTTCACTTATTATCTGCATAGAAGGAAGACTGAATAAGAATTAAATGAGATAATTATTCCTTCTGTCAATGACAGCTCCCACTGACACTACAGAATAGTAGTGTTTGAAAGTCAAAACTCTGTTACACTGGTAATTGCTTCATCACAAAAGCTATAGTAGCCAATGATCTCTTGCAAGAGCTAACAAGCAACTTTTAATGCTCCCCCACAGACCTTTCCAGCTGGTTCCAGTTCAGACAATTCTCCTGAGAGTGCCCATTTCCATACCTTTTCCTAAACCCATGCAGTATCTTAGCTTAGTTTAAATCTTGCATGAGGCTGAGTTTTCTATCATGTAAATTTGCTTATGAAGCCCACTGATACACTGATCTACCATACACTGATACACCATGCACTGAGAACTGTGGCTTTAGAAAAGCCTCTTCTGTGGCAGTAGCATTGGGCACTAAAGGAACTGCTGGCATCTCTCTGAAAGCAGCATTGTTTTTCACTGTGGCCTATTTGTGTTCCTCAGGGAGAGGGAAAAAAGCCTCAAAGCAGGCCATGGCTGCAGCTCTCCTGAGGTCAGCACAACTCATGCATCTCTATCAGAAGGTTCTGATCTGTCCTAGGAGAGCAGCATTCAAATCCTCACTCCAAACTCCAGACCACTCAACTACCAGCAGTGCTAGCTTCTGAAACAGAAGCCTCACAAATGGAAAAGAAAACCTAGTGGGCTCTTCCACCCTGAGAACTGAAAAGCCTTTTAGTTCACTTTCAGTATCCTGAATTCTCCATGTACAAATAAGCCTCATCCACCACGAGGCAGATAATGGCATCCACCTTGTAACTACCAGTGAGTTCCTCTGCCTTGCCTAAGAAAACCCTGAAAGATGCAATAACTACAAGGTGTCTTTAATTTTTCATGTACCCTCTAAACCAGTGATGTTGCAGAGATCCAGAGAATACTGTTCTGTGCCGTCATAAAGAAAAATAGAGATGTTGTGAGTCACTAAAAGGGTTTCATCACCTGGATCCTGAACTGACAAATGACCTGACAGTGACCTTGCATTAGCACTAACTAGTTAGGAGAAGTCAGTACACCTGAGCATGCTGCACCTAACAGACCCAGTTACCTTGATGAGCCAGATTACAAAAGGCTGCAGGCATCCTGAAGAAAGGGGAGGGGGGTTGTGATGTTTGGGATGTGTGAGAGTCACTTTTCTTCTAGCAAGCCTCAGCAGATGATAGCGTTTCACTGTGCTGCTGCCTTGGAGTCACGCCAGGACCTTGCTGTTGGTGAGTGCCTTGGAGTGTTTTAAGCAAATTTACTTGTAAAGCAAGAGATCTTAAAAGTTGTCAGAGGAATAGCAAAGGAGACAGAGAATGCCTGACTCTGCAAAGCAAGAGACACAGGGGTTCCAGGTCCTTGCCATCAGAAAGGATGTTTTTATGGATAAGCCATGACAAAAATACAAGCTACTCTAATTATATGTTCCTTTTGTGCTCTATTTGCTGCTGTGTTTGACTATCAACATTACAAGCTTTCCTAAGGATTCTGCTGTCCTGTGCCTGCTTCTGTGAAGGTTCTTACCCTTCTTGCTTCAAACACCCAATGGCTTTTTCCATCTTCATCAATCTGGTTCCACCACCTCAAGCCAACCAAGAGTCTTCCTGTCACATTCTAGGGACAGAAGCAGTTATTGCATTACTCAGCTGTATAGGTCACTTGTCAGATTAACATTAGATAAAGACAAGCATGTCTGAAAATCATACTGCATCAAACACTAGAATTGGCTCTAAAGGCTGCATGAGCTTGAGCACCATAGTCATTAAGGATGGATCAGTTACCACAAGCTTAAGAGGCCTCTTCTCCTTTTCTAGTATCATTGGCATGGTAACACTGACTTTAGGTAAGCAATTACAGGATGTAGCTACTTGGAGAAGCCCCCAATAAACACATTTCCTCAATAAAGGAGGAGAATTGTGAGCAAAACCACTGAAAAACTGGCAGATGAATTGTAAGCAAGTGAACTGCATGGAATCAGGAAACAGCTTAGGAAAATCTTTCTGCACTTGGATGAATACTAGAAGCTTTCAGTATCTTGGAGATGCAGTAATGCTTCCCTTCCACAAAACACATTCCACAGGTGGAGACTCTGGGATTCTGGGCTGGCCTGACCCACCTGCCTGCTCTTCATTAGGGCACTGGTGCCATTCTTGTGCTTCCCTGAAGCCTTCTTCAACCCCTAAATGCTGGGTCTGGGCACAGTACTGCAGCTTTGGACACTCTTTGGCACCCACTACTGACAGCCAGTAGTTATTTCCTTTCTTTTTTAAGGGGGAAAGGATACAAACAAATCTACCTATGGCAAGGCAATTTTTTCACCACATTAGCAGTTCCTATCAGCCATAAAGAACAAGGTGATAAGCAGCAACTAAGATATGTAAATGCCTTAATTAAAAGGGGTTAGACAATTAATCAGATCACACAGTCTTCATAACTTTGTTATACATATTTCCTTTTCTGTTTTATTTAATGGCACAAAAAATACTTTCAAAGGTAATTACTATTCAGGGTCATCTTACCTTAACTGACCAAAAGTCAAAGGACAGAAGGAGGAGAATAGTGACAAAACAGGCAACAAAGCTGTTGCTGAACCAGTCACAGAACAAGTAGGTAACAATAGCACTCACTCGGAAAAAGAGGTGGAAAAAGGTAGCCAGGGGGTGCCTGGAAAGAAACAAACCACAGAGCACTTAGGAAGTTATGGGAGAAGAAGGACTGCTAGTGTTTGCGAACAGTGTAGCATAGCAACTGTTTCTAGTCTGTAACGGTGTTCTGGTTTGGAGCTGCCATTATTTCCCATGTTGAGGTATATCTTCATTAACAAAGCAATAGTATTCCCAGTAACTCTCAGCCTAAAGCTAAAAGGCAGGTGGAATGTGCTGTTCATGTCAAAACCTTCTCAAAGAGACCCAAATAATGGTTAGTTATATATTTATTGCAATATTATTATTCTGTAGCTGTTTAACTGTCCTAGCACTTATCTACTCTGTAATGAAAACATAGTGCTTTGTGGTTCTACACACAGGAGTGGAGTAGCAAGAATGATGCACAGATGTGGTAGATATTGACTCCTGATCATGCCCATGCTAACCTCAGAAGTAGTTTTTGGAAAGTCTGACTTAAAGCTGAACATGTGACTCCTCATGTGACAGGAGCTTTTTCTGCTGTCAGCAGACAGGTGGGTGGACCAGAGGGAATACTCTGAGCTGTCCAAACCAGATTGTACCTTGCTGCTTCAGGGCTTGATCTCGTTCAGGAGGACACAGGAGCTCACTATGAAAGCAGTGTCTTGTGTCTGTACAAGCTACTCACAAATCACAACCCTGAGGAGCACCAGGGTGGGCTGAGCTTTTATAGCCACACACCAATGCTTCAAATGTGAAAGTAACTTCAGAGAAGTAGTGTTTCATTTTGGATGTCAGATAAATGACTGTTTAGATGCTGAATCTGTTCCAGCAGCAAACTTTGAAGGGTGTTTCATAAAATAAACAGTACTTGAGTAAGGGGCTCACCTTAATTATAGTGCTAAACACTTCCCTGAGACTATGGAATACCAGTCCTCTCACAGGGATAAGGCTAGCCAGGGGATTTGTAGGCTCTTGTCCCAGGGGAGGAGTATGGAGACATATCAAAATTTGCACCTTGTTCTTTGGACAACTCTCTCCATCTCAGAAAACATCCACCTAGTTATGCTTTTAAAGAAAGTAAGTAACAATCCTGAAACTAACAGAATTCAGTAAATAAACTGTTCAGTTCCTCACTTAACAGAACAAATGTTTTCTTAATTCACAGCCATCAGATGAAACTTATAGCTCCTATCATACAAAAAGAGAATTTTTAATGAGGGGATAATACCAGATAGATAAAATTGTCTTTTAAAAACTGAGGCTAAACTATCTATATCCTTTTTGGAACAAAAAAAAAAAAGCAGCTTTTCTTAAGTAAATGCATTTATACTGAATTCCATTGTACTCATAAAGGGTTTGAAAAGCTGCCTTCCAAAATACAATAGCATTAAGAAATCACTATATAAACTAACGTGTTTTCTTGTACTGAAGGCAGATAGTACAGGCTTTAAAGCATGATAACTTTTTTATTATTAATCAAATCCAATAAATGATAAAGGTAATTAAAACCCTGGTAGGCAATCATTCACTCCTGAAATCACAGCAACCCACTCACTTGGACTTCTAGTTTCCTTATTGCATTTAAACATCCATTCAGTGTAGAACTGGAGCCCTGAGGCCAAGTGATTGCCTTTATCTTGTTACAGCAGCCCCTGTTCAGTGTGCAGGCAGGATGCCTAGCAGGATAGGAACGAGCTGTTGTGAATGTATTGAGGAATCCAGTTGGCTCATCACTAAGGCGCAGCAACTGAGCCACAGGAAAATCATTACCTGTACCTGCTCAGAAGTGCCACAGTAGCACTCTACCTGCTGCTTTTTTTGACCTCTGTCTGGTCCTTCAAAGCATCTACACAAATTTGGAACAGAAAGGCTCCCTGGCTGATTCAAGAAGCAGCGATGAGAGGCTCCTCGCTGCTCCAGAGCCAATGAACTCCAGAGATGCTGCAAGTTACCTTTTTCCCAACCTTCTTACCAAAGGAGCCACTAGCTAAATCACTACCACATGCCTTTGGCTTTTCAGGAGCAACCACCCTCACCTTGGAGAATCACTACAGCACAACTTGTCAGAGCTGATGCAAATTCTAACCAAGTTCAAGATCTATGCAATTAGGATACAGTGAGGGACAAATGCTTGGAACATGTTATGCCCTCTAACAAGACAACAAGATTTTGTAGCACATGGGTGTGTTCCAGGCTTGTTTGCACAAGATCCTTCAGAAATATAAACCCAAACTTCTGTGTGAACAATGTAAGGAGTTTCATTTCTGTATTCTATAGCAGCAGATTGTTCACTGGGATTTTTTTAGTAGTGCCACAATGAGGGTAAGAAAGAAGAGTAGTCTCTACATGAAGTGTCTACATAAAGTGGATCAATGAATATGATGGTTTACTGATACTTTGCATGGCTGTTATTGGGTAGCATAACTCAGTAGAATAGCTCTCCAAATATTTGTGGATCTCCTACAAATATTCCAGGATGGTTTCAGCTTCATGCTAACTCTAGTCCTGTAGACTGACTCAGACACAATTCTAAGCTGTGTTTCCCAGTTTAGTTTGATCATTTAGGCTATGTTCTCCAAGACTGAACCAAAAACACATAAAATTTCATTTAAAACATGTGCCACTGCTAAAGCACAGAAACAGAGCAAATCTGGGAATGTAAGTTTTGTGTCATGGCTGACTTATGTTAGCTGCAAAGTCCAATTCACTGGAAGGTCAGAAATGCTTCACCAGACACTAGTAAAACAATTGTGTTGTAAAGCTACATGATTGGTTGTTTGCATAACTTGGATAGCATCTGTTAGGCTTAACATATCTTGTTTTTCTTTGTTTATGCCTACAAGAAATACTAACACTGTAACGCACCAGGGTGAACTGGGGCAAGAAGGGATGAAAGCAATGTAAATCAAAGCTAATCACATACAATATTGATGAGTGCATGCATACCTAGAATTCCTTTTGACATAAAACTCTTCCCTTGACAATCTGACTGGAGATTCTTCAAAAGCCACTGAGAGAAAAACAGCTCTGTCACCTGGAATGTGGGCAGAGCTGCAGAGTGGGAGCTCAGGTAACGCAGTGGTAGACCTGATGAGATCTGTCAATGGGTTGGGTTTCTTTGGCAACAGCTACAGGATAGGATACGCTATATTTCATGTAACATTACATCCCAGAGCTGGAAAACATGACATTTTTATTGCAAGTAACTTGCTGTTTCCTTCCAGCCAGGTGTGCGAGGCAATGCCAGCGCACTCTGCTGCAGAACTCGTTTTCCTGAAGACAAGAGTCTTCTCCAGTTCTCTACTCTAACCAAACGCTGGTTGGTTGGTTTGAGGTTTTTTGTGATGTGTTGCCATCGGTATGTAACATTGCTGTTTCTACTGCAGGCTGAGGCGGAGCCACCCGATCAGCCAGGCTCGCCGCAGCGCTGCGGTGGCAGGGCCGTGGGTAGCCAGAGCTGCCTGCCAGGCACCGAGCATCTATCTCCCGGACGGAGGCTGCCCGGGCAGGCTGTTCCAGCGCTTGGCCACCCTCCCTGTTAGAAAACGGGAATGAGGTGTTTAAATGGAGTTTCTGGTGTCTCGGGCCCTGCCCAGCCGGAGCAGCAAAGGCTGCCCTGGCCCGGTTACCTCAGGCGGGCGATGAGGCCTGGCCCGTGCCGTTACCTGATCTTTGCTTTCCGCAGCGCCAGCTCCTCCTCGCTCCCGAAGTCGAGAGACACATCCTCGGTGTCGTCCACCGGCGCCTGCNCTCTACCTGCTTCATCCTCTGCCTCTCCACTCCCTCCTTTTTCCTTTCGTGGGCCGCGGTTGCCAGGCGCCGCCGTTGCCGCTGCCCGCCAGGTGTTCCAAGGAAAAGGGTCCGTGCTGCCGCCGGCCGGGGGCGAGAGGGCCCTGCGATACCGGGGCCGGAGCGCGGGGCTGCCCCTCACCCAGAGGCCGTGGCTGCTGCGCGCCGCCCAGGCAGTGCTCGAGGCTTGCAGCGCCTCGGAGCTGGACGAGCCCGTAACTGTTTAACAACTGCTGGGCCCGGCCCGGAGAACTGCCTCCTGCGTTGTGTCCGTGTGGCTGAGGTGCCCTTATCTGCCATCCTCCTCCCGCCACGTTTTGGCTCCCGGCGTCGCCTTTGCTGAGGCCGGGACGGGCAGACCGGCCCCGGCGTGAGGAGTCAGCCCGCGGGGCAGCGGAACCTCTGTCCAGCGTTAAGATGTCCTCTCCGCTGGCCGCAGGTGCTGGCTCACCGAGCACACCAACCTGGGCAGGGCTTCTTAGGTCTTGTGCTGAAGATAAACCCCGAAAGGAAAAAGAGTGGAGAGAGAGGTGAACATACATGTTCAAAGATGATACACACCTGCATGGCTCGTCTGAGAGCTTCAGCTGTTAACAGCAGTGTTGTCCTGTAAGTGCTAGGCCAAACCCCGAGTGGGGCCTGTTCCCCTCTTGTGATACAGCTTTTGGGGGGCAGTCCAGAGCGACTACAACAGTGTGGGTGCACTACTACTGTAACGTAGGTAACTCAGCCCTTCAGTGACAGATTTCTCCTGCTTTTGTTTAAATTGCAGATGGATTATGCAGCAGAGCTAAGGAAGCAGGAAAGTGAAAGGAGAAAACTGAGCCTCAGGACATGGGTAAGGATTTCTCAATAGTTGGGGGAAAAGTCTAGTCAGCCAAGTGTGACGTAGAGGCTCAAGGAAGAGCTGATAAATCACAGCCATTTGTACATCCAACTAGCTATTGGCATTAAGTAAGCCTGCAAAATAATGAGTTCCTGCTCTTTTGTAAAACATCTAACTAAACTGGAATGTATCTGTTGAGTAACTACAGAAGTTACCAAGGTGAACTTTTCAAAAGCATTAACTGCAAGGTAGCTTTGTGCAAGACCTGGTACTAGAGCAAGACAATACGTAGTGCATCAGACAAACTGGTAGAGCTGTTCTTAGTAGGATCTGTAATTGGGGGAGAGGAAGGTGTGTGTTCTGACTAGTTATTAATATTGTGGTAGTCATATTTTGTCTTTGTGTCAAAACAACACTTGGTAGTGTGTTAGTAAGTACAACAGACTTGAAGTAAAGAACTGAATAGGCAGCCTGGAAATTTGATGGAACGAGTTTACTTCAGTGTCTTTTCTGTTGAGACTGTGCAGTGGTCACTAGGAAACAGCCAAAACAAAGGCAGACCAAAGTGAAGCCATCAGCTCACTTCCAGCTTGGGATGCACTGCTTCCAACACTTCAATGCAGACTTCTTAGTGTGCTTAGCCTTGTATATCTCTTGATATGTTCAAACCTGAAGTCATGCTCAGCTTCAGTTCTTGGTACTTGTTACTTCTGCAAATCGCCTCATTTCTCAACTTGGGAACTCCAGAAATAAGAAACTTGGGCTGTTTGGACACCTGTCAAAAATTTGGTCTAAGATTCTTCATAGATCCACTGTTGTAAGCAGGGCTAGGATGCCTTTCCCAGAGTGGATGTCTTCTGATTTCACCAGAAGAGATGCCTGGGGTCCCTTCCCTCCTTTGCTATGTGAATTTAAGGCCTGTACACCCTCACACAACTGACTGACTTAAGTGACATACATTCCTGACTTTAGCCAGTTCTCTTTAGGCTTGCTGAGAGGAAAAAAAAAATAGAAAAGTAACCTAAACCTCTTAAATGAAAGACCCTAAAGGTTATCAGAGAGTCCACTTGGGAAACTTAGTACAACAGCAGGCTGATACAAAACAAAAAGAGAGTACTCAGATCCCTGAGTTGCTTGCTGGACAATTCTTCAACCACTGATTTCACTGGCAATAGCTACTTCATCTTTCATTGTGGAGGCTGTGGTTAAGCAGCTTTTGCTATGTTTGCTTGCATGTTTTGTTCTTATTTATTCTGAACTGGTGCCAGAAGGGTGGTAAAGGCAGTAGCTTTCCCAGAAAAAAAGTAGAATGTAGACAAAACACAAAAAAGAGAAGTAAGAAACAGTTCCTAATCTGGTGATGCAATGAAGTGAGAAACCTATACCTACACTGTGATCTCTACTTCCTCAGCATTATTGCTAATAGTATCTTTCCTTTCATTTGTTAGTACATTTTTTCTAGCTCACTGAATAGCCTCAGCTCCCTGAAATTCCTTTTCCTCACTCACAGAGAACCAGAAGGGATATCTGAGGAGTTAAAAGCCACACAGATCCACCCTTTTCTGTAGACCTGAGTCGTGCAAGGAGGTAGAGGTGCTCAGGGCTTGGTCTTTAGGCAGCTGGATCTCCCATAGAAGCCACAGGAGCATTACGTGCCTTGGTCTGGGCTCTGGCATACTGACTGCACGTTCCTTGCAAGATCAGGAGCTAACTCACTCTGTATGCAGTACACAGCTCTGAACCTCTACTGGCAAGGTTCGTGTCTGTGGCCTATGACCCCTCAGGAGAAGACCACAAATACCTCTGCTGCCTGAAAGGTGAAAAGCCTCAACCTCCCAGCTTAAAAGAGGCTGTGTAGAGGTCTCCAGAGCTGTTCCTACGAAAGCTCTTCTGCCTGACTCCCCAGCTGGAGACTGAACCACTTGTTTCTTCTGTGAATGGGCCTGGATTTGTGATCAACACATCTTTAAAACCCAGAAATAACCACCAGTTCCAAATAGTGAAATAAACCTTGGAGGAAGGGCAAGGACCCAAACCTATTTGTTTCTTAGACCGTGCACTAAGTGGCTTTCACCCTTCATGCAGGACAGAGCAGCTTCAGCAGAAGGGTTTGGGAGTTCCCCTTCCCTATGGCAGAGCAGCCCAGAGATCATCCTGCAGGACCATGGACTCGGGAGCTCCTGGAAAAGGCAGCAGTGTGACTGTGTCTGTGACACCACACTCGCTGTCTGCAGTTACCGGAATGAAAGTCTTGGTAAGTGCTTGTTTCATGAAGTGACTGAAGGCAGAGGGCTGTCTGATGTGTATTTTGAGAGTGGTGTGTGTTTTAGTTGACAAAAATCAGAAATACTCTAGGGAAGCCCCTAAAATACATGGTTTCTTCAACTGTCAGGGTAGCAGTTGTGCCAAGCTGTCTTGCCTCCATCATTCTGAAACTTGACACAGGCTGTGGTTTTACTCCTGTCCTTTTCCTTGTTGCTTTGGGTTTGCATTTGTAGTCGGTTTCCCATTCTTGCTCTGTTACACAGAAGTGTAAGGGGAATTACAGGGTGTTCTGTCACATGCTCCAATGCATTAGTATCCAGAGGGGGGTTTTCTCATGTGCTCCAGTGTACTGGGCTAGTTAGAGACCAAGACAAAGGATAGGAATTTCTTTTCTTTGTTTTTAAATGGACAAGTAGTTCTGTTGACAAGATGAACACTGCTGTTCACTACTACTAAGAGATCTCTGTGTGTCTGATGCTCACAGGCTTGTTGAAAATAGAGAAGGAATAAGAGCTTTTCTCAGTGTCTTTTTTCCTTCACCTGTAGGCCAGGCAGCAGCTGGACGTTGCTGCAGGTCCTGGTGCTCATGATGTGCTTCAGAGCATGCAGCTGCAGCCAGCTGCTAGTGGAAACTCTTCACACTCCATCCTTGGCTTCCTGATGAAATACCTTATGCTAGCAAAAACAGGGTAATAGGAGAGAGAAAAGCATGCTCATGGATCAGCAGTGCTTTGGCAAAATATTGCTAACACAGCAATATTTTGTTAATTTTCAGTTGATTCAGGTTTTTATTCCACTGGGAAGTTCCAGCATGTACCATGGCACAGTCATTCTAGTGCCTGTGAAAATAATGGGCCACTGGTATTCAGGTTTAGCAGACAGTGGTGGAATTCATAGTTGAAATGTGGGCCTGTCAACACAGAGATAGTTCAGAAGATATTTGATGCCTTGTTGCTGAAAACAGCTTCATGTCTTTGTCTTCATATATCTGCCTAAATCTCCACAGAGAGCTTTATGGCAGCTGTGCCCTCTTGGCAGAACAATAATGAATATGGATTGCACAGGCTGGGCTAGAAAATTGATCTTGTGGTGTTGTTACTATTGTTTATGTTAGTAAGCTAAAAATGCAAGGGCTGGGAGTTTTCAAACTGTAATATTTTAGAGAAACAGAAGAATTCCATTGTATGTTTATGGTTAATTGGCAGAAAAGTTGGCTACCCCAGCCTAGTAAGAGGAGGGACCAAGGTCATTTCTGCAGGAATGCTTCTGGAAGTTAGTCCATTGGGATTTTTCAGAACAGGTCATTGATTCAGCCTGCCTTGCTCCATCAGCCTTCTGAGAATGCTTATCCAAAGTTCTGTGAGATTCTGAATGGCCACAAATATTTGAGTCCCTAATCTGTCTTTGCACCTGCTGGATTGGAAATTCCCAACCTTTTGAGTTCCTAATCTCTTTTCAGAAAGTTATGTTCTGGGGAAGCTGCCACTATGAGCAGGAGCACTGTAGTGCACCACCTCAGGCTCTGTGCCATGTCTCACCTGCAGCGCTCATGCTGCACTGCTGAGGCTCGTCATCGTGTTTGGGAAGCAGTCTGGTAGCTGATACTAGAAGCGTGGGCATGGAAGGGTGCTGAAGGGCTTTCAGACATCAGTGGAAGCACAGCTCATTTCTGAGCTGAGGAAGCATGGATAAGATTTGATCAGGCAGTTTCAAAAACAAGCTCTGGGGCAAAAAGCCAACTCTGTTATCTAAAAGAGAGACCTTTTATGTTCAGAACATCTTCCATAATACCACAGCGTTGCTTCCTGCAGGAAGTAGTTTTCATCATCAACATGAAAGACTTTAAGAGCTGTAAACCCTGGCAGTTACCCAGGAAATCCTGGGAGCGTGCATGCATTTCAAAAGACACAACACTGGTAACCACAGTCAGATGGCTAAGGTCTACCCGAAGTTCCTGCAGCCTAGCTTTGTAAGGTTTGCAACTTGTAACCAACTTGGGGATGGGCTGGTAGCTGGGTACTGACTGAGGAGAGCTCATGCTCTTGGCTGCAGAGCTCCTGTTGATTTCAGTAGACACTGTATTGTGAATGAGCTGCACTTCCTTGAAAATCCCTCTCAGGTCTGAGCTGTTAGTTCTGTCTTCAAGCTCTGGCTTTCCAGTCAGCTAGTGTCTTGGGCCGTCAATTGGATTCAGTGCCAGAATTTTTGTTTGGGGTTCCTCCTGTCCAGGCTGAAGAGCTTTGCTGTACTGCTCCCTGAGCAGTGTTTCATAGGCTGGGAAGTCTGTTGAACACATTTCCCTACCATGGCTCAAGCCAGTGCAATAGGCAGGCATCAGCATTTCACTCCTTTGCCTCCTAAACGGATGTTTGTCTTCAGCTGTGTAACTTCCCTTCCTGTCGTAAGGATTCTTTGTAACTGACACCCAGCTTACCTAGGCAAGAGTGATGTTCCCTAGCAGCTGCCTCTCTTGTGAAGGATCATCATGGCAGTCTTCCTCTCAAAGCCCAAAGGAAAAGACATGCCTTAGCAATAGCAACAAAAGGAACAATAAATACTAAAAAATGTCCAGCCTTAGTTCTCTTTTTCACACACATTTTTTGGGCTATGATACATTTTGAAGAGGAAAGTTAGTTCAAAAGGAGAACTCGTGCTTTTGATTTCTCTGCATTGAGGGGAAGTATCACTTCTAAGTAAATATGATGCTGCCCAAAGTCTACAGCTAATTTTGAAATCCAAATAGTCTTAGTAAAATCTTAGCAGTTCATTTCACTCTTTTTCCTAGGGGCAGTGAAGCAGCTGAAAGTGTAGCAGTGTGGGCCAGGTTCCATCCCTCAGTATCTGGGTATGTCTTGAGCCCCAGGAGGTTTCTCTCTAGGGTCAAGATAGTAAGATATTTTTATTTATACAAATGCAAAACCAGAAATCAAAGTCACATTGAATTATTTTCTCAGATTTGCAAATTGGGGCTGTAGCAACACTGCAACTTGAATCAGGTTTTCAAATCTCAAGCCACACTAGTTCCTTTTCCCTAATTTTGGCCTTAGCCACAGTTTTGAGGTCCAAGGCAGAGTACTTCCAGCACATTACTGCTTGGTGTGTTTGCATGTAGCCAGCAAAAGCCAAGGACAGTTGTTTAGGAACCACACTTCATCCCAGATGGGGATCCTGTCTCTTTGGAAAACTCCTCTGGCATCCTTAAAACATGTAGGAGGAGTAAAAGAGGAATCAGCTTGAAATCTTCACATCTTAGCAGAGATGCAGAAGCAATCCCACTAGGATTCCTCCCTAGCCAAATAACAGAGGCCATTTATTTATTTCTTTATTTGAAGTTGATTGAACCCATTTAAGAGCACACTGACTGTGGGAGGAACTGAGTCTGTTAGCCAGTCTGAAGGCACCCATTCTTTATTTTCCTTACTGGTAGAAATGTTCTCCAGCCAAAGACAAGACAGTATTAGTTACATTCAGAAGTCTTTGAAGTGCACTAGTTAGATACTGCCTAGTCTTGAGCTCTACAGCAGAAGAGCAAGAACTGACTCAAGAAGGCAATATTAAAACAAACTTTGTGCTAGTTTTGAGCTCAGGTTGTAGTAGGCTTTGGGCTGTATTTTCACACTGGTGTGGTGGTGTGGAAGATCTGCTACTTATTTACACTGGGGACTGGAAAACTCTTGAGGAACTTAACTCAAAGTGTCTGACCCTTGAAATTTAGGTATGTTAACCTTGATGGAAGTCATGCCCAACTTTGATCTATCCTTCTTTAAATCCTTTATCCTTTAAACTGCCCTTCTTTAATAGGATACAGATTTTTTTCCTTATGTTTTGAAGTGCCTGTGTTGCTGATTGGAAATTGTGTTTTATGAAAGCTTAGAAGAATTGTGCTGTTGTCATTTCATCAGGAAGCTGTTTGCTGTTGGGAATGTTCTTTTAAAGGCATAATCAAATGAGGAAATCCCTCTGGTCTTGCAGGCCAAAGTCTCTTCACTTTTATTTCACTTCATCTTTTTGATGCTGAGTAGATTTTTTCTATTATCCGTATTGGAAGAGTTCAGCTTCTGCTCAGAGCTCCTCAAACATCTGCAGGGGCAGGGATGAATCTCTTTAAGGAGATCTTGCCTAAAGTGAGGACAATTCTTTCAACTGCCACAGCTTCTGATGAGCATGCATTGCTTAACCTGATGCTGGAAGAAGAGGTGATCTCCAGGGAGTACCATCAGGCCTTGCTCCACGAGAAGGACAGAGAGGACCTGGCGAGGAAGATAGCGCTGATATTTGTGGAACAGTGGGACTGGTACTTGAGCACTTTGGTTCCCCTCTGTTGTTTAAACCTCTGGGGCAGTAAGCCTCAAAACATGAGAGATAATGAGCCAACAGGAAGCAAGGACCTTTCTGGTAAATCAGCTTTGCTTTGCTTTGTTAAAGATTTACTTTTGTTTATTGGGGTTTGAGATTGCGTTGTGGGATAGTGCAGAGTACATCAGTGGACAGGAGAAGAGAGTAGAATGTGGTGCAGCAGCAACTGAAAAGAGACCCACCTATTCAGGGTAGCTGCTGGATGCCCATTTGCATAGCCAGATTGTAGTAAAACTTGTTCTGTGCTACCATTTGCAGAACCAGCAGTGCAAAGTAGATTAAAGAGCTCAGGACAAGGTTGGTTTTCTCAGCTGACATGCCAGTTATTGATAGCCTGAGTGGCATTTGCTCATGGCACATGCTGGCAGCTCATGGAGGGAAATCTCTTCTTCAATCATGTATGGAAGGAATGCTCTCCACTTGAAATTCCAGATGTCTATAAGCAACAAGTGCACACTGTCTACAGGAGACTGCTGAAGTTCTAAGGAAGGGAAGTACTTGATAACTTATGAGGCTGGATTCAAGAGCTTTGAGGTTTTTAGTGGGCAGCAGGAGAGGTAAAAATGCAGACACCTTGTAATTCTGAGGCAGTAAATTCCCTTTGTAATCTGACAGACCAGAGGATTAGTGTATGTGGTGGAGAACAGGGGTAGCTCCAGGACAATCCTAACATTGTCCTTCCCATATAGAACCAGAGCACCTCAGATTAAATGGCAGCATTCAGAATGACTTCTCTAAACCCAAGCAAATGTGGAAGGACAGTAGAAGAGTACTTAGTAGAATATTGAGGCAGTCCTGTAAAACTGATGGAGGGGCCTTGGGCTGCAACAGCATGAGGAGTATAAATTGTTCCTCTTTTAAAATACACCATTAAACATCACTCCTAAAGGCATGAGTGAAAGCACAGGAGGAAGTGCTGGGGGAAAGCATTAAATAGCTCATGAGAGGACAAAATACTGACCTGGAAGACTTTAGCTCTATGATTACACACATTCAAATTCAGGCCAAGAATTCATATTTTAAATGCAGGCTATCATAGCATAGTTGCCTAGTGTCACTTATGCTGGAAGTATATATAGTCTGGTTTCCACTTTTAATGCAATCCCTGAAGTGCTTGAAAAGACACATGCTCCTTCTCAGTTTTGTAATGGTAGCACTCAAAATCTCCATTCAAAGATCTTGATCCTGTCCAGATCAAGACATGACATGACAGAGGGAAGCTGAAGTGCATCAAAGCATTAGTCTTCATCCATCACATGTTCAGCCATTGTTGCTGTCCTCTAGATTGTGTAGTAGAGAAAAAAAAGCAGCTTAAAAAAGTGTTTTCAGAGACATTTATTCACCAGGAAATTACTCAGATTGTATTAGAGATTGTGCAGATCTTTACAATTTCTGCACAAGAAAGCCCCAGCTTTGCCCCACTTGCAAAGTGCACTGCTGACATCCTTCTTGCAGTGCTTCCAGCACTATTCAATGTGTTCTGTTCCCTCCTTTTGCAGTATGGCAGCATCTCAGGAAACATTGAAGCAAAGAAGGTGATGGTCACGTGAGGAGCTTAGACACTCCTCAGGTTTTCCACTCTGCTTTCCCGCTCTGTCTCTCAGACCATCTTTACAGACTAGTCCATCAGATGAACCAGGACCCTGATTTGCTCCAGCAATTCCTTTCTGCTGTTTCTAAGCAGCTCTGGGTGTTGTTCAAAGAGGGAACAAACAGTCTTTGCTGTAGTTATGAACTGGAATCACAGTAAACAGCTCAACTCTTTGGTTCCCCAAACCTTAGGTCTTGAAGTATCTAGATCACCTCGTGGGCTTACAGCCTCAGAAGCTGCTAAGGAAATCTGCCTGCTGGGCTGGTAAAGGAGATTATAACTTGTGGGGTTGTGCTGCACATTAGAATAAGGCTAACAAATAACTCTCTGAAATTCTGCAGGGATTTCTCATGCATAGACTGTATTATTTTGTCCAAACAGAATCTCTACTTGTGCAGCCTTTCATTGCTTTCTGTCCTGAATGCTTTTCTTCTCTGTTTTGGAGTTCCAAAACCACAGCTGCCCTGGCTGCCTAGAGGCCCCAGAGAGGCTGGGGCTCTGCATCCCAGGATGGTCCCTGTGTCTCTGAATGCTGGGAACAGATCAGCCACTCCCAAGAGAGAAAAAAGCTTTGTCTCTTCTGAGTGAGCATGTTCCTATGGAACCAGGTGGTAGTGGATCTCCTCTGAAAGGCAAAAGGCTTACACAGGTCAGCAGCTGCTTTGCCTATAGGACCTTCTGCAGAAGCCACTTGTTACCAAGCAGCTGATACTATCCAAACTTGCCTTGCTGAAGCAGAAGTCCTGGATGTCATTGTCTTAATCAAATCTCACTTCCTTCCTGCCCCCCTTCAGATTCTGCTGGAATTTTTGTTATAACCTATAGCCAATGGACTAATGCTACAAAAAGCATTTGCTCACTTGAGAGCATATTCTCTTTTGTAACTAATTTCTAGTTTGTGTGGGTCTGCACATGATGAAAAACAGGCAGATAAGCTTGCAGAGCCACACAGAAGCAGCTCCAGGCACCATGATAGGAGTGTTCAAGAATGATGTTGGTTTTCAGGAGGTTGTTTGTCTTACACCAGGTAGGCACTGGCAGGGCAAGCAATGATTAGATGAGTAAATATTCTGTCAGATGCTGCCACAAGCAGCTCCTGTTTCACAGAGAGGCCTACCTGTCATTTTTGACCAATGGCAAGAGGCACTTGCACCAAACTAATTTTATACTGGTTGAGTCTGTGAACATGTGAAAGAAACAGTTTCACTTCAGCTACACCAAATGGAGCTGCAGGGTAAGCATGACCACGTGTTGCTTGCTCTGTTCTTGCTGATGGACTGGTTAACAGCATAACTTTGGGACAGATTTGACCTGGAATAAAAAAGAAGAGCAAGAGTTCTGGGGAGCACTGGAAATTGTTGGTGCCAGCTCCCATCCAGTTCTGGTTTCCAGCTGAATGAACCTGTTCCTAACTGGTGACAAGTGCAAGCTCTTCCAAGCTGTGACAGGTGGCTGAGAAAGGTAACAGTGCTTATTGGACAGGGGTTGCCAAAGGGAGGTTCCTCTTAATTTTCCTCTTTGGAATTCCCCCTGAGCCTTTAACTTTTCTGCAGTGGCTGATCTGGCTCATTTCCTCCTTTCTGGTGTCACTTTCTATAAGCCCTGAGGAGTGATAGCAGCTCTCCTTGGGGTTTGGTGCTCAATCCAGAGTGAAAGAACAGGAACTGTCCAGTTTTCCAAGGTCAGTTTTCCATCAGCTCTTGAATGCAATCCTTCTCTAGTGGGAAATTCATCTTATCCTTTTGTGGGTATTGCTGACTAGAGTGCATCAGTATCTGGACTTGCATTGCTTGAAGTGTTAGTAGGATGAGGTCTGAATGCAGCTGAAATTTTGGAGGGTCTTTAGTGATGTTGTTTTGGGGCTAGCCCTGTTCCTTGCTCAACAGATTGCTGGAGTTTCTTTCAGACTGTAAGCAAAGACTTGGGGTTTGTCTGCATTTTGCTGCTGTAGAAAGTGAAAGCAAGGATCATTGGAAGAAGCTGCCTTAATCACAGGTCTGCCAAAACAGCCTAGAGCTTTACTTTCCCATTTGGAGGGCTGGGATTCTGTCTTGAAGAAAGTCTCTGAGTGCAAATGTCCTTTTTCTGCCAAAAAAAGCTTGCAGGCAAGGCATGTGTTGTGCTGCTTTCTTTCATCTTGCTGCTGGGATGGGAGAGCAGGGCACAGCTGTGGCACACGAGGTGATACTGGGTATGGAAAGGCAGAGTCTGCTCCCCAGTCACAACTCTGACACCTGCAGGGCAGTACGTGGTTACTCTGCCTGAGCTCTGCTGTCTCCAGCACAAGGCTATCAACATCTCTTGTACCTGTTGTGCTGGTCACTATACAGCTCAGTTCACTGAAAGGCAGAAGCTCCTTTTGCCTCATCTTTATACTTTCCCTAACTTCTTTAAACTCCTCTCTGAGGGGGGTGAAGGAGAATGTGGCAGGATATAGAGCAGATTTTTCCCCAGCATCACCTCTGCTCTTCCTTTTTAGACTCTAAAGCTCATGGAAAGATAAAGACCATGAAATTAGTATCTTTTGTTAAATTGGCTAATACAACAGGAAAAGTTAAACTGGCTTTCAGGTGTATAAGCCTTTCCTAGATCTGGAATAGAAACTAAAACCTTCAAAGCTAAATATAAGCTGAGCACAATTGCTTGCAGTTTAACAAATCATCAGGCCATTTCTGGGGGAAAAAAAATATGTTTGATAACTGTGAAGCAGAGGAGCTGTTAGTGATGATCTGGGGAGTGGAGAGGGAGCCTGGTGACTGTAGCATGGAGGGGGCTTCATCCCATCTTGCTGCTGGCTTGCCCCAAAGCACTGCCTGCAGCAAAATCCAGGACAAACATCCCTGCCTTGCAGTGGTTTGGTGTGAGGGGGGGTTTTGTTTGGTTAGGGGTCGTCTTGTTTGGTTGGTTGTCTTTTTAAGGCTTTAAAGCTGACACTGAGATGACACTTTAAAGGTGACACTGAGCTTTTAGCTCCAGGTGCCAGTGTTTGACTGGACCCCTTATGATACAACCTGGGTTTTGTCAGCTTGCTTCACTCAGATTCATGGGTAGCACTTAGTGGGTCTCAGGTGTTGTAAGAAAATAATATTTCTGTAGTAATCTCTGTAATTTATCAGCTTTCTGTCTTCACAGCAGCCTGCCTCTTGTTTTTCTGTACTCTAAGACTTGGAGCTGTAGTGTTATGTCATCCTCTGGTTAAGAAATGTGTGCTTTGTATCACACTACTCCTCTTTTCTGTGGATTATCCTCAGCTTCCCAAACTGGTACAAAGATTAAATTGGGAGGGGGGGAATTTCCCCTGCTCCTGAAATGACTACATATTGTCATCTTCTTAACCTTTGTACTGGTGGGAGGCTGTTACCTGCCAGGTCAGATGGCAGCAGGGATTTGGGAAGGAAACCCCCTAACAGATCTCCACAGAGGGAAGCATCCACTTTACTTTTGGAGTGACTGTTACATTACTGTCCCTGGAATCCTTCTCCATTCTCTTAGATACCATTTGATTTTTAGTTAGTAGCAGACCACATTGCCTGGAGTCTTTAACATGTTGACCCTTTAAATGTAAGACATGGCTAAATGAAGTTCTTGGGGCAAAAGGATAAATCTCAACCACCTCCCTTATCACTAGAAATCTAAAATGCCCCATCCAGCTCTTAAGACTTGTGTGTGGTTTAAGGGAACAACTACTCCTTCTTTAACTGGGCTCTTTGTCCTGGTACAGTGATGTTGACTATTTCTTTCACTCCTTTTCCAGCATTTTTGATTCATATGGTATCACTTGGCCTCTAAAAGAATGGAGTTGGCTCTAGCATTCACAGCCCTAACACAGAAATGACGATGATATTTTTCAGTTCTCTGATGCGAACATGTGCCAGCTGCTCATGTCAGCAGCACTGGGTGAGTCCCCAGAGGGAATGTGTTATCAGGAAACTAACTTAAAATCCTGTGTGGATCAACAGAGAAAGTGCTGAGCACTAAAGAGCTTATTCATCTTTGGTCTCAGACAGGGCACTGCTGGGATGCTGTGACAAAAAAGGGGAAGCCCTGGGAGTGGAATTTTCGTTGTAAACAAGCTTGGTAATGTCTGCTTTCATTTTCTGTGCTTCAGTTACAACATGCAGCAAAACACTCACTGTCCCTCAGGAGTAATTCTCCTTGCCTCTGGCTCTCTTGGGGTAGAAATGTTCATCTTGGTGCCAGCAGCCTCGGTCAGAGTGCTGTCCGTAGTCACACCCTGGTTTTAATGCAGCAAAGCTCAGCTGCTATTCAGAATGTGTTGGTTCAGCCACAGCAAGAAATAGCAGCATCCCAAATCCAGTGCAGCCAATAGAGATGTATGGATTTATGTCAAAAGCAAAGTAATGAAGAAAAAAGATGGTAAGCTGAGGGCCATTCAGACTGGTGAACCAAACAAGACAAGTAATCAAGCTTTTCATTCTTGAAAGAGTGGCAGTCTTCAGTGTTCCCCAGGTAGAGGGCTGTGTTTCTCTCACTGCTGGACTCCTGGGTTCTAGCACCTTTTCTGCTCTTAGTTTCAGTTCTCTGGCTGGACTTGGCACTGGCAAGGCTTCCTCTTGGTTACTTACTGACTTCTTGGCCACTGTAGCTGAAAACACTCCTTTACTTATGTATTTATCCACAGGGAAATGCTATTAAATAAAGGTTTATAATGACAAAAGCTCATGACTCTGCCTTAAAGCTTAGTATTTCCATGACTGTCAAGTAGGCCTACTTAGTCTCTATCCATATGACTTGCCCTTTTCTTTGTCTGCTGTAATCAAGCAGTTTACTAATCACTGAGCTTGGAGAGAGTGTCTGTCTTGCACTCCCTTTATGACTTCTGCCCAATTAGTTCTCTGTCTCTAACCCCAAAATAACATTCACTCAGAGCTGATGCTTCAACAGGTTTATTCACCAAGTCTGACAACCTGGCATTCTAAAGGCCCGGGTTTGCTTGGATTTTATTAGATTCTGCAAAGGAAGGGGCAAAGTGTCCCTACAAACTGCACATTGAATCTGGTGTGTTCATGACCTCATTCTTGGGTCTCAGGCAGGTTTGTCAGCTTCTGCTTTCCATTTATAGCACAGCAGGCAATAACTGCAAACCTTTGTCATCTTGGGAACCTAGTGAGGCCACACGACATGAGAATGGAGAACTGCTAAGGGTAGGTTATTCCTGCTTGTGGGACCTCACTGTGTCCACTTACTCTTCTGAGATTCTGGTGTCTTCTGCAGCAGACTGCAGACAGGTCCATTTCCAGCCTCTTCAGAAGGACAACCCCATAGAGAGGTAAGAGGAGTGAAGACTAGGGTATAACAAAGCAGCACATAGTGGTGCATGACTAGGACTACTCTGCCTTCTTCCACCAGAGCTGCAGCACTAGCTGTATTTCTCTTTTTTCATGTTGCAGGTAGACTTCATGGTACAGCAGGTAGCTCCACATCTGCACACCCCAGAAAGTGCCAGGGACACCAATGGCATTCTGCTAAAGGCAGGATATTTGAGAGCCCTGTTGTAGGTATCCTCCATTGCAAAGTATAGTGCTTGATGCCAAGGAAAAGCTTTCATGGTTGTGGTGTGTGGACACCTATTTTAACAGGATATGATCTGGAGATTTTGCTGGTTGTTCATGTGATGCTGGCATCTCAGTATTATGGTGGAATGAATTCCTTGGGTCACTGGCATTCACATCAGTCACCTGTAAACACTGAGTCAGTGTTTGATTCTGAAATAGTTTGATAAGGATGATGAATAACAAGTAGTGTTATTCTACTACCTGTGAAATGTTTGAGCTTACTACAGGGCCTGCCGCAGTAACTGGAAGGAAGCAGAAGGGATTGAGAGATAAACTTTATCAAGAGATGGAGCTGGGACAGTGTAAGCAGCTGTCAGACAAACATGGGTGGCTGGAGCAAGGAGCACCTTAGAATGGTCACATTTCTCTGGATACTCTCTGGCACTCTGCTTGAAAGGCTATAGCAATTCCCAGCTCACGAGTAGGTACACATGAGGTCTGAGGAGGAAAGGAAATTGCTTAAAAAATTATTGTGCTGGATTCCAGAGTGTTAGTGAGTGCCCTGTTACCTGGAACTGATTCCCAAGGTGGCCATGCCATTCTGTATGCAGTCAGCCAGATGGTTTGGGGAAGATTTGGGTGAAGTAAGTGTTCTGTCTTTTGCTGTTCCTCCTTCTGCTGAGGGGTTGTCACCTAGTGCCACCTCCAGGCTTTAGGAACTGGGTCATCCCAGTCAGAAGCTGCATCCTCTGAGAAGAAACTGTCCAGACAGTAAAGAATGGGGGTTTAATTCCATCCTCTTCGCTGCAGTCCCTGACACCTGCTGGATCTGTGCTTGTGTCATTGGTATCCTGATAAAGATATGGCAGCTGTGACTAACTCAGCACTTGACGCTTCTGGTCCAGAGTGGTCAGACTGTGGTATCCCACTCCCCTGACTGGAGGCAAAACTGCGTCTGGATCAGTAACTTCACCTCAAGGTTGTAACTCAATGCAAGACTTAGCCAGCAACACCAGTTCCACAGCCTTAAGGTCTCCATGTATTGCCAACAGAAAGCCACAGTGCAGGATTTGGGTTTTTTTCATAACTAACTGTTTTACAATTTGATTTCAGACAGCAAGAGACAAACCATGGCTTCCACATCTGTGCCTGAAAGTGGCTACCTTGATTTGCTGCACAGTGATATCGACCCAATGCACCTCTATGCACTGCTGGATCCCAAGGCATCTGGAAATGAAGAAGGTGATTTCTCTGCAGGTTAGTAAAGCACTGAAAAGTGCTTGATTAGTTTAGTCACCATGCTGTAAGTCATTACCATCTCCTCTCAGGTACACAGCTGTCCAATAGCAGTTTATCATGGTGGCTGCACTGAATTCAACTGACACTTGGTCTTAAGATAACTTTGTCTGTATCTGCATATAAAACAGTAACTGCTTCCAGAAACTGTCATGTTTTTAACACCACACCTATTTACAGCTTCATGCTCAGTGAGTCTAACAAAACATACCATACATGTCACTCACCAAGGAGTGATATCATCCCTGCAAGCACTTTGTTTGCCAGTGTTCCTGTTACAGGCTGGTCAGGTGTAATTGTCAACACTTCTGTAGCTTCAAGCCAAAAGCTTTGCAAAGCAGAGACTTTGAGATGATCTTGTGAAGCCAGTCTGCAGACAAACTAGCATTTAATTTTCTTCTGAGGTCCCAAAGCACCAACATGTTGGACTTCCATTACCAGATGCCATTTGATGGCTTTTAGGGGCATAGACCATTGATTTTATGATTCTATGACAGAGCAGAAGGGCCAGGACATAAAGATGATAACTTCTTGCACATAACTTCCTATGGATAATCAGATTAAGACATCTCCATGCCACACAAACTTTCTGCTCCTGAATTGGTGTGGGGGTTGTGGAACATTCTGTTCTCCCTGAATTTGCTGGCATAAAGTGTGGAAGTGTGTCTGTGCTGCTGACTGTGTTGTGGAACAATAGCTGAGCTTATTTTAAACACATCAGCTGGACTGTGGGTTGAGAATGGCAATGGCAAGAGAGCAGACAGATGCCAGATATGAAGTCCTATAGCTCTGTGCCCAATGGGTATAAAACATTACCAAATTGGGGGATGCCACCTCACATCCCTGTTACTCTCATGAGTGAGCAGTGTCGGCAGGTACTTGGGCAAATCAGTGGGGAACTAAGCACTGCAATTGGGAATTGTCTTTGTGATTAATTAATTCCCAGACTGAGCTCTGTGCTCCCAGCTTGTGACTTAATAACACCTGCAGGAGTGTCTCTTCACTCCCATGGCCTCATTTGCTCAGTGACTGAAAGTAGCATGAATTAGGGACCAAGGGCTGGCTCTTGTTGTATCAGAGATGTTTCACTGATTTGAATACTTTTGAGCCTTAGCAATCTCTGAGTTGAATGTTGTCAGGACATGGTGCTCATTATCTAAGTTGCTGTAGATAAATTGAAGGTAGTCAGGACATGGTGCTCATTACTGGAAGCTAGACATCTCTGCTGTGAAGATGTCAGCATGGTCCCAGGCATGTTTTTGGCCTTGGTCAATTAGCAGCTTCACAGGCAATGAGTAGCTGCAGTTCAGGGGTTAGCATGGGACCCAGCATCACTCTGAGCAGGGAATTTGGATGGTAGCACTGTATCCTGAAGAACAAGAAGGTTTAATAGTACAGGTGAGACTGAGCCATGTGTGCAGGCCTTAGCGTCACAGAACAGATTCTGGAAGTGGTTTATTTACTAGGAGAGATGAAGTCTCAGAGCTTAGCAAGAGAAAAGTGTTGATTTCTGGGGGACTACGAATGACTGAGAGTTCAGTTCTGTTCCTGCTTAGCCAGCATGCAAGGAGAAGCCAAAGCCTTGTGCTGTAGTAACAAATCTGCCTTTCCTGCGTGCCCTGCTGCCTGTGGGGTTGGGGTTTGTTGTTGTTTTTTGGGGGGTGGGTTTTTTCACTCACTGGTTATGGTATTCATTGGGACAATGTTTATTCCTTCTCTTTCTTAATTCTAGATCTTGAAGTTGATGCCAGCAGCTATGAGCAGTTTAATAACATGGATTTCCTGTATGCAATGGAAAATGGTGAAAGTGGGGATGAGCTGTATCTCTGTGCCAACACCATAGAAGCTTATGCTAGAATAGGTATGAAAGCAATCTTTGCTTTTGAAATGACTGTTTCCCAGCCACTTGCTGTAGCTCTTTCTTGCTCCTTTGGTCTGCAGCCTGCCCCAGTGGCACGCACTGGGGTGGCCTGTCACTCGTGCCTGGTAGGTCCAGCCTGGTACCTGAACCTCTGCACTGGGGAAACAGATGAAAAGCAGCTTGTGGTTGTTGGGGAGAAATCTCTCTATTAATGGCTCCTTCTGCTTAATACTTCCTGTCTCCACTTCTCCTTTCTCATGTTCTTTATTTCCTGAACGACAATTTACAAGAAAAACTTAAATTAACTCTTCAATTTCTGTTCTACTGCAGAATTCTGTTGAGAAGGCTGAGCTTGCAGGAGTTTTACTGTGGAATTTACTGTGTCATTGCTGTCTTCCTGTTTTGTTTTTTTTTTCTTTCTTGCTAGCTGAGTTAGCAGAATATGTGCTCAAAGATCAGCAGGAGAAGCAGGTGGAAGAAGCTTTTGGTAAGATTCATGTGGCAGGGATTGATTTTCTCCATGACAGCATTCTGGCTAATATCTGCACTGTACTTCATCCCCACAATGGAAACACTAGGAAGGCTTCTATACATCTGGTGTCCTCTTCTTCCCCCCAGGAACTGTGTCCTAAGATCTTCTTGGCAAGCTTTGAGGGTTTTCTGTGTTTTTGCAGGCCTCTCTCAAAGATGGCAGTTTTACCTCTAGCCAAGTTTCTGATCACATCACTGTGGCCACAGTGTATGCACAGCTTAACCATCCAGTGCAGCATGTGCCCTCAGTTAGCATCAGACTTATTCTGAGCATGGCACAGATGACATACACAAGTGCATTGAACCAGACCCACCCAGAGGGCTTAGCATGCATATAAATGCAGTTCGTGCTCACTTATTTCTGTCCAGGATGCACAGAGCTGCCTGAAGAAGTGTGTCAAATTTTACT
Organism: Galbula dea; assembly: GCA_013399015.1. Classification (NCBI taxonomy): domain Eukaryota; kingdom Metazoa; phylum Chordata; class Aves; order Piciformes; family Galbulidae; genus Galbula; species Galbula dea. The sequence goes on along the minus strand of VWZX01008711.1, from coordinate 1,416,719 downwards.
TCTCTCTCTGATCAGTGCAACAATGGTATAACCACAGAATAGTTTGAGTTGGAAGGGACCTTCAGAGGCCACCCACCTGCAGTGAGCACAGACATGATATACATGTAGTGACTGATTCCTTCAGTCTGTGCTTGACCAGAGATAATTGCTTGGCTTTTGGTACAACATAGTTGTTTTAGTAGTGGCACAAATGCAGCTGTTTATTATTCCAGAATATCTATAGATTAATATGTGTTTGGGAAATCCTTTTTGCACATAACATGAGTAAATAACCTCACTAGTAGAGAGATCCCACTGACACAGCTGTGGTGCTTTATCCTGTGTTCATCATTAGAGCATTGAGAAGTATTTGTTGTATTAGCCACTGAATTTATGGCAGCAGGTTAATATTTTGCAGTTGAGAGACTAACCCAGGGTAACAGTCTGCATGCAGAGCTCTGGGGGCTTTCTGAGGTGTATCCACCTGGACGTGTGTTTTACCATGTGATTTGGTTTTTATCTTGTATTTGGAACACGTTTCGTCTCTGCTGCCTGTTGTTTCTCTTGCTTTTACCTCTCTCTGTAGCCTTTCTAGGAGAGCAAAGGTTGACATTTGGCAATGTTTCATGTTCTTAGCAGAAAATCTTATTTTGGATGAGATGGCTGCTGAAAGCACTGAGAAATTCACTGACAGAAAGATGCAGAAGTGTCACAAACGAAGTAAGTGAGAAGCAGCCAGAGTTTGAAAGGCTGTAGCATCTGAATTCTAAACTCATCTCATGGCCCTTTGGTTTTAACACAGCCTCAAAGCATCTCTCCTGTAGCTCTTCACTAATACAGCCAGATGTTATTCCTCTGCCTTTGCTTGTCTTGTGGGGGCTGGAGTCAAAGGCACTCCCCCAAACAAACCCTTTACAGTTTGCAGGATTTGCTGCCCTGTTACTTGGCATTAAGCATGGTATATTTCTTCCCTTCTTTTATTATCTGTGTTACAATGGTAACTTTGTTTTCAGTGTATCTATAGCTTAGCAAACATTAACTGAAAGATCCCCTCTTTAATAGCAAGAACAACAGCAAAAATATTTGATTAATGGCCCGAGAATCTGCAGCCTAATTGGAGCTTCCCAGTCAGAGTGAAAGGATATGAGGCTTTCCAGATTCCTATGTCATACCTTGAGCCAGCACAGTTCTGAGCTGGCTGAACTGGAACTGATGACAGCTCCCTCTACTTAAAAAACTTACAATAAGTGTCCACAGTGGAAAGCTAGTCCAATTTTTATCACTTCCTATCACCTTTCTTTCTTTTGGCCTTCTTAGGCTCTGCAGAGAGTTGCTCTGGTGCTTCGGAACCCAAATACAAGAAAATTGGTAAGTTACTGGCTGAACAGGAGAATATTCTTGAACCTGCATTGTCTCATGTTCCAAAGTCTCATCCTCTGTTGGGCATTGTAACTCTACCTCCTAGGGCAAGTTTGCTCTCACATCAGCATGCATTCTCATGTTTCTGTTTCCAGCAGTGCAGAAGTCACTGTAACATCACATTCATATGCACCTCTGACTGATTGATTGTGCCACAAATCTTTGCCCTCTGGCCAGTAGCTACTGAACAGTTGTGTCTTAGGACCAACTGCATGGCAGCCTGGGAACAGCTGGATCCTTATGCTTTAAAAGAGTTTATCGCTCCTGCTGGGTGATAGAAAAACTACTTCCCTAGCATCAGTAGAGGTACAGTTAAATGTTTCTAAACCCATCTGAGAGAAGAAAGCAAACCAGTGGAGAATTGGGTCAGTGCCAAATTATGTATTTTTTGTGATGTGCACCTTTTGTCTAGGATGGGTAAAGTGACTCTGGCCTTAGTTTGGCATTTCCTGGGTTTGTTCTTCTTTCTTCTAAGTGTGACAGCTTCCAGAAATCCAGTGAAACATCCTAGTGAAAATAATAGCTTTGAAGATATGGCTTCTTGGCCCAGCCTGTGCTATACAGTCCTTTAAACTCCAAAGCAAAAGTGGGAGAGAGGGAACTTGTAGGTGCTGCATGCTCTAGACCATCTCAAGGCAGTAGCTGTGGCCAGCAGGCAGGCTGTAACTTGTTCTCTAGGTGGGAACTGGTGCTAAAGTTCTTACCCAGCTGTAGACTGTGGAATAACTTTCTCCTTCTGTTTTGCTTTGTTTTCCAAGTAGAAGTCCCTGCAGACACTGCAGGGAATGGCAGTTTCTTCACTGTGCCTCTCAACAGCCATCCAGCTAACTCCACCTCAGCAGCTAACCAGCACATGTCCTTTTTTCTTCCTGCTACCAATGCTTTGGAAGGAAGTTTCATAGTTCCTGGTATGTACAGTGCAGCTACAGGTGTGCACCTGTGCACAGGTTGATTTATGCAAGGGACAAACTCCCTTACACATCTGGTCACTGCCCATGAACCACAGCAGGGAAAACCAGTATGGCAGCCCCTTCAATCCAACACTTTAAAGTGTGGCACTCACTAAAAGCAATCAAAGGGAAATTAAAAGTCTGAATATTAAATGTAACAGAAATTGAACTAAAACTGTCCCTAATCAAATACAATGAGTCTTTCAAGTAATTGGTGGAATGCAGGTTAATAAATAAGAGAACAGACTTATTTACTATGTGCTAACCTAAATAATTGCTTACTTGTCTTAAGAGTAGGAAATCACACATTTTTATTAATAAACTTCGGTTTGGTTCCAATTTCTTTGTCATCCAGAGGTTTGTAAAGGACTGCAAGATTGCATTGGCAATAGCAGAGCAGAATCTAGGTTGGAATTTTGGTGGCTGAGTGCTAATCCAAGATATGTGCTGTGTAGCCACCCTGCCTTCATCTGCATAGCAGAGGGTGCTCGTGGCACACTGGCAAGTGCCAATGACAGACAGGATTCAGCACTCTTCCCTCTTAGAGCTGTGCTGGAACAGAATCAAGAAGCAGTGGATGAGTGAGAAGTTTTACCTGATGCTAGCTGAAACAGCACAAAGTATCAGAAGCAGTTCTGTTACACCTCCAGAAGATCAGAGCCATGGCTGATTGAATTGCAAGCACTGCCTCATCAGAAACGTTTCCCAGCGTGGAAGGGAATCAGAGGGAGGATGCTTGCTGGCTGCTTGTACAAGCTGTGTGATGGGCAACGTGTGAGAGATGTAGTGCAAATTCAGATAGATCATATTTGGACCTCTTCTCTCTTCTGGGTCTCTGGTCCCTACCTTTACAGACTTTGCCTTAAGCATCTTTCCTTCAAAGTGTCAAAAAGCAGTGGGCAGTGAAAGCTGGGTGATCCCTTGTCTTTCACATTCATCAAACCTCTTAAGAGGTTTTGTTTCCTGAACTCTCTGGACCTCTTGTGATCCTATGAATTCTGGTTCCCCTGGGAATATTTGCCCAGAAACTGCCAGAAAGGATAAGTAGCTTTCAGAAATCTTTTTACTTTCTTAGAAACCTTTAGAACCAGGAGCCTTAAAAACCAGAAGAGTAATTTTTCTGCACTCATTTCAGGGTCTTCAGCACCTTTGATTTCAGAGTGCCTAGCTGTCAGCACGAGAGGGAGCCAGGAGAACACAGGCTTTGCAGATCCTCCTCAACAGATACTTAACCTTGTTCTTGGAAATGGCACAGCTGATGTTGTAATATATCCAGGTAAGAGCAGTAGACTTTCAGGCAGAAAGTACTGGAAAATCAGTGCTGTCAACAGAGTACTAAGTTCCCTCACTTCAGTTACTGATGGCTATGACATGCTGAAAACTATCATTTGTTTCTTGCCAGTGCTGACTTCTTCCAGGGAAACGCTGATACCCCCAAGTTTTCCAGTTAGTTTGTGTGGTAAGTAGAACACGAATGTTTTTGTATAGACAGTGCCTTGGATTGGGAGAGGGAGCATATTTCTTCTAGCCAAAGCCTGTTCTCTGCAGGATTTACTCATATTGACTTGCTGAGGAAAAGAAAAATGAATGGCATTTCCTTCTCGGTATTGGTCACTGGCTGCTCACTCTAGTTCAAAGTATAGAGCAGATAAGGGAGGGGTTGTAGAGCTACAGCTTCAGCTATATATTTGCAGCCAAGCCAGTGTGTTTGCTATGAAGGCCAGTTTCTGGAAGAAGTCCTCTTGTTCAGTTAAAACAATACAAAAAGCCAGTGTGCTTGAGCACCACCAGAAGTGGAAGTTGTGCCAGCACTGGCAGGCCTTAGCATCTTAACTCTTCAGAGCTGGAAGCCAGACTGGGGTCACCTCCCATGGAAGCGCCATGGATACAGAAAGGCTTGTAAAGAAATCAGAGCCTTTGTACCACCTATGGTAGCAAACTGTCCTCAGATGCTTTTCTTCCAGCCCTCGGAGAGCTTTCAGAGCAGGGAGTTTAATTTCAGTGGTTGTTCAGTTTCTGATCTTAGGCTCCAGCTGCTTGCAGCTCGCTCCAGGTATTCTGTTGCCCTCTGCTGGCTGACGCCACCCGAAGCAGCAACACTTCCAGCAGTGCTTTGTCAGGAAGAGCAATGGCTACATTTTCTTACCAGTGGTCACTGCTCTGGGGCTTTCATCCTTAAAGCATGGTTACAAGGTGTAGAACAACAAAAGGAAGCTATTACTTCTGATAACATCGAGAAGCTCTATGTGGGAGTGTGAATTCAGTGACACCTGAGAAGAACAGTGGTTGCCACCTTGTTACCATAGGTTGTCTGCTTCACGCAGCTGTTGGTACATCTGTGGTGTCAGACAGCCTGCAGCAGTTCAGGTCAGCTGAACTGTACTGGTGTCAGGATTTTTTTCGTTTCCCTTGCAAGGTGAAAAGAAATCATCTCTTTCTCTGGGTGATGCATAGTATATCTTGCAGTGAATTTGAAAGATCCATTACTCTTAAAGCTAGTAAAGCTGAACTGGTGACTATCTAGGTGTCTCTCTCAAGTACATTGTTTCATTTCTCCAGATTTACAGATGTTCGAAGAAGCCCAGGTTCCTGTAATTCCTTCTGAAGTGCCTTTCAGGAGACCAAGTGAGTATAGATCTCTTACACTTTCAGCTTCCAGTATTTCTGGCTGGTTTTTTCTGTTTCTTTCCACACAGAAAAGCTTCTCGTTGCAGGAACTGTCATTCAACCATCTGTGAAGCTGTTCCAAGTGTCTGAGCACAATTCTTGTTTTTAAGCTGTTAGACTTGTCTACCTTTAGCTATCTAGCTGTAGTACCTACTTAGAGGGTCAGTGTACTTAGCTGTTTCTATCATACATGCAGATATCTCCAAAATTATTCAGTTCCCAGGTCTGAAAGTGTCTCTTGTGCCTGCACTGCTAATTTAAGCCCCTGCAGTTGCATGTTGCACATTCAGACCTACCTGCTCTATGGGAACTGCTGTGTTTTGAACCTGTTACAGTTGTGTCCTTAAACCACCATGAAGCAGTGTTGTGCTTTGTGGGCTGGTTCCTTCAGTTTGTGTGTGCTTGTTGTTTCCCTAGAGCCAGTGGAAGCTTTCTGCACATCCCTGATGGATTACTTCCGAGACGTGTGCAAGTCTGTAGCCATGGAGCGGGAAGTAGCTCTTGAGCACCTGTTCATTGATGGAACACTTGTTGAGAGCCAGCCTGAAACCAGGACTGGGAAGAACAACATAAAAGCAATGGAAAAGGAGCTGGTAGCTTGCAGTCTGCGAGGGCAGGAAAAGGCAGCCCTTAGGAGAGGCCAAGTATTTCAAATCCCGGGAGGTAAAGACTTGGAGACTAAAGTGATTATGGTGCTGGGAAAAGCAGGAATGGGCAAAAGCATTCTCATTCAGAAGATCTGCCAGGACTGGTCCAATGGAGAGTTTTCTCAGTTTGAATTTGTCTTTTGGTTTGATTGCAAACAAATCAGCTGGCCTGAGAAGCGATACAGCCTGAAGGATCTGCTGCTTGGGTTTTTTGTAAGACCTCAGGAGGGAAGCAAAGAGATCTTTGAGTATATCTTGCAAAATCCTGCTAAAGTCCTTCTGGTTTTTGATGGTGTTGAAGAGTTGCATGACCATGAGAGTTCTCCTCGTTGCTCAGGCAGCCAGCCTGAGAAAGGCTTGTGCAGTATGAAGGAGCTGCTCTCAGGGCTGATCCAAAAGAAGATACTCAATGGTTGTACTTTATTACTCACAGCAAGACCAAAAGACAAGGTGCACCAGTATGTGTCCAAAGTGGATAAGAGCATTGAAATAGCAGGGTTTTCCCCTCAGCAGAGGGAACTGTACATAACCAAGTACTTTGAAGGCTTACCCTGCTGTGGTAAGGCACTGGAATTCATTAAGGAGAGCAAGTACTTGTTCAGTCACTGTTACACCCCTGTTATGTGTAGATTTGTTTGTTTTCTTTGTGAGACAGTGCTTGACATGGGGGACAAAAGCCTTCCTCCAACTCTCACTACACTCTTCCTGAAATTTGTTCAGCAAAAGACAATGCATATGCAAGCAGATGTCTCAGACACCCAAAATCAAGAGAGTCTTGCTGTGCTAGCCCGTGTAGCCTGGTATTTTGGAGAGCAGCACCAGAGTGCCATGAGAAGTGATCACCTTCCTTCTAAAGAAGTGAAAGAGTTTGCTCTGAAATATGGCTTTTTCCTGCCATTTGCATTCCCCAGACATCCAGATAGTGGAGAAGAGGAATTTGGGAGCACATTCTCTGATTTTGTGATTCAGAATTTCTTGGTTGCTCTTCACCTTATGTTAGCAGAAGAGATCAAGGATCAAAGTCTAACAAAGTACCTAACTTTTCCATCCAAGAAGAAAAAAGCTTCTAACTGGTTAGATTTAGTGCCTCGCTTTTTGGCTGGGTTGCTGTTCCTCCAGGATGACCCCTACATCTGCTCCTTCTCAAACAAGGGTGTAAAACAATCAACCAAGAAGCAGAAAGCTTTCCTGAAATATATTAGGAGGCTGCAGATAAACAAGCTGTGCCCAGAGAGGTTACTTGAGCTTTTACATTGTATTTATGAAACACAAAACAATTCTCTTTTGCAGCATGTGGCCTTAAGGCTCAAGCCAGAGCTGTCTTTTCTGGGTGTACTCCTTGCACCACCTGATGTCCATGTCCTGCACTCTGTTCTAAAAAGCTCTAGAAAAGATTTTGCCTTGGATTTGCAAAGCAGCAGCATTGACACACAAGGGCTGAAGGACTTGGTTGGCCTAAGGAACGTGGCGTCCTTCAGGTTGGTCACTCTCTGTAGGCAGCAGTGTCATTCATAGGACTGTGTGTGGATGACTCTCATGCAACAGCAGCACTCTTACCTGTTGATTTCCCATGTTTTGTCACTTCACAGGGCCTCCCTCAGTGATACAGTCAGGCTCTGGAAATCTCTAGAACAGACAAAAGACTACAAACTGCTAAGAGCATCAACAGAGAAATTCGTTCTTGATCCCTTTAAGGCAAAGACAATGAGGGATGTCAGTGACCTCTCAGCCCTTGTAGAGATGCAGGAGAAGGTGATCAACTGGTAGGCTCATTTATGATCAAAAATTCTCTTACCAGAAGGGAGTCCTCTGCTTGTCCAAAAGAGAAGTAGCTAAGGCAGGGCAAGCTCTTGTGTTGTCTGAGAGTGTTCCCCTGCCACAGTGGGTGGTGGCTGTCATGGCAGAGAGAGGCAAGGGCAGCACCATGCAGGATGTTTGTCAGAACTGCCCACAAGAAAGCCAGCTCTCATTTTTTCCTTCAGATTTCTTTTTGATCTCTGAGGATGCTGTCTTCCAATTGCTTTCAGTTACACAACTTGGGCTAAGGATTTTCCCTCCCTCTAACAACTGGGCCATGGCTGAAGGCTTGTTTTGCACTGGTCACAGATTACCAGAGTCAATCCCTTTAGCTTAGGAGGTAAAAGCCTGGGTTCCATGACCTCTAAACCCTGTGCTTCACCCCTGCCCACCATGGGGCAAGGGGGTTGGCTGCAATGACAAGCATGCATAAGTAAAGCCTTTTGGTTGGGTTTTTCAAATAAAAATGGTGAGTTCCATTGGAACATGGACAGAGCATTTTGGTCAAAATACCCAGGAAGGGTTTCCTCTTGGGAGAATGTGTCTTGAAGTTTTATTGGGCTGCACTGTGAGAGGCAATTACCAGACTGAAATGAATCCAGGGAAGCAAGGTTGGAGCAGAAGTTATTCTGAAGTTTCCTGGTTCCTCACTTCATAGCTAATGTCCTGTAGAAGTTTAAGAAGTTATTTTTAAAGGACTGATTTCATTGCAAAACCATTTATCATGCTCTGGTTCTACTGTGATTTATTTAGTGTACAGGATGCCTCTGGCTGCAGCAGCTATGAAATTCCTGCCATCAGAAACCTCAGGAAGCTGGAGTTTGCGTAAGTGCTAAGAGATAGAGCTCTCTGGTGACTGAGAGATGGCTGTGTGTGAGACTGAGCAGAGCCATAGTGATTAGCTACAGTCATGGAACCAATAGTTTTGGTAAACCATGAAGTAAACTGTATTTATTGCTGGTTTTCTTTCCTCAACTAGGTGTATGAAGATGTATGGGAAAAAGTGAAAGCCCATCACTGCTCCTGCAGTGGTAGCAGATCAAGATGGGGCTAGCAGTTTTGTTTGATTTTACCCCAAGTTAGCTCCTGATCACCAGAGGTAGATCTTGTGCCACAGAGTATAAAATACCTTGATTGTGATCAGCTAGGCTGAACTTGTTCTGATACCACCAAAGCTCCAAATAGGAGGTTAGCATTTGAGGGGCAAATGCTTGGAGCTGGAATATTTTCAATTTATGCTTTAAGCCCAAGCAAAATGTTGATCTTAAGTTAGTCTGAATTGCCAGTAGGTGGGGGTGAAGGGAAAGGTAACATTTTCATCTCAGTTGTCAAGATTATAACAATTAAAATGAAAAACCTGGGGGGGGGGGGAAGGGAAAGAGAAAGAAAAAAAAAAAAAAAGAGAGGGGGGGGGGGGGGGGGGAAAGGAAAGAGAAAGCAAAAGAACAAATAGAGGAATCTGGAACAAGATGAGCCTTGCAGAGAGTAACAAGAAGTGGCAAATGCATGTACTCCTGCCTCTGTGCTAACAGGTGTGCTCTGGCTGACCTTAGCCTTGGGGGTCCTCATCTGGAGGCTTCAAAGCAGGAATCCTTGCTGCAGATGGTAGGGAATGGCTTCTTCTAAGGAGCAGAAACTAGCTTGAATTTGGGGCTGCAGTGGAAGAACTTTAAAATTGATAACTTTTCCTGTGTCTGAGCATGTGAAAGAGCTGCTTCATGTCTGCGTTCACTGTCTTCCAGGCTGGGTCCAGTATGTGGCCTCCAGGGATTCCTAAAACTAGTGGAAATCCTTGCAGCATTTCCATCACTTCAGCATTTAGAGTGAGTAATGCTAAAGATTAACTTTACTAGTGCTGCTCCTCAGCAGCCCTTGGTGATGAGGGACCTCACGTGCCCAAGAAACCTTTGCCAGCACAACTGCTTGCTTTGGTGAGCAAACTGTACACCAAAAACATTGAGGCTACAACAGCAGGCCAAAAGCTAGCACTCTTCGTCCTCCCTGGAGACACTTGCTAGTGGTTCACTTCATACCTCTTCAGTCACTTCCCCCTGTGTTCCTCAGGGGTTAAAAGCTTGTGGGAAAGGTTTAGTACAGAGCTCCCCTGGGTGCTCCCCCGACTGCCAGCAGACTCCCCAGCCCCAGGCTCCTGGGGGGTGAGGTTTCTGAGGGACTCAGTCATATCTGCCCCAGGAAAGAACAGGCTCCCTCCTGACCCAGCAGCAGTGTTCAATCTGGAGGTTAATATCAGTGTTTGTGCCAGTGCAGTGCACCTTCTGGTGCCAACAAACACCCTGAACTTCTGGCAGAACTTAGAAGAGATTGGGCTTTGTAGATCTGGGTCATATAACAGGTATACAAGAGCATGCTCAGCTAGTGTCTGGTTTTGTTCTGCCCATGTATTTCCAGTCTTTGTCCCTTCCTTTCCTAGGTGCAGTATTAGAAATAGAGTTTTTAAAACTCCAGTTATTATTTGTTGTCTTGGGTCTATGACAAACCAGTTGTGTCTAAATTTTAAGCTTCTTTAGACTAGAAACAATTGTAGCAACAGTAGCCAATGTTCTGCTGTCCTCTCTGTGGGAAGATCACTGGCTTTGGAGAGGACCTTTGGCCTGACTGGCTCAGCCCACTGGCCATTTGTCTGTGTTGGATCTGGCCTTCACAGGGTATTTTGGGAAAACAAAGCTCTAAAACTGGAGTCAGTCCAATATATCTCAGCATTGTCTCTCAGATTAGAAAGGCATCCAGTATATAAATTGTGACTATCTAAAACTCTTTCCATCTGGATACCTGAATGAGGAAAAACTTCACTTCCAATACTCCCTATCTGGAGAAGGAGCCATTTAGGCAGGGAGTTACAGCATCTGCTGGGATTTTGTCAGTTCTGTATTTGTGTGCACAGGAAATCTCATTTCAGCATAGCTGGAGCACAGCTATTTCATAACCACTTCAATAATCTTGCATATCAAAGGAAATGGGTCAAGCTGTTCAACTAGGAAAAAACTCTTGGGCTGTAAATTTGGGAAGCAGAAAGCTGCTTATTGGAGAAGCTGTGATTTGTGTGATGCTTCTTGCTGATTGAGGCTACTGCAGAGAAGGAGCTTCTCAAGACAGAGTGGTCTCTGAGGTGAATAAACTACAAAAAATTTAGATGAAAAGGGAAGCTAATTCTCTCTCTGTCACCCCCCAGCCTTGATGCTCTGAGTGAAAATGGCTTAGGAGACGAAGGAGCAAAAAGTCTCTCTGAAGTCTTTCCAGCCCTGACATCACTGGAAACATTAAAGTAAGTGCAGGGGTAACAGTTCTGGGATAAAGAAACACATTAAACCTAGAGCCTTAATAAACTGTGTGCTAATAATCATGGGCACAGCTAAGCCATGGGCATGGAAGTGGATGTGCTTACTCTCTGCATTCATTAGAGAGAGAGGTTCCTCTCCTCAGGGGCTGCAGTTTGTCTTTCCCCTTGCACATGCTCTGAACAAACTGATCAAATTATATTAAAGACATCAAAGATGAATTTTCCCCACACTGTAATAAGTTGGTATAAATATGCTCAACTAACAAAGCAATTTCACTTCTTGTAGCCTATCACAGAATAAGATAACAGATGTGGGTGCAGAGAAACTAGCTACAGCTCTTCCTTCCTTGTCCTCACTAAAGACACTAAGGTAAGCAGTTGTGTGCTCTTCAGTTGCTTTATACATCATGTGCAGGATGCAGCACACGCAGCTGCCAAGCCTTTGACTTCATTCTTGCATAAAGCCTTGAGAGAAAAGAAACGTGTGACCTAGAGCAGGCACACAGCAGGATATCTCAGGAGTGCAGGGAGCACTGTGCTGATTGTGAAATCCAATCCACACCGCCCACTTACAAATAATGCCCTGTGCAAGCATGCACCCAGGGCCAAGATCCACTGCAAGCTGATGGTGGAGGGCTCTAAGCAGAGTGCTAAGCTGCAAGGCAGCAGTGGGGTGGTGTGTGCTGGCTGACATGGGACCAGTGCTTCACCTCTCTTCATTCAAATGTCTGGCACAGGCCTGAATGAAATGTCTCAGTGGGAGCTGCAGGAAACTGTGGTGTGCAGCTCTGGAGTAATTTGCTCACCTGGGAATCTTTTGAATTCTGTGCCCCTTATCTTTGAGCTTTGTTTTTGTGCAGATTTTTAATCTGATCTAATGTAGACAGCAATGTTCTCATTACTCATGAAGAGTCTGGAGCTGGTTTTGCTGTAGCTGTGCCAGCTGAAGAGGGGATGTGGCCACTTGCCTTACTGGGTACAGAAAATATGGAACTGTGCTTTAAACATTGACTGATAAGTTGGAAGTGAAGATGTGCCAACTATATCTGAAAGTCCTTGACCTAATACATAATCTGTTTCCATTATCCATTCCCAACTGTGACTCTGCTGCTTTGGTTTTCTGCAGCTTGTACAATAATAGCATTTGTGATTTTGGAGCAGAAAATCTTGCCAAAGTTCTCCCTGCGATGGCATCTTTGAGAGTGCTGGAGTGAGTATGAAACCTTCTGAGATGGCCCAGGAAAGCTTGCCTGCTTGCATAGCAGAAAGTCAGATCTTCCATGCTTGGGGTAAAGGAGGTGGAAATTGAGGAAGAAAGTTTCAGGGAAACTTCAGAGGGAAAATGTGCTTATGCAGAGTCCAGATAGTCAGTGGTTAGAAAGGATTAGGGAGCAGTTCACCATAAAAACTGAAAAGTCCATTTTAAGGTGAGAGAACAGGGCATGGGAAGTCAGAGGAGGATCTCAGGTACATAGAATAAGAAATCCCTCAGATAAACTAACTTTGTGAAGTTCCTGTTTGACCTTTGAGTATTTTGGGACATGTTTTTTGAATCAAGGATCTATGTGTTTCTTTTTCTTTTTTCCCCCAACTGCAAATCAGCCCATATAGTGCTTTTGATTTTGAATGAAATGTCTGATTACACCACTCCGTGATGTGATCTGGCTTAACAATGTGGTTTTTTTCCCCTCAGTATTCAGTATAACAAAATAACTGGTGTTGGAGCCCAGCAGCTGACCGACAGCCTACGAAAATGCCCCCATATAAAGAACCTGGTGTAAGTCTCTTACCAATGCTGTTTGCTGCATTTCCGTTCTGTAGATGGGGTTAGAATTCCTGCTAGAGCTGTGCCCTGTATTTGTCAGGTTTAAAAGAGGCACAAAGAAGAAGACATCATCAAAATGTAAAAGCAGTCAGAGCAATGTTAAAGATGTTGCCTCTAGTGTCTGCTGGCTTCATTCCCAACCATTGCAGGCAAGCAGGCTTGTCCTGCTTTCAGCATAGCTTACCTTGAGCCTCCCCTCTGCCTTCCCAGAGTCCCTGAGCTACTCTGTGCTGCAGGGCTTGGACTTGACAGATAAACAATGGGCAGCCATCGTTAGAGGCTGGATAGACTAAAGCTGCCAGTGCACATTCAGAGGAAGGGAGCTGGATAGAAAGCCAAAGAACAGCTATGGAGAGAGGACTGTTGTTTCCTACAACAAGAACCAGCCAGGCTATGGAGAAGTGAACTGCTTGCCTCTAAATGAAAATGCATTTGCATTTGTACCACAGCTTAAATACTTCCCTTGAATCTTATTCAAAAGGGAAAGGAAATCATAAACCAAACCACGAACATACCAAAGACACCTAAAAACTGGAGTGCGTGATGCTTCTTACAGTCTCTCTCCTTTCTGAATTTGCCCATACAGGATTTGGAATCCCACCATTCCCTATGGTGTTCTCGAACACCTTCAGCAGCTGGACTCTAGGATCAGCCTGTAGACTCAGATGATCCCATAAAGGTAACGTAACCCTGGCTCCCTGAGACAAGTCTTGTTTCTCTGGCAGCTGTTGATTTCTGCTCTCCCTGGCAGCAGGCATGGTAACAGCATCAGTGCATAAAGAGATGCTGCCCTAGAGTGCCACAGATCAGTGTCACATTGGACCCCCTTGCCCCCACTCAGCTTGCGTCCTCCATCTCCCTGGCACCAGCACTAGCAGACTGCAAGAGCTGCAGGAACAGACTTCTAGGAGTCTCCCTTCAGCCCAGTTGAGTGCCTGGCAGCTGGCCTGCTTGCCTTCTCTTCTCTGGTGCAGAAAACTAAACACCTCTGGTTAGCTCTCATGTTTGATAGATGAGCTCTTACCCCTTCGAGATTGTTTTGTGTTGACTCTTAGTAAGTCCTTTCACTTTTCTTTTGTTTAATGATTGTAACTAGAAAGTGCTAATTTTCTTAACTATCTGCATGGTTCTTCTCTCCAGCCAGGGTCATGGGAAAATCTCATTGGCATTCCCCTCTTTCACCTGCTTGAATGGGAGGTTTGAGCCAAATCTTGTCTGATGATCTCATCAGCCTGCAGCACTCCAGCCCTGCAGATCTGTGGTGAGCCCTTGTCTTGGCTTCCCTTAACTAAGCTTTGGATAACAGATGCCCCTTTTGGGATCTATTCTGCAGCTACACTTCACTCTGACTGACTCTGAGAGTGTGCTAAATATTACACAGGCAGCTGAATGTTACAGAACCTTGTCTGGACTGATGAAATCATGTTGGGTGTGCTGTTCTCTTTCTATGACTTCATAGGAGATGTGTTTACAGTGTACAGTGTATAATGTGGTACAGTGTTCTGGTTGTCTTTATACACCTTTTGTAAAGTATTAATAAAAGTTAGGATCCCTTTTTACAGGAGCTTCTAATACCTGTTTAAAATGACTTTGCTTTTGCTCTTGGAAACACTATGACACTGCTGCTGGCTTCTGAAAACGACATGCTCAGGGCTTTGCAGGGCAGGTTCATGGAAGGCACTGGGTGTGAGGGAGACAGCTTGATCCTGCTGGCACTTCCCCAGTTCAGTGGTCTGGAAATGGAGGAGTAATTCTTTCTTAACAGGCAATGGGACCTTGTAATGCCAGCTGGCAGACTGCAAGTCCAGAATTAGCAGATAGAAAAGTGCTGGCTGAAGCCACCTGCTGCTAATAACAGCAGCAAGGTTTTTCCATCTTTTTGGTCTTTTTGCTGTTAAGTTCTAAAATGAATCCAGGCTCAAGGTCTGGATATTCTTGTGGCACAAATCTTATCCAAAATGCTTCTGGCAAATGAGTGCCTTGTCTATAGAGGATTGAATTCACTGGCTACCCTAACAGAGCTGTTCTGATCAAATCTGTGTTCTAAAAATCTTTTAGGATGAGAAAAATGCTCCTCTTTATGGCCATGCTTTTTGTTGTCAGTGCAGCCTTCTTAAAGTGCTAAGGCCTGTGTGATGGTGGTAGTCAAGTCCTGTCATCTTGAGAACTCTCCCCATCCTTTCAGTGTGTGAAGCTAAGCTCTTTGGAGAAATCAGAAATCTTTATGGAAGATTAAGACTCTCCCAAGTGAATTAGTTGGTGGGATTTGTTTTGCTTAATCTGTGCATTATGTGGCATAAACCTACTGCAGGGAAATGATTACAAACTGGTAGATACTGCACCAAGTACCTGTAGTGCCAAACTGAGCCATGGCATCCATGTCACCCTGAGAAATCACTGTGAGCCATCACTGTGAACAGAATGAATTTCTAATTCTATAGTCAGAAGGAATGCTGCCTTCAGCACCAAAATTCAGCCTTTCTTGTGCTAGTGCCAAATGGGCATGTGAACACAAGCTTAGCAAGTTTTTGGACTTGCCTGTTCTTTTAAGTGTCTAAATGGAGATTTCTTTCCCTAAATGTATCTCTGTGTGTCAGAACATTGTGCCCTAAGTGACTGCATCCCTCAATTGCAGGCCAGGGATCATATGGACAAAGCTCCTGTCAGTGTTCAAGGCCCCAAACTGTTCTCTGATGGAAGCTACCTTGAAGAGAGTTTACTTAGTTCAACGATAGGGCTCCTCACCTCTTCCAGGAGCAGCTGAGAATTGCATTTGGGGCACAGAATTTTGGGGACTGAGAGCTAATTTCTACAACATTAGGAGTAATAAAATACCATTGGAATGCAAGGCACTGAGAGTATCAGGAAAAAAGATTTGGATACAAAGTTTCTTTGTCGTTGTTCCATGGAGGATCTAAATCATCACCCTCTGCTTCCTTCATACTGGCTGTCAGAAGACTCCTGACACCCTGTCTGATCTGAAAGGCCCAGCTAGGAGCAGATGAGAGAGACACAGACTGCAAAAGACAAAGAACACAGAGAGAGAGCGCAGGAGAAAAGTTTTCAGTCTCTCTATCTGAAATGTCTTCAGTTCTGCTGCCTCTGAAATGCTCTTGATACATCAACGTGGCTCACCTCCACAGTTAGGACAAATAGACTTTTCTAAAAACTAGTGAGACAGAGCCAGTTCCATACCTGCCCTCAACCACATCTGGGCTTTCCCCTCACCACAGGCCACTCTGCTTGGTGTTTCAGGTCAGGTCTGATTTTAAGTTGCTGATCATGAGAAGGGTTTTGTACATGCCAGCATCTCAATCTGGAGCTTCCTGCAGGAAGTGGGATTTCCTGGAAAGCTTATTTCAGTAACTTTCTGTTCAAAGTGAGAAGAACAGCTCTGACACATGACTGCTTCATTTTTTCATGGAAAAAGTCTTTATTGTATTGCTTTCACATCTGCACACAGGAACATGAGCTCAAACAATCTGCAAAGTATCTTGTGTTAGATAATGAATCCACCTGACATATAAAATTAACTCTGATCTATTTCAAAACTCACCATTTAAACAAAGCATCTTCCTAGCACAGTTCTTGCCACAACACTGTCCTGACAGAACCCCTCTGCAGCCACTGGTGCCTGTCTTCCCCTGAGAGAGCACTCAACTGGCCGGCAGTTTGCACTGTGATTGGAAAACTTGCTTAAGCAGGATGTGTCCATTCTGATGACGCAGTACTTACTCAGAAGCTGATCACATCTGAGTAACACCTTGATTTGCTGTTATACTAGAACATAGCTTATGTTATTTGCTGATACAGTCCATCCCAGAATTCCCTGTGGAAGCCCAGTACAGTGCCCGAATCGCTGCAGTTAGTGCACACTCCAGAGGCAACGACCATGAAAAAAAGTCACAACTGCCAAGGTCTGATGGCAACTCTTCTTGCTGTCCCCTCTACAGTGCTGAGTACAGTTTCTTTCCATGGCTTGATCCATTAACCTGGTCATAATCCATCTCATGTGTTTAATGAATCTGTTTAAAACAAAACAAATAGAGAGTATGAACTGAGAGTCACTGCGTTACATACAGCACCATGCCTTTGACTCACCAAAACCTCTTCTGACTATGGTTAAGAGTTCTTTGAGAAGTAAAGGCCTGAACCTTTCAGAGAAATCCATGTAACAGCTCTGTTAATGGCAGAGCACAGCAGTCCCTGGGGCAATTTGAACAGAGGCATGAAGAGATGAATGTGAGGGGTATGAGAGGAAAGTGTCAACCACTGTCCAGCACATCAGCTGGGGTGGGTTGCTCTCAGGAGAGTACAACCAGCTGTGACACAGGGGCCCAGTCTATTTTATGCTAGGTTTGGTATCATTGGACTATTGTTACTTTTTGTAGAGCTGTATTAATTATATACTGCCTATGTTTGAGGTGGCCTCTGGTTTTGGTCACTTTCTCTTTTTCTTCTTTGGAGTCACTTTGTTCAAAGCACTTTGGCTCCCCTGGTAAGGAGTTACACAGTTAAGTAACGTGGGGTAACTCTGGTCTGACTGTGACAAGAATAAAACTCTTGTACTGCTTTATCTCAGTTTATCTAATTTGCCTTTGGGTCAAAGTATCTGACAGCTGTTAAGAGGTGATTTCTTTCCTATCATCAGAGGTAAACAGAAGGCCTGAGAAGGCTCCTTCAGGTAGAAGCAGAGCTCATTAATAAGAGTGAAGAATGGTGCAGCTCTGTGAGGGATGATTGTCTGGGGACGCATCTGTGCTGAAGAGCTGAGGTACAGAAGACCAGGAGCAGCTCCCTTGGCTGCCTGCAGATTTTGGTCAGGGTTGTGTGCTCTCCCAGAGAGCATCCCCTGCCCCTGAAGAGAGGCAGAACACAAGGCTGGGTGAGGATGGTCTGACTCATCATGACATTTTCTAGTGTGCCACTTACTGTAGATGCTGTGCCAGAAACAAGAAGCCCTTTTGTGTCCAGGGAGGCAAATGTCTATCAGCGACAGAACCTTGCTACCAGTGACTGTGTGCTCCAAATCCTCTCTCTTCAGAGAAGAAAAGGGGAAACAGCAGCACTAACAAGTTACTTATTTGATGTTTTTCTGGTTGCTTTCCAAGTTGAACTGAAAACTCTGATCTACAGCAGACAGTTCAGGGAGATTGTTAGTATTCTACATGGCAGATCAAATTCCAGGCTGACTTAAAAATAGAACAGCAGAATGTATTGGGCTTCCA
This sequence comes from Galbula dea, assembly GCA_013399015.1. Classification (NCBI taxonomy): domain Eukaryota; kingdom Metazoa; phylum Chordata; class Aves; order Piciformes; family Galbulidae; genus Galbula; species Galbula dea. Next base: position 1,398,909 of record VWZX01008711.1, on the reverse strand, counting down.
CCACAGAGCATAATGCTGTCAAATGGAAGTTTCAAATATTGCTGGAGGGCTGCTAGTCCAAGACTGTGATTTAGAGTGGCAGATATTAAATGGGGTGTGAATGAAACAATTGACCAGGATATTCTATCTTGCCTTTCTGTTCAGCTGAGTAAGTCTGCCCTTCAGCTTTCACATGAACTGGTTTTTAGCAGAAAGCTGCAAAAACCTGACAAAACAATGGGAAATGAAAAGGTAGCAAACATTCTGAAAATGTCAGAACCACAGCCTTCCAGCAGCCTAAGAAATACCTGTGAGGATTTCAGAGGATGGCTCTTACAGCATACCTCCAGCATTAGGAGAAGTCACCCTGTTCTTATGAATTCTCTCTGTGAAGTTACTGCTCTTCACAATTCAGGCTGGACCAAAGGAAACCCAGTGACTCTGTTTCACATCCTGACATTGTCTGCTTTTTGTTTCCTGACCTTCTGCAGAATGTGCTTCAGATCTCATGGGCTATTTGGGCTCTAAACTCTGAGCAAGCCTTCCTTGGCTCTTTTTATCTGGCCCTTCAAAGAGCATGCAGCCTTAAGTCTGTTAACTGAACCAGAGCTTCACCCAGCAACAGATCATGCAGTGCACATCATCATTTCCCATTCTATTGCTGTCTTCCATCTATGGCTGCTGTTTGTCTTGCCCTTTTCATTATGTATATTGGAAACAAGCTATGTCCTCAGAGAGCATCATTCAAACTATGCAGCTGTTTTATTCCCAAGTCTGTGGCCAAAGTACTAAAACTCAACTGGGAAGACAGTTTGACAGTTTCCCTGAAGAAATGGCAAGATTTAGCCACTTCTGTGCACTATTTAATTCTTTGGGACAGTTGTATTCCATATGAACTAGGGGATATGATGAGGGGACAAATGTAAAGAGCTGGGTTGGTCAAAGATATAACTGAAATGTCTTTAAACAAGCTCTCCTTCTGTTTCAGGATTGCTTGTTGCTAGCTGAACTCTAGTGTCACTCTGCCAGAGGGAACAAACTTGAACAATTAAACTGGATTCATTTCTTAAGTCTTTTGACAGAGTGAAACATATAACTGGTGGCTGTTGCCACCTATTGAGGCAAGCTGGTGACAGTAAGCTTCATCTTTGTAAGGGAAAAACCACAGAAAGTATTTTATTTTACTTACTCTTTAAAATGACTTGAGGCTGGGGCTTCTAGTACATTAAATACTTGGGCCTGGACTGTTTCTCTCCTAAATTAAAACTCCTTGTTCTCTAGGCCTCAGTTTAATTCATGTTATTAACAGCAGCTTTTGGAAAACTTTATAAAGACTCTGCCCCCTCTCTTTGCATTATATAACTGAAGCATTGGGAAGAAAATCACTTCAGGCTGTCCATGGCTGTGGTTAGTGACTCTGTATGGACAGCTCATCAGTTAACTGTGCTTTTGTCTTCCTGCAAGCTAGGATGGAATTCCCACTAGGAAGAGTCTGTGTACAAAAGTCTCTTTAAGGCAGGGCTATCAAGTGAACCTGGTCACTCAACTTCTATTAATTTTAATAACATCTAGGAATTCAACAGGTCTAAAAAGTCACAGCTGTTGCTCTTCATCCTGTTGCTCCTATAAGTAATGTAAACCAGGCAACTGATCAGTATCATGGAGTCAATGAGCCACCTTTTTTCCTTCCTGGGGACTTCTACAAATAAGGGAAAAGCCTAGTGAAAAGTGGCAAGGGAAGAAAAGTAAGGGATCACTGTGCCATTATTTTTAAGATTCAAGAGGAACAAGTGAGGAGGTGAATTCTGATGCATTTCTCTATCCTGACATTGCTAGTGACAACATTTTTCTGAATGCATCTCTGGCATCATTTTCTGACGGCATCTCTGTTTTGGAGATGGAATGGAGGCACATGTGAGGTAAGCTCCCAGAAGACATCAGTGGCAGACACAGGAAGGAGTCCAGCATGCTTATTTATTTCCCTCTCCATTGGGCCATGATGAGCTAGTGAGTAAAGTTATTTCTCTGATTCAGGATTTAGATGCTGGCATTCAGCAGAACTGCTGAGTCACTAGTTTTTGAGTGCTGGATTCTGCTCACATTCATGATAATTCATCTTGATGAAAAAATATAGATAATGCTTGCACTGTAAGATTAAATACATCCAGTCTTTCCTATTCAGTTTTCATTATTGATTACTTTTGCTCATTTTCTTTCTGATTAGAGTACTTTGTGATGAGTCACATCTGATTTTAAGTACAAGGAGCACAGTCGTACACCATATTCCAGGGGACTTGAGAAATAATACCTGGAACACTCACACTAAAACAGTAGGTGACATGAGCAAGCTCAGTTCTGCTCAGCTGACACAGATGGATTTCTCCATTTGACTAGGATAGGAAGCTTCTTGCAGCTGCTTAGCTGTCTGCTTTCAACCTCTGCCACCAACTACGCTCAGAAACCAGGACGTAACTTTTCTCCTGTTGACTTTATTCAAGTGAGGGGTTTGCTGCAAGAGAGAACAGAGCTCTTCTGATCCACACACTCTTTTTTTACATCCAAATTAGCCTTTCTACATTTTGCAGAATGGCCTCTTGGGGTTTCCCCCCTTTGTTTTCCTGTCACGCCTGCCACTCACCTCCTGGGTGCTTTCTAAATGCAAGGAGCACGCTGCCAGCTTTCAGCTAAGGCTAATCATAGCTTTTTGGTTGTTCTCAGTAATCACTGGTGAGTCACATGAAGAACACTCATATTTAATGCAAAGAGTGTGTGTGTGTGTGTGTGTGTTTCATCTCTGCTGAGACCCCTTCTTCCTGCAGTGTCTTGTGAACCCTCAGCACGTGGGGGTCTCTGTGAAGGGGGCAGGTGAGCAGCCTTCCTAGGCTCACAGAGAGCAGAGTTAACGCCCAGACAGAGCTGGGGTCACTGCAGGCTAGGCACCAAAGGAATTTAAATCTTCCCCTTCAGTGCCTTACTCCTGCTCCCAAAGCAGAAAACACAGCTCCAGATTAGGGCTTGTTCTCCTTAGGCCTTCCTGAAAACCAGATGCAAATCATCATGGCAAATCCTAATCAGCAAAAAAGTGATTAAAAAAAATTCTTTTTAATCCCTGTATTAGATGGCCTTGGAGTAATAAGATTTAGGGTTTGGGAAAAGGTATTTTGGGGGAGAAAATGAGCAGGGCTTTTTGCAGCAAAGATTTTGCTTAACTTTCCATTAGCTTTTCCCAATGTCTTTCCTGGAATACACAGCACGTCTGTTATTTACCCAGCTAAGAAAGGAGGGGAGGAGACAGCCACAAAAATATCCAACAGTGGGTTTTGGTGAGTTTAGTTCTGCTCCAGACCTTCTGTTCTTCTATTCTAATCCAGCTGCTTCAGATGGACCCCAAATGTTAGCATGAACACTTTCATCTGCAGTAACCACACGCAATGGGATTTCTTCAGCAGTAGCAAAGGCCTCTTCCCCTTCTGCCCCCACCTGCTATGCTCCCATGTGCCTCTGACCAAGCTGTGTTCAGCTGTGTTTGTGCAATCAATGCTACTCCAACACCAAACTATTGACCCAAATCAGCTAATTCTGCTGTATATGGAATCTGAATAGAAATATTTAGCAGATAGTTTTAGTCTGTCTGAAGGATGGCACTATAGGGAAGGCTGGTTTGTTTTGTGTTTGGTTTTGGGGTGGGTTTTTTTGTTTTGTTTTTTAATTATAAGACTGATTTAAATAGCTTGATGTTAAATGGTGTTTGTGTAGTATGTTCTCCAAGGTTATGTTTGTAACCTTACAACTGACTTTGCTGTTTCCATAATGCCAAATAGAAAATGAAAAACTATCCTGAACTGCTTCTCAAATTTACAGGCAATATTTTGCTAGGAATTCTACTGGCAGATTTGCTAACACATTTTAATTTAAACTGTGAATGTTTTCATTAACATACACTTGGCACAGAAAGTCCTAGCTAGAAATAGTGATTTTCTTCCCAATTGCATTTCAGTGTTTTAAAATGCTAAATTCTTACAAGAGTTTTAGCACTACTCAAAAGTACAACTAGAAATTGATCGAGCAAACCCTCCTGCTACAATTAACAGGATAAGTTCCTTATTATCCAAGACAGAGGTTTTAAATGCATCTGATTAAGATATATTTCTGGCTCGATTGTTAGTAACTATTAGCCTGGATGTTCATTTAGATTCAGAGCTGCTCTCAAGACCGGATTAGCAAAGCTGTTGACCAGCTATAAACACATCACCTAGCCAAAGAGCTGCAGTGGCTCACACCTGTGAGAACTAGTCCTTGGAGAAAGGCAATTCTCCTTCCTGCGCAGCAGAGGGCTCGGAGCGGCTCCCCAGCGGTCCCTGGGCCGTGCCGGGCGGAGGCAAGCGCCCGTGGGCAGCGCGGCCCCGGCCTCTGCCCGCAACGCTGGCAGCTGCGGCTACGTCCTGCCGTGCCGGGGAGGGCTGTCCCCCGCGGGATGCCGGGCTGGGGGCTCGGCGGGACCGCACCGGGAGTGAGAGAGCGCCCCGCGGGCCGCTGCCCAGGGCAAGCCCGAAGAAATTACTTACTTCCCTGGCGAGCCCTCTGCGTGTCCGCGGCCCTGCCCGGCGGCTGCGGGTCCCGGGCCCCCCCCCCGGCCCCGCAGCGGGCGAAGGGGGAGGCGTTCGCAAGGGAAGATGCTGCGCAGAAGCGACCGAGGCGCAGCGAGGGCGTCCGGGGGCCGCGGCGTTCCCCGAGCTAGGGCCATGGCGGGACACCCGGCCCCAGCCTCACCGTCCCGCAGTCGCTGCGGAGCGCCCCGGGGCGTCACTCCAAGTACCCATCAAAGACATCCAGCTCGCCGTCCGTCTCGTAGAGCACGGAGCCAGGGTCGGAGAGCACCCCCAGATCCACCAGAGCCTGGTCCATATCCTCGGGCAGGAAGACGATGCCTACATTGAGAACGATGTACTCCATCAGGAAGGCATAGTACAGGATCAGCACGTTGACAAAGAACAAGCCCACGTAAAACATATAGGGCAACACCAGCAGCGCATGGAAGGCCCAGGACTCCAGCGAATCCAGACGTGCCGAGACCGCGGCCGGCATGCAGCCGTCCGGGGCTGCGACGGGGACAGCGGGCACCGACCTGCCCGGCCGGCACAGAGGGGACAGGCGACAGCGGGGCGCGCAGGACCGCACTCCGCAGCCCCGGCGGCAGAAAAGGGCAAAACCCCAGAGCCAGATCCGGACGCTGGAAAGAGGAGAGCCCCGCAGGGGCACGGAGGCGGCACCGCCGCAGAGCGGCCGGCTCTGTCCCTTCCTTTCCCGGAGGAGGATGCGGCCGGCGCGGGCTTCAGCGGCGCTGCCGCAGCCCCGCCGCAGGCAGGAGGCTCCGCAGGGGCATTTCCAGCCCGGCTGCTGCAGTCCGGCCGCGGTTCCCCTCCTCCTCCCGCCCGCAAACTTTGCGGGAGGAGCCCGCAGGCGCGTTGTGGCGGTCGGCGAGGAGCACCTGCCGCCGTCAGCGAGCCCGGCAAGACTCGCCCCTACCCGCCCCCTCGCCTCCCCTTCCCGCCCCGCCGCCTGCCCCCGTCGCACGCTGCCGCTGTTCGCCAGCGCAGCGCCTCCCGTCCACTGCGCTGCTGCTTGGCCGGGGTCGGCTGCGTCGGGCTGGAGGGTACGGGAGGCGTCTTGCGGTGCCCGACCCTTCCTCCCTGCTCCTCGCCTTCTCCGCACCCCGCAGCAGCCGAGGGGCCGCGCCGGCAGGGGCTGTCCAGTTCTTTGCCCCCGGGAGTTATTTCGTGTTCCCTTTTTGATGAATGAGGCCCTCCCGAAGCGGCTAGGCAGGCCAGGGCCCCTTCCGACTTCAGTGTAGGCATTTCAGTAATGACCGAGATTTTACCTCTACCAAAGTACAATCCAAGGCATGAATTTAAACTTGGGGGTTTTCGACACTGGCTGACAAACTCTTCACCTCTTACTTAGATTTAGTTTATGTATCTGGTTAAAGCAAAACCATATAAACCCAGGTCAAGACAGTCATTAGCGGTCCAGTTCTCTTTGATCTGCTCTAATTAAGTTAGTTTTTAAGCCGATTCAAAACTAAACAGCAATCCTTACTGCAAAAACCTTTGCAAGGGGAATGTCAGCAGCTGAGTTTCCACCCCTCCATCCTGCAGCATCGTGTTATCTGGTCAGACCTGCCCCCCCCCCCGAACTGCTGAATTCTCAGTTATGGAAGGCTGGCAGAGAATGTCTGGGCACGAATTTCATCTCAAATTACAATGTATTTGGGAGGTATAGGCACACATTAAAAGGCTGGGTTTGGTTTAGGCTAAATGTATTCGTTTATATTCTTCCAACGTAATAGTCCTCTCATGACCTGACAAAATCTAACTGCCAAAGAGAGAGAAGGAATCAATTACATAATTTTTTTTAAATGTAAATGAACATTAAATAAAACGCTGACCCAGGTTCCCGATGGTAGGAGGTGTCGGTCCCTCGGGCCCAGCCCTGGTGCTTACCAGGGGCCAACCACTGCACTCGGAGCAGCCCTCGGGGGAGGACTCAGGGCTCGTGTTCCCGCCTCCGCGTAGAAATCCTGAAAGGGAACGAGAACAGTCCGGGGGGCTCCCCCAACTCTGGCGAGTGCCTTCCAACCCCGGGGTCTCCGAAGCGCTCGGCTGTCGCCAGAGGAGGCAAGGCTCGAACCGGCTGAAGGAGCGCGGCGCGGCCCCGGCGTCTGCTGGGACCTGGAGTCCGCGTGGTACGGCCGGGGCGGGGCGCGCAGCCTCTCTTCCCAGCGTGCCCCGCCCGCGCGTGCGCTCTGCCGCCTGTGGCCGCCGCCGTTGAGGTTCTTTCCCGGTCCCTGCCCGTCTGGGCGCCTCTCCGTCCTCGCCCGCCCTTCCTCGCGGGGCTATGAAGGCTTAAAGCCCCGCAGGCGGTAGGAACGGTTCGCCGTCAGTATGTTCGGCCGTTCCCGTAGCTGGGTGGGCGGTGGGCACGGGAAGGCCTCCCGCAGCATCCACTCCTTGGACCACCTCAAGTAAGCGCGGAGCGGGCGGCGGGCTCGGGAGCAGCTGTGAGGGGAAGGAAGGGCCGGGACTGGGGCTAGTTGCGCGGGGAGCCTTGCCGCCGTCGGCTCTACCGGCTTGTGAGGGCTCTCGTTGGGCGGCAGGCGGACTGGGTCCGGCCGCGGAGCTGCTTGGGACAGGGGTTTCCCGCGGAGCGGGGCCGGGCGGCTCGCAGAGGCCAGGGTCAGGTGGGAGGCGGCTCGGCAGGTGACACTACCCGGTCCCCAGCTCTCTTCTCGCCTTCGTGTTTTGGCGCAGCTCTCCCTAGCCGAAAGCTCCCGGAGCAGTTCACTGGTAGCGAAGGAGGCTCAGTGCGGTGTGAGTTTGTGCCTTCCTCACGGAAATCTGTCTCTTCGTCCCAAAACGTCTTCAGGGTAGAGGCAGTTCCGTGGTGTCATGTCACACCCCTGGCTGCGATATGTTTGTTTATTTTTTATGATGTCACAGACTCATTCAACGAGGTGAAGTGTAAGAGGTGATAAAACACAAGGAATATCACATTCCTCTTGAGGGAGAACTTTGGTTATTTCCTGGTAGTGGCTAAGACAGGAAAGTGAGGAGCCTGGGCCCAGGCTGTAAACAAGATAGACCTTTTGAGGGGTGGGTGTGTGGTTTTAGTAGTCGAGGTGGTGGTTTTGCAGGTCCAGGGGATGTACCCTGGTTAGAGGGCTCAGCGGCTGGTGCAAAAATAAAGCTGTTGAGCTTGAGAATTGTAACGTTGGTCTCTGGAGTCTGATATCCTTGTGTTACTGCTGACTGCAGAAGGTGGAATAGTTCTTTCTAGCTCTGCCACTGGAGAGCTGGAAGGGTAGCAAGGCATGAAACAACTTTTAATTATCTGTTCCATTTTAAGGGTTCTGCTGTTGTGAGAAAAATGAGATCCACTCTTACAGCTTTTCTTCCTACTGGACAAGAGAAGGAGGTGAAAAAGAGGGGAAGTGTTTTCTAAATGAAATGACCGAATACGTAGCTCATAGAGAAATAAGTGGCTGGTAGTTGTCAGTGATTAGTCAGATTACAAGGAGGACATGAACGGTGTCTGACAGTAGTAAGCACTGTGCACTTACACAGGGTTTGGATCTTGCAATTACTTTGTCGAGACGATTTATGGATTCTGGTCCTGTCTCTGAACTGGGGAAATGTTCAAAACCAGCAAGACTAACTAAAGTCCATTAACTCTTACCAGAGACAGGGAGATAAGTCCATAAATGGAAAAAAAGATGAGGCACTAGCACTGCAGAAAGTAACTTGGAGAGCATGGTAGGTCAGACTAGTAAGTCAACATGATCTGGCATTGCAGGGAAAAGGGGAACAGTCATGCTCAGGTATAACATAGGAATGTTCTATGTAACATACGGGGTAGTCATTTGGTGCTAAGCACTAGTGGAGCTTTAGGTCTGTCTGGTTTTGATATTACACATAAGGATAGAGCAAAAATGCTGATGCTTGATGAAACCTGAAGAGATTGAGTTTAAGTTTACTAAAAATAGGCTGTTGAGTGGGAGACTTTGGGATGTTGACTCTTTCAGGCAAGAAAACTGTGATCATATGCTCTTAGGGCCAGAGAGGGCAGGAAAAAGTGGCATTCTCTTTGATTTGCAGCAGAAGGGAATTAGGCTCTGTGTGTGGCTTTTGCTCAACTTCTTATCTGAGAATTGAAGTATGTATTTCTCTACAAATCTGCTCACTTTGGTTTCTCTGCTTTTTGCATCTGATTAATTAAGAAATCTAAGATGGTAGTAAGTAAAGGAGAAGACCTTTCATCTGTTTAGACTATATATGTTTTTAAAGTTTGTTTAGCTAGGCTGTATGAATTTCAGTTTCTAGCTAGAAGTCAACAGCAAAGGTAGCTACCTAGTGGTAAAGTGGATTTTAAGGCTTTTCTAAGGTAGCAGTTGAAGTGGGTAAAGCAACAGAAGGAAAAAGGCCAAAGAACCATTGTTTTGGGATCATGAAAGAAAGTCAGTCATGAGTAGCTCACCATCTTGTCTGCATTCTCATCTTTTAAACTCATCAAATCCTCATGTTGTGTTCCAAGTGAATGAGTGACACACACCAGCCTTGCTATGGCAGGTTAGCTTGGCCTAGAAAAGGTGCAGTATGTATGCTACAAGAGTGAAATTAGCTTGGGCTGTCCTCATGAGAATGTTCTTATTTATTAACTTCTATAATACAGAGTTCAGTCTAAATACACCTGTTAGCAATGCTGAGAGAGTTACTACTTTTTGGCAGTGAATGCTGGATCTGGAACTTCCTTTCTCATCAGCACTTTTGAATGGAGTTTGTTTGAGGCTTGCTTTTGATATTATACTGTTCAGCCTTTCTGCAAACATGTCATAGAATGGATTGACTAAAGGAAAGCTGTGAGGCTGTTTGCGTGAAGTGCTATGATATGATCTATTGGTCTAGTGAAAACAGTGACCAGCTTTCTGATACCTTGCTGAGTTGTGATCTAGAGAGGCTGTGAAACAAAGCTGTGCCCTCTCTGCCTGAGTGCTTCTCATTTTTCAGAGGGGCTGATATTTTTGTGCCCTTTGCTTAGTAATTGAGGGAATGTCCATAACTGGATAAATGGAGAAGGCCAAACTAGTCTGGAAATAGGAACAATGTTAGTGATTGCTTGTGAAAATGGTCTGGAATTACTTATCTTTACGTGAGATTGTGTCTGAAACCAGGCCAGAATCCACTTTGTAAAGGTGGCATTCAGCAGTTTAAATGAGACCTTCTTTCCTCCCTTAGTATAGCCCTCTGCTCTGTTTATTATATGCTTCCTGTTCCAAAAGCAGACGCATCCCAGCCTGTCTTGCTGCACAAAGTTACAGGTTTTGCTCTCTCTGAAGCTGTGTTCTCTTTCTCTGCATGCCTTGGCACGTCAGCCAGGTGTTCTGGTGTAGTCAGGGTTTCTTACAGTTCTCCCAGGCAGTGATAGTCACTGCACTCTGCTTCTGCAGCTCCTCGCTTTAGGAGCTGTGGCCTATGGTTGAAGTGCCAAAAAGTCTTTCATATTGCTCTGGTGAAGCTAGTGTAACCTTGTCAGGTGCATGCTCAGATCTCCTGGAGAGCATGACCATGTTGTTTCCCTATCTGTCTGCAAGCTTGGACTTTGTATTGGAGTGGATGAAGAGGATTTCTGTCATTTTCCCAGTATTTAAGTGGCAATATCTTAACAATTTCTGAAGAGTTCAGCTGATAATATCTTTTGTGTTCCTGCCAAAGTGAATGGCCTTGGAACTTAATCTTAGTGTCTGTCATTCTAGATGCAATTTTTTTTCCTCCTTTTCTAAGAGGTGTTTTACATAGCAAACAAACTTGAAGGTAACAACCAGGCTATTGTTGCTTCTACACTTGGTATTTTAATTGCATGCTGATTGCACAAAAGGTTTAATGGCATTAGAGTTGGGTGCTGAACATTTCTCATGACTTGCTCAGATGCAGTGTCCATAAACAGGTATGACTGAAGATTTGTTTCCCAGCTGATTCATTTCCTGGAGTACTGTCCATCCTGTACCTTGAGTTTCCTCTGTGAGAACATGTAATTACATAGAGGCAACATAAAGAAGAAAGCATGTTATGGTTGAATCTGGGGATTTTAAATGTGACTGTTTGACTTCCTAAACTCTTACCTGGTTTAGTGTATTTTTGCAAGCAGTAAGTAGGAAAGTCACTAATAGACACTTTGTGTTCATCAGTTATGAAGTTAGCCCTTTGAGATTGGTTTCTTACCAGAAGCATGGTCAGAATTTTGTTTATCTTAGGAAGTTGCTGGCAAAATCTCCCACTAATTCTGCTGTTAACAGGTACTTGGTGGGTTTGTGTTAGGTTTTTGCTTGTTTGAACAGTCTTCAGATACAGAGACAAAAACCTCCTCTTTGAGGGGTTAGCATTTTGGAGCACAAACTTGGCCACTTTGTAATCAGCATTTAAAGACAGGTTTTAAGGATTTATGTAAATACTGAAATACTGGGTTTGTGTCATGCTTCGTATTCTCACTGTATGGTATGATGCATCTCTGGTAAGAGAAACAAGTTAACAGCATGGCTCCTGGTTCATTTGCAAGTAAGTAGAGAAAGGAATAGCTTGCAAGGGAAGTCCAGGGTTTCTCTGAGTGCTTCAGTTTCTGAGTGTAGGTAAAACTGGCTGGAATACTCTTTGCTTGGTTTGTTTTTAAATCTGATTTCAAGTCTGGATTTGACTTAAATTTCTGAACTTCCTTTAAACTAGACACCCTAAAAATTAGTTTTGGGAATGCAGAGTGTTTCCTGGAGCCCTGCAGTAGGTTGGCAAAATTGGTATTTTTATCTTTTACTTCATAGCTGCTTGAGGTCCTTGCATCTGTTGCTTTAAATTTGGCCTCTTGAACTTACAGGCTCCTGCATTCCTGCATCATACTAACAAGATTCTTACAATTTCAGCCTGAATCACTAAACAAATTGATGGAATCCAAAACAATAATGGCAGGCTGCCCCAGAGTCAGGACACACAGGCTTACTTTCCCAGAAGTAGATCCTGGGAGTTTTGATTAACTTCACTTTTCATGGGAAGGTTGATAGTGTGGGAAGTCTGTCTTCCTTCCCAAGCACTTGTGACTCTATTGCCCAGATAATCCTGAATGCTCAGGCGTCTCCTTGTTTGCAGTGGATTGCACTATAGCAATATAACACCTATGTTTAGTAATCTAAACTCTTGCAGCTTTAAAAACACATGAAATTTCTCTGATTATATTTTGTTTAATTTTATTATTTTGCCCCTTTCTTTCCTCTGTCCTTTTTTCTTTATTGCTATGTAAAAGCAAAAAGAGAGGCAGAAAAGCAGTGGTGATTCTTGTGCTTTTGTTGGAATTTGCCTCCCCTTCTTTTTCAATTCTTCTGGTTTTGGCTGGGTTTGATTATTTTTTTTAGGACAAAGAGAAGTCATCTTTGTAACAACTTCTTTTTTGGGGGGAAAATGGAAATGTGCTTTCGTGATTGAGTAGAATTCCAAGACTCAGAATAGAAACCTTTCAAATGTGCTTTAGCTTCCTGTCACTTGTGTGACAGACATGATTTCCTTAAGCTTCACTGGAGAGCATTGAACTCTTGCCCTTTGAGATGGTGAAGCTGGAATTTGCCACCTTTCTGATCAGTATTTCTGTGCCTGACAGGCCAGAGACCTGATAATTAAGTTTTGCCAGGATGAGTGGTCTTTGGCAGTCCTGATTATTAACCATCACACTGATGTCTGTAAGGCATCTCAGCAGACAAGAGAAGGGGTCTGACTTTTCTGGTTGTGTCTGCATGTGCCTCTTTCCATACTTGCACTTTCCCATATCAGCTGCTGCGTGCTTACATGCTGCTTCTGTTTCTCCTTTTTCTTACTCATCCCTCCTTGGACTTTAACACACTTCCAAGGGAATTTCCTAGATTGCCAGAAACAGCTCCATGGGACAAGTGTTCCATAATTTCTAGTCCTATATTAACATATGCATAAGCATTCAGAAGTCTCCTGACTGGTCATGGAGTTTTGTCACAGATTCTGTTTGACAGTTGCTTTTCTCTCTGCATTCACATCTCTGGAGTTTAAAACGTAGTGTGTGTGTGTGTGTGTCTGCCTGCATTACAGTGACTGCAGACAAACGTGGGGCACGGGAAGGTGGCAGGGCAGCATATTACTTGTAATTCCTTTCTTTTTTAGGTACATGTATCATGTTTTGACTAAGAATACAACAGTAACAGATCACAACCGCAACTTGCTGGTGGAGACTATTCGCTCTATAACAGAGATCCTCATCTGGGGAGATCAGAATGACAGCTCAGTGTTTGAGTAAGTACTTCTAAGCTGGTTTGCCTCTGGTTTTGAAGAGTGATTTGAGTTGCATGGAGATCCAGTTCAAAAGGCTAACTCTTCCTAGACTGTTTCATGGATGTAGGCAGAAAACTATGTCCTGGAGTGGGCAGGTAAGCAGGATCATAGTTTTGACATAGGAAGAAGCTTCCTTCTGTTAACAAAAAAGTGTTCCAAGTCCATAGCCCCTTTCATGAAATGCTTTTGTTTTACCCTCAAACCTTCAGTAGAAATACAAAATGTAACCTATTTTAGGGCCCAGATTTACTCATTCCATCTGTTATTAACATATGACTTTAATTTGTTCAGTTTATATAAAGATACTACAAATAGCTTACTCTAGCTATGATGTTTAGAGGTTTTGTTCAGATGTTGTTGTAGTCCTCATAAAATAGCATGATGGAAAAAGAAACTTCCAAACAAATATTCACAGTTGCAAATCTGACTGATTAATGCCTGTTGCTTGGCTGTTTGCTTCAAGACACTTCCTCTTTTCCAAAGCAGTTTGTGATTGAGATAAGTAAAGTGTTTAGTGTTTTAAATGACTTATTTAGAGACTGGTTGGGTTTATTTTTACAACATGACTTCCACATGATTGAGTTATGATGTGGACTAAGAAAATTAACTTCTTATTCATATCTGTGCTGTAACTCCATCACATTCCTTGCTTCTCTGCTTGGGAGAATGTTAGGAATGGGGAGTGGTTTCTGCAGGGATATGTATTTTTGATGTCCTGGTAGGAAAGAGCTGAAACTCTTCTCTTTAAAATTGCATGTGTTCCTGGTTTAAAAACACTGCAAAGATTCACTTCTGTTTGAGCTGTACAATAAACCATGAAATGCTTGCTCCTGGTGCTCAGAAAATAATTAAAGTGGGTCAAAAATAAGGTCTGCAGTATTGAAGGCAAAAAGTGGGTTAGCTTCAAAGGGGCAAGCGAACAACATGCAACCTTCAGGTAGAGGCTCTCCCCTTCAAAATGGTGATTGCAAGATTGGGAAGCTACCTGATAAATTGAATGTAGTAGGAATAAAATATAAAAGACCCTGATTTCTTGACATCTTTTTTCTGCATCATTTGGGTGTTTAAGCACCCTTGTTAGTGCTTAAGGCTTTTGGATAATGACACTCTGTTATACAGGTAAGTTTGCAAAGGAATTCTTCATAAATGTGAAATGTGCTGTTTGTCAAACTTGCCTGGAATCATCTGTGATCTTAGTGATCTTATGTTCCTGTTAAACACAGCAGGTGATTTCATGACACCTCTCTTTTGTTTCAGCTTTTTCTTGGAGAAGAATATGTTTGTTTTCTTCTTGAACATCTTGCGTCAGAAGTCTGGTCGCTACGTGTGTGTCCAGCTGCTGCAGACACTCAACATCCTCTTTGAGAACATCAGCCACGAAACATCCCTCTGTAAGGGCAGCATGAGTTGAAACATTTGGGGATTGGATCATCAAGATTTGATTGAATTCCCTTTCAGCTGCTGAAATTGAGTCCTAGTGCCCCTTCACAGCACTGTATGAATTCCTAACAATCTGTTTAGTTAAAGGCTACTGAAAATACTGTGTAGCTGGATTTAAATGTAAATTTTCTGTAGTACACAATTAGTTATGTGGTACTACTGAAACACTTACTTTGCATGTTTCAAGGGTTTCTTTGAGTCAGCAAATTAGCTGTGGTCTGAATGGTTCACCTTGTTGCCAGAGATTAGGTGGTGGAACTCTGTAAACCTCTTGTGTTTACTTCGAGGTGTCTAGAAATGTATAAAGAGGACAGAGTAGTTCAAAGTACTCCAACTGTCATGAAGGGCAAGTAATAAATAAGCATTTCAGAATTTCTGACTTTTAGGAGGAAAAAAGAGTTAATAAGTATGACTAGCTGCTGAGCCTACACAGGTGAAGTATATTCTCAGTTGTCTTGTCCCTGGGAGCAAAGACCTTTGTAGGGAATAATTTTATTACCTTATTGCTTGAAGCCATCATTTAAGTTGCTTAGCTAAAAATTGAGATCTCCAAGCATCAGGCAGTTTGTTGCTAGCTACTTCAAATACAGCTAGCTAGCATAATGATTTTTTTCTTTCTGTTAACCTGTGTTCTGTCTCTCATTTTTCAGACTACCTGCTCTCGAATAACTATGTGAATTCTATTATTGTCCACAAGTTTGACTTTTCTGATGAGGAGATCATGGCATATTACATATCATTTCTGAAAACTCTTTCCCTGAAACTCAACAACCATACTGTACATTTCTTTTATAATGAGGTAAGTGAGGAAAGAGTTGCAGTTCAATTAGAAATTGGTAGCAGTTTGGCACATATTCTTTTTAGTCTCTTGTCTCAGCATGTCCTGCATTTATTTTAATAATGGTAGTATCAGTGATAGAGAATTCATGTGTGAGGATCTCTGCAAAAGCATGAAGAGGAAGGCTTTTGACCCCCTCCAACTATGATGAGATCAAAATCTGAAAGTGTTATATTGGGGTGTTTCAATAGTTCTGAAGAACTGATATTTTTATGCCTTGTTTTCATGTGGTTTTATAAAGAAGGTCTTTTCTGTTGCACCACTTGGTTCCAAGAGGCTTGGTCAAAGTCTAAAAAGCCTGAGTAATCAAAGGCCGAAGTTGAAATGGATTTTTTCCTTGCTCCATTCCACGTTTTGCCAGGAGAGGGCATTAAAGGACTGCGTACGTGCAGTTAACAGGGACAGCTCTGACACCTAAAGCAGTTGATTTTCGTGCCGTGCTACAAATGCAGCTGGCTGTGCCATTGTAAAATCGGTTTGATTACTTAAGTAAAGGTAGAAATATCAGTAGTGCATGGAAAACATTTCTAATACAGAATCTCAACGAATATTCTGTTCATAAATACTTTTTTTTTTTTCCCTCTTGTTACAGCACACTAATGACTTTGCTTTGTACACTGAAGCTATTAAGTTCTTTAATCACCCAGAAAGCATGGTGAGGATTGCTGTTAGGACTATAACCTTGAATGTCTACAAAGGTATGCTTTGTGTCTATTGAAAAAGGCATGTGCACAAAATGCTTGTTTCATTGTAGGTTAATTTGCAGTTATTTACATCTAAGGGTTGTTTTCTCTGTTTTATGAGACTGAAAAGCTTAGCCTGTTGACTTGCTTCTGATACACACTTGGGTTCTTGTGAAACAGAACCCCAAACCTTGTATGTATTTGTAAATAGGATTGTTTTCTCTCAGGTGAAACTAGTTTAAAAAAAACCCCAAACGTGTCTCAGGCTTACAGAAGGAAGGTGGGTTCTACATAGTGTTGGCTGCAAGGGACAAAGTGTCTTTCTTTTGTGCACTGAGAAATGGGCACCTGGTGCTTGTTTTCTACTTCGAGGAGCTGTAAAGCCAAACATGGGCTCACAAAAAGAGCAAAGTGCAGGCTTCATGTTGGCTTTCTTATATATTTATGTAATAAAATATTTTTATGTTAAAAAAAGAACTTTAGCATTTTCATTGAATGCTATGATACAAAGGTTGGAGTTGAACAAACAAAGCTCAGATGCTCAGGTTTCATAGTTTTCTGATCTAACACTTACCCTGCATCTTTTAGTTTAGATGCTTTGTGCTTTAGCTTTTAAAACCCTTTTGGAGGATGTCACTATCCCTGTTCCTAATCCTGTTAACTGTTGTCTGTTTCTTTTGCCCTTCCTTCACTGGTGATTCCTGTGTTCCTTAATGCAGTGTCATGTAAGTCTAACTAGCTTGACTCTCAGCCTTACTGCTTTATTCTTGCTTCTTCATTTTTAATAAAGAATGTGCTAAAAAAATCAATCTTTCTGAATTCCACTAGATTTGCTTACTTCAGACCTGTGTAAATATCAATATTAGGCTCATTCAAGCCAGGCAAGAGTTGCTCTGATGCTTTTGTAGATGTCCATTTCATGCATAAGATCATGTCAGGTGTAGAGCATGTTATCCAAATCTGAAACATTCTTTGTTTTTCTTAAAAATGAAATTTTAAGAAATGGCAACTGATTTTCTCTTCAATGGTTTCTCTTCAGTGGACAACCAGCCCATGCTGCATTACATCAGAGATAAAACTGCTGTCCCTTACTTCTCCAACCTCGTTTGGTTTATTGGAAGCCACGTGATAGAACTGGATAACTGTGTGCAGACTGATGAAGAGTAAGCTTTGACAAATACTGAGTATTGAATGGAAATGTTTTTTCCCAGATGGGAACCTTAATACTCTCCTTGTTTTGTCCTTAGAGGTCCAGTTAAGTCAGTTTCTCAATGCAATCCCTTGTAAGCAGTTCAAGCTTTTTATTCTTGTGAAGTTAGTTAATGATTCTTTGAATTAATAGTGGTTAGTGCTGTGTGCTCTGTCTGTGCTAGTATCTCTACAAGTAAAGTAGTGTTTGGCAACATGCTTTCTCTTGTTTTCATTATGCTAGATTTAGTAGATATGCAGAAGACAAAGTATTTTGTGCTTCTCAGTCTTACTAACTTTGTCTCTTTAGTGCTTCTTTTCTGTGTATCATCTCAGTAGATCAGATCGCTGAACAGATTCTAGGGGAAAGAAAAGCAAAACTGGAAAGGTGAAGTGTGAGACCTCAAATTCCTGTGTATTCCAAATTCCACTACCAACTACAGAAATAGTTTGTTGATTCAGGTTATTCTTGGCTTACCTTCCCACCTCCACCTTAGTATGGGTGACTCTTTCTTGCTTTCTTAAAGTGAAGAGGTAGATGTTAAATACAGCACAGAATAAACAAATCTTACCATTTCTTATGGTTAGCTTGTGAAAAGACTCTGGCAGCAAAAGGGAAGTTTTTTGTTTCAGAAAACTTGAGAAACTTGGTGCATCCTAAAGCACACAGAAGCTTGAATACTGCTTGCTAGCTGCATTCGTTGCCTACTGCAAACATCTTTAGGGGTTGATCTGCAGAAGGGACGCACGCGAGTCTTTTCCTGAAGCTTTTATGACTTCGGCAGCTGCTTACATCAGAGACTTTCTTTCTGCTCTCTTTTCCAGGCACAGAAATAGAGGCAAACTGAGTGACCTGGTAGCAGAACATCTGGATCATTTACATTACCTTAATGATATCCTTATCATTAACTGTGAATTTTTGAACGATGTGCTGACAGACCACCTGCTGAATAGGCTCTTTCTTCCCCTTTACGTGTATTCCCTAGTAAATCAAGATAAGGTAAGCTGATGCTTGCGAACAGTTACCTGTTGCGTCCTCTCAGTGCGCACGTGGTTTGCTCAGCAAGTGCCTTTCTGTAGCTGGGTTAATACTGTAGAAAATCTGTGTGTGCAACAGTTTTTAAATAATATTCTGCTGAATTTCACAGCAGAATAGAGGAAATTTTATTCACCAAGCAAATACCGTTTTGGGTGACATGGTTGTTAATGATAATAGGGATGAGAAAAGCTTCACATTTGGAACAGGGTTTAAATTTCTCTGGTGCTGAGAGATGTCTGATTTCTTTTTCTGGTATGGTAACCTGTCTCCTGGCAAAAGCAGTTCATAGTACATTTTACCAGTACAGGCACAGACTTCTTACAGGGTAAAAATCCACTCCAGGTAGAAAATACAAGCTTTTGGGGTTCTATCTGCAGACTTCAAACTGTGTTTGAAGGGGATGTAGTTGTTTGTTTGGGTGGGTTTTGTTTTAAAGCTTAGCCTTTAAGTTCAGTGGAAAGGTGATTTTTAATGAAACAGAGGTTTTAAAAGAACAATTTCTACAGGTTACTGTATTCACTTGTCTTTTAACACAATAGATACGTTTCTGTTTATTTGTTCTGTTTATTTCTGTTGGTTTGAGTTTGGGAGGAGGGGAGTGAGGGTTTGTTGTGGTTTTGTTTTCCTTCCCTTCTCCTTCCAAGTCTTCTGTAGTGGTGTTTGTTCTGAAGATAGGCAGTGCTTTGTGAATTTCAGCATACTTTCATTAACCAGAGGTCAAGTTTCTTGCAAGTTAATAGATTCAGTAGATTGCACGTGTAATCTTCTTCTTGACTTACTGCTGATAAGGCCATTGAGACAGGGGGAAGCAGGCTTCCTGACTTCTTGCTTTCATTTCAGCTATGCTATATCTTTCCATTCATGCCTCTACAGAAATCTCTTTCTCCTCCTGTTTTCAGGCAGGTGTGTCTGTTATCATGAGGTCAGAGGTGTTTGCCATCCTAAAACTGGAGTGTTTGTACCTCTTGAGATAACTAAGAGATATATTTGCTGATGGTTTTTAAAGTATCACTAATTTAGTTTTAGAAACACTTCCATTACTGCTGGTATATAAATTTAAGCACTGTTGTGCTCAAGTTATACTTCAGATGGTTTTGTCCAATGTGATTTACTTGATTTAGAGAAGTGTCTATGAAGAATGTGTTTTCATTAGGTGGGTAATATTGTATTGTTTCTGAATAGCTATTTTTTAGGTCAGACTTTAAGGAATGTTAACTGAGAAGTCCTTTTTGGAGGCATAGTAGCATATTTGAAACAAGCATACTTCTCAGATGCTCATCTGCTAGTCCCCAAGGTGGGTGTGAAAGGCAGTAATCCATAGGGATTTATTTTTAGGCATGTAGAGTAAGGGATATGCTTGGTCAGTCTTCATTTGAAGTAGCTTACAAGAAGCAAATGTTAAAGAGCATGATGCTTTCTGAATATTTTGTAGCAGTATGTGGAATAGTAAAACATGACAAGCTTTATTTCCAATGAAATAATGAAGAGTAGACATGCTGTAACCCTGCAGACATAAATCACCAGTTTTCATAACTTTTTTCCATAGGGTGGTGAGCGTCCAAAAATAAGTCTGCAAGTCTCTCTCTATCTCCTTTCTCAAGTAAGTGTTCTAAGTACTTTGTCCTATTTCAGAACATGGTTTGCAGCAGAGTTAGTTTCTAAATTACTGCATTGTCATGTTTGGCAAAGCCATTAAAGTCAGCTTGGCAAACAGAGTTTTCACTTGTGTCCCTTGCTAAAATACCACGTGACTTTCATCTCAAAGCTGTGAGGAGAGAGAATTTACTGTTCTCAGCAGGAGGGGAGTGTATGAAGAGTTATTAAAACTGAGTAACTTCAAATGTAGAGAGAGGTCAAATACCTCTGGAGATGATTATGATCTCCTGTGTTTTGAAGGAGTTTCCATGAGCTATTGAATGGTACCAGTTGTACTTTACTGTGCATATAAACTTGAGATACCAGTTTAACAAGGTCAAAGAGGTATGTTCAGTGACTGAAACTCTGAAACAGTATGTGTTCTGTAATATATGTCTTGATATTTTTCCCACCCTTCTTTTTGTAGGTTTTTCTCATTATACATTATGCCCCTTTGGTGAACTCACTGGCGGAGGTGATACTTAATGGTGACCTCTCGGTGTTCTCTTCTAAAGTTGAGCAAGATATACAGAAAAACTCAGTAAGTGGCTGAATCATATTTTTATTATTGTTGTTATAGTTTTATTTATAGAGGCAAAATAATCTAAGAAACTATCAGGTGTCTTGAAACAAGCTAAGGTGATTTTGTTTAGGAGAGAATAGCAGCAATAGGAAGTTTCAGCTTTTCTTGTTGGGTATGATAGCACAGAAATGCTCTGTGCAACTTACACTGTTATGTTCCTGTCAGTTTTGTGCATGTGTCTGTATTATGAGTAGTCATAGGATTGTGTAGGACACAATTTAGAATACTTAGGTACTTCTCTGGGGGTCAGACAGGACAAAAGCTTCTTTATTTTTGCTGGGACACTCTTGTAATCCAGCGTTCTGTGCTCGGTTTTTATCAGCTGTTTGGTAGTGAAATGGAAATGAGTCATCACAGCTTTCCTGTGAAATTATTTCTATCTGCAGCTTGTAGTGGAAATGAGAGACTTAAAAAAACCCCAACTGACTATATGGTAAATCCTTTGGATGTAGAAGGAAATAAAGACTTGGGTCTCAATATTCCCAATGTTTTGCAGTAAAACTGCTCACCTCCAGCAGCGTGCATAAGAGAATACAGACCAGCCACAAATAGATGGGAGTGCTGTAGGATGTTGCTAGATGCTGTTGGTGGTGGTTTTCTGTGTCATGTATATGATTTTTTTTTTTTCCTTCATTGTGGATTTCACAGTTTGTGAAATGCTTGCTTGTTCCTTTTTAAAGGCCTGTTTGGGGATGGCAGTAAGGAGAGGCTATGACCTTACTCTGGTTAAGAGGCTTCTGACTGTAGTTCTGTCTAAAGATTGAATGTGTCCCTAAGGTCTGAATGGCCAGCAGTAACTGATGGAATGTTTCATTTCTAACAAGCAGTAGATTGGTTCTTTCCCAGCAGTGAGTGTAGCTCTGGGAGTTCCAAGGGGCAGATACACTTCAGCAATCCTGGGATAGGAGTCAGCTTTTCCAGATCTTCTCCCAGCGTGCACTGCAAGCTGTGTGGGCCAGTAGCTTTTGGGCTCTGCTATTTTGTAATGCTGACCTTGATTTTCAGAATCTAATCTTTTTTAGAAGAAACCAAACAGTCAGTAGAGCTGCCTGGATGCTTTAAGATAAAGCAGTCTCTGTCTTGCATTAGTAAGTGTCTGACCTCCTGCTAGCTGTGTGCTGAATGTCATGTGTGTTAACTTGTGCAGAAGCAGCTTTGTTACTAGGAAATTTGTGGCAACAGGGTGGGGCATCAATTGTTGCAGAACTGAGATTTTCTTTTCCTGTCATAGTTGCTGTACAGAGTTGCAAAATACCTGTAGCACATGTTGTGTGCTTGCCCTAATGTTAGGAATAGTAGGGGTTTCCTATAAATGCCTGTTTATCGGTTCACTTAGGTTTGTGATACTAGTTAGGCTGCTGCTTCTTACTGCTCTTAAAGATGTGTCCTCATGGCATGTAACCTGAGAGCTTTGTCATAACTGAACTAGTAGTAAATAGGAGGGATATTGGCTTTTTAGGTGGACGCTGTGCAAAACTGCTGGAGGTGGAGCTTTGTTGCAGGCAGAGTAGCCTGGTATTGCTTTGGGGGGGAAAAATTCCATGGGAGAAACTTCAGTGTTTATTAAGTCCAGCCATGTTCATCAGTGAAACCTTGGAGAGGGAAAGCTGTCCTGACAGGAAGCCTACAGATGGAGGTTGGTTATTTGTAGAAAGAGCAGGGACTAATCTTCAGAAGAGCTCCCTGCTCTGCTTCCAATAATGGGAGCTGTCAAGTGAGCTGCTCTCAGCTGATGAGTGTGAGCAACTATTGCATGTGTTGCATGGTGTTTTCTGCTGATGCACAACTCGGAGCAGTGAGGCTAAAGTCAACTGTAAATAATGGAGGCATAGACAGCTTCAGTAAAGGTGAGGAATTCTATTGTTGCTCTGTGATGAGACTTCTTAGAGCAGAAAGTTGGTTTTTGAGTGCCTCAGGGGCTGCTCTTTGGAACATCTTTGCAGTGCTATTACTGTGGGGTATTCTGTTGCAAAGAAAAGACAAATGTCTCTTGAATAATGGAAGCTATTTCAGAAGCTACTGTAGAACTGATTGTTCTGGGGTTAGTAAAGTGAAGAGCAAGTTTTTTAATTTACTTTTTGACTGAGTTTAGAATTGCATTTGTTCTTAAAATAGACTCAAATTTATCTTTTACTACTTCCTTTCTGTTATTATTTCCCATGGTCATCATTCTGTTACTCTCTTAAGCTTGTTGTTTTGGGGATATCTGTGTGACCCCCAGTTATCTCTAACCCTCTGCTCTACCTGGGACCGATCATCTCTTGTGACTGAAATGTCTTGATACGTTCAAATTGAAGTGTAACTGTCAGTTTCTAACATGTAGCTTCTAAAATTTGAAGTAAGTAGAACCTCATGTCTGTATTCATCTTCCTAATAAGATGAATTAAAGTGGACTGAGGTGTAGAAAGTATGGGCTGACATTACCAGAAGCAGGGTCATGTGTCCTCATGAGAGAAAACTAAATAAGCAAATACTTAACAAACACAAAAGCAGAGAAGGGTGCAGTTGTGGGATATAAATGCAACATATCCAGAGTTAGGGCTTAAGAGCAATGGGAATTGTCATGATAGGAATAAATGGTACTTCTTACTGGAAATCAGTTTGTGGAAAACATCACCAGTAGATCTGGCTGCTGATAGCTGCAATAATAACCTACCCATGGAGATCAGCTCATTATCACAGGGCAGTAGTGATTGCCCAGCCTCCACTGAACAGGTTCTTCACCTCAAAGTATAGCAGAGTAAGATACACTTTCCATATTTTTTGCCCTGTATTTCTGGTTTTGGGTAGCATTGTAACAAATACTAATTCTTATGTCATGTTGGGAGTTGAATATATGTAGCCACCAGAATGTATTTAAGCTTGTTAGCCCCCATCACACTAAGGCTTACCTTACTTCCTGTGAGACCTGTTATCCTGCATAATTTGGATGTGGGCCAGTTCTACATATTTGATGTTTCTTGTTTAACCTATTTTCTTCTTCCTGTAAAAACTGTTACTGGTAGTGCTTTATTTTACCAGCACACACTGCACAAGAAAAAACATAATTGAAAATATGGTTGAAAGACATTTTTAAAGTATAAATTAGCAGTATCTCACACTGTATAATCAACTTAGATAAACCATATACTATGTGAATCTAAGTCTGTTTTAAATGTATGGCCTTGTTGTATGTAGCAGAGCAGAATGTGTATGTTGACTTTCTTCCTTGAGATGGACCAGACCACGGTTATGAGCACATCACTGTTTAATGGTCTCTTCTGTTATTTTGCTCTTATGGCTAACAGCATACTAGAAATGCAAGGATGTTAAATACATGCATTCTTTATCATGAAAGTAGCTACAGGATTCTAGGAAGCAATTGTAAGAAGTGAATGCAGTAAGGGGAAATGCATTGTGCAACTTGCATGCTACTTTGTTTTTACCTGAAGAATAGGACTCCGTGTGTTCTTCCCTTTTCTGATGAGTTTTCTGACCAGAAGCCAGATTAAAAGGTAATCTGACCAGATTAAAAGGTAATCTGGTTGCAACTCTGGTTGTTCTATAACCTTCTCACGTTGCAATTTATCAGACCAGAAATGCCTCAGAGGGGTTACTGCAGGACATAAGTGTGGTAAATGTCACCGGTTTTGGTGTTGTGAAAGATTCTTCCTGCTGCATGGTTTTGTGTCAGTGCCAAGCCTAAGGTGATTTATGCAAGATTTCTATAACGCCCTTTGAGAAAGTTTTTGGCCTTTTGACTTGTAGAAGACATCTTCCCAGATCATCTTCTGCTCTCTCATTTTTTATGTAGGGGTGTTCCTTACCAAGTGAGGGAGGGATTTTTCCAAACTTTCTCTGAATACATTCTCTTTGATGTGCTCACCTCAGTGCTTATTGTGCTTCAGTCACCTAAGGCAAGGAATGGAATCAGTTGTGTGTTTAGTCTTCTTTTATCTTGCTTGCTCTTGAAGTCTGCTTTCTTGTATGTTAAAATGGGTTTGGAATTTGTAAGTGGTACATTCTAAAGCCCCTCCTTTGCATGAACTGAGCTTGCTTATCAGTTAGAGTTAAAAATGTCTTGCTGTAACTCGCTGTAAACTCTCCAATTTACAGGCAAAGTCGAGTATCAGATGTTTCATAAAACCAACAGAAACACTTGAGAGGTCTCTTGAAATTAACAAGCAGAAGGGGAAGAAGAGGATGCAGAAGAGACCCAACTATAAAAATGTTGGTGAAGAAGATGAAGAGGAGAGAGGCTCTGAAGATAACCAAGATGACTTAGATAAAACAAAAAGTACAGAAGCGAGTTCCAAGGGTGTCAGAACAAGCAGTGAAAATGAAGGTGAGAATACCAGCAAATAGAAGTGATGCTGCCAGTGTGGGTGCATTTTGCTGTATGGGTGTAGTTGTGATCTGCTGCGTGACTTGTTCTGTTCGATGTGGGACTGCTTGCTGCAGTAGTAGGTTTGCTGTCCCTTGTTCATTTGCCAAAGTAATCTGTGTATTTTCTTTACATGTAATGTGTATAATTTTATTGTAGCTGTTAAACTCCTTAGAGAAGTGTAAGCAAACTATTGGGAACAAAATCTGTTTAGATCTGTTAATTCTTGAACACTTCTGAGTTTATGGTTACACATCTTACATAGTAGCATCAGTCAGTTTTAATGCAAAATGGAAAACACAAGAGCTTAGGACAACTGTTTGTTAAAAATACCAACTTTTGGTGTGTTTTTTTTAGAAATAGAGATGGTAATCATGGAGAGATGCAAACTGTCAGAATTGTCTATCTCTGCTGTGACAGAACAGAATACAACAGATGAAGAAAAGAGTGCAGCTGCCTCTGGGAGTGAAATAACAAACTGGAACAGGTATAAAGGAACCGGAATATATTTTGCTGGATTGATTCCTTAATTGCCCTGTCTTCTTTTAAGGGGTGTTTCAACTCTGCCTCCAATTAAAACTACAGGGGTTCTTGTAGACCACAAGTAAGTGAGCCAGCAGACAAACGGGATATGACTTCCCTGCTGCTCTGTTGTGGAAATGGTCATGTTCCTTGTACATTTGTGCTTTCCTTTATTGGAATATTAACACAATAAAAACAATACAAATGTTTTAATTTCAGAATCTTCTAAATTAACTCAGAAGAAGTTTTCTTAATCACTTTTATGGTCACATCTGTCAGTTTTGTGTACAGCCATGGGGGAAGAAAAGAGGAAGGAAAATTCCTCAGTTCAGGACTCAATGTTGCAGATTTGCAGTGGTAGTTACAAATAAACCCTACTAACCTAGGCACACTTTTGTAGATCTTAGGGTTATTGAAAACTTCTCTTGGAAGCAGAGTTTTTGCTTCTGGGAGGAGAAATTGCCCTGACTGAAAAATGTAAAATTGGATATGTTAAATACACAGAAGACACTTTTTCAGGAAGAATTTTGCATTCTTCTTACTAGAACGCTAAAGAAATGAATCCAAACGTGCCATCTTGTGACAGAGGTAATTGCAAATGTGTCCCTAGGGGAGATGCATATGTTTAATAGGATTTCCAATTTATTTTTTAACTTGGGAAATGCTGCCTGCTATTCCCAGAATTTCATTCTGTCTCCATTACAGCTTTGATGTAGCTTAGCTTACATTCATTAATAAAGATAACATTTAATTGAATTGTAAAAGTGAAATTGAACCTTGACTTAAACTGGCTCTAAAATACCTTGTTCTGGGTTATTGATATTTGGACTAAAACACGTGCCAAATGGCTTTGGAGGTGAATTGGCAGCAGCTGCATTGAATACTAACGCACCGAGGGTGCTCGGCTCTTGGAAAGTGCTAAACACTCACATGTGAGATGCCAGTGCATTTCACAGGTGCCTGCATTTCCTGACTCTCTTGATCTGTAGGTATGATGTCACAGCATCCTACAGCTTTTCTAAAAATAAGCAGCTTCAAAGAATGTGCAGAGCTTCAGGTATTTTTAAAGTAAGGCTAGAGCTTGTGTAGGGCACTTCTGGCCTTAGTTTTGTACACACTTTTGGAAACAGAGGTGGATAAGCTGCTAGAGCTTAAGATTTGGTGTTATTCTATATGCCAACTGTAGCATTTGAAACAGCAGTGAACTCTCTCGAGAAATTTGCTCACATGTGTAGCTTTTTTCCTCTACTGATTGGAATTGGCCTTGTGGATAGGGTCAGCCATGTGGATGAGGTGCCACGTGGTAGTGGGCAGTGCAGGAATCTTTTTCGCTCTGTGCAGGAGGTGGGAGAGACTTCCATAACTGGAATAATCATTCATGACTGATGATTATGATTCCTAATGTGTTGCAGTCATCATTTGTGGACACACTCCACAAGCATAAATAATTTCAGGAATACCTGCATGGCATTTGATCTGTTTCTTCTGTCAAGTCACTGGTTAAAGGCTAGTAAAAGAAGAAAGTGCTGAGAGAGCTGAGAACTAGATTTGAAAAGACTTGCCAGATAGGCTTTGGGATTAGAAGTTGCTTTTAAAAATTGTCCAATAGTTGTTGAAAAATAAATGGAAAACAGCACAGTTTGCAGTTAAAAATCTGTAGCTGTGAAAGGTGAGTCAAGTTTTCAGTTTCCCTTTGCCATTTAACTACTGTGAAGAACACAGAGAGAGGGTTTCTGGTGCAGTTTTATTTTGATGTGCCTCACCACTGGAGAGTTTAGCCTGAAGGCTTGGTTTAACTTTATTTTATGGTATGCTGAACAGCAAATATGTTCCAGAATTTGAAACCGTCATTTGATGTTGTACCATCTGTTGCTACCTTCTTACAGCTACAGTTTTTCTGGGTCTGTCCTGTATTTCGTCTATATGAGGACCTGCTGATGAGTGAGATCCCTAGAGCTGTTTTAGCTTCAGCTTGTTGCCATTCAGACTTCGATAACACAGATTGAGAAATGCTGCCAGGAAGCATCTGGAATGAAAGCTATTTTTCCCACTGCTGCAAACATACTTCTCTTAAAGTTATCTAATTTCACAAATGGAAGTATGATTGCAGAGCAAGACTCACTTTTCTGTAGACATGGTCTTTTTCTCTTACCCGCTTTAAAATTGCTTCTTCCCACAGACCTTTTCTTGATATGGTCTATAATGCCTTGGACTGTGCTGAGGATGATTACTATGCACTCTTTGTACTCTGTCTTCTATATGCAATGTCACACAACAAAGGTAAGCAATAATTGCCTTTTCCAGAGAAAACTGAGATGTGGTTTTAGGCAGGCAGGATCTGTTTGTAACAGATGTTTATGCATGCTTAAACAGTGAGAAATTCTTTACATGGGGGAGACACAAATCGGTATGGTGTAAGTAAAAACAGTTGCTAAGGATCACCTTTTTAAGAGTGATTTGGTAGAAAGCTTTATGAACTTCAGATTAACTTTTCTTTCCTGGGTTTCTTGGAATTGGAATAGGATTATTTTGTTTCATTTTTAATCTCTTCATTTCAGTTGAAGCCCCCTGTATTTGGTCCACAAATATACGTGATTTGTTTCTTTCCCACGTGGCATGTCCTGTGATTGCTTCATGTAAGCCAAGTATAGAATGTTGTAAAACTTGACCCCATTTCTTGAGTCTTTGTACACTGTAAACATCTAGATAATGCACAAGGCCTGAGAGTAGAATGGCAGTCACAGATTTCCTATTTCTATGCAGCTTTGACAGTCCTTCAGTAATTGTTTTTGTACTATGCAGTTCCTTAACAGCCTTCTTCATGCATTGTGCCATAATTGGTTGAAAGCTTCCTTAAGTTGTCAGTGTTCTGTGCCATAATACATCTTGCAAGGAGCCTGGACTCCTGCCTCATTCCTCTCCCATGTTTTCTTAGTCTCCTTATGGTTTTTTGATGGTCAGTGACTGTGTCCTTCAGGGAGAGCTTAATCTACATGTAGATACTCTCCAAGAAACGTTGCTCATAATCAACCATTAGATTGTTGAGAACACTAATACTCTGATTACTCTGGTTCCTTAAATGCTTCCTTCCCCTACACCCCTTCCTTCAGTCTCATCATGACAGAGAACATTTGAATCACTGTCATTAATCGTCATTCAGACCTTTACTAATTCTTCCAAATACATTTGCTTAGTGAAGAAATCAATTGGATGTCACCAGTGGTGGTGTTACACAGGGTAACTCGTGTTACGTGTTCAGGGTCAGAAGAAACTACAAACCGCAATAGTCATCTTCTGTTTTACCTTTCCTCCTTCATCTCCCCACAAAAGGAATTGACCCAGTCAAGCTGGAGAGAATTCAACTTCCAGCTCAAGATGCTGAAGAGAGAAATTCGTATAATCACGTGCTTGCAGAAGGGCTCATCAGGATAATGAACCACGCCGCACAACCAGGTATCATTTTGCCAGTGTTTGTTTTCATGCCAAGATAAAATTCTTAAACATGAAGAAGAAAAAAACAAACAAAACCAAAATGCTACCTAGCCTCTTGTCTTTGAGGGGAAGGCATCTGTGTAGCACGCTCTTCGATGAACAATAAGTAGTTACAGTCTGTGAAAGACAATTGTCAGGTTTTCCTTGGTCATTGGGGAACCAGGAAATCTGGATTTCTCCTGAATATTTGTGTTTATACTCAGAACTGTACAGGAATCTGCCTACTTCCTATGTTTTTTTGGATAAACAAAAATGATGAGGTGTATACTGATTTCAGCTTAATGTAGGATTTCATCCTGAAAATATGATCTGTGGCACCTTTGCTTGCAAAAATAATTCCAGTGGAGGAGGAGTCTTAAACTACATGGTACCCTTTGCCTGGAGCAGTCCTTTGTGTCTAGAAGCAACAGCAAATTTTCCCATGATGTTTTTTTACTCACAGATTGGGTTTTTTTTTTCAGTTTTGAACTGTTTTGCAGAAAGTGTGGGGTTTTTCCTGACTTCAGCTTTCTTTTGTGAAATGAGGGACACAAGGGTCAGTGGCTTCTTCCATGGAAACATTATTTTGGTTCAGGCACAACTCTTCTCCCTGCACTTCCCCTCTCAAAACTTCGAAAGAGTAGAACTGGTTTTCCCCTGGCACTGACACATTATCAAATTCCTGATTGTCTGCAGAATAAAGTCTGCTTGTTTGACTCACAGGACAGATTTACAGGGCATTAACTTCTTGGGCTGATGTGTCAGTCACAGGTTGGAAGCATGTTTATATGTATAATTTATATTTATAGTTTCTGCATACTGTACATTTCTAACGTCTGGGTTTTGACCTCTCTGAAAATGTAAGCTTAAAATCTCAATGCTTTCTTTCATTTACTACTTTAGATTCTCACATCCAGGTGTATCTGAATCCTTTGGACTTCTAAGAAGATCTTATGCTATATACAAAGCTTCCCTTTATCTTGTAACTTTATCCATGCCAATTGTCTGTGATTCTTCTGTAGTTTTAAGTAGTTCAATCTGTACTTCAGATTGATAAAGGCATTATTTAATGATATTAATCTTTATTGCCTTTTTATTGAATGGTTCTGCTTTAAATGTTCCTCATCTTTAAATGACTCTTCCAGTTCAATGCCATCAGCATTGTAAGCCAGCATCAGCACTCCTCCCTGTCAGATAGGGTGCAATGTTTAGGAAGATGGCAGAGAACAGTGGAAACATTGGAGAAGGGCAGTGCTTCAACTGCTACTGGTTTCTGTATTGAAATTTTCTTTCCATAGATGGAAGAATCCGTTTGGCAACACTAGAACTTGGCTGCCTGTTGCTGAAGCAGCTTGTGTTTTCTAAAAATGGCAGCATCATAAAGGATGTTCACCTTGCTTGCCTTGAGGTAAGCGTTCTCTTTCAAATCACCAGTCACAGCGTTACTTGGCTTTAAGTCTCATAGTATCGTTGAATAAATTTGTTTAGTGTCTGATTGTAAGAAGTATAAATGTGAAATCAAGCTTGTAGAACATCTTTCAAGTGGCGGCTCTGTGCAGTAGACTTAAAGAAGCACAGAATTATCAAGGTTGGAAGAGACCTCCAAGATCATCAAGTCCAACCATCAACCTATCACTGTCATCTAAAACCATGTCCCTAAGACTAAACCAAGTCCCCAAGTACTACATCTAGATGCTTTTTGGAACACCTCTGGGGACTGTGACTCACCGCCTCCCTGGGCAGCCTGGGCCA
Organism: Galbula dea; assembly: GCA_013399015.1. Lineage (NCBI taxonomy): Eukaryota > Metazoa > Chordata > Aves > Piciformes > Galbulidae > Galbula > Galbula dea. The sequence goes on along the minus strand of VWZX01008711.1, from coordinate 1,368,529 downwards.
ATGGCTAACAGCTCTTTCAGGGAAGAAATTTTTCCTGGTATCTAGTCAATACCCTGTCCCTGCTCTCAATTCCTCTGTTAACTTACTGTTTAAATTCTTAACTTCTCAAGCAGGGTTATGTTTAATTTTCTCTCTGAAATTTGTCATCTGTCTCAGCAATGTTTGTTTCAAAAGCACTTCTCTCGACAAGCTCGCATAAGCTGTGTTTTCATAAGTACAAGAACTGTGTTCCACCGAATTCTGGGCTGAAGGCTATGAGGTTATTAATAGAAGTCTCTTCTGTATGAGGTTTTGGTGGTTATTTAAATATGACTTTTGAGTAAATGGTGCATTTACTCTATGAAACAGTTCTTTTCTCTTTTCTAGGGTGCGAGGGAAGAGAGCGTTCATCTCCTTCGTCGTTTCTATAAGGTATGTGCACAAAATGCTGTAAGAAAAAACCCTTTACACAATATGGAATGATAAATAAATCTGCAGCCCAGCCTCTGTGCTGCAGTGCCCAAGGCAGCACTCTTTTTAAGGTGGAAGCTCCATAGTTGTGATAGAGAGCAAAGTGCTTTGTTGGAAGATTTCTCTCCTTTCTTGCCCTCCCCATATCACACTGCCATGTGTCACAGAAAGGCTGCTAGAAGCCTCACAGTGTTTGTCCTGGAGGTCAAGTAAGCAGTCATGTGCTTTTGTTGCACCTGCTGTGTGTTCCATGGAACAGTCTCACTATTAAAACAGTTCTGGAATTTTATCATTGATGCCACTATGGAATGTGTTTCCTTTTGGGATTGCTTTTTATCTTATCTGAAAGGATGACCTAAAATTTTACTACTTTTTTTTTTTTCTTGTTGGCTTTTAATTGTAAAAAATGAGAGAAATACTTTTTAGCCCTAGGCATTAAATTGTATATGATGAGCAGGAAGTCCATAACAGATTTCAAGTGTCTAAAATCTCTTCCTATTTCTGTTAGGAATCTTTCGAAGATTTTCTCAATGTGCTTTACAAAAAATCTGTAACTTGTGGTTGTCTGACCTTGTCTGGCTGCCAGATGTCCTCCCCGCTGGTCTCCCACTGCCCTCCTCACCAGGGTGGAAGGAGAATAGGAGATGAAAACGTCTTGGGGTTGAGATGAAGACAGGGAAATCGCTTAATAATTACTATCATGGGCAAAACAGGCCCAACTTGGCAAAAACTAATTTGAAGTAAATTTAGATAGTAAGAAATAGGCAAATTGAAACACCTTTCCCCCACTCCTTTTCCCAGACACAACTTCGCTCCTTCGTTTCCTGACTCTTCTACCTTCTCCCTGTACTGAGTGGTACAGGGGGAACGGGAAATGGAAGTTGGGGGTCAGTCCATAACAGTTCGTCTCTGCTGCTTCTTCCTTTGCACATGCTTTTCCCCTGCCCCGTGTGGGTCTTCTCCTCCACGGGCTGGAGTCCTTCAAGAGAAAGTCTGCTTCAGTGCGTGGGTCCTGCATAGACTGCAGTTCCTTCAGGGCATGTCCACCTGCTCCAGTGCTGCAGTGAGGGTATCTGCTCTGTCCTGGTCCTCTCCACAGGCTGCAGAGGAATCTCTCTCCCTTCTCCAACACCTTCCGCTAGGCACCACCAGCCTGGCTGAGGGGTGCGGCTGGAACCGGCTGTGCCCGGTACAGGGCAGGCCCTCAGCCCCCTGCCAGTGCCTGGACAGAAACACCCAGTATGTAATTAAACCAAATAAGCATGGAAGCATGGCTCCATAGCTGTAAGGGTTTATAATGTGTCCATATCCCTTTTTGTTTGTTTGTTTTTGAAAGGGAGAAGAAATTTTTCTGGATATGTTTGAAGATGAGTACCGGAGTATGACAGTAAGTGAGAGTCCTTAGACCCAGATCCAGCCCAGGAGCAACAACAAGTACTGCCTGGTCGATACCAGCATTCCATGTAGCCTTATTTCTGGGAGTAGAATAACAAAATGGGGGGTTTGTCTCTGAGGAGGTGTGTCTACACTTACATAAATTGTTTACATGACATTTCAAGCTCTTGGTTACAAGTCCATTACTTTCAGGAAGTGAGTAGACAAAAGTTACTTTATCCTGGGAAATGAGGCATTGGGTTAGTTTAGTTGTTAAACAATGTGAAAATCTTGCTTTGTCTTTCTGAAGGCCAGCAAGGGTTCAGGTTGGAGTAGTGCCACCTCACTTGGCAGGAGAGAGCAGGGATCCAGTGAGCAGATATCAGGGCCTATGTCTCATCCAGGAAAGATTCTGCCTGCACCACGGTACCAGCTCCGGGAGTTTTAACAGATTCCTAAGACTGATCTCAGACAGTTCATATTTAACCTGTACACATGTTTTGATGCTGGTTTGATATGCATACATGGTTAGAATGTGCAGGTTTGATATGTATACATGGTTAGAATTTGGATACCAATATTTTGGGTCGTCCGTTACAGGTGTGTTTCCCACAGTGGTACAGGGGTTTAATGAGCAGTCACTGGCTGTCCTCTGGGAGAAGCCTGACCAACACTTGATGTGTTGCAGTACATCCTGCACAAATCTTACCAGTTTAATTAGAAGTATTCAGTGAAACATTTAATTTTTTAGCAGTTAAGTACTGCTGTACTTTTAGTTAGAGAAATGGCACCAGTGCTAGCATTATTTTTATGCTGCAAGTTCAGTGTACATGTAGGTTTTCCTGTTCTGTTTTATTTCTGAGGCCAAATTGGTTTTATTTACTTGTTATTTATTTATTTGCTCATTATTTATTTAAAGGACAGAGCTACACCCTGAAACTTGAACTTTCCTTAAAGCATATTTATTTGCCCAGCTATCAGATTACTTGCTGGGTAGGGTGATTCAAGTGCTAGGTAACACTGATGTTCTGTTGTCAGATGAATTGTGTAAATAGCATGGTGTATAGTTTCTAGAAAGCAGCAGTGTACTTGTTCTTTCTGAATAACAAAGAAAGGAAGAAGTTGTGTCTTTGGTAACAATAGAAGGGAACAAGTATAGAGGAGAAAGTGAATTTAACACTGTACTCTTTAGTGTTTTTGCTTTTAGCCATGAGTTTCCTTTTTTAACAATTTTCCCCTTTACGGTGCTGTTTAAATCTGTGTACACTCACCTGAATTGCATCTGAAGTATTTAGTTGTTAGAAATCTTAGTTCTGTGTTCATTTGTTCTCATTGTCTATGTAGGTGTTTGGATTTGTTAAGCCAGTGTTTTAGACACAGAAGATAAATTGTTCTGAGATCAGAAGAATGGAGTGAAGACTATTTTTGACTTTGTATGTGTGCAAAGCAGCTGTTCATGACTGGACTGTGAAAATGCTGGACCTTGTTTCATTCCACTTCTTTTACAGTATTTGACCATGGCACAGTGGCCAGTAATGCTTCCAGTTGCAGTTGACTGTTACATGTTGTTTCATGTGGCAGCCACGTGACTGCATTGTTCTTCTAAACTGACTGTCATGCAAGCTATGGGAAGGGCTTTTCTGTCTTGTAGCCATTCCAGCTGGTGGTCTGGCAAAAAGCAGCTCGTGGCTCCAGTGCATGTGTATATAATAGAACTCAGATGAAGTTGCCTGAAGGTAGAGGATAGATATTTCAGACACCATTTATTCAGGAAAATGAGCAACTGTTTGAGGGAGAGACTGTTAGTCTAGTAGCCTGGTTAGACTAGGGAATTCTTTTTGGAGAGAAAATGATATGGGAAACTTTCTTGTGATGGAAGTAATTACAGGCTGGAGTCAAAGCTTAAAATCAAACCTGACAAACTTTGGGGTATAGTATTCATGAAATAGCTTTTCTTCTGTAATCTTTCAGAGTTTTTTCCTGTGCTGTTTTTTTTTTGTTGTTGTTTGTTTTTGTTTTTTTTTAGTCTGGGAAGTTCAGCAGTGTGTTAGGGAAGGATGAGCAAATGCAAAACAGATTACATGGAGGGAGCTTAAAATAAGATGAGTGCTACTAAAAATTCTCAGGGTTCTCTAACAATATTCCTTCCTCTTAAAGTATGCAGCCATAAGTTGTATTTGAAAGTAAAGATGCAAATGCTTATTGTTCTGTATAGTAATCAATGTTAAAATATTTTTATAGATTAAACCCATGAATGTAGAGTACTTGATGATGGATGCCTCAATCTTGTTGCCTCCAACGGGGACCCCGCTGACTGGTATTGACTTTGTGAAGCGATTGCCCTGTGGAGATGTGGAGAGAACACGAAGAGTGAGTAAGACTCTTCTCATATTCACTCATGACAATGGCACCAAAGGCTTTAAACAATTCTAGACATACAAATGTTTTTCCCTGAAAGCTGCTTTGATTGGAAGCTTCCTCCCTAAAATTCAAGACTTGCTGAAGCCAGGCCTGTGGGGGGGGTGTTTAATACTCCCCTGTCCCCATGGAGGAACTTTTTCTCTACTATTTCTTGTCAATTCAATATGTTCCTGCAGTGGAGTTCTGATTTTTTTTTTAGGCATCTACATAAAAACATGGTGTTGACATGCAGACATCTACATACAAAGCCTTTTTGATGGCACTTATTACTATACTGTCAGTTGCCTTCGTGATCTGACATCTCAGTCTTTCATTATATTGCTATAGTAAGAATCTCCACTGGAAGGTTGGCTTCATAATGCTATGTGACTAGACATAGCAAAAAATACAGCTCTACTCAGGAGTGTTCATCTTGCCAAAGTCATTAATGCTAGAGACCTTGAGAATGAGGAGAAAACCAGTAAAATACCTCTTTTAGACTGAAACAATCTAGGGGTGATACTGACTACTGACCTGAATAACATCATTATCAGCATTCTTGGGACAATCAGTTCTTGGCTCTTACCTGACAGTGCTAGTAAGTCTTAAAGCTATGTTACTGCATAATATTATTACTTGAGAAGTGATGTTCTTTGGGTTGCTTTGCATTTAGGTAAGTGTATATGTAAGTACATTCAAGTGCTCTAGAGGAAAAAACTTATTTCCAGGAATCTTCTGAGAACTTTTGTTTTCATTACTTCTTATAAGCCACACAACTTTTGCTATCACAGCAAGTTAAGTTTGATAAAGTACAATAAATTATCTCCAAAAGTACTGTTCTTAGAAAGAAAAAATGCTTCCTAGAATTCTCTCTGGGGCATTTAGCAGAATGATACTTAGAAATGCATGTTAATGGAACTAACTGCTCCATGGTTTCTCATGTGCTAAATAAGGAATAGCTTAGCTGCTCTTGGTGGAAATTCAGAAATCAATACAAATGTTCCTGTAAGCCCTTTGGGGTGGAAGGGTCTTTCTGATCAGCAAGAACTCTGAGGCAAAGAGGATTAAAATAAGTGGAAGGCTGAGTGATGGCTGCCCTCTACATTTAAAAAAACCTTGGGTTTGATATTTTTGGGGTTACAGAATACTAGAATGTTGCTGTTCTTGACTGGTTTTGGAAACTTTTCAACCCAGTCCCATGAATTCTTTTTGAAGCATCTGGTAGTAAAAGTGTTTTGTAGTAATGCTATTTCATTTCAGTAAGTCCACAATGCATTAGAATGCAGTCTGCCTCAGTGGAAATCATCTCCCCTTGCAAAATGACTCTTCTCTTACTCATAGGGCAGTGTCACTGTCAGGTTGCTGTCAGACACCTGTGACATTCTTCACTCCAAACAATCATATTGCACTGTTAGATTTCAACAGCACACCAAACCCATCTGCTCGGTTGCCAGTCCATGGAAGAGCTAAATAGTTAAGTTCTGTCTCTTCATCCCTGTTCTGCCAGAAGTTTCTGAAGGAACCAGCAGTATGATAACTGGCCAAGCACTCAGGAGCCACAGTTCTGTTGATTTTTAAAAACAGATGGGTGAAGGGCTTTCCCCTAAAGCAGTTGAGATCTGTTTTTCCTGATACTTCCTGCAGTCTGGGAGTTCCCAAGCACTGCAGCTGTTCCATGAATTCAGTGCTTTACTGTAAGGCAGCAGTTAATTTACAGTATGCCACAGAACTACTATGTAGGAGACTGCTGAAAAAAACAGAACACTGGAAGTAGTAAAAAATGACTTTTTCATTGCTATACTGAAAGTACAGTTCTTAGAGGGAAAGAGGATTATAAATAGTGCCCTTCAAAATGTGGCTAATAAAATGATGGGTTTTCTTTGGCACTTTATCTAGTCTTTGCATACCTTATGTCATTAATGCCTAAATCAAAACAAGAATATAGATTTCACAGAGCAGCAGCTGAAAGTTCCTTAGGACTGGTGCAGCTTTCAGAATACTGTGCCATGATGTAGACCTTCTGAGAATATAGATTAAGTTCTCTGAGAATGCTGTATTGCATCTGATGAGTTTGGATGAACACAGCAGATTGAAAATCAAAAATCCCCACTGTTTTCTCTCAAACTTGTAGGCATCTTAGCTAGACCCAGCCAGAAAAGGTAGCAGTGTTTTAAGTTCAAATGTGAGAGTCTCTGAAGGTTGGTTGTGGAGTTGTCTGTAGCATACAGGTATTGTAAATACAACCACTCTTAAAATAGCGATAAAGAAAATCCCAGGTTGTTGGCTTTGCTTACACTGCTTCTGTAACCATTTGCCTGTAAGTCACAGGCTGTGCCAGTGTGCCAGTGGGTTGAAAACCCTGCTGCTGCTTCTGCTTCATTGCAAATAAATACCATGCTTCAGCTTCTGCCATGCCCTTTCCTAACTAACTTTGAAATTACATTTTGCTGTCTCAGTTTAAAAAGTAGATCTACTGCATGACAAACTCGGGGGTTGTAGAAGCCAGTACACATTTTAAAGATTCTGTTAAAATACTGGTACACTCAGTTCTGTATATTTTAATATTTGCTCTTTAAAACTTCTGAAGGCAATCAGAGTTTTCTTCATGCTCCGTTCCCTGTCCCTGCACTTGCGAAGTGAGCCAGAAACTCAGCTACCACTCACAAGGGAAGAAGATCTGATAAAGGCAGATGATGTTCTTGACTTGAGTAAGTAAATGCAGACAACTTTCACGAAATTTGAAGTGGCTTTGTAAACTCAGTGTATTTGGGAGATATGTTGTAGTTCTGCCAAGGATCTCTCTAGGAGCTTTGCGTTCACGGAGGTGCAGAGCTTTGACTCTGAAGCTCTTTGCAATTAGAGACTGTCACAGCAGGTAGTAAAGCAGAGTATCATACCAGATGGGCTACGTGCTGTTAGAAAAAGGTCTTTGTGAAGTGGGAAGTGGTGCATTAGCTATCTACAGCCTAATGCTTATCTTGGGCTGTCAGCTATGCACACAGTCCTAAAAGTTTTCTGGAAGAACTTTGAATGTTTGCAGATGACTTCTATAATTGGGATGACTGTAAATGGTGAAATCATTAAAGATCAAACCCTGAGACAGGTCAGGTACATTTAAACCATCTTCTAAAGTAACTGTGATATTTGTAAAGACTTGATTTAATATAATCTTTCCAGGCAAATAGTTGGCTGTGTTCATGCAATATTTTCACCTGATTTAGATCGTCTTTGCTGCAGGCAGCTGGGCTCTTTGAACTCTCCTCCCTAGGCTGTATTTCCTTAAAAGTTTTATTTTTCTTGGAGAATGTCTAGAGAAATCTTGGATCCATGTCTTGGAGGTGTAGTGTCCAAAATGGTTACAAGGCTCATTTTGCAAGAGGAAAAGTTAAGCATTGCTGCTAATCTGAGAAATGGCAGTAGACTCTTTCCAGCAGAGTCCCATCAGTGAGCCATTCTGTCTGTGGTTCACCTTAATCCCCATATCAAATTCCAGTAGCACTGAGGTGAAGTTTACTGGGTGTGAAATTCTTTCATCTGAATGGGGTTGGGTGTACATAACTGTTGCGTAGCAGAGCTGTAAGTATTCTCTGCTCACTTCACTGGAAGTGTGTTTAACCACACTTTCTCTTCTGTTTTTGCCATAAAGGGTGACTGTAGCTGATGACCCTTCGGCAGCTGTGAAATAGAAACAGTCATGTAAATGGGGTGCATTCAGTTGTATAAACTCAAGAGGTTCCTGTAACAGTTGCCTAATAAAGGAGCAATTTTTCCTTCTGTTCTTTGATAAACTTTTACAGTAATGGTATACTTCTACGTTTTTGTCAGATCTAAAATGAAAACTTTTTGCTCTGGAAAACAGCTGCTGCCCTTTGAGTTCTTCTTCCTTAGGTGCTGCTTTTTTGTAGTCAGGCAGTTGAATTTGTACAGCAGTAATTCCAAGCATTTTAATCTGCTTGCTGCTGCACTAAAGCTATATAAATACTGGACAAAGCCAGGTATTTGAGGACTTAACTCTGTTTGCTGTTGTGGCTTATGTGTAGAGAATCTCACAATAAATTATCCAGCCTCACATTAGGTATTTGCAGGGATCCAAATCCAGTTACTTAGGTCTTGAGAAGAATAGAGCTGTTCCAGGAAGTGTATTGACTGAAATATGTTGATGGACTAATGGGATGGCTAAGGTCAAAGCAGAATACAGAACTCACTGCTTTCATGTTGGATGGTTTCTATCCTAAAAAAATAAAACAAAACCAAAACAAAGTCAAAGATACTGCAAGAAATAGTTAAAATGCTGCAACTTAGCTGGCTAAATCCATCAAGTTATATGGACTAGCATCCAGAATTGGAAAGGTGATGAGCTTAGTAGGACAAGGTGTGTGGTCGTAGAATCTCTTACTTGCTGTGAATTGTACTAGATGAGAGTGAAGAAGAAAGGACTGTGTGTATTATATGAATGAAAGTATCAGTTTGAAGCAAAGGGAGAAATCAATCTAGTAAAATAAATAAGATTAGAATCCTTAACATCAGTAGCTATGTATTTTTTTTCCTTCCTTCCTTCAGATAACAGTGATCTGATTGCTTGTACAGTCATAACAAAGGATGGGGGTCAGGTTCAAAGATTCCTGGCTGTGGATATTTACCAGATGAGCTTGGTTGAGCCAGATGTTGCCAGACTTGGATGGGGAGTAGTTAAGTTTGCAGGCCTTCTGCAGGTAAGAGAGGTTTTAATCTGGGTGGTTACTTTTTCTCAGCTGAAAATCTACATTTGTGTTGGATAAACAGTAATAGCAGCATTAGCTTATATAGTTAAGCTCTGTACCATGCTTACTTGTTTCTTCCGTTACTAGTCTCTTTTTTTCTGGTTTCTACCTTTTAAACTGTTTCTGGTTTTCTGAAGAAGTTTACATAACTAACTAGAGAGACACTTGGAAATGAGGTAACTTCCCCACTCTATATTGGGCTGCGTTCGTTTGAACACTGAAGTCATACACAAATGAGGACTGAGCCCCAGCTGCTTTCCTTGAGTGGCACAGTAATGAACTTTCCTAAAGTTAGGATCTTCCTACACAGGTAGGGAGGGTGACAGGTTGTAACTCCAAAATGATCTGTACTTAATTCACAAGCTGTGGGAAGTTTCTCCCATTTATGTCTCTTTCTTGCCTTAGCCAGCACTGTTTGTATTTCCTGTAAATTAACTAGGCTCAAATAACCTAACTGAATTTCAGACCGAGTTCATCTCTGAGTACTAATGTCTGAAGAATTCAATCCAAGGCTGTACAATTGGTACAGTCCTTTTTAAAAAATTTAAGATGGAAAGTGGGTCTTCAGCAGCTTTACTGGAGCATTCAGAGGGGATTTTAATGTTGATGTTTAATCTGTAGCTCAAAAGTGCCAACTAGTTCATTAGCTGCTTTGCTTCTTTTTAGGATATGCAGGTGACGGGAGTGGAAGATGACAGTAGAGCTCTGAACATAATCATCCACAAACCTGCCTCAAGCCCTCACTCCAAGCCCTTCCCTATCCTTCAAGCTACCTTCATCTTCTCTGATCACATTCGCTGCATCATTGCAAAACAGCGCCTTGCGAAGGGCCGCATCCAGGCTCGGCGTATGAAAATGCAGAGGATAGCAGGTGAACAGTCACTCTGAAATGATTCTGGGAACAGGACTTGTATGTCAGAGCAAGTCACTCTGCCAGCATTTTGGTGCATTAGAAAAAGCTAATCTTACAGAAGACTGTAAGCTAGTGTCTGATTTCCAAGCAGTAGTTTTTCTTGGAATAAAATACGTGGTTTTGTGCATTAAAGAAAGCATGAAGAAGAAGGAATCCTGTCTTGTTACTGCTAGCTGCCAATCACTTGTCAAAACTCAACATTTCTCTAAGTGTGATTCAGGGATGAAGAATTCCAGTGCTCTGTTTGGAAAGGAGATGGTCTAATGCCTTAGGACGAAATCCGAGCTTAGCTCGGTGAGTCCTCGCTTGGGTGGTGTCCTGGTGGTGTTGATGATAGTGCTTGGATGTGGTGGTGATGAGCAATCCAAAATGTTAAGTGGAGTATCAACACCTAGATTTTTGTGCTTGGAGGAAATGCATGTGAAGAAGTGAAGGAGAGAATTAATTGCATTAAATAGCAAAGCGTGATTAAAATCTTACTTGAATACTAAGTGAATGAAGAATTAATTGAAGCTTACCAGTAAACTGAGCATAGGAAACCGAAATACTGGAAGGAGAACAGGTGTGCCAATGAGAAAGGACTCTAGCTAGCTCAATTTCTTGGATTGTCCAAGGCAAGTTATATTAAACTATCTGGTTTAGTCTTAAGATCCTGAGCAAACTAGCAGTTTTGTCTTCACCCACTCTTCCTTTTATGTATTTTTAAGTAACAAAAATTATCAATTGTGATTAAACATAGCTCTCCTGGATCTTCCTGTTCAGCCTTCAACTGAAGTTGTTATGGGCTTTGGACATAGCTCTGCAGCCACAGCCCAGCACCTTCCGTTTAGATTTTACGATCAGTCGCGGCGCGGTAGCAGTGATCCCACAGTGCAACGCTCTGTCTTTGCATCTGTTGACAAAGTTCCAGGTAAGATTGGCATTCGTTGTCAAGCAATTTCTGCTTTGTGATTTGTATCTGCAACAGCTGAACTGTAACTTGAATTAGCAGTGAAAAGCTTATAGTGATGCATTTCTGAACACACAACTCCAGGATGAGTCTTATGGAAAAATTGACTCCTAAGGAAACAAGTAATAGCTGGGTGTGTATTCCAGGTATATGGTGAGCAATACACTTGTGGCAGTTTCTCCAATTACACTGGAAATATCTGAATACTTTGCCTTCCTTTACAAATTGAATTAGTCTAAATCATGTTTCACATTCTCAGTATTTATGCCAGACATCTGTCAGTTGTGCACAGTTCCTCTTTTGGTTTGGTTAGGATCATTTTCTTGCCAGTTAGTGAAAATAACTGGGATAACTCTACACTGCTTCGTGCTTACCTTAGAGCTCGCAAGACAGAAAAGGGCCACAGCTGCTCCTAAAACATTAGCTCAAAATAGGGATTAAAAGAATTATTCTAAATGAATGAGCTCTTTGCTATTTCGTCTCCTTATTGTCTATTTCACAAACTGACTTCTCTGCAGAGTGATTTTTTTTTTTCCAGGTAGTGAACTGTTCTCCTTTTGGTTTGAGTCATGTTAAAGTTCAGTCTCATACTGCTTGAAGGTACTTAATTTTGCTTACACAGAAAGATGCACTCCTGTTGCCACTAGCTGCCACTCATTTGACAAAGCTCAGCATTTCTCTTTAAATGTGGTTCAGTGATGGCAAATCAAAATGCCCTACTTAGAAAGTAGATGTTCTACTGGACAGCTCTGCAGAGTCTTCAGGCTGGGGAGCAGAAATCATCAAAGCATTTACATTGCCAGGCAGGTTTTTCAACCGACAAGTGTAGGTTGTGTGACAGGAGTCTGTTTCCTCATTTGACATGACTTCCATGGAAAAGGTGTGGTTGAAAAGATGCCAGGGTTACTCTTTCAGTATCAGCCTCCTTTAAGAAGAGTGTGTTTGTGTTTGTAATATGATAGTGTTTTCAAACACCACCATGCTTCCTTGGAATTCCAGGGAATGGAGAATTCCTCTCAATGCACATGCAAATCCAGAGGAAAAAAGTATTTTGAAGCTTGTATTTGATACCAGGTATAAGAAACAAGGCACAGAAGTGAAGTATTTCAAATGCCGTGTTCTTCAAATGCATTTTATGATAGCCAGTAATATAATAAAAATGGATTAATATGATGCTTTTGAAGCATTCCTTATGTAAATAAAGGGTTAGGGTTTTTTCAATGAAATAAGCAGAGTTGGTAGGTGTCCTGTGAAGATAAGTCTTATATTCAAGCTAAAGCACTTTAAAGCATTTTAAAATTTAAAAACCTCCAGAATAGGATACTACAATGTAAAGAACTTGAGGAGATAGGCCTTCTTCTGGATTTCAGTCTATTATTTCAAAGTTGCTGTCAGACACTCTACAGACCTTTCCAGTCTTCAGACTGGAGGAAGTTTGAATTGTGAGAAGGTGGATGAAAACTAACAACAGCATTAGATTTAGTTGATTAAAATTTTCTGAAGTTGTTACCTCTGCAATAAAAAAGGGTAGTGCAGGCTTTCTATCCAAGAGGCATCTGTGCACTTTTGACTTACCCATTTTCCTTACGACTTTAAGGTCTGTGACCCACGAATTTATTGAACATAGCAAAAACTAAAGAGATTGGACACTTTGTGCAAGCTTTTAGGTTTTGAAATGCTTTGAATCCCTTAACCTCTATTTTCTCGTTCATTGATCAGCATTTGTAGCATGTTTCCAGTAAGATGCATTCAGATCTTCAGGCCTCTGAGATGAGGGTGGGAAAGGGTACATCATCTGGGTCCCTACATGAAATCAGCACTACTTTGATGCAATATTTACTCAACTCTTTCTTGATTTGTTCATTTAGGTTAACTCTTTCAGGCTAACTATTAACTCCTACGCTTCACTGTCCTGTTTTGCAGGCTTTGCTGTTGCCCAGTGTATAAATCAGCACAATCCCTCCCCACTCTCATCACCATCACCTTCCAGTGGCAGTGGAAGTACAGGGCGCTGTGATTCAGTGACTGCGAGCTCAGCGTCCACTCCTTCTGCTGCACAGAGCCCAGCAGGTATCGAATCACCCTTCTCAGCCTAGGCACTAAGGGATGAAGAGTAGTTGACTGTAAAATTAAGTTGCTGTGTTATTTGATTAAAACCAGTAGAGCTTTATGTTTTTAGATCCTTTATCATTCAACTAAACCAGTTAAAGTAAATTGTGGTGCAAATTTGAATAACTTCATCTTTCTAGAACTCTGATAGATACTTGTCATCTTTCAGCAGGGATTTTTAAGTACTGGTGAATTACTGTCCTGCTTGTCTGACTTGTCTCTGAGCACATACAATTCAAAACACTGGGGGCTTTTGCTTTTTAAAAAGTAAACATTCCTTTGCATAAATGTGCAGTGTAAGTTGTTAGCCCTTCACCATCGTGGATAAGTTGATCTCCACGTGAAGCATCTTTTTTTTGAACTGAGTGGCATTAGCTTTTTTATGTTTATCTCATCCTCATGTTAGTTTGGAACAGTGAGCCAAATAGGAGATGTTTGAAAAGAATTATTTAGGGTACCAGTACTGTAAAGCTTTTGCAATAACACTGTTCTGCTTGAACACCACACCTGAGGAGGCTGTTTCATTGGTGAAGAACAAGCTGCTGTAGAAATAGGCTGACGATAGAAATTTCACAAGTGTAGCTACCATGTGTTTGTGAGTCCCTTTAGTGGGTATCTTTATACTGAGACTTTCTGTTGCACTACAACACCTTTATTGCTCCTTTTTTTGTGTGTAGTATTTGTAGAGAATATGGTAGTGGTGTTTCTTCTGATTGCAGATTGTGTGAGGTAAAGCCTCAAGCTGGAGACCAAACAAGAAGTGAATTCTGAAGGGTGCACACTGAAGTGCTTTCATTCTAGAACTGACCTTCTCTGCCTCATTTTGGTGATAAAATAAGAGGTAACTTGATTCTCAAGACCTCGTCCAACAGTCCCCTCATTTCAAGAGTCGCTTCCAGTGTTGGTCACTCTCTGAAATCAATGTTCTGTTCCCTCTTCTAAAGCCTCCATTGTGCCTTTACCTTGAGGCCTCAGGTAGATCTGAACTTTTTTGCAGTCCTACAGGAAACGATGCAACCTTTGTTAGGCATTTAGTGTTTTGTAGGTTTCACTGAACAGTGCCAGGAGATCAGTGTACGTTATGTGTCCAGAGTGACTATTCCTGCCAGAAACATTGTTGGAAAGGGTGAGCAAAGGCTACCTGTGAAGTTTGTGAATGATCTGTAAAGCATTCTAGCACTGAGACTCTAGATTTAGAAGTGTCTGCTACTGTGAGAGGTAAACATACAGTAGAAATAGTTCTGCAATATATGTAACTCCAGAATTCCAAATTATTGGAATATTTTTCTGTATGCAATCTGTTCAAACCTTTGGAAGGACACAACCTTATTTTCTTTGTTGGTAAGAGGTTGCTGTTACCCAGTCTCTTAATGAACTAGATCATATGTGGTGCTTATGATCTAGAAGGAGCAGTGGTATCATTTGTCAGTCTCAGTATGGATTTGCACTACAACATTTGTTTGACTGCATGTTTCTCCTTAGCAGTGTAAAAATGCTCACCTGTGGTGTCCTTTGCTATTTTTAAATACCTGGATTCAGTCTGCACTTTACCAGCTAGGTTGCATGAACTATCCCCACTTGTATGACCTTCATTGTGGCTTAATCATAAAGTATGTTCAAAATGCCACATGTCATGCAGGAAAACAGGTTTTGGATGGATTTTGGGGTTTATTGTATCAGATCTAGCTGCACTCATGTAGATGTTTTAGCAAATCTGGTTGTGAGGATACAATTCTGTGCCTTACCTCTATGAGCATAGTAACCTTCAGCAAAGTCAGTGGAAATTAATGTGAGAATCTGCATCAGCTACTTGAGTCCCAAGCCAGCAGCTTGCATTAGCCTGCTGCAGGGATGATTTTTGAGCTCAGCTCCTGGATTATGTTCTACTAACTCTGCTCAGGCAGCAGTAACAAAGAGGAAGACAGCAACTGTGTGTGCATGAGTGGGTAACTTGGTGCAGTAGGACAATGAGCAGTTGGTACTGAGGTGCATGCATCTAATCTGCACCTGGCTTAGGGGTTTTGCCATGGGCTGTATTTACTCTGACCTCTAGGACCAAGCATCCCTGCCATGTATGTGATTGTCTGCAGGAGCAGTTATTAGTTCAGACAGATGTTGCTATTCATATTTAGAGTGTATTTGGTGCATAGTTGTAGTGTATTTTATAGTTTAGTTTCCTTGTGAAAGAACCTTGTGAATGCACAGAAACTGTGCCTGTAGTCAGACCAAAGCAGTAAGTGTGCGTGACTCTTCAGAGCCACTCTGTTGGTGTGAACCAAACTGCTAATGTAGTTGCAGCCCATAAGGAGCAAGTGGTGTTTTAAACAGTTATAGCTGAGTGGCTGGCAGTGTCTCAAGGTCTGGAGTATAGAGAGGATTCTGAAATCCCTGGAGTTGGGCTAGCTGGGCAGTTTGGGCTCTCCAAGCCAGAGAGCTTTGCTGACACTTTTTGCTAATCTTCAGTGTCAGGTCAATACTGTTGTTTATTCCTGGGAACAAAGTTTCTGTATTAAGTGATTTGACTAGTTTACTGCAAGATGATCATAAGGAATGTTCTTATTAATGTTCTTCCTTTTGTAGTATTTATGTGTAAATGTGATCTATACTGGAAACTGTTGCCAGGAGCGTGACTGTGGAAGAGATTGGTTTTGGTATGTCCACATAGCTGTTCCAGAGGCTTCTGCATGAACAGAAGTACACTGGTGAAATAAGCAGTAGTGTCTTGATCACTGTCTCTTATATCAGGTCTTATTGACTGCTCAGCTGAGTTACAGAAGCAACTGTTGGATGTTCACCCCACTTCAATTTAAAACAATGTGATTTTGCCTTCACCTGTTGAGGACAGTTGAAACTTAACTGCCTCACTCTGCTGTGAAGCACAAGAGGAGGCTTGCATGATGTTAAGTGTCTCTCCCTCAAAGAAGGAAGTAACAAGTAGCTGATGAACAGCAAGAAGTTACCAAGATCTGTTTTGTGCCCCAAGGTAGCTCTGGAAGGCTGCCACCATCAGTCAGGTTTGAATCTCCCTTCTCGTTTGCCGTTGTTTTAAACAGCACTCAGGGGAGCGCACCTAAGTGCTCTCTGTCTCTCCCTCTTTCCCTGCTCCCCTCTTGGGTACCTGTTTGGTTGTTGACCTTGAAGAACATTTTAGGTTGCTCAGGAACTTCAGTCAAGAAAGCCAGACAAGATAAAGAGGAGATGTGTATGCGGACTTCCAGGACTACCTCAGCTACCTTCCTTAAGAGCAACATCTTAAACCACGACAGCAGTTTCCACTATAAACTTCTGATTATAGTGCACTAAGCTCCTGTCTGTTGACAGATCTAAACAGTGGACAAAATCACAGAATGGTTAAGGTTGGAAAGGGCTGCCAGAGGTCATCTAGCCCAACCTCCCTGCCCGAGCAGGGTCCCCTAGAGCACATTGCTCAGGATCGTGTCCAGACAATTGCTATCAGTTTGATGTATTTCAGATGTACTTGTAATCTTCAGAGTTCCTTCAGGAAGTAGGATTTGGAACATGCACACTGGCTTTTGCATCAGGCATTGAGAGATGAGAACAAAGTAAAGACAAATGGCAGAATTGTTAGTTGAGAGAAAACAGAGTTGCAAGGTAGAGTATATATTAACAGTCAAACAGTAAAAGCTTTCAAAAATGTGTCACAGAAAAAAATGAATTTGGTGTTTTGTAAAAATACTGTGCTTGCTTTCACTGCTGTCTGCATCAGTCACAGTGTCTCCATGTGAGGAGGGAGGGTAACTTAACTTGCATAAAATCATGACCCTGGGCACATTTCAGTCATTGAAAGAAAACAATAGTTGCTTTAACTGTTTCATCATGAGTGAAATAAACTCATGATTCCTGAGTTTATCAGCTATCCTACCTAATAATTGTCACAATCCTTCATGACACAGATTCTTTAAAGCCTGGCAGCTCCCCCATTTGCAGTATTTGGGAATTAAGCTTAGCCCTTTACAAGACCTCTGTTCCTTAAAATTGAAAAGGCAGAAGTCATCCCTCAAAGCAGAAATCCAGAAAGAGCAGTAGCAGGTTCTGCAAATGCTGCTATCAGTTTGATTTTTTTTTCTTTGTATTTACATGATTTTTTAAATTATTATTAATTGTCCATTTGTCCCTGGAAGTGCTGCTATGCATAAGGTAAAGTTATCTTGCTAGGCAGCTCTTAATCATCAAGCTTCTGAGCTTAGAGCAGGGTCTTTTCTTGGCTGTGCTTGCTGGAACTGTGCACTTCTTTAAAGTGCTTATTTTTATATATGCCAAGGATTAAGATAAAGAAGCTCTCTTACTGTAAGTTAGCAGTCTTCCAGAATTATGTATGTCTAATGCCATCTATGCTCTATTTTATCACTTTTTAATTTGTCGTAGGCTTTAATATGCAGTTGGCTTCAGTGCTTAGGAAAATGTTTACACTGGAGCAATGGATATTGAGGACTTGATCTTCTACACCACTTGTGCTGTATTTCACATTTCTGGCAGATGTTGATGGCAAAAGGTCTAAAATAAGTAGACGGAGCTGTCCCTTGTGGCAGAGAATATACTGGATTCCAGCCTGTACAATAAAATTCATACCTTCCAAGGAGAGGACGATCCAGCAAGCGTGGAGAGCCTGTGAAACCATCCCTGTCTCTTCCCCTTGTAATCAGGAATCCAAATATGGTTTGATCTCTTCTGTTCTATGATGCTAGTAATTTTTTAACTAGGGGAGGAAGTACTTTTGTTTCTAGAATGCTTCATTTCTAGAAACTTTTCTGTGCACCAGTCATCATCATCTGAACTGCTGCTATCTTTTAAAACACTGTTTGGCTTTATGATAAACCCAGTCTTCAATTTCATATCATAGGGTGGTAGGGCTGAGTGGTTAAGTGCTGTCACCTGCACAGTGCTGCACCTTCTCTGATTTTTTTAGCCACTAGAAATCAGAATAATTCTGTGTCACCAGAATGTGTGATAAACAGCTTCTCCGAAGGCTTCTGAAGCAAGTGAGTAGATTGTAAAGTGAATAAATGCCTGTCAGTCCCTCCTCAGTGTGAGTGCAGTTCATATGGCCAGACATAGCCCAAAATGTACTATGGACGTTTCCAGATAGGTAAGCAAAGCATGCAGCTCCTTTAGGCTCACTCATTTTTAAAGAATGAGAAGCATTCAGAAGTAGTTCCCAAAGTCAGAGGGCTCTTGGTGCGGTGTCGGATTGTACTCGAGATACCAGCAGTTACCGATGTGTCCTTGTCACTTATTCTTGTTGCTGCTCTAACATTTCTCCTTTGTCTTCATTCCAGTTTCCCCTCCCTGTTCCATTGTTAAAGCCTCCACATGATCTATCGCTGTGTTTCCCTCTAGTAAGGTCTGGCAGGAAAGGACGCCGGCGGGTGTTTAGTCTGTCGGAGGCTGACAGTCACGGTGGACACTGGGTTTAGGCCTGCAAGCGGCAGCTGCCACAGGAGCTCGCGCAGTGTCAATTCAGGCAGGTTACTCCGTAAGCTTTCCAAAGCCTCTAACACTAAATAGAACATGCTTGGTTTGCATGCTGACAGCAATGGCACTGAGGTAGGAAACTGTAGAAAGCATCATAAACATTTGTCTCTGCTGGGTTGTGCTGGGAGAATTGTAAACCAATAATGAGCTGTTTCTTATCTGCGGTGTCTCCCGCGTTTCTTGGCTGTCTTGCCAAAGATGCAAATCCGCTGTTAAGCCTCCAGCTTCAAAGCAGCTATGTCTTCATTTGCACAGGGGCAGTCATGGCTGTAGTGGAATTTTGTGAGCACAGGCTCCTGAATGGACACTGATGCCAGCACTTGGCCAGCAGCAAGAAATCTATTTATAACTTGAGTAAAATGGACAAGTATTGAGCATAAGCTTGTCCTTGAACTGTGATGGCAACAGCCTGATAATTGTATCATCACTGAACTCGGGCAGATGGCTTTATGGAATCTTAATTGCCTGAGGAGGTGAGGGGAGGAAGCAGATGCAAAAAAGATGGAAATATGTTTCAGACTATCTTGTTAATTGTATAACCTGTTTTAACGTGTGTCGTAGTAGTAGTGTTTTTCACTGTCATGGCATGAAGACATTTCACTCAGTTTATATGAACACCCTTTTTCATCTTTGTACTTTTACTTTGCATCTTTTCAGTTAATGTCTTGTTACTTATATTTTTGTTATCCTTGATGGTATGTTGCTGTACAGCTTAGGACACTTCTCTGTAGATGATACTCATTCTTTCCTCTTCCACTTCTTGTCTGTCTCCTTTCACTAATAATCACCCTTAACATGAGCTAATACAGCAGAAGTTGAGTGATTTGGTTTGAATTTTTTTGCTGTAGTGATAATCTTGCTAGCATTGTAGGGGGTGCTGAATAACATCTAAGGTTGCTGAAGCTGCTGCAGCCAGAGAGCTAATAATACCCAAAAGATCTGAAAAATGGCACTCTGTTTTCAGTCTTGTTTGGTACTTAAATTTGGGGTGCGTGGAGGGGTCTTTGTTAGAAGTATATGTTAACATCACAACTGTTCTAAGAAACTGACTTCCCTCTCCCTGGTGTTGTTGCAGAGCTGGCTTATCTTTTTTTAAAGAGCACTCTTGCTTTAAATGCAGGGGGTTGGGGAGAGGTCAACGGCAATGCCGTTTTCCCATCTTACATGAGAACTTTTTGATAGTAAAGAGTAGAGCACATCTCAGTAACTGGTGATTTTATTCAGCTAAAAATGGCAGTTATCTTTGCTTTTTCTATCCTAAAGTCAAACTGGAACCAGATGTTAGGGGTTTGGGGTTGTTGACTCCAGATATTTTTTATTTATTTTTTAATGGCAACTTTTTTCTTTGTGGCATTAAGAAGGGAATCACTTCAGCATTAACACAGGCTCCACATAAAAGGATTTGGGGAGAATAGAGCATAACAAAAGAATGTGTCTATCTGTCATGATTTAAGTAAATGAAAGGTTTGAGAAAATACATCAATACTTTGTTGGGAGACAGGGAGGAATGATTTAAAAAACAAACTACAGGACCAGAGGTTAAATAGCAGAACTGCAACAGAAATGTGCTGTGTGTAACATTCCTGAGCAGAGTGACATTGATAATGCTTCGGTTACCAGAACATCTTAGGTTTCTGAATCCTGAATTTTGGTGAATATCCACGCTATAATTATGATTAAAAATAGTCTTTGCAAAGAACATTTGATAGTCTTTTTAAGACACTATAAATTCAGGAAGTGAAATCCCTGCAGAGAGCTTCACTGTTTTGGGCACACTGGCATGTTGTGTTTCTCTGGAATTCAGGGAGCTGAGTCTTGCTTTCAGTGCTTTTAGCAGCTCGTCTTCCCTGCATCACCTCCTGCCTTACCAATCACTGTGTTCTGACTAAAGCTTCTTGACAGCTGAAAAGCATCTGCAGAGTTACTTGGAATCTGTCCTTATCTTTCCAAAGTAGGCAGTGATCTCCCTTTGATTCAAAAGGAGACTTTTTACCATCTGTACATTTTGTCTTTGTTAAAGCGAGAAGCTTTAGCCACCGGTTCAGCAAAACAGTAAAACTGAGTGGTTTTCTGAAGTGAGAGTACACCACTGGTTGGGCTTATCTTGCCAGAAAGGTAAACATAACTCTTACTGTTATCCACTGTTACCCATTCCATTCTCAGCTTTCTCTGTCTCTTTCATTGGTGTTTTTTTGATGTTCATGCTTTCTGTCTTTCTGTGGGATCAGTTGGGGTCATATTCAAACTGAGGTGCTGATGGTCATGGGCTGTTAGAAACAGAACCCAATTCTTAGCTTCTATATTCACTACATTGCCTTGGAGACTTTGCTGCAGATGCCTGTACACTTGAACACATGCTGTTTCTTACAAGAGCTCTGGAAACTGTCTGTCTTGAAGCTGGATACCTGTTATTTGGATGGCATCAATCACTCCAATCTGAAAAGAGAAACCCCAAGCTTTTCTGGGCATACTTGCTCATGTAAGGCTCTATTGCCTTACCCCCTCTGAGCCAAAAGAGCAGTTTCTTGTTAGTCAGCATTTTGAGGGGGAAAAGAACAGTACCAATAGCTGTTAACGTTTGGGATTTTTTTTCGCTGTATGGGAAGGTGTAGTAGCATAGCAGTTTGCTGTGGTATGTAATGCTTATTCCCAGTTTTATCTGTGTGCTGTGCTTCATGCATAGGAGCACAAAAAAATAAAATCATATAACATGCCTGGATAAACCCAGGCCTATTCTGCTACTCTGCAGCCCGTTTCAGTTGCAGTAGCACGTTATTGTCCTTCCTGTTCTTCCATAGTTCTGCTTTCTGTGCTTAAGGTGTCACTTAAATGTGAATTTTGAGAATGAAATGAGAGAATGTCTTCCAAATTTTTGTAAGAAAAAGCCACCTCCTCTTGGCAAAACTAACTGTAGAGGGGTTCATTTTGTTAGTTTTACTGATCATTCTAAAGAGCTTCCTGGTATGGGGTGGCTGTTCACTGTAGTCTGTACTAAATACTGGGGAGGCCTTCTTATTCTTCCCTTCCAGTTCCTTTCTCTAGGAATATTTCTGATGTTGCTGCATATTCCAATACTGAATGTGTAGAATTTTCTGGTTCCTGCTGGTGTTTTATGTTTATGCCTTCACCATACAATTTTGTTTGACTTCTAATTACTAAAAAGTGAATGTGTAAGCATAATGCTTCACCAAGCTGCATTTTCCACCCAATTACTCTTAAAGACTCACAAATAATAGTAAGCTGTTAGGTTTAGTGTGCATACTAGGTTGAATATTGATTGTTTCCTGGTGTTCTCTTTTCTTAGATGACACTTCAGCTCCAGAGCAGCCTCAGATGACCATTTCTGGTCAGATGGTGTTGACTGATGAAACTGTTTCAGCTGTCTCAAAGTCTAGCAAGAGTGCTTTAAAAACCAGTGACCTAGAAACAGCAAACCTGTCTCCTAGCCTGATTCCTGCCCAGCAGCCCACAATCTCCCTCCTAACAGATGACAGTACGGACGCACTGAGCGTGGAGTCCCTGACCCTGGTGCCGCCAGTCGAGCCACAGGCCATTCGAACCTTCGGCTGCCTCCCGCAGCCCTCTATGCACTCTGAAAGTGAAGTCTGCAAGGTAGAAGAGAGAGAGGAGGAATGTTCTGACTAAAGCCACCCTGCAGACTCTAATAAACAGTGAAGCCAATGCAACCAGGTTCTTAGCTGTTTTTCCTTTGGGAGTGTGCAGATACTTCCTGGAGCCTGCAAGGTCGTCTGCTGGACGGGAGCCCCGCTGCTGGCGGGGAAGGTGGGCAGGTGCTCAGAGGACTGGAACTGGAAAAGCAAACCCAAACCAAACCAACAAAAAACCACAACTTTTGAATCTGGGCTGGTTATTTGTTACCAATTTCTGTTATACAAGAACATGAAAGTTTTTCAGGGGACCTGTTTCTATGACAGAGTTGAAGCTGCAGAAACGGAGTGAATTGTAAAAGGTCTACAGTGTTACGGCAAACTGAACAAGTGTTTGGGTACCAGGGTACTGTATCATTAGCTTCTCTGAAACTGGAGACATGCCATTGACCAGAACTACATGTTGTAGTGCATAGATAACATTTCCATCTGAGACGTGATCCATTTTTCAGTCTGTGGCTTTTGGTGTGTTTTTTGTTGTTGGTTGGTTGGTTGTTTCTTTTAACTCTGATCTCATCCATCTTTTGGAGGTCTGCATGATTCCAGCAGGCCTGGCCACTTTTAGTGGTGTCTTTGTAGGACTCCAGACTTCAATATTGTATTTTGCATGTGTAATATTTATTTCCAGGTTTGATTCAAAGCCAGGTCTATCTCAAGCAGTTTTTTAAAAGGGTGAAGCCTGAAATGTAAGGACAGATGCTTATTCAAATTAACCCAAGGGGCTCTGAGACCACTTTAGTCTTTGCTTAACCAGCTACAGAGGAATGTGAAATATTTTAAGGTTGCTCTAGCTTGTTTATCCACTCTGACAGTCAAATTGCTGCACCTCTGAGGAATGATGAGATCCTTTCTACTGAAGGACAACTTCTAGAAGCAGGTGGAAGAGGTTTTTTACATTTTTCATCTTTGTGTGGGGAAAAAGATCACCACATCTAACTGATAATTCCTTTGCAAGTCAGGAACTCAAAAGGAAAGGTATTGTGTAATTTATTTTCCTACCTGGGATAGTATCAGAGTTAAACAGCATTGCTATATAAAAGTGAAGCTGAGTTTATGCTTGCCTTACTTTGCTTCCTAGCTCCCAATACCAAGGTGACAGGAAGCAGTGGAAAGTGTTGGTTGAAGTTTGGAATGTTCTTTGCTGGTTTGATATATAATTTAACATGAATGATGCTTAGGATTTCTCATCAATTTCCATCTGTGTTGATTTAAATTAATAGTAAAATGAGTAGATTGTCATTACTGGTCTGCTCATAACATTGAGTGCTTTCTGCCTCTCAAAGATTGAAGACTACTATTTACTTCACTTGATTTCAGTCATCAGTGCAGTCTGTTTCCTCATTCTGTCTGTGCTAATGTTGAGTTCATATCAAGTAGATGAATATGAACATTTTCCTTACTTCCCAGTCTCTTACTGTGTCTTTTCATGGCTGTCAGATGGAATACTTGAAGTGATTTTAACTGTTATATTTGTATATGAGGTTGACTAATCCACAAGAATCATTTGCTAGCTTTTTCCATCTTGTTTTCACATAATAATCTTTGTAAAATGTGCATACGAGGTGTCTGCTGTTGAACACCAGTTCAGTTATTCTCGTCTTTCCTTGTAAACTTTTGTATGCAGTTTGTTCTTTTCTAGCTTCCTGTGGCTTCTGCTTTCTTTCAAATTGAATCACCAATATTCTGACCATTCCAGAGTGCCCCAGGCTCTAATGCATTCTGAGAGCGAGTTGTCCTCTGAACTGCCATGGATAGAGAATGAGAATTTGGCATTGGTGCAGTAAGAGCCTGCTGGGGTTGTGTTCTTGTTTTGTTTGGCGTATTTTTGGTCTTATGGTGAGAGTGAGTTTACCTTGCAGCCACTATTGCAGCTAACATACATGTGCCTGAATAAGCCTAGAGACCAGCTGGGGCACAAGGACCACTTCAGTTTTATTAGCTGAACCGATTGCAGGCTACTCTCTGGTCCAAGGAATATTCTGAAGAAAGCATTTTGTGTTAGCTGTTAACCTTAGCTCTTGACCTAGATTACACAAAGTGCCACTGGGCAGGCTGAGTTCCCTTCAACAGAATTAATTTTAGACAGGAAAACCTTGATCTTTAATTATCTAATTTCAAGTTCACTTCTAGCAAGATTAGGACTGTGCACAAGGAGTCTTTTTAATGGGTATGCATAATCTCATCCTTGAGCTCTACTGCACCAGAAGTGGGATGAAGGGAAAGAAAACTGACTTTGTGCTTTTCATAGCCTTTGAGTGGCTTTTAGATCTCACGACCAGTTGTCTACTGAGAGCTTCACAGGAAGTGGCTGAGATAGATGCTATTAGTAGGAAAATCAAAGAGTAGGTCTGCTGCTGGCAGAGCCTTGCTGGTCAGGAGTGGTAGGCTGGAATAGTTCATGGTAGTTCTATCAAAAGCTCCCTGCAAAGATGGAATTACACTAGGTAAGCTCTGACTGCACCACAACACTGTGGTGTTATGTCAGGGCTGCAACTGGTACAGATCAGCCTACGTTGCTGAGTGATTGTGACCCAGAAGCACCTGGATTTTCACTTGTTTGCTTCTAGCATTAGGGCATATGTGTACACAGTTTAACTGTGCTTCCTGCTGCTTTGAGAGACCTAAGAATGTAAGAGCTCTGGAGATGCTGAAATAATCTGTTCTTGGCAGTCTTATCTGTGCACGGGTGGTGTTACTCATCTGCAGTTCCCTGAAGAGCATTGTATCTCTCTCCACCTTATCAGAAAGCCTCGGGGCTGTTTCCGGATCCCCCTTTCCGTGTAAAAAGGAAACTCACCACCAAAGCATTAGCACATCAGCCACAGCTGGAGGGGCTTTCTAAACAAACCTTGGTTTGAGTCAGTGTAACTCCAGCCCTTTTAACCAGATGCAAGTACCAAGCAGCAGCTAAGCAGCTGGCCACTCAAAGGGGGCTCACTGTTTCAGGGCAGTACTGCAGAGGGAGGTAGAATCACTCTAAGTATTGCCATGTTCCAGAGAAAAATGCCAGAGTTTGAGAGAGAGATGCTGAATTTCCAGTGTTTGTAGAGACTACACCTATCTTCAGCCATCTTTGTTATTCTCTTTCTTTTGAGGAGAGAAGCCAAAGAAGCCATGGCATTCTGAATGTTGCTTTGCTGGTTTACAGTCTGTGTGTCTCATCAAGTTGTTACTTGTTTACCTTGTTACCAGGAACTTTCTGTTTACGAAGAGAGTGATGGCAGCATACACTTGGTAATTTGGTGAAGAAAGGGAGGGTGGAAACGTTAGTGCCCAGTTCTGATGCCTGCTTCACTGTGGGAGTGATGATTGCTGTGTAAAACTTATGTTTTGTAGAAATGCTTTGATAGAGAGAGACCAAAGGCTAAGCTTCCTGCACTTCACTTGCCAAGCTGCGTGGATCAAACCAAATTCATTGGAAATGTGGTCACGTACATCAGTACTAAAAGCTGTATCTTGTGTGTGAAATCATGAGGTATATGCAAGACTGAGCTCGTTTGTATTCTCCACTGCTAATCCACAATAAACTAAAATTCTGACTTTTCTTCCTTAAATGAAGCTGAGGTAAAAACCAGATATAAAATGACAACTGTTAAAGAAGCTCCTCAACACTCTTCACTTCACAAGACAGTTGGAATTGCCCATGAAGTCACTTGGTGAGGAAAAAGTCAGAGTATCTTCCAGAATTCCTTTGGGTTTTGTGCTATTGTTGCTAAAGGACAGGTATGTGACATTTACAAACTCTTCTATATCCAGAATTGAGTCAAACCTACATCAGGATGCAGAGCTTAGTCAATGTCCAGTAATTCTAATGAGCCCTTTGCCCAGCAGAGTACAGAGGAAATAATGTTCCTTTGTGGGTTTGAACTACTCTTGAGTGTAGAACTTTTAAAATGATGGTAAAATAGATCATGTGTAGCAAAATCAACAGCCCTTGGGATTGAAATTACTGTGATTTTGTTCTAATGAAGCAGCAAGACATGAGTGACAATCATTTCCATGCTTACTGCAGGTGGCCTGAGGTGATGACTTCAAGCAGTCTAGGAATGCAGTAGTTGCCCTGCAGCTGAATGTCATTTTACTAGTGCTAAAGTAATTTTCAGCCTGTACCCCTGAAGACATAGGTAAGCTGTCAGACAAGCAGCTGAAGCTGTGTGCAGGTATGAAGCCACTTGATAACAGTGAACTCTGTAGTCCCATGGTGCTGTCAGTGCTGTGGGTAAGCAGTCACTCTGCTGCACACACTCTAGGTGAATAACTAGAGAACAGCCTAAGCAGTAGCTTTACTGATGTGCACGTAGTGTTCTTGAAAAACCCCAACAAACCATAAACACCCCACACAGAACAAACCAAACACAGGACCCACGAAGCTAAACTTTCAGATACTGCCTTCACTAACTAGCTCAAGTTCTGGAGGGAGTTGCTTTGGAAAGGGCATGGCACAGGCAGCTGTCACCTAGGAAACTGGTTAGTCCTGTGGTGGAAGCAAAGATTTGCTGAGAGGCATCTGATGGGGGAGAGGAGAGAGATTTAGGTGCTGTACCTCAAGGTCTCCTTGATGAGTCTTCTGCTCCTCTAGCTAATGTTAGGCATCTAAATATAGGTTGAAAATTCTCTTCTGAACTGTTACTGTCATTCTTCTTGAAAGAGCTTTTTGGTATGTCAGTATTTAGCTACCCCAGGGTATGACTAGCCTGGGCCCTGCTCTCCTGTTCTCTGGAAGCCTTTGGGGTAGTTCCCCTTGCCTGCTCTCTTGCTCTGACCTTTCTCAACGTTTGCAGCATGAGTTAGAATCAAACATAATAGTTCTTACTGTCTCCTAATAGTAACTCACTATCTCCTGTTGGCTTCTGAAAAGCAGGTGGCAGGGCTTGCTAGGGTGGGATGGTTTTAGGGGGTGGGAGGGGGGAAGTGCTTGGCTTTTTTTTCCTGCTGCTCAGGACTTTTTTGAGCAGCAGCAGAGACATGGGAGCTGCAGTTCTGGACTGAGTCTCAAACAGAAGGGTCTTTCATATGGAAATGTATTTTTATATTACATTTGTACAGAATTTTCCCTATTTTGATCTCCCCAAATTTTTAGATTTGCACATTGCTCAGATAGGATTTCTTTGCAAGATGTTATAAAATCTGTATGTTTTGTTTATTTGTTAATGTATTATAAATGTAAAGCTACATTTTGCTTGTCTAATAAATGTGCACTGTGGTGATGCCTCTTTTATTGTTTTGCTGACTTGGATTCACTGGTTCTTAGTGTGGAAAGGAAGCACATGAGTCCTTGTGACTGCTTTGGTAGTATAAACACATTTGTAGGTTCCTTTGTATTGATCCTCTTTTGTGTTAAGATTCCAGGTGTAGATTTCCAGATCCTTGTTTTTCCTGACCTGTCACAAAGGCTAGAAACGTTTTTACTCAACAGGAGATGAGGTTCTCTGGCAACACTCTTCAGTGTTGGGATTCTAAGAACCTTTCCTGAGTTAGAGTCCTAATAAAATCACAAGAGATGGCAGGACCAAGGGCACACATCCTCTTAGTGCTCCTTTGACTCTGTTACACATCTAGTCCTAAGTTAGGTGTAGGAAGGATGCAAGCATGAATTACCTTGGAATTGTGATCTAATTGTTATGCATTTGGCAGGTTTTGTCACACTCGAAGGTGAGATGAGTGCAGAGGAGATGGTACTCCATAAGATACAGCAGGCAAGCAGCTTTGGAGGTGGGTTCCTCATGCTTGGGTGGGGTAGGACTGGTGAATTCTGGAGTGAAGGCTTGCTTTCTGAGTAGGACAGTCAGTATATTGCTTTGGCGGCTAGCAGTCAGTGTCTCAGTTTCAGCAGCTGCCCTTAGGCTGTCTCACAAAGAGAAGGTGGAAGGGAGGTCTCTCCAGAATGCTCAAAGGGGAAATAATAGGAAGTTCTTCTTTTTCTGTCAGCTTTTCTAATCCCCTAGTTTCTCAAAGGGGGTTGCTTACATTTCTCATTGCCATTGTCCTCTCTGCTTTTCTGTCATCTTGGGGGGTGTGGAAAGGAAGCTTAGTTTTGTTGTTGGGGGCTGGGAGGGAGGGTGTTGATTCTGGTTGGGGTTTTTTGTTTGGTTTTGGGGGATTTGTTTGTTTGGGGTTTTTTAAGGCTTCAGAAGAATCAAAAGATGGGAATCCTTTCATGTAGAAGGGTAAAATTGAGAACAGAATCTGGATCCTCAGATATTTCAAACCTTTCTGACAGAAACCATAATAGGAACTTGCTGTGCAGTTCAGGAAGAGCTGCTTTCTCATTTTCTACCAAAGCACTTCATTCTCTTGAGGTCATTTTGAGCAAAACTTTAGGCCTTTTGGAGCTTGTTTAAACTACAGAGAAAGTACTAAAAAGGAGGAATTATGACAAGAAGCTAATAAAAACTACTGCTCTGCAGGAGGTGGTGAGGGTTTTATTAAATACCTGACAATGGCTTGTGAAAACTTCCTACCAGTTCTGAGCCCTAGGAAATGGATTGTGTTTGCCTCAGGATAATCTTCTGCAGGTGAAAATTCAGTTTTGGATGGCTAAAAGTGAACAAATGCCCTAACAGTTCTGCCACAAACTGGAGGTGAGAAGGAATGTATCCTCATTTGGAGGGAAGCACCTTTTAATAGTAGATGCCCCTTACTAACAAGTACTGATGGGGAAACCATGGTTAAGGTGAGAACTTCAGCAGCATTTGGAAATGTCCAGGGCCAAGCAGACTTTCCTCTGCTTTTATGAAGTAGAAGAATGTTTTTCGTTGGGGAATATAAAAAAGAATAAAACCAGCCAGCCCCAAAACCCTCAAGAAATCAGCAGTGCAGCAGAACAAAAAAAAACAGTGTTTCCCATCATTATTCCTTGGCATATCTTTTGTTTGCCACACTAAGTAGAGGTTGTTGGTTTCTTCTTTGCAGGCTTGCTTCACTCTCTGGTTTGCTGGTGTCCAGGGGTGCTGTGCTCACTCAGTCAGCATGGGAAGAGGTCTGGCATTCCTCTTTTGTTCTTGGTTTTTATTTAAGAACTTTATTCTCTCTTTTTTCCTGGGGTTTGGGAGTGTGGCACCACAAATGCAGGTAAGGATGAGGTTCAGGTGCTGACAGATGCTGTTCAGTGAGGCAGGTGAACTGTCTTTCAGCTCTGCATCCATGGTGGGTCAGGGGAAGTGCACAAGTGGTGGCTGTGTCTGGTGAGGGAAGGTTCCAGTGAGTAAGAACAAAAGCACCAATAAGAAGACTACAAAGTAGATTCAGAGTTGTGGTGGTCTGCCACCCAACTGTTTCTGATTTGGGAAACTATTGGCTGTCTAGCCCTGAGGGAGGCTTAGGATCAGATACAGAAAACAGCTCCTTCTCTGGCCTGCCCAGATGTTTCCAGAGATCTGTGCTGTAGAGCCTCAGAGTGCTTTGTGATGTAAAGTAGTCCAGAAAACTAGTGGAGTTCTTTTCCTAAAAGGAAACCAGACATCTCTGTCAGCAGTGTTCTCTGCTCAGGCTGGAGTGGGTTTGGAAAGGTTTAGGTTTCTGGACAGGTCTGCTGGGAGTGAGTGGTCTGGTAGGACCTCTGCTGAAGCTTCTGCAGCTTGGGCTGTCTTGTCCTTGGAGGAGTTTCCAAAGCATCAAAGCTGTCATGGATCAGTTAAAATAAACTCTTATGCCCTACTGAGGGAAGGATTTTCAAGTAAAGCTGTAATTAGATTTTCATTTGAATTTATTTTGCTCCATTGCAATCCATGTGCAGATGGAACAAGTTAAATGACAACAACTGAAGGCAAAGCACCATAAAAATACCTAGCTGACCAGTAATCCTCTACCCTTGCATTTCCAGTGTCTGTTTCACCTTGTGTGACTTCTCTGCTCCTGCCTTCTGCTAGCCCTGGCCATCTCCTTTCTGCTCCATCCCAGAGGACGGCAGAGTGCAGATACTTTGCCTAAAGCCTAAGTGGTTCTTGAGCTGCTCCTTGCCCTCTGGTTCAGTATTGGTAATGATACATCTTAAGAGCCATTTGAATGTTTCAGAGTGAATGTATACCAAAATCCTTGGCTACTGCATGTGTAATAGTGGTGAAATGGGAGAGTCTGAGGCAAAATTTCAAGTTAGCTTTTTGGAGCCTTATGTTCTGTACAAGCAGCTCAGGAGGTTTGTGCGTGTCTAGGGGATGGGCCTTAGAAAGTTTCTTCCAGCTAAAAAGAAAAGAACAGCTCCTCTTTAAAATACTAGGAGCTTCCTGAATCTTTAAGAAGACAGACATAGAGTGTTACCTGTGTGCTTACAGCCTTTTGAGTGCCCAGGACTTCCTGCACCTCAAACCAGAGCTGTTTTCTCCAGCGTGCATAGGCATGCATTTTTCAGAGCAGGTCATGCCTTAAGCTCAGAATAGTCTCTGCTTTGTCTGCCTGGTCACAGACTGTGCTCTTGCATTTTGACTTCTCTCTGTGAGAAACTTGAAACCCCTGGTTAACTTTTAGGTGACTAGCTGTTGTTTCAGGTATTAAAGTGTTCAGCTTCTAGAGAGGAGGGTTCTAAGTCATACAAAGAAGGGGGAGAGTAGCTAAATGGACAGGAGACATCAATATACAGCATTTTATATGTGATCTTGGACTCTCTTCGGGATGTCTGTTACTTAACATACTATAGCAAAATGTCATCTGCAAGGCTATCAGATTTAAGCATCCACAGCCACACTTGCCTTTAAGTCATACTCTTTCTACAGCATGTGCATATGTGCAAGGCTTGTTGCTGATGTGAGAAGGGTGTAAGTGAAGTCCAGAGTTCTTGGGAACAGGATGTGAGTGGCATTGCTTTGCTGCTTCTCCATCATGCAGTTCAGCCGAATTTGCTTATCAGAGTTATCGTCTTCAGAGCTTTCCTGTGAAAGTGTTGCTTATAGCCACTGTCTGAGAGAGAACTTGGCATTCTTACAGAGCTGCCAGAATACTTCAGAGGAAAAGAGCCTTGCTTGGCTCAGCTGAATTCTGGCTGAAATAGGTCTTGCAAGCTTCTTTGTGAGGTTCTGAACAGATCTTCAGACTGGAAGTTTTATAGGGGAGGAAAACCTGTCACATTCTTTAAAAGCACAGATTCCTTTGAAGCACAGACTTGGAGCTAAGCTTTCTCTGGTTTTAATTGGAATCTGGAAGGAAAATCAGACTTTGTGGGAAATCAAACCTGACTTTTCTGTAGCTGGATTCCAGTTAGCTCCCATTGGATGCACAGTGTGTGTGTGTGTGTTCCCTGGCATCAGCAGGCTCCACTTCTGCTGTAGCTTGATAGGACTTTGGCCAGGTCCTCAGCCTGTCTGGATTGGTTCAGCCTTTTCAAATACATTTATATCAACCAATTAATGGTGCATTTGAGAAGCTTGGTTTAGCTTTTTAATGACCTTTGGCATTGGTACTAAGCATTTATCTTCTTAACTACTTTTGATAAAGGAATATCATTAGGATTGGCATTCCAGTCTTACTGCTTGCCTCAGGTAGTGCAGTTCCTATGGGCTCCTGTCACTTGGAAAGTCACTAAACAAAAATGGGGTTTTTTTGTTGTTTGCACCATAACTCTTGAGTTTTCTGAACAACTTCCAAGTGTTAAGAAAAACAGTCTTCCTCTTAGCTTCTAGGATTGTTTGATTTAAGCTTTAGTCATCATTTGAAATGGCTCGCTATTGTCCAGTCTGATTAGTTCATGCTAAGAGATTTTGTGTTTGAAAAGCAGCCTGGTTTCTTTTTATTTTTAAAGAAGAAGGAGTTAAAAAAAACCCCATGGTGTTTCTGGAGAATCTCTTCCATCCTTCCTGCTTCCTAGTAATGGTAGTGAGGAAATTATTTATCCTCTAAGAAGTCAACCTGAATGTGTGAGTCTGTCTCGGAGTGTTTGAAGTCTGTTTCTTTGTTGGCTAAAAGAAGTATGAAACTTAAGAAAGAAAAGTACATTCATAAGAGCAGTGAGGTCATGTGAAAAGCTTCCCTTAACTCCAGCCACAGCAGTCTGAGAGTACAGGCCATCTCTGAAGAGCCTCAGATATTAGTGGCACAGTTTAAGACATTACAGTACAAACCAAGAGTCACTAGAGGTGAATGTGGGATCACTTCATCTGCCTCAGTGGCAGTCAGATGTCTTAGCTGAAATGGAGTGGAAGGGTTGGTGTAGGCAAGTAGCTCTCAGACATTCCCTTCTGCTGTCTCCCACTTGGGACTGTCACCAACTTCCCTCTAACAGGGCAGAGGAGGAAGGTGCTACATGTTGATAAGCATGAAGAAGTCTTTAACCACTTGAGCTTGAGCAGCAGTACTGAAAATAAGGCAGCCACCAGCATGAGAATCCACAGCAGCCAAGTCCCTTCTATAGCTGTTGACCAGAATAACTCTGACCAGTCCCACCTGGTCTGTCCCTTGCACAGACTGTCTGTCAGAGGCCATGGCAAGCTTGGGTTCTTTACAGTTTCTGTATCAAGCCCTGTCAGTTAGAGAAAGATTTCTCATGAGCAGCTGAGAGAGCTGGGAGAGGAGTGGGAAGCCTGTGTACAGAGAGAAACACCTGGAGAACTCCCTGTCAGACTTTTTTAGGCTGTTCCAAAATGAAGAACCAGAAGTGGCCAGCAGTCCAGGTCCTTATAAGGCACAATTAGCAGTGAGACTTCACCCAGATTCACTCACTTCTTATAACAGTAATTGAAACATTACCCTGAGAGAGTGAAGTTAATGCATCTGAGGGAAGCCAGGCTGTTTCCAGTCTTTTCAAGAAAAGACAAGCAGAAGTCATCATGGCCTGGTGTTAGAATGTGCCCTCTCTGGGCAGGAGTTCCTCAGTTCCAGGGCTGTTACTGTACCATTCATTCTGGAAGCTGAAATTTCTGGATAATCCCATGACTAACCTTGTTACTGTGAAACACTTCATGCTTGTGCTTCACTCCTTGCTGGCTCTGACACTGATGACCAGGAGCTGATTCAGGAGGTTCTCATTCTCACTGCTGTATTGCACAGATGTCCCTCATCACACTGAAACTGAGCCTGTGTTCTGCTAGGGGCTGCACAAGCATGAATGAAGGGGCAAACCCTGTTACAGAGACCTTATTGTCTGCAGTGATGACTTGGGAGTAGGGTAGGGTGTGTGACTTGAGTGTAAGGCAGTGGCATCAGTTCTGGAGTGAAGGAAAGCCTGGCCCAGGCTGATTGCTCAAAGTTGTACCTAAAGCCTGGGGGTGACTCAAGAACTGAACCCAGATCAGCTGCCTGTCGTGGTGACTGCTCTGTGTTCCCAGTGCTGAGAGAGTTAACATGCAGTGCATACTGTAATGCATCCTCCAGACAAATTCTGTCCCCTGTGTCCGAGGAAACTTTCCCATGGAATGCTGTGCCTCAGAATAGTGTGTTATGAGTAAATAGATGTTCCAAGATAATCATAGGGCAAACCTAGAAGGGTTGTTCAGCCAGTCAGGGTGAGAATCAGCTGGAATACTGCCTCAGCTGCCAGCCAGGGTTGGTTGAAGAGCAGTTTCCTGTCTCCTCTGCAGTCTGCAAAGTTCAGGAACATATTGGTGTTGACACCAAGTGATGATCCTTCATCAGGTCAACTACACTCCTGCAGAGCCTGGTGGGAGCTGCAGCTGGGAGACCTTCATACCATCAGGGTTGCTTGTGTCTCCTCTCCCTCTGCAGACTGTAGCTCATCTCACCTCCTGTGCCCAGAGGGGACTGTAGGGAAGGTTCCAACATGACTCATGGTTTGGTTACAGATGAGCTATCTAAACCAACACATTTTAGGGGACACTAAATGAACAAAATCTATGATTTTGAGCTTTTGGATGGAGAAAATGGAAATGCAGAAATGGCGAATTCAGGGGTTTTATGAGACAATGTTTAATTGAAAGTATATTAAGCAACTTTCATGCCTTGGGCAAAGTTATTCAATGAGAGATCTTGCAAGAAGTCTGTTTTTCTGTCCAAGCAGACCAGAGGGACAAGGTGTCTTTCAGAGTTCAGCAGAATGAAAAGTGAAAGTGTCCTTGTCATATCTCTTCCTCTGAAGAGCCCTGCCAGGGGGAGAGGCAGGCATACAGACAGTTCAGTACTGGCTAGGGACATGTCAGTGTTAGCTGATGTTACTCTGCTGTACACATGGAGCTGTCGTGGCTCTGAACTGCTTCTGGATTGGGGAAACAATAGGAAAGAAAACCACAGGATTTCTCAACTCTGAGAATTAAAGTATAGTTACTGCTGCAAAGGGGCAGTTTCCAGACATTGCAGTCCAAGCAATAACATACACTGCCTTTACCAGTGTTGGAGATGCAGCTCAGGCTGCGCCTCTAGGTCAGTTACTGGTTTACTGTTGTGATCTTTACGTTTTGGGTTTGTTTTGCTGTAGTTTGTTTTGCAAGGGCTCCAATTCTCCCTGCAGGACTGATCAATGAGCCTGTTCTGCCTGCACAGATATTCCAGTGGCTGGTTTGTTTCCCTGTTTTCTTTTCCAGCTCCTCTAGGATGTGGTTAGCTCTACAATGTTGCAGTGTGGCTAGAGGGGCAATTACTGGTTGTGTGAAACTGGAGAGAAATGGGTGGTTAAGTCTGCTTCAGATGTAATTAAGTCTGAACTGTCTCAGTGGTCACATTAGAAGCACTGATCTTCAGCTCTCTCATGGGTTTAGGCCATAGCCAAGATTTTTTTTTTGTCCTTCAAATTATTTTCTGTGGGAATATGAAAAACTAGTGTTCTTCAGAGCACCAAGACAGTAACACCCACTAGTGACTGCTGCTCCTGCCAAAATAAATTAGTTAAGAAACCCCAAACCCTTTTTGAATAGAAAAAGTATCTGACCATCCTTCTTTGTCCATCAGTGAAATAAATGGTGCCTGCAAGGTCATGCTGTGGTTCCCATCACAATGTATAGGCTTTGGGCTGTTTCAGCAACGTGCAGGAAGTGTATAAAGACACTTAAAACTGCCCCACTGCTGTGAAGGAATGGCCTTGCACCTGCTGGTCCATTGCAAACAAGGATAGATGTGGGTGGTCTGTGTCCTTGCTTGCCTTGAGGAACCTCAGATGTTTGTGGAAATGTTTAAGAATCCTCCAGTTTAGAAACTTTCCTTATCAGAGTGCAGGAAACCTAAGGGTAAAAATGCTGAGAAATAGAAACTGAGCTCCTCCCTTGGTGATGAGCACAAAAGCTGGACAGGAAAATGAAAAGTGAAACTATCCTTCAACATCAGGGATCTCAGCAGTCACTGATAAACAGCAATTGGAAGTTTTACCCCAGTTTGGCTCACTTACTACTGATTGTTATTCTGCTC
The DNA here is from genome assembly GCA_013399015.1 of Galbula dea. Classification (NCBI taxonomy): domain Eukaryota; kingdom Metazoa; phylum Chordata; class Aves; order Piciformes; family Galbulidae; genus Galbula; species Galbula dea. The sequence goes on along the minus strand of VWZX01008711.1, from coordinate 1,333,135 downwards.
CTTTATCCTCTAGCTTTCTGCTGATGCAGCTACAGCAGATAATGACTCAAAACCCAGGAGTCAACAGGTGGTGACAGCTTCTGCAGACTGTGGTGTCCCATGCCCACCACTGAAACAGGTATGGCATTTCAAAGCTAGTTCTGTTCAGAATTGCTTTATTAAACCACCTGTGGGAATGTAGTAAAACATACACTTACTGCTTTTTAGTAGAGACCCTTTATAGTAGCTAGCTTTGAGCCTGGAGGAGTTATACTGATGCTGACTTTAATTCTACTCGATGTCCTAGTTCCCCCTTTCAGCTCTACATGCCACTGCCTGCTGCTGTGGCCATACCAAGATGTTCACTTGGCCCAGGTTACAGAAGACCAGCTCTTGAAGCTCTATGGAAAACAACCCTTTGATACTGCTGACATCCTTCAGCTGCTTTCTGAAGCTGTCTTGCTGATCACCATCTTGTTTGATCTTCTGCTCTTTCTCTCCAGCTTTTTGTTTAGCCAATGTGCTTTGACACAGCTTCCCAGGAAGGATTCAGTCCTAAAGCCAAGAAGGACTTGGAGCATGTGGGCACCATCATGTTGGTATAGATCCACTTGTATTTTGTCCCTTCCCCAGCCTGCGTCTGTTCTGCCTGCTTGGATGGGTCACTACTTGCACAGCATCCAGCAGTGGCCAACGATGTTTCTTGAGTCTCAGACCTTCTGTAAGGAGCAGTGCTCTGAGGGGCCAAGTGGGAGAGGCTAGGACTGGAGGAGAAGGTTGAAACTCTCATTTCTCTCTGTTCTCTTGCAGGTTTGTGGGTGTGGACTGCTGATAGCGTGGAGCAGTAATGCAAGAGAGGACAAAGTGAGGGAGCTTCAGGACAAATGAGAGAAGAAGCAGAACAGTAAGAGTAAAAGTACAGTTTATGCACACCAGCTAGGATCTGCAGATTGTCATTGGAAGCTATCCTCCTGTATGTTCAGTGAGCACAGAAAAGGGAGAAATAGTCATTTCTGAGAAACAGACTCATCTGTGAGCCCAGCTCCCTCAGAGTGTTTGCTTGTCTGCCCTTCTAGCCACTGAAGATAGGAGAGTAACCTGCAGGGGATGTTCAGCTTTCAGCACAGAAGGGGAAGCCTTAGTAGAGCTGAGAGTAGTTAAACATATGAAATTCTCTTGCAGGATTAGAACTCATTCGGCTTCTCACACAGGAAATGTCCATGTATGCTCTTTGCTTGGGCAGGCCCCTCTTGAGGGCACAGTTTCAGATGACACGTGTAACCAATCACATGCCATTCCTTTGACAGCACTTCTTCTTTATCAGCCTGTTAAGCATGGGCTTTCAGCCAGTCAAAACATCAGCTGTTTGCCAAAGCATTTATAATTAGGAAGTTTTGTAGCAGAATAATGGAATCTGAGGTCTCAGAAGCCATCCCATGTGTCTATTTCCAGATGATAATCTCATGGAGACAACAAAGCAGCAAGTGAATACCAAACTGAAGGAGGCAGGAGGTGGTGCTGGGATTTACTGTAGAGTATCTTGCAGCAATCCATACTCTTCCCAGAGTTTGATGCTCAGTGCCTGAAGACCTTACAGAAAAAGACACTTTCTCCCCCTGCCTTACCTGTGCTTTACAGACACTGCCATGCAGTCTTGCCTGTGTCGTTTGTTCCTGAGCTGTTCAGAAAGCTGCTTGTGTTTTGACAAGAGCCGCACGTGGGGAACAGGTTCTCATAATCTTGGAAGAGCTTGATGTTAAGGACATGGTTGTGTTGTTGGGAGGGGAGGCAGACAGAGGCTTGAAGAATGCTTTCTCTAGGTGTGGCTGTGCAGCTTTTCCACTCAGTCTCACCATTTGTAAGGTGGGAATCTCTTGTGTTTGTTTTGGCTGATGATCTAGGACCTTTCTGGACATCTGTCAGCCACTTTCTGCTCTCGGGCATGGGCTATCAAGACATGGCCACTTTCTGGCAGCCATGGTTTTATTTTTCATTGCCTTGGCATGCATTTTACAATCTTGCCTTGGCATCTTCAGTGTCTCACAGCCTGTTTCCTAAGAACTGTCTTCCAAGCTTTTGACGTTCTTTGGCTCAATGTCATCTTCCTGTAGCAGAAATTCTTCTCCCTTCACATCACTCTCCACGAGGTATTGAGAGCTAGCCTGTACAGCTCAGATGAACAGCTTCTCTGCACTCAACTTGGAGAGTCTGAGGACAAAAGTGCTCCAGTGGTTCAGTCCATTCAGGCAGGGCTAGCCCTGAGCCAAGTGGGCTGTCAGCAGTTGAGATTTGGTTTATTTTATACTTCTAGAAGAGTGCAAAGACCTGAGGAAAGGACCTTGTGAGCTTACTTACTAGCAAAGAGGTTTCAACATCCCCACTCTGTGAATAAAGCAGCAAGTGACAGCATCATGATTCCACATCAGCTTCAGCTGGTCTGCTGTGGGTCCTGGCAGCCTTTCTCCTTGGCCTCTGCTGCACAGCCCTGCCTCTCCTCCCCTGTGCATTTGTGTTGCTGCTCATGTGACTGTGGTGAGGGAGCTAATCTGGCTGAACTCTAACTGCAAGGGAAAAAAATCCAAACTCATTTAGTTCTTCTTACTTTGCCAGACCTTTTTAATTATAGCTCCACATGAACTTTACTGCTGGCACAGGGGGAGCTGAGGAGGAAGGGAGGCACAGGACCACAGCATCTTGGCTGAGCTTCACCTCAACTTCTGTGAAACCTTACTCAAAATTCAGCATGTCCCAGGCCCTGGGTGCCAAGCACGTGCTTTCTGAGAGCTGCAGTCTTTACTGGAGCTGCTGCTTTCTGCTGCCCTCTTATCTCTGGAATGAAATCTGTCATTCATTTTGTGACTGTTGCACCAGCATCCAGGTAAACAGAAGCAGCCCTTCAGAGCCTGTCAGGACGTGGTGTGGGCAGCAGCACTGTGGGCTGTAGCCTCCTGGTGGTTCTGTCTGTCCCACAGATGTCTGCATTCAAAGGGGCAGGATTCCTTCTGTTCCTAGTCTGAAGTATTGGGTGAAAAGTGCTGAGCAGATCTGTGGGATTTGCATTGGCTAGGGATCAAAACTGTCCTTGCAAGCAATCCTTGGGATGATGACAGTAGCCTTCCCATTTCAAACAAGGGCTCAGATCATATGAAACAGATTTCTTCTAAATGCCTGGGAGGGGGGAGGGAGAAATGCCTTATTTTTGGGTCACTGTATCCAGTGTTGGAGCCAGCCAAGTCTATACTCTTCTGCTTTTTGGGTTGGTTTTGTGCTTTGGAGCATGAGGGAGGTTTGGAGAGGGAAGACGCTGGCTTGGCAGATGCAGGGTATGTGGCCCAGGGACTCAATTCCAAGTGCAAAAATTCATCATTTCTCAAATGCTCATTTCTACACTAACACAACAGGCACAGCTAGGCTGTGCAGCTACATTTAGGCTTTTCCCTCTGCAGTCTGGGCAGTGGCTCCATCTGTGTGCTGCCCTCAGAGTGCAGGCCCAGTGCATTTGAAGTGTGCTGAGGTGCAGAGCACTCCCAGGCTGTGTAGTTAATTTATCTGCTGATTCTGAGACTAATTGCCTCGGATGGCAAGCTAATAGCACACAGGCTCCTTAAGGGGTATGCATGTTCAGGTGTTCCTTACTCAGCCTCTTTTGAGTGCCAGTTGTTGGGGTTTGTTGGCTTATTTTATGACTGCTGAAGGAGGTATGTTGCTATTGTTCTGCTCCCTGAGTGGAGCAGCAGAGTTATCTATTGTTTATCAACAGAAATTACAGTGCAACAAGTTAAAGTGACAGATCATTAATTTTCCAGAGCTGTTAAGAAAGAGGCTGTGCTCTCTGCCTCCTGGGTGATGAGTGCAGTGGGAGAGCAGCTAGACCATTAACAGACCCTATGGAACTGCATCCTCCTGTGGCTTTGTCCTGCACTTCTGAGCTCCACCTCAAGCCTTGGGTAAACTTCCACCCAGATGTCCTTCTAGCTCCACCACTGTCTCAGTATGTAGTGGCCTAGCCTCCTGCTGTTCCCATGCATATGTGTGCACACAGATGCTGGCTGTTGCCTCCCAAATATGAAGTGAGCCATCCCAAACAAACTTAGTTGGAGCTGTTTCTAGTTCTTCCTCTGAGATTAGGGGAGTAGTCAAGTATAGTTTCCCCTCTCTTCACAACTGCTTGTCATCAAAGAGCTGCAGCCAGCAGATAACTCTGGTATTTCCAGCTTTATAGGACACTGGACTGGAATTGGCCAACCCATTGAAGCCTTCATAGCAGGAGTAGGAAGCAGAGGCAGCTCAATAACATGAACACTTCCTCAGAAAATCAAGGCAAAAAACCAATGGACTTTGGCAAAATTCTGCTGTGTGTAGGCAGCTGCTTAACTTAAAGCAAGGGAGCAGTTCCACATGAAGTGGAACCACATTTCTGCCTACACTCTCTTTGTGTCCTAGGTACTCTTCCTAAAGTAAGCTAACCCTTCCACCCACTCCCCCCACCAAGGAAGAAGAAAACCACCCAAACCTCTCCTCATCATTTCCAGAACTGATCATGTTTCAGGTGGCTTTAATAGCAAGGGTCCTTTATCTGGAATGAAAGCCTCTCCTTCTCTCCAGGCTGACGCATCTGAACAGTGGACAGTTTTTCCCTCTACTAGATACTGGTTTTGTTTTGTAAAGCTATTCAAAGAGACCTTGGCAAACATTTCTGTCAGGCAGTAATTGACTAAAGTCCCTAGTTGCTTGATGCTGTCCCTCCCTTTCCCCTGAGTTCTGTCTCCCTTGCTTTTTGCCTATAAATAACACAAAGATAGCTAGAAAGGGAAACCTTTCTGCGAGAGGTGATATTGTCATCTGGCAGCTACCCAGTGAAGCCCTGTTGGCTGTAAGCAGAGAAAGTCCACAAAGGGCTACAACAAAAAAGCAAAAACCAACAACAACCAAAAAAAAAGCAAAGCAAAACCTCACTGTGTTTGCTGCTTAAAGGGAAAGGAGCAGAGCATGTTCTATCTTCCTGTATAATCAGGCATGGACACACTTCAAAGCTGCAGCTGAAAGCACTTCTCAGTCCCTTTCCTGGCTGGAGATCTGTAGAGCTGTGGATGGTGCTCAATGGCAAAGAGAGGAGAGCCAAGCAAAGCTCAGAGAGCAGTCAGTGCCTGTGCAGGGAGCTCTGAGTGCTGGGAGCAGAAACTCCTCAGTGCTGTGTGCATCTGCCTGAGCCTAAGCCTGCATCTCCCTTGGCTCTGTGCCTCAGCTGCAACACTGCAGTTAAGATGAGAATGCCAGCAGGCCAGAGAGTCCTGTGCTGATTACCTGTAGCTATAGGAGGTGTCTTTCATGCCACTGTGCTCAGCAGTAATACAGCAGTAAATCTGTGTGTCTGTGCAGGCCACAGACCAGATGTAATGCTGGTTTGATGGTTGAAGACATAGCAGGGCAGCTTGCTGCCAGTAGGTGTGTTCGCTTGCCCATGCAGAGGAGCTGAAGTTGCACAATAATCTCCTCTGGCCAACTAGGCATCCAAAAAACACTTAACTACTTTTCCCAGATCTCATCCTATTGTTTCCTTAGCTGCATTCATGCAACTAATTAGTTCATAAACTAATGTTTCCCAGACATTCTGACCTGGTTAGTGTTATTTCATCACATTTTAGGATGTGTTACTAGGATCATAACAATGGTGGGTTTAAAGATTCAGCAACTCCTAATTAGACTGAAATGGTCACAAGGGTTTGCTGAAGATGTTCCAGGATGAGGAACCAAAGTTAATGACTTCTTAGTCAGCTGGATTTTGCTTTCCCCCCCTTCTCTGCCATAATGCAATGCCATTAGCACTCACACAGCCATAGTTTCTGTAGGAGTTAATGAGTTTGACACCTTCTCTGGCCTCCCTTTATTAGACAGAAGCTTGCCTTGCTTTTCCAGTTAGGTATTGTCAGAGGTACAATAAGATTATTTTCTGAAATTGGTTTGAAAAATGGGGAAGGAGCAAATAGCACAAATCTCTCCACTTCAGACAGGATCCCAGCCTGAGAACAGCTTTGGGTTTGTAGTTTGGACATAGCAAAGAGCTCATTGTTTTTTTGCTCCAGGGGAGAAAAGAACCCAAACCATCAAACCTTGGAATCAAACACTAAACATCAAGTTGGTCCTTGGGCTTAGTCAAATAGTAATCCTTGTTTGAACTTGAGCTCCTTGCTCTTTGCCCCATATCAAAATTCAGAACTCTGAAGCCCAAATAAGGTAACATTAAGTGTTTGCATGAAAATCAAACCTGTGTATCCCTCTGATGAGTTATGGCCCAGACCTTCAGACCTTTCAGTTCTGAGAAGGGCTTTGAGAGGGTTTCCCACAGCTTCTCAAAGAAGCTTTCCTGCCCCCTCCAGCATACCAACATGTAGAGCTTTGTGCTGTGCACTGAAATGCTAATGAGGGAACAGTAACCAAATACTGTCTCAGGGAATTTAAATCTGAAGAACCTCTCCAGACTGGTCTTTTGGGGATAGATAATGAGCAAGAGTGGAGTCTGTGCTGACATGCCTTAGAGAAGATCTTCTAAAGCTCTTTCTGTATGTCTGCAGTCTGTTATGTGAGCTTATTTTTCTCCATCATCCATGTGTAAGGTCTCTAGAGTGTCCCAGAGCTGGGCAGCTCTGCTTCAGGCAAGCACAGAGTAGAGTTTTGAGTTAAATTTGTTTTACAGAGATCTGGCTCTCATCTAGGACAGTTGTACTCTCAACCTTCTTTCCTCAGTAGATTTGCTGGCACAGAATTAACCTGCTTCTGAGAGTTTCTTGAGTAGAAACTGGTGGCCATAAACTGTTAAGCAAAGTCAGTGGGCACCTTGTTGCAGACTGTATCTTGTAAACCTGATATTCTGTGCTGCCTTGAATCATTCTTCAGGAAGGAGACTTTCAGCATGGCAGCAGAGCTCTCTCTAGCTGCTTCTCTTAAAGCCCACAGAAGATTCTCCATCTGGCTTTAATTTTGAAGATGCTAACCACTGTTGTGGTATGTGAGGGAAGTCCTCTGGAACCAACAGGAGTTACTTCCTTCTGACTCAGTGGGAGCTATGGTATTTCTTGTTGCAGAAGTAGCTGGGAACTGTGTAGTTCATGCTAAGCTAAGGTTTGGAGGGTTTGAGGTGACCTGTGCTGACCACAGCACGTCACCACACAGCTATGGGGTCGGCTCTGGTCTTTGGCTTCAGCACACTCCACAGTGACCCAGTGCAGGCTAAGGCTCCTGAGGCCGTTTCTCTGCCATGCAGTAGCTGGATATCTTCTGGCTGCTATGCCTTACACTATGGCTGGCCTGCTAAGCTGCCTCAAAACCAGTCAGTCTGTGCTCATCCTTCTGCATTTAGTCCTTTATTATGTCATTGACTGAAAACCTAGGAGACTGTGCAGGCAGTTGCAAAAAGCCATGTTTAATAGAGTGCTGATCCTGCAGCACATGGGGCAGAAAATGTCCCAAGGAGGCAAGGAGATGTTGCATCTGTAGCCAGCTGCTGCCTCACAGTGTGCTCTGAGGGATCTCTCCAGTCCCAAGGCCCTGGTTTTGTTGCAGAGCTGTTTCCATGTTAAAGATGTTTAGCAGCTGGATGCAGTTCCCCTGGAAATCAGTAGATGCTTTTTACCCAAACATTTCTAGACCTCTTTCAGATCTCTCTATTTACATACCTCCAGCCTTTCAGCCTGGGCAGCAGCTGTATGTATTTGACATTAAATTCTGGAGGTGTTTACATTTTCTGGCTCTCTAAGCTTTTGTTGGAACTGGAGCAGTTTTCTGAGCAGCTTTGCTGAAGGTTTGGCACCACCATACATACAGTCAGGCTGCAGAACACTGTCTCTGTGGTCTGATTGTGGTATGTGTCTACTCTGCTAGGATTGTGTTGTGTAGACATTGCCATCCTGTTTAAATACTGCCCAGATCAGGCTGTTTACAAGTGCTTTCTCTTGGAATGAGTGGTGTTATGTCATATTTACCCTGGTATGGTACAGAGCAGGGTATGCTACCAGGCAGCCTGCCATGAGTGCTGTAGAACAGGATAGGAAAGCAGAGTGGGTGTGATGCAGCTCTTAGGATCCAAAGCTAAAGTTCTGCACCAAGCAAGATCAAAGAGAGAAACAGGAATGTGAAAGCTGAGGGTTTGAACAAAACAAAGCAAAACAAAATCATCATAAGACAGACAGTAAACTGTAGCTGAAAAAAATGACTATGTGGAACCACCCCCAGGGTGCAGGGTGCCCAGCAATAGCAGATGTAAATGGCAGAGGATTCACAGTTACCAAAACAAGTCCAAAACTGCATGGACTAAGAGCTGAAAGAAATATTAACTGTACCAGACAGAAATGTTTGAGCTTTGTCACAGCTGGAAACATTCTTTCTGTACAAGTTATCTGGGCAATTAAAGCAGTCCATGATGAATTAGTTCCTCGCAGAATCCTTGTCTGTCTCTGTAAGCACTCTGCCTGTAGTGAATCTGGAGGTGTGTAGCACTCTCAGTACTTCCCATGAGATCCACCTTGACTGACTTTCTTCAGGTAACTTGGTCTCAGGCAAGCTTTTTGTACTCTTAACATCTTTCTTCTTTCCCTCCAGTTCCTTGTACCCAGTGACAAAAGCTCTCATCCCTGGGAAGGAGCTGCACTGCAGTTCAGGCAGCAGTGTGGAGCAGGTTCAGAGGTGCCATGTCCTACCAGCCCCAGAGGCTTCAACCAGTAAGTGTGGTTCTTGTTAAATACTGCACTGTGACTGCTGTCAAGCATTAGTCACTAGCTTTTTCTGTCTCCTGAGTGCCTGCTTGTCAGATCAGCTGCCTTTCTGAAACCTGCCTTCATCCCCTTCTAGTGGAAGTCACAGAGCTTGGGGCTGTCTGTGTAAAACAGTGTTCAGTGAGAGCTACAACCCCCACTAGTTCTAGCCGTGGCATTCACTCCCAGGTTTTCTGTCCTTTGTCTTTAAGATGGTTTGTTGCTGTGCTATGTAGAAAGGTGACTGGTATGGTTGAGAAAGAAAATGCATATATAAATGAGATGTTTCCAGGTGAATGGGAAATTAGTTTGTTTCCCTTATTCCCTCCTGTTGGATTCTGCCCTTGCCAGGAATTGTGTTTAAACACTGCATTGAAAACAGAGCTCAAAAGGCTGTGCTTTTGTTTGTGGACTTCTGCTTGGACATGAAAATTAACATTTTAAGTTTATGGGGATGTAGTTCCACTACTTGGTTCCAGCTAAGACAGAGATTTGTTCAGACTTGCTCGGAGTTTGAATGAAAGCATTCTATAGTTACCAGATGCTCAGCCATGGCTGCTGGTCAGGCTTGCAGCTGCTGGCTAGCACCAACTTTCCTGTGCTTACTCTGCTTGTGACACTGCTACCACTGAATCAGACTCTGGTTCTAATCTGAGAGGTTGGAAGGAACCTTTAGAGGTTATCTGGGCCAAGTGCCACCTGCTGAAGCAGGGCAAATTGGTGCTGGTTGCCTATGTCCAGGTATCTCCCAGAGCGGAGACTCCACCACCTCTGTGGGCAACCTGAGTCAGTGCTGTCACTGCTGGTAAAAGAGTTTCCTGATGTTCACCTGGCACCTCCTGTGTTTCAGTTTGTGCCCATTGCCTCCAAACCGTGGCTTCTGCAGCTTCCCATACTGGTATCTCTGGTGCCAGAAGGGGTTGTAGTCTCTGAAAAATAAAACAAATAAGAATTTTATGGCTGTATCCTTGAGCTGAGGCAGAGAAAGACTTAAATTGTTTGGAAACCTGTGGGAATCAGGCAGCCCTTGACTGGCTTCCTTGCAGGAGTGTTTTTTCTCCTGCCAGGAGAAAGATTTTGTGTCCTTAGCTTTCTGCATTAGCAATCACTGCTGCTCTTCAGTGCCTGCCATGGTGCCACCTGCATTGCCACAGCATGCCACTTCACCCTGGTGTCTTTATCTTCCACTTCCTCTTTCCCTGCTGCTCGCTCATCACATCAGGAATCTGGCTCTGTGACAGTGCCCTCAGTTTCCAAGGAAGGCTGAGCCTCTGAGAGTGTTTCTGAAGTGCTGCCAGATCCCTGCCCATGGTCAGATGTGGTATTTCAGGGGATTATTAAAGGATTTGATTAGCTTTGAAAAGAGATGTGTTAGTTCAAAACATAAGATGCTTGTGTTTTATTGGCATTTACACAGCACTTTCCCAAGACATTTAGATATGTCAGCAGTGACTGGTGGTTTATTGTGGTGTGTGTAGGGTGAGCCATGATGTCTGTGTGTTGGGATTGAAACTTACCGGTGGCCTCTGACTGAGCCATTCACTCCCAGAAACAGAGGATTTGTGACAGCTTAACTGAGAAATCAACATGCTGGTGGAGGTGAAATCCTGGAAATGGTGAGCAGAGGCTCTGAATTTGGGGCTTAACTGTGAGCTCCCTCTGGGACTAGTAGACTAAAGGGTCTTGGGGAGCAAAAGACTGATGATTCATCACATTGATGACTGGCCTGGACTGTCTTTGGCTTGCAGCGTGACAGTAACTAGGGATGCAGTGAGAAACGGTGCATTAGTCCCCTCCCTGCTCCATTCCCTTCAGCAGAAAAAAGCCAGCATGCCAGTCTAGTTAGGAGAAGCTGCAGAGCAAGAGTGGCAGTTTAAACAAGGACTGCATGGTGAGTCCTTTGATTGCCATACTGCTGCTCTCCGAACCTAGCTGCAGATAGAGACCAGAGCAAAAGCCAACCTGGCCCTGAAGAACGCAGCTGTGCAAAGGCTGTGGGCCCCCTCCTGTCTCAGGACAGGCCTAGCACTGAGCCAGCCTCTCTCCTGGGACCTAGGGTTGCTTGCAAGGAGTGTGGCAGGCCAGCACCTAGCCTAGCTGCTCCCATCAGGGAACCTCATCCAAGCAACATTAGTCTTCCAGGCCAGTGGGGTAGATTTATGCCTGCTCTGACCTGCTTAAATGGACTGGACTTAGTCAAGGGCAAGCATGACAATACCCTGCAGAGCTGAGTAGCAGCTTTGGGGCTGGGGGAAGAAGGAGGGAAAGATGGGAAAGAGCCTTGGTTTCCTCCATATTAACAGGCAGACAGTGACCCCTTCCCTAGACAGGGTGGATCAAGGACTGCTAGGATTAATGAGCCTTCTTTTCCTCTGAGCTTCACAAGCTGAGAGGTGTAAATGTAATGCTCTGAGTCACTTCTCCTTGTCCTGCTGTTGGGCACTTACAGCTCTACCATACCAGCAACGTGCTCTGTACTCTTCTGACTGGCTCAAAGCTTTGACCCCTCCTGGCACCTCTTCTGGGCAAGGAAAGCTCTGGCTGTGGCTGGCAGGCACATGGCAGTCACAGTTCCTGCCACAGTGCAGTGTCTGGAGCAGTCTGGTTTCACTGTGTGTTGGCTGCAGTCTGCCAATGGTTCATTTGTGGTAGCTGCAGAGAAGACCAGAAACTTCCTCATTCAAGTCACAAATCCAGCTCCAGGTTTTTCCTGAATCAGAGCCCAGCAGATGAAGGATTCTGGTGCTGATTTTACCCACTGGCCACAAATTACAGTAGGAATAATGCCCTAGTTGTCCTCTGGGATAGTCCCAAAAGACTCTTCCTCCTTTTTCAGCCAGCATATTGATGTGCTCTGAACCTCATGCAGGTAAATGAAGAGAACATCAGCTTAAATTCAGGTGATGTGAGCATGAATGACTTCATCTGAAAGAAACAGTTAAACCTTTCCTGTAGGAGAAAGGGAGGGCTTCAGTGCTCCTCATCCCCCAACACCTGCACAGGTCTCCTGTCATGTCAGTGAAGTAGGCCTGATGCCCTGCTGATAGAAGTCCCAGCTGTTTCAGGGTTTTCTCCTGGGTGGGAAGGGACTTGCAAAGCAGTTCTAGTTGTGCAGGGATGTACTATGTCAAGAGCAGGGGGAAGAACTCGTGTTTGTCCTGGCATTAACAGTGACTTGGCATGGGCTCAGTTCTACTCAGCAGCTTCATTTCTAGGCCCAGCCTATAAGCTCAGCAGGAAAATATCTAATCAACCAGTCCAAATGCTGCAGGGTGGTTTCTTTCTAAAACTGCCACCAAATTTAACGTGATTTATCTTCTCATGGAATAACATCCCCACCCTTAACTCATAATTGAAGGACACAGAGACATTTTGATCAATAATGTTCATAAAATGATTTGCATGTGTCATCTGCCCGTGCTGGAGGCTGCCCAGGCATTGGCCTCCTCCTGAGAGGAAGAGGCTGAGGCAAGGTTTGGCTGTGCATGTGGTGGCACGGCAAGGAGAGGTGACTGTAAGGCTGTAGGTGTGCAGTCCATTTCTTGCATTCCAGCCACCTGGGCTGGAGCAGGGGCAGCTCCATCAGCTGAGCTCATGCACAGCAGTTCCAAGCCTGTCCTGGCAACACTCTCTGGTCTTTTCTTCCTTTCTTCTGCAGTTCAAGTAGAAACGAAGAGCTAACTGACATGGCAAACACTAAAGTAGCAGTAGTGGCGAGAGTAGGAGTGCTAGGGACAGGGAGCAAGATACAATAGAACAAACAAGGCTGAGAGGGAGTCAAGGGGCAGGAGGGTTACAGGGTGCTCCCTCGGTTTTGCTGAAGCGTGCCTGTGCATGTGCTCAGTGGAGACAGCTTGTGCCTCCGGGCAGACGCCCACAGCTCTGTGCTCCAGGGCAATCAGAAACTGCTCTCAGCTAATCTCCAAACCTCTGGCCTCTGCTGAGAGGAGTGCCAGCAGTGGGAGGGCCCTGACTCACTGGGGTGATGTGCTGCTGAGTGGGTTCCAGCAGTGCTTAGGGAGTTCCTCGCAGAGCACTGACAGCTGGGCAGGTTTCTCAGCTCTGCTGCTCCAGGATCATCTGGGGCTTGCCCCTGGCCTCCTCTGGGGACCTGCTGCCGTCATAACTGATGCGTGACTCAGACCTCGAGGTTGAAGGAAAAAAGGACCAGGTTTCTCATTCCAGACTTCAGTTTTAATCCCTGTAGAAACAAAATATCCTTCCTTTCTCCCCAGAACGCACGGAGTAGCTGCTGAGCATCTGCCAGGTAACGTGTGGTGCCAGGAGCTGATCAGGTCGCCTGAAGGGATCTTTGTGTGTAACAGCTGCAGCAGAGAGCAGGCAGCTCTGTGTGTACCTGCTAATGGATTTCCAAGGAAAAGAAGGGATAATCAGTATCTGGAGGGGCCACCTAGGGAGAAAGATGCTGGCACATCTGTGCCATGAGCTCAGAACAGAGGGCAGTGTTCGGAATAGCAGTTTCTCTTGAAAGGAAATCCACATTCCTATAAATCACATGCTCTAACACAAAAACTGAAAGTAAGCCACATGCCTCTCCTGCCCATCTTTTCCTTCTTCATCTTGCTCCATTGTTTTTCAGAGGCAAAGTTTTCCTCAGGCTACTTTTTCTTTGCTTTTTCCTTCAATTGAATTGATTCTTTGTTTTCTTCTTGGAAACAGCCTCCCTTTTCCTAGCCCTACTTTTTGGGGTTTGGCTTCTTTACCTCCTTTCTCCTTTCTTCTCAAAAAATGCAGCTGAAAGAGCTAGCACCACCCCACAGTGCCTGCTTCTGGAGTAGAAGAGAGCACTGGACACAGGGATGCAGGACAGCAGAGGTGGGGTTCCCCTCCCTGGCCATTAGCTACTTGCAGCACGGACGTGTGTGCCCTAGGCTCTCTTTCAGCCAGTGGAGGGAAATGCATGGATGCCCCAGAGTGTGTCAGGTTGTGCAATCTTGTGCTCTAGCTTGAGAAGAAACACACCTAGACTCTAGTGTACAGATCAGTCAGGGTCCTGGCTATGTTTAGTCAGGACCTCACTCTTTGAGTCTACTGCTGGCCTAGTGTAAAGTGCCAGAATGTTGTGGGTTTCCTAAAGACTCCAACTTGGTTATGTTTTCCTTTGGCTGCAGCAGGGTTTGGCTTTGTGCAGTGCTGTTAGTTACTTTTGCCTTCCTTTTCAACCTTTGGACTCTTTTGCAATGGGAAGTTGTGTCATGTCTGTAGTTGGCAAGGGCTGGTCCAACACCAGCAGCCACAGGGATCATAGCTGGAGTTGAGGAAGACCTCTCTCTGTACAGGGCATAGATTCCTTCATCCAGAGAGCAGCTAACCCCTCTCTTCCCAGAGGGGTGCTGCTGTTCTGGGGAAGAGAGTGGCAGAGGATGGTGCTTAGGAGCAGTTCCCTGTCCTCACCACAGGACACTGGAAAGGCTCCCTGCATTAAAAAAGCCCTCTGAGCTCTGGCAGGTGGGAGAGGTGGTAGGCAGCAGACTGGCCAGGGTTTGCCCCCCAGTTCTTTCTCCTTGAGGGAAGGTGAAGGTAGGTCAGCAGGAGACATCAGCAGGTCACTTAGTGCCCAGAGCACTGCAGCTGGGCAAGAGTACCTGACCTTGGGCAATGACAAGCCATGGGTCAAGGGCTGAGCAGAATGCTCAGCAGAAAGCCTGCCTGATGCAGTGGCTTTGGCAGTGTTACCAGGTCTCTGTTTCATTACTCTTTAGTGATATAAAATGACCAGTCTTTTCTCAAAACCAAACACATTCCCCAAAGGAAAACAAGTTTTTGTCAAGGAGAAAAAGCTGGCAAGTACGAGCCATGAAGGCTCCAGACCAAAAACACCTGTTTGCCAGCAGGATCCAAAATTAACTCTCAAGTTTTGCTACTTTACCCAATCCTATCAATGTCTAAGGCCCAATTCAGAGATTTTGGGTATTCCTGAGCCTCCTATCTTTTGTGGACTGTTAAGACACGTCAAGGTCACCCCATGGTATTTTCTCTCTCACTCCTTGCTTTGTCCCACTTTTTAACTGCATCTCAGATCTGAGGTGACCAGATGCAGCTGTGCTTGCTTTTGTACAGTTAATAAACTGCAGATTAGCACACTTGAAACCATTCTGCTATTTCCATCCATGCTAACTTTTGCCCAACATCTATAGGCTTCATTTTTCCATCCCACAGCTTTTGCCATGCAGTTCTCTGCCAGGTTGGACTCTGCCATGCTTGGTTTGCCCACAGGAACATCCTGACTTGTAAAGGGACGGGCTTTTTATCCTCCACTTCAGTGATAGGTAGGGTTTACAGCCCCTGTAAGCAGAGGTGCTGGAGATGTCCTTGAAGAAGAACCCTCACATGTTCAGTTCCATGCATGACAGATGAAATAACAGCTGGTTATTAGTTTTATACATTTCTGGCTTTTGGTACAGGGGAAAGCTGTCATCATTATGGTGACAGCTTCATACATCTGCTCACTGTGGTGGCATTTCCCTGCTCTTTCACCTCTTTCTGAAAGGCAGAGGTGCACAGTTTGAAGTGCCCACAGCTAGCAGGTGCTGTGCTGGTTCAGCAGTGTGCAATCTAGCTGATAGATGTTAGCCCACAGGTGAGAAAAGGGCCTGCACCTGTCAGAGCACCAGCGTTTCAGTAAGGCATGGTGGTTGTGGTGTTGTGCAGTGCACCGTGGGACAGCATTTTTCAGCCTGTGGGTTGGGTCTGCAGGACCTTTGATCCTCCTTAGCCCAAAGATTTACAGCTTTCAAAGTGTGAAATCTCCTGCTGTGACGGTGGTGGGATGGAAATGGATGAGAAAGAGCAGCTTCTCAGTGCAGACCCCTCTGGTTACACTGTCTCCCTTTCCCTTCCTTCCCATCACCTGGGCAAAAGGCAAGCATGGAACAGCAAGGGTCACAACAGCGACTGCAGTGCACACAGGCTGCTTACAGTTCCACCTCAGGTGACTAGTTCAGTTCTTTCTAGAGCTGCATTCAAGCTAAAGGAGAAGCTGGTGCAGAATGTGTTTCACATATCCTCAGATTTTTGGCAGTTGCACACACTAAAAGTACATATGGGAGAGGACATAGGCTGAAGGCGGACACAGCTGGCTAAGTTTGAGCTTGCAGGGTGACTGAGTTTTCCATGTGTCATCTGGGAGTGGGCACCAGGACAGGCTGTGGCTGTTAGAGTGCTTTCTCTAGTTACATTTGAGCTGTTGGCTTCAGTTTTAACTCCTAATAGCTAGCCCTGCTTGCAGGATTTGCTCTGCTCTGCTCCTACTCACAGATGCCTTTCCTCTGCAGAGTTCTTTAATTACATGGAAACGCTCTAAATATGAAAACATGCTAACTCCTACTCTCTGTGCTACTAGCAAAGCTGCAGCTGGCATACAGAGGCAGCCTTGAAGGGTTCTGTTCTGAATTGCCAGCTCCTGTTTCCCAGGAACATTCCTGGAAGAGAATATATCAACCATTTCCTGCAAGACATTTGACTGCATCGTTCAGCACACAGGGCATGTGCTATCTTTAACCTTATCTTAAGAGAGCTACTGAACTGCTGGTGCCTGCACACAGTCTCCTCCTCTGCCTCGAGCCCTTGTTAGTGCCAGCCCAGCTGTGGGGAACTTTGCAGGACATATTCTGCTGTCTGTGCCACAAAGGCACTTGAGCACTGGAGGATCTATCCCACTAGGACAGCTGGTGGCTACCCAGTGCTTGTTAGGCTCTGGGATTTTCTAGATCACCTTGAAAGAGGACATATGGAACAGTGTTGTAAAACAGATGAGCAAACAGCTCTGAAAGAGAAAGATCAGTTCCATGCTGATGCAGATACACAGCCCTTCAGGCAGCAAAAAAAATGTTCATTGAATGACAGCCTCTGGCACAGTTAGGATTGGGACACAGGAGTGAGAAGCACTGAGAAAAATTGGGGGTTCAGGCTGATGCTAGTTAGTTCTAACAAGGTGTTCTCTCAGAATGGCAGAGCCTGAAAGTGAACTACATAGAAATGTAAGTAATAATCTGTAAAGGATCTTGCAGCTGCCCAGAGTGTGGGAAATCATAAATGTGAGTTGCTTCTGTTTTCCCATCTCCTCTCTGACTCTGCACGTATACAGCCCTTTGCTTTGTAGTTTGAACAGCTTGGCACCAAACATCAAAAAGGAAAAGCTGTTCTCAAGTAGAAGCAGAACAGCACAAGAGGAGCTGTTTGTGACAACTAGAAGCTGTTTTCCTTTCTAGTTTCTGGGTCTTGTTCTAGACTAGAGGTCGGTGTCCCTCTAAAGGCAAAAGCCCTCCTTTGTGACCACAGGGTTCAAATGAAGGGAGTCAGCAGCAGCAGATCATCAGAAGTGCACTGAGCTGGAGGTGCCTTAAGCTAGACCAGCTAATTCCAGCTGGAGTGGAGAGTGGACTCCATATTGGGGCAGACAGCAGCACAACTGTTTTGCCCAAGTGATTGTAGCAGTATAAACCCAGGCTTGGTTAGGCCCAAAGGTAGTGTGGAAATAGACTGGTGGTGGCTGACCTTGTAGAACAGTCTGTGCTTAAACACCTGGTCCCTTCTGAATTGTCACCTCATCAGGTTCATGAGGCTGAAAATCAAAGCCTGAGAAAACAGAAAGGACTTAATGCATTTTTATTATAGGCTTCTGATACACTCTTATATACTCTTATCTTGGAGACAACTAAAATGGTTTAAATGTTTGCATGCTGGTTGCCCCTTCCAGGCACTAGGGTGGATTAGGGCCAGGTAAAAGCCATAGGAAAGCAACAGGATAGGAAGCTGTTAGGGGACAGGGCTGAGATGAGTGACAAGTTGATGCTGAAGTCTTTCTCATTTCTCCCACAGCCAAGTATCTGACTTACTCTTTGTTAGCCGGCAGTGGCGATTAAAGGAGCAGTTTGGCTTGAGGATAAGACTTAAGATCCTAGGATATATGAAGCCTTTCATAACAAGCTTGATCTCACTGTGGCTGGGCTAATGCCAGCTCTCCAGGCTTGATATCAACAGAAGAGTGAAAGCTTTCTAAAGAGTGGATTGTTTGCTAATGTCATTGGTTTTTGCCCAAAACAATGGACCTTAGCACTTTACTTCTGAAGATCTCTGCTGCAGCCATGCATAGAGTTCTCATCAGCACCCAAAGCTTTGTCCCTGAAACAAAGGGCTGCTGCATGTGCTAATTGATACTCTCTGTGGTCAAGAGGTTTGGGGTCAACCTGTTCCACTAAAATGCAGATGCAGGAGGTGACAACCCTGAGCAGTGGATCCTGTGAGGAAGCCAAGAGCCATGCTGGTCTGCAGCTGCCGTGCAAACCTTTCACGCACACAAACTGCAGCGCTCTGCTCTCCCTAGCAGCAACCTAGGGACTGGATTTGAAGCCACATGTTGTTTCTAGCATGCAATCAGAATTGTGCCAAACTCTTTTTCTCTTCTTAGAGCTGGAGCTCAGAGCCCCATTCCCCCACCCCCTCCATACCCAGTTGTGAAGATTAGTTCTTGAAAGAAGCAGTGTCTAAAAGGAGAAGAGGAAGATGTCTGGCTAGCTGGATAACTCATGTTGGTTTAGTTGCAGATGGCACTGAGTTAACCTCACAGGCTGCTGTGTGAAATGGTGCTTTAAAGTCCTGCTAGATGTGTACACATTGGCTTCCGATACAGTTCAGGGCAACCCACCATAACTTTCCAGAAATCCATTTAATTCCACTCTGAGAGTCAGTATTTCTTCACCAGACTCTTTTCAGTGTCACTTAGCTATCACCCACCCCAAGTTTAGCACTGTCAAGTGCCTGTTCCCTTTGAAGTGTGGGGAAAACTAAGTGACGGAAGAGTCCTGACGCAGCAGCCTTCCTCCAGGGCTCTGCAGCATACGTTCTTTGCTAGAAAAAGAGTTACAGACCATTTTTAGAGCAATAAGAAAACAGTTATGCTAAAGGAAGTGCAGAATAATGGGGATTCTTGGAGGCTTCATAGAGAGGACAACTTCCTGAGTATGTTCACATTAATATCTGGTTCCTTTTCATCTCAGGCCAAACTGTATCTGGTAACAATACCAAAGTAAACTAGGTGTAATGATTTCATAATAGCTATGTTCCTGGAAACCACTTCTTCCATACCTGTGTACTTGAATTCTTCTCTGCACCTTCTTTCTTCCCAGCCCTGTTTTGACCATATCTGGATATTACAGTCTCAGTCCCAGCTAGCTTTTTGCTCTGGGGTTCACTGCAGACACTCCAAACTCCCACCTCCCCTTTTTCCTGGTATCAGTCTCTTCAAACATTGCCTTTTTGCTTCTCTGGACCCATATGCATTTCCTCTGCTCTTAAAATATTAAAGCAGTGTTCTTTTAGATAGAAGTCAGATAAAAGCACTGTGTGAGTTCCATTGACTGTGTTCTGTAAGAGGCTGTTATAAATACAGCTTTTTCCAAAGGAAGTATAAGCAAGCTAAGAAATTGAGATCTGTCAGATGCAAGTATACATCTCCACCTCTGTTAAACTTACTCAGAAAGCTGTGAATAGGAGTAGTTACCTTCTGAGTCATTTCATTTTGTGATTTACTAGAGCTAGACTTCATGCAGGTTTTCTGCTTAGTGTGATCTTGGTACTAGCTGAAGGTGTGTGTGTTTTGCTCAGTAGGAGTGAGTAGCACAGAGTATGCCAAGAGTCAAAATGCAAATGCTGTTCAGATTGAGCCTGCAGGACTCTTGCTTCTGGTCTCTCATTTCTGCCAGAGAAGACACTGAAAGCCTAACAAAATGGCAGGTAATACCTAGGCAGCCAAGCAGCACCATAACAGGAGATGAACACAGAGCCAGGGTGCCTGTGGCTGCCAGAGGGAAGGAAGGAAATGTAGTCCAGGTAGTGGAGTCACAGCTGCTGCTGCTGCTGCTTCAGAGCTGGTATCTCCCAGCAGCAGTGCCAGCATGATAAAGGTATCTGCTTGCACAGGAGGGAGCTGCCAGCAGGAAGGAGTCAGGCAAAGACTCTTGTAGTTCTCTACAGAGGGGAAGTATGGGGGGTGTGGAGGAAGAAATCTTAAAATCCAAGCTACCTGACCCATCTGCTGGCTGAGTCTTCTTGTAGGCCATGAAAAGGGCTATGCAGAGGTAACTACACAGCTTCACTGGGATTTGGAATCCTCTTTATACATGAAGTTGTCTTCAGGACTCTTTAGAGTACAGGTTCTTGAGGGAGAGCATTCTTGAGCCTGAGAAGGATGCTTCAGCATCCTTTTTGGTCAGCATGGAGGGTGGCCACTTGGCCAAACTGCACACCTGTAGCTTTTGGCTGGGTTTGCTCTTTTCTGATAAAGCCAGGCTTTCTCTGCACAAGTCTCTGGGGGAAAAGGAAAGTTGCAACAACTTCCTGCTAGAAATCTTCTATAGATTAAGCATAATATCTTGATCACAAACTGTATTGTGGCAATGTTAACACTCAATTGCTCTTAGTAAGAGAGATGAGTATCTGAAAGGAAAGCTTTGGATCTTTTACAGAGTAAAACTCCTGTCTTCAGCTGCTAGTTCTGCTCTTCACTCTGTGGTTACAACAGATGAGGCAAGAAAAACCTAAGGAAACAGTCCACATTTGTTGGTGGTGGTGGAAAAAAGAAGTATGGGCAGGATGACCTTTGTCTTATGGACAGGGCAGGAGGCACTTGTGCCTCTGCATGGCTGTGTGGAGAGAGCAGAGGGCAGGTAGTTACATTTATATTTTGGTAGCACAGTAGACCCCAGAGCCATCCCCTTATCTGCAGCATAAATAGATATGTAACATTTTGGAAAGCTTCATCTTCTTTTTCCAAAAGACCCAAGAGAAACCAAATGCAACAGTTTGCCTTGCTGCAGCCCTGCAGTACCCACAGCCCCCTCTCCCCAGCATTTCTAAGAACGTGCCACTTTCAGCTTTTCCATGTGTCACTTTGCTGTGAACTCCTTAGAAGTTTTATACATAAATCAACTTCTCCACAGGAAGCCTGGTTTGTCTCTGAGGCCACAGCTGATGTTTCAGATCATTGGATTGTAAGAACTATCAGCCACAGCACATTTACTTTCAGTGCTCAGTTCTTTGAGTTCATGCTCTGTGTTTCCAGGGAAGAATCGGGCCACTCATCTGCACAGCTCCATTTGTGGCAGGGAGACTGCCCTGGATCTTCAGTGGGGGAGGCTCTGGCCCTTTCTGCTGGGAAAAAATGTTAAATTCTCTCCAGACTTTTGCAATGCCAGCTCTTCCTCACAAAGCTGACACCTCTGGGGGAAGAGGGAGGGGGGTTTCCTGAGGCCTCTCATGTATCTGTCACAATAACAAGCTTCCTAAAAAAGAAGTAGGATTACTATAACCCATCTACAAGCCTGTTAATAGCAAAACAGAAACTGAAATTACACATTCAGTTCTGCTAAGGGGAGGTCTGAGGTTATTTTGTTTTAATTCAGTGGCCATTTGACAGGAATGAAATCCAGTGACTCATCTTTGCTTAGAGTCTCTGAGGTGAAATAATTAAAAAAGAAAGAAAACAAAACCCAAACAAACAGAACAGAAACCCTCCTAACTTTAAGTTTTCTTAGCCATGCCACTAACACGTTACCTGAGTCCCTTCACAAAGCCCCAGTGCTGCACTAAAGAGGGAAACGCTACAAACAGGCAGCTACTTTACTGGAAACTCCTTCAGCCAGGGGCTGTTTCTGCTGCACGATATGACATGATTATCTGACAGGCTGTACCTTGCAGTAAAAGACACACTATTGATTTTCATTTTGAAGAGTTACTGAAAGCTAGGAGGGAAGGGAGTGAGGGATTGTGAAGTTCCAGGTAGAGCAGAGCAGAGATAATGACAGCTGCAAGGAGGGCCAAAACGTCTGGCTGCCTTCAGAGCTGCATAATTCTGTACCAGCAAACTTCAGGGAAACAATCAGGTTTGTTTTCCAGGAAGAGATAATACTGCAGAAACCTCTTTCTTGTGGCTTGCTTTATCACATGGAGGGATGGTGTTAGAAGCCAAATGTGCGCTGAGAGATGCTCCCTTTGAACGGCAGAAGGCCGAAATGGCCCAGGCTCAGCTCACTGAATGGGTGCTTTACTGAAAGTCACAGTCATCTCTCACGCTGAGGTGACCTCCTGAACCTCTGTTAAAAACAACTCTTGCAGGGTTGTCAGGGCAACTGAAGCGTGCAGAGAGTGTCACTGGGACTGGCACCAGCCTGCAGCTGCCAGGTTGCACGTCTCTCTGCAAACACTTGTGAGCATAATCCAGGTAAAATACTCTCACTAGCTGAGTACTCATTTCTCCAGACCCCTGCCTGGGACTGTTTTGCTGATGAACCCTGGTACCCTACTTCATTTCCCATTTGTAGATCACCACTTGCTTCTGGTACAGACTGAGCTGTCTTTGCAAAGGTGTGGGCAGCACCAGGTCCCCGTCTCCTATCCCTTTGGCGTTTCCTCGGAGGGCTGAGTTGTTTAGTGTTGTGTGCTACATCAGGAGTGCCTTTAGAAAGCACAGATACACCAAATTCTGCTACAAGCAGGAACAGTGAGATACAGCTGGGATCCTAGGAGGGGCCTGTGTGTCCCAGAAGTGCATTGCTACTCGGCAGAACAGTGGAAAAGTTAATTTGCCCTGCCCGGGCTGATTCAGCTGCACTGAGATGAGGTAAGACTGAGTTGTGACAGAGCAGTTGCTTTGCTAAGTTAGAGCTAACAGGAGGAACTGCTACAGCTCCTTTGTTCCCCATATGGTCCCCACTAAATCTATGCTGTCTTCTTCAACCAGGTGTAATTGAAGCACAGCAGACTCAGGCACCTAACCTCAGCCCACACCTCCCACTGCTTCCCTACTTGGGGAAGAACATCCTCCAGTGAGATACCAGCTACTGCCCTGAGGGGTTCCTGCTGCAGATGCTACTCTCTTACCTCATGTTCCAGAGGCTGAGAGAGTTAAAGATTGTAAACAGTACTCTGCAGCAAGATGAAAAGACTGAACAGCTCCTGTGCAAGGAAATCAGAGCATACAGGCCTAAAGCCTGCTTGCTCTTTTCAGGGAATCACCAAGAGACAGGTTACAACAATCATTTTCCAATTTAGAGTAACCAATCACATTTTCTGTGAAGATGATCTTAGATTCCAGTAAGTAAAAAAAAGTTCCTGTTGCTTTTCCTCTCCTTCATTTCTGTTTCTTCCCATTTTCCCTCAAGCTCAGTGTTGTCTCATGTGCCTGCTTTGAAGCAGTGATGGCCTAGATGTACAGTTGTCCGAAGCAAGCCTTGTGGTAGTCCCTGGATGTGCCTGCTGTTGGCTGAAAGGCTTCAATTCTCCTTGCACTTGGAAAAAGCTCTGCTATTTCATCCTCTTCTGAGGTCTGAATCTCCGCAGATCGTTGGAAACTTTCTTCCCGTTGCCAGCAGCCTTTGGATCAGATGCTCAGGCTCTTACTCAGCTGCAGCCCTTCCCCTGAGGAGAGCTCACTTTCTAGAAGGCCAACATCTGATGGCCCTGCCCTTGAAATCACAACTTAAGGCTGACCTGATGCTGAAGATGTAACTAAGCAAATGAAATAGTCTGGGTTTTCTTCCAGCCCCTTGGTTACTCTTTATGCAAAAGGCATTTCTTTTATTATAGCAAAAGCTTAAATCCCTTTGAGATCTCATTTAAACTCAGCTCTGCAACCCCTGTCAACCTTCTGCACAATTCTACCTTGAGAGGTCTGAGGGAAACTGAGACCTGAATTCTGTCTTGCTTGCTAATGCACTGCAAATCTGAAGTGTTCCTGGGTTAGTCAGGGCTCTGGTTTTTCTCTTGGTCAGTCTTGTATTTTACTCCATAAATATTCAACCTTAATTACAGCTATTTGGGTTTGGGTTGTTGGGTTCCCCCCCCTCCCCTCCAATGAAATCTAACTTTAGCATTTAAATTTTTAACTTGCCCTTCCTGGAGAATGAACAGAGAGAAGGTTTGGCCCTCAGCTCTTTCTTCAGCAGACTTTTCCTATCATTCCCTTTGTGTGGCAGAAGTAGCAAAACCAAGCACTTCACCTTTGTTGGAGTCCTGGCTGCTGCCTTATGAACAGACTCTGAATGACTTCTCTCAGCTCTTGGGTACCCGCTTTTAGTTCAGCATTTCATTGCCAGCGTGAAGCTGCCAAGCTCAGCAGCAGGCTCCTGCAATAGGTGCTCAGTGACTCTGGTCTAGATTGAGAACTTTCCCTTTTATTGACTTTCTGCATGACTGCTTTGTGAGATCTGGTTAAGCAAACAGGAGCTAGTGCCTCCTAGCAGCTCTCCTTCTTCTGTAACACTCCAACAGCATGGAGATTATCACAAATAGCAGAACAATCAGCAAGCCTAAAATCTGAACATTGATCTCTCTCAGCCACTGCTCCTGCTGCTCTTTTGCACCAGTTCTGATGTTTGTGGGTGATTTTCTTTTTAGCCTTTTTAGCTCTGGAAGAGTTTGAGAGCCACCATAAGGATGAGGTGGGATTGCACGGCCCGGGGTTCCACTCTTTTTCAGAGTGTCTCTCAGCTGCTTCTCAGTTTCAGTTTGGAGGACCCAACCCTCAGTGCAATGTATGTGTTACAGGAATGCACTGCAGGCACTGTGTTTCTGTAACTCTAGAAGAGAAGTGGAAAGAACTGTCTGACCTAGATAGAAAGAGGAGCAGGCTCTGCCCTGTATGTGAAGGGTTAAAGGGATTGCCTTGTAGCTCCTTGGATAAAATGACTCTCTTGCACCTCCCGTGATTGGATGCATTTGCCTTACCAAGTAAGGACTTCAAAATGTATTGAATCACCATTTTAAGGAAAACCATGGGAATTTAGCATAGCAACATCATAATGAGTGAGTGGGAGCCACTTTCCCAATGCCAGATGTTTCCATCACCTCTTTCAAGTGGCTCCAGCATTCTCTGCTTTGCCTTTTCCTTATCTGACTGTATTTCCATTGCTCACCAGGAATGGGAAGAGTCATCAGCCCATCACCTGTCCATGTGTTCCTGTCTGCTCCACACCCACCTCCCATCTGCTTTCTCCCAGCTGCTGGCAGTGTGCTGCAGGTGATGTGTGTGCCTGGGATGACTCCTGTCAGAAGTTACGTCCATGGCAAGTAGATCCAGGCTTGCCAACCAGTACCTGAGTGCCTGTAGTTAGACCTCAAGCCAAAATGACTAATGCCTGCTGAGAGCCAGAGCAGGCTGGCTCAGAGGCAGCTCCTCCTTTACTCCATAACTGCATACAGGTGCCTGTGCAGACTTGGGGAGGAAGCTTACCTACCTCTGTCCTTTGCTGTCATCCAGCTCCAGCGAGTCCATGCTTGCTCCCTCTGAAAGGACAGGGCAGATTTCACAACCTGTGTAACAACAGTTTTGGAAGTCCCACAGGAACAGGCACACAGGGAAGTGTCATGATCGTTTCCTTGTAGATTTCTCCTCAGGAAGAGAGGGAAATTCCCCACTTTGTACTGAGGGGTGAGGACATGGCCTCCTTCAGCTCTAGACGTTGCAGCTTTTGGAGGGTGAGGGAGCCAGGACAGCCACCCCTGTTCACTCTGCCCTTTCTCTGCCTCGCCTACCTGCAGCTTGGTTCTACAAGACTTCTGAAGCCTACAGAGTCGTTGTGAAGGGGATTCCCATCCCACAGCTTGTGTGTAAGTGCTGGTAAACTTAAGTGTCATTGGCTATGGAGAGAGCAAAGGGTGGAGAAGAGAGACTGGGTTTGTGCCATGGTTTCCCTGTGTTGCCTCTGTAGGAGGTTCTCTGTAAAGCCTTCTTTGTTCGTGCAGAGTGACTGAGCCCTTTTCCATAGGAACTGGTAGCTCAGTATTGCTCACAAGTCCAGCTACTAGCATCGTAGAGCATTAGTGGAATGTAACACAAATCTAGCTCTGATTTCCTCTTCATGCATTGACCAGAGACAGCAGCAGTCTTCCTGGGACAAGGTTCCCTCCTGGCACTGAGGAAGGGTCTTGACACAAGACTGCTGTGTGCTGGCTGGAGAGGAACTGTTTCGCTGTTGGGATCAGGCCTCCATGATCCACAGCCCCCAGCAGATCAGACTCTTTGATTGCACAGGCATCAGTAACAGCACAGGAGCCACAGAGCAGAAATCAGTCTTTGTGAAACAGCATAAATGTATCCTGTATTTCTGTGGGGACTAGCTAACAAGAATTTCAAAGAGGCCTGAGCCTCAGCACAGGAAGCTTAACAGATCTTTCCGAAGTCTATGGCAAAGCAGCTGTCCAAGTGACCATACCTGAGCTTGGAGTTCCTTGTGCATTGGGAAGGGCTATGGAACTGAAGAATTAGATGATTGCAATTAGAAGAGTAAGAGCCTTCTGTGAAATAGAACAGAAGGAGAGAAGGAAAAGCCCTCAATAACACTAACAAAAGCAAGTTCAAACAATACTGTGCTGAGGCAATTCATCTTTCCAAAAGAATTAACAATCAGCTCTGAAAACTCTGAAGCAGATATGACTGTGGCTTTTAGCCATGTCCTGTGGGAACTTCAAAATAAAACAAAGGAAAGAGCAAAGTCCTGAAGTGAAATCTCAGTGTTACTCATACTGTATGCTAAAAAGCTGAACAGAGCCTCTAAACATCTGAGCAGTGGCAAGTTGCTGTAGGGTAGCAGCAACCAAACTGAATTCTGTCATTGATGACGTGGCAGAGAGAAGACTAATATCCTGATCTGAAGTTTGATTCTGCTAAATTAGGTCATACATCTTTTGTCTGTGCAAACCCAAGAGCTGGCAAGGAAGCATTTCTGACTTTCTTGTACTCCTAACACCTGAACTTCCTGTCAGCTACCAACATCCTGTTTCTGTTACTGTCAGAGCCACTTTACAGTCAGATCTGATTAGCACAGGCCAGATGGCATTGTTGGATGGCTCCTATGCAGTGAGTAAGCCTTTCTACTGAAATCAAGGTGCTTGACTAGTCCTAGGAGGAAGAATACCTGTTGTGTCAGCCTGGTAAATGCACAACCTAGTCCTGCTTTTGCTGCCTCTACAGTCAATAGCAAAACTCCCCCAACTTCAGCAGAGATGCAGGGAAGTATTTAGTTCTTGAGAGGTTCTCCTTTTTGTAGTTTTACTCTTGGAAGAAGGTTGTCTTAGGTGTATGGATGGTCTTGGGCTTGCCCTTTCACAGTGTTCCTCCATCAAACATGAGAGTCCTGAGGTAGTTGTATTTGCTAAGAGACTTCCTCTCTCCCCATCCAAACAACAAGAAAAGTCTAGAAGGAAGTGTAGTAGCCAGAGCTCTTGCTTCCAAACAGATTCACTGCTGGGAGAGGATTTAGTTTAAGTCCCTGTTGCCTGCCTCAGAGGTGGAGGTCCTGCACTACACAGGCTCCTGTGGAGGAGAGGATGGCACATTGGTCTGTGAAAGCTGTACAAACAGTAGTGCATCTCTCTGGGCTAAGCAGAGTAGAGCAGGAGACCTCAGCTACCTGCTGCTGCACTTGCTCCCCAGGCCTGAGAACTCCTGTGATTGTTTCTGGATTTCAGTTGTTCACTGTTAAAGCCTTATTCCTTCTCCTCTGCAAACTTAAGTCTCCAGATGCTTAATTCCTTTCTCTGGACTTGCTCCTAGGTTGTCAGCTCTATTTCCTAAAGTGACTGGTGCAGAGGTCACAAACTGGGGTATTTCCAAAGCAGGAGTGGCATTGGCAAGCCTGAGCTCCAGCTTGATCATATGAGGATATTTCCTTCATTGAAGCTTACAGTAAAATGAGTAAAACTGGACCAAATTTGGAATATTGACTATCTCATCCACCTCAAACCTCTTAATATTGAACCATACAAAGCAGAAAACCCGGATTGATTTGCAAAGCAGAAAGTGAGTTCAGTGGGAAGCTGGTTGTTCCCCTCCTCCACCATCAGTAGCATTAGTAAGGATGGTTTGATGATTCTCTTTTCCCCCTCTCAGCCTTTAATTTCCAGAGGATCATAGCTGACCAGCAGATTTAGAGAGCTGTGACTGTGAGCTGTGTTCTCTAGCTGCAGTGGTTCTGCTGTAGTTGTTTCCAGTAAAATGTGTGGCTCTTTGCACCCCCTGCATGGGACAAGCCACTGGCTGTTCTGGTGAGGTCTGTCAGCTTTGTCTCTTTAAATGCCATTAATGGCAACCAGCATTACCACATGCAACTTAGCTGTTTAGTAGTTAGCAAGAGGAGATAGTATTTATGCTAGCTTTTTCAAGGCAGGTCAATTGTTGTGTTAGCACAGGCAGCAGTGTATTTGTATTGTGCAACTCTTCCTAGGAACTGAGCTGCACTGGAGGACAGGAAACCATGGGAAGCAGGATGGACTTGAATTAAAGGGAAGGGCTGTTTTGCTTCTGTTTGGATTCCAGTGCCTGTCGAGCTAGAGTGACATGCTGGGTAATCTGTGCCTCTTACTATGCACCTAAGCAAAAGGAAGACCTTCAGCAGGTTACAGTAGAAGTTAACAGACTGTAGTTACTTTGAGTTTAGCTTCTTTTCCCTTAATGTGCTTTGATGTTGTGGCACATGGTCTCCACAGGTTAAACTTCTAGATTCTGGAGCAGTTTCTGTTTTCCACAACTGCCTGAGCTGTACTGGGCCAAAGCTCTCCTAATCTGAACATATAAATGCCCACCTAACCCAAAGGTTAGTAACCACTGCTGTAGTGAGAGGCTAAGCCACTTTCCTCATCTACCTGCTACACAGAGACTACTGCTGAGACTGGGGGAGTTTCATTAATGCCCTGCTAGTGCTTGTTTAACAAGACACTGTCTTATGGAGGTGTTCAATAGGTGTCTCTTCCTCCTCCTTTTTCTCCCTGCATCAGCACATTATCTTAATTGTGCACCTAATGTGGATTAAGCTTGAATACAAGAGAATGCAGGCATATCAGCTGAAGCTCTGGAGACTGTTAAAACTGACCTGCTGCATGTTCAGGCTTTACAGATTTGGACCAACAGTAGCATAATTTGTATGGCAATTAATGAAGTGGCTTCTCCAAGCCCTTAATAAGGGCCCAGGCCTGCACCGTTGTCCTTGGAAACTGAGCAGTTTTAGGACTGTGCTGGGTGGTGTAAATACCTCTGAATCTCGGGGCAAACAGCTCCAAACTAGCTGTGTAATTGTTCAGCACTTTGAACTCCTTTTTTGTAAGACAGATTACAGCTGGCAAGAGAACTTGTGAGAGCCACCTGTGTGCTCTGCAGCTCTTATTCCCTCTGTGCAGTTCTTTCAAAGCCTAGCTCCTGTTTTCTCTGGCTTTCTCAAGTGCATTACTTCCTTCCAAAATGTCACATCTTCCAGGATCCTTTCCCTCCCATGTGCTACAGTCTCCCCACATTTCACACAGAGTTTTCCTCTAGAGAGAAAACATTGTCTCTCAGGCTTAGTTTTGATCTCAGTTCTGTTGACTTCACTACAGATGGAATTAGGCCCTGCAAAAAGACCCCTGGAGACCACTGGCTGTTAGTTAAACTTGGCATTTGCTTCAAGCTGGCCCTGCAGTGGTGTTCTTTGCTCCACCAATGGCCAGCACTGGAGCTAGTGGAATTACACACACATTCAGAAATTCTCTCAAAGCCTATTTATCCCAGCTTTGAGTATGCCTAGGGGTTGTGTTCAGCATTTATAGGCAGTTGCCTTTGGGCTTCAGCTGAGCTGCTGAACAATATTAACAGAGGATGGTTTGTACACAGTGTAACTGCAGCAGACTCCCAGCTTTGCCTTTCCCCTGGATCAGAAGTTCAGGTCTGGCAGATGAAATCTGCTATTTTAAATGTAAGGGGTCAGAAGAGATTATTCTTCCCCGATAGAAATGTCACTGCTAAAACCTATTTATGTGGGCTTCCAGTCCTGAAACACATTTTGGACTGATGTAGAGTGTGCTGCATTGTCACATCACCATTGTCTTAAAACTGTATTGGAATAAAAGAAACAAGAGAAGTAGGAGAGGAAGGAGAAAATAATATGGATGGCTAAGAAAGGCAGCCCTGGCCTCTGTAGTCCTCACTTTGTGCTTATTGTACAGACATAGCCTTACCCATACTCTTCACTTGTGTCTTCTAATGCAGATTTGGAAGGCCTAAGCTATTTCAGTGTCTGTCCTTGTACTCACCCTGGCAATTAGCCAGTGTTTCTGCCTACACTGCTTAAATTACACTTCTCAGGAAAAAAGATTACCTGGGTTTTATTAGTTCCAAAGGGTCATAAAAAGAGACACAGTACAGGTTGTGCAGTTCATATAGGCAACTTCTTCCTCATTAGGCATGTTTGTTGAAAAGTAGATATAAAATAATACTTAGACATATGAGAAAAAAATCATCAAATACTTCTTGATGCCTAGGTCTAAATTACCCATATGGTTAGAAGCTGGGAGTCCAGAATGAAGCTAAGGGTCCCTGATGCCTTTGTCAAGGCTCTGTCCATGAGTCTGAGGTGTAATGCTTCACCTGAGCTGTCTGTGAGTAGATACTTTGCACAAGCTATGCAATACAGAGCTCCAGAATCACAGGACTGCCACTAGTTTCCTTGTTTAAGGTTCAGAGTCTAAGCCTCGTTTCAGCAGTACTTCACCCAAAGGCTCAATTTCTGTTCTTTCCTGTTTTCTTTTCCTGTCCCAAGTACTTCTGTGGCTTACAGGAACATCCCTTGTGCCTCACAGCCTCAGTGGCCCCAGCTGTTTCACACTCCTCCTCACCCTCTGCTGCAGTGGCATCTGGGCCGCTCGGTCAGCTTTGCATATTAGAAGATAGCAAGTGACTCCCAGTGTGTCCTGGACTAAGCTTACAGTCCTCAGACCTGCGTGTCCCTGGCAGAAATGTGAAGACATTGAAAGTCTCACCAGTGCTTGGGCCCTTTACCACTGCAGAACACAAACTAGGTGAGGTATGCTTGTTTAATTCCCGAGGACAAATGGCACTGCAGCCTGTTGAAAAAGCCATCCCTTAACAGCGTCCCTTCATTGCCTCCCCTGAGGACAAACAGGCTAGCTGAGAAGGTCATCCACACCAGCCCGTGAGGTGCTTGCTGTGTCTGGCTTCTCAGGCTTTAGGGGAAGATGGAGAACCCCAGGAATCCCCTTGGAAGTGTGTTATAAAGCCAGTGTACAACAGCACACTGCATGCTGTAAACCAGTTTGTGCCCAAGGCTGGAGAGGGTTTGGAGAGCTCTGCCCACTCAGCTAGTGATGAATCCCCAAGAAGAGCTAAGATTTCTCTCACTGCAGCCTATTTTTTCTTACTGCATGGAGCCTTAGAGTCATCACTTGGCATAGCTGCCAGATGGTAAGAACTCTTGGCTGTAAATGCCACTGTACCCCTGGACCTTTGTAATTAATGTCCATAGAGGGGAAAACTGAAGAGAAGGTTGATCCTGTGCTCTGCTGGCACAGCTCAGCCAGTCACTAGCTTTTTCTGTGCAGCAACGGCGATGAGGAACTCTTGTATGGAAATGGAAGTTACACTACCAAATGTGGTGGGCTGGGGACACTGAAGTGAAATGATTACCTTTAAGAAAGGCACCAGCTCCTTTGCATACAATTGTATAAATGTAGTCCATGCCAAATACAGCTGGGTGATAGCTACACAAGATGTTGCAGAGCTGTGGATGGCACAAGAGTAGCTTGTACTCTGAGCTGCTGTGCTGTTTTGCTGCCTTGGCTGGGAAGAGCTTCTGCTGGCTGCCAGTTTTACAGCCACTCTGACATATTTTCTCCTCTTCCTACAAAATCATAATTCTTCCTGGTTTTCTGAAACAAAAAGACCTGTGTTTGCTTAAGATACTAGCTTACACATGGTACATTTCCTCAAAGGAAGGTGATGGATTTACCATCAATCACATTATTGACTAACTGTGAGATTAGATAAAGAGGATCCTTCTGCTAGGAAAGGGAAATTCCTGTGTCATGGCTGAGAAAGGCTCTGAGGTGCTGAACTGTAGTTTCAGTTTGTTTTAAACAGAAAACAATTGCTATGTAATACTTGTAAAGCTTTCCTGGCTCACTTCATTTTACTTTGTATAGAGCCAGGGAGGAACCTGGGGAGGGGTTCACACCATGTCTTTTAGGCACCTCATTTACACGTCAAATTCCATCCTGGCAGTTAAGCATCTGTTTCTGGAAACTCTTGATTTGCACCTCAGTCAGCTGTTTAAAGTAGCTGATGTATATAACTTACCTGGTGAGAGCAGATGGGGGTGTAAGAGGAGCAGAGAACCTAAAATAATCTCTGCAGCATCGGTCAAAACTATTTCCAAACAGAGTGGTGTATGTAGAAAACATGCCAGAAGACTCTAGCAAGAAGTCTTGCTGGTTTTTATCTGGGGAGAGCTAGGAAAGCAGCTAGTAGCCTTACTCCTTGTGTGGCATATATATGTCCCAAATTTATCTTAAAGATGATGTGAGAGACCATACCTATCCTACTGTGGTGTCATGAGTCTGTAGGATATTCTAACTCCATCCTCAGATCTCTTTACATGGCCTGAACAGGGATGATACACAGGCAGGTTGAGAAGTGACCAAGAGACTATTTCACTGAGTGTTACAAAATCTGTAAGCCTTAGTCAAGTCTGTGTTGTAACAATTTTGGGAGACTATTTTATGTTCAGTTCTGGTTTCAGTGCTCTTTCTGGGAACCAGTAGTTTTTCAGATCCCAGAGAGGATACCTAAAATCTCAGCCTGAAAGGTCAATCTGACTCAGATTCCAGTAATAATTAGTTTCTGCTGTATGGAAATTGATTTGGGCCAAGTTTGATTAGGGTGAAAAATATACCATAGTTTCCAGTTTCAGTTTGAAGGGCACAAGGGAGGCTTGAAAAGACTCTGCAGGGCTGGGGGGCAGGAAGTGGCACCCACTCCTGTGTGCACGCTTTCAGTATCAAAAATCGAACAGCAGAGATATGCTTTCACATCACCCTCAGCCTGTGAGCTAGCTGGGGCTCTGTCAAGGAAGAAATCCTCACAATGCAACCATAGGTCTTAGATTTAATTTAAAAATGCATTTATTTAATAGCACTATCTGTAGAAAACTTGATCTTCCCTGGAACTTTGTCACTGGAGCTAAGATTTCTCTCCAGGTGTATGTTCTGCTGTGATAAACCTGTGATTGTATATGGTTCACAGTTTTATTTTCCCACAGCATGTGCATGTAACTAGAGCAGAGTTACCCAGAGAAATGATGGGTACATGCTATCCTCCCTACCTCTTCCCATTCACACTCTTGCATGTGTCCTTCCACTGGGGACCCAGGGGAACAGTACAGTGCTGGGCACAGTGCTCCACACTCCTGTGGCTTCAAGCAGCTGAAGGCTGGCCTGGGCTAGTGGTGTCTCTAGGGTGCCTGTCATTCCAGTAGAGTAAAGCAACTTATTTTCAGTTTAAACTTTGTGGAAGATGGAAGACGTGTCCCTGAGGTCCAGACAGAGGGGAGAGGCTTCTGGCATGTGGCTAACTCACCTGTCTGTCAGCCAGGAGCTAATGTTCTGACTCTTTGGCCTTTGCTGCTTTGCCTTACTTGAGCAGTGGTTGCATGTTGGAATGAGTGGGAGAAGTTGGGCTTTTCTCTATGCTCCCTGCTGCCTTGTGTTCCTGTTACTCCATGGTGACACAAATTGGACCCAGGTGCAGTGGGTTTGGCTGCTGAGATGAGAAACAGCTGTGGAGGAAAAAAGTCAGCTACAGTGGCAGGATCTGAGGAGTATATGGAGTTAGGACAACAGACAAGTCAGTGGCAAGGAAAAGGCTTGAGCTGCACTTTGCAACTGGGAGAAGTGTCCTGGACACCGACTGCCCATGCAGTTGTTACCTTACCCTTTGTCTGCTCAGAAAGCAAGGGAGAGGCAGAGTGAAGTCTCAAAGACTTCAAAGCCTTTGTCTCAAAGCTGGAATTAATGAATTAATGCCTTGCTCACACAGCTGTCAGCACCATCAATGGACGGGTGGAAGGAGAGCCAAGGACTGAGGAGCAGCCCAGTACAACAGAAAAGGCTGGAAGAAAAGGAGAAAGAAAGGTACAGAAGGTGGATACACTGCTCAATAGAGGGTTAAGTACATATTGATGGCTAGATACGGTCAGCATGTTGCCCTTGGGGACACTTCTTTCTTGACTGTTGAAAATAGCATCAGTGCTGACTGCAGCTGAAGCCTCACTTCTTGTAAATGACTTCAATCATAACAGAATTAGTGTGACCACAGCTTCACAGCGGGTAAGGTTGTGCTTGTCATTCAAGAGGCTCCAACTGAGCATTCAGTAACTGCACAGCTGGATTAACCAGGTTCTGGGAACACCTACAGTTCAGTTAATTAGTTCTATTCATTAGCAAGTGTTTTACAGCTGCAGCATGGTATGTAAATTCACCCACTGTGAAAGCAAATGTGTTTCAGTCTTTAAAAAGCAAGGAGGCCTGGGTCTTGCTGCCTATAGTCACAGAAGCATGGTTGGGTGTTGTCCCAGCAGGATCCTGTTGTTCAGTTCTCACCCTGCTGCTTTCTGTGGGACAGAGAATTCAGGGTCCCTGTGAGTGACACAGCCATGCTGCAAATGGTATTGCTTTAAAGCTCTCCCTTCTCCACTAACTATATAAATGTTGAAGTCTCTTCAGAAAACATGGCTTCGCTCTGCTACTGAGCATGGTACAAATTCTTCTGTAGTCTTCTATCAGATTGTCTGTTTACTTCACTTTCCAGCCACAACCAAGTGAAAAGGTCAGAGGAGAGAGCTGGGCAGGAGGCGGAGGGGCTGGAAACGCCACTCTTCACATACATAGTGTTTAGCAGGGAGGATTAAAATCTCTGCATTGTCATGTATTTCCCTTGCTTTAGGTGCAGAATACAGCAAACTCCCTCTTGGACCTTGCTGGTGCTTCATTAAACAGAGGATGAGAGATTTGACAGTTGGAATTGCTACAGAAATCTTCAGGAAACTCCTGCTCTGCCCTTTAGACGTGACAGGGTCCTTAAATCAGTGCAAGCAGGTAAGCAGATGTTTTAGAAAGCCCTTCATGAGCTCCTGAAGAGGGCAAGGTCGTCACATTGTGACCACACATCCTGTGGCTAGGATTTCTTAGCTGCTAGAAAGAGGATCTGCCTGGGCATTGTGTTGTGTGCTGTGGACAGAGAGAGAGAGAGAAGGAAGGGGAAGAATGAGGCAGGTGAAAAAATAAGTAGTTCAAAAGTACAAGCCAGCTTTGTCTCCTCTTTCCCTAAGAGACCTTTCACACAATTCTGAGCTGCTTCTCCATAGTTATAGTTCTGAGCTGTCCCATGTTTGCATTTCATATGAAAGATCAAATAAAGGGATTTAGGCACTTTGTGAGAGGGTCTGGGTAATTTCTGCTAAGTTTACTCTACAGCAATAAAAGGGAGACAGAAAGAAAGTAGGTTTGTTTCTTCCAGGAAGAAAATGAAATGGCTCAATCCTTATGCTTGTCATTCCATGCCTCTCACTAGGAAGCCCCTTAGTGTATTTCTGGGTCTACTTTTGTTTTAATCAGGGGGAGTGGAGATCCTTCTAAACCACATTGTGCTTGTTCTACCCCTTTTTCTGTCCTGTGGACAAGAGTCATTAGTTTGGGGCCTGAAGGGTTAAAAGATGCTGCAATGTAGGGCTGGGAAAAGAGGACTGGGAAAGGGATAACAATCTCTGCTGACAGCAAACCAGTTTGGCAGCCTTCACCCTACAAAGTTAAATTGGAAGGGGGAAAACAAAAGCCTTTGTAAAGCTATTCACATTCAGCACTCGGGCAGTTGCTCTGCTATCTGCTGCCTAACAGCATTCACTACTGCCCCGTTTCTGCCCCTGCAGCTGGGGGAAATGCACCCATTGGCCACTAACTCCAGTCTTAGAACTAAGCAGAAATGCTGCCTGCTGATGTCGGCCAGGGATGGCTGGCTAGGGAATGCTCGGCAGGGCTGATCCACAGAACATCCTTAGGGAAGCAGCAGAGGAAAGGGTCCGAGAATGCTGCCTCCACGTGCGTTCTTTCCCCGTTTTCGCAAGGGCCAATGCCCTGAGCGATCCTGAGTCACGCTGGAGGAGGAAACCTATTTGTTCCAAAGAAACATCACCACTGAGAGCTGATTTTGTAGAGTAAATGATATTAAACAAATGATTCAGTAAGGAACACTACAGAACACGTACTCAAGTGTTTCCTAGAAGTGGCAGTCAGCTTTAAATGGAATGTGAATTACAGCAGAGGGAGAGACCTTTTGTCTTCCAAATCCTGAAGATGACTTCATTTATTGCTTAGTTACTGTAATCACCATAGATCTGTGCTGATAAGAGGACATTTCTGTGAAAGACCGTCTGCATTCTTTGAAGTCATCTGGTTCTGCTGGTTTTCTAAGTCAGCTTTTCATGGATTTCAGGAAATGCTCCCATGGGCATCTCAAGTCATTCAGTTACAGCTCTGTGGGGCACCGATTCTGCATTTTATGAGCAGACAGAAACCCAGTGTTGCCTTTGCCAATTTCCTACAAATGCTAGCACAGAACAGTCTAATGTATTTAACTTTCTCTGAATGCAGTTTACCAATACAAATTACAACTGCAAATGGACAGGCTTTTGCTCTCTAGATCCTGTCATGGAGCTAAGTTGTAGATTCTTTTAAATATCAAGTCTGTGCTCTGTAGCTCTCCAGGAGTTTAAGACAAGAAACACCCTTCTGAAGGCAGAAGATGCCTGCACCTTTGTGATTTTGTGTATGCCAGTTTCTTAAAGAGATAACTAAGATATCCTTTCCCCAGCCCACCAAAATGATAGTGTTCATAGGCTTTGGGAGCGCATGAATGGCATTTCTGGACACTTACTTTTCCCTGCCACCATTCATGTGGTTTGGTTACATCAGACAGCAACCTCATCTTGCTTAGAGCATTGTAGCTTTTAACAGAAATAAGGCAAGCCACAGTTGGTGCCATTAGCTCAGCCAAGGGTTTCATTCACCCTTGGAAAGACTATTATGCACTGCTGGAGTTGTAACACACTGCTCCTGCTCTCATGGTTTAGAATAGAGCTAGAGTCCTGCACAGATTCATCCCAAGTGCATTTTCGACTTGCTTGCATCTTTCTAGTTTAGGGTTTTTAGGGCAGGAATTCTCTGTCTGCTGGACTAGCACTAAACCAGGCTAGTGCAGTAGAGCAAAGAGCAGGAGCACATAGGACCCATCTGCACTTACACACTCCATTAGCAGTTAAAGTTAGGCAGCAGGATAGGTACCAGAGCCTTTAAGACTAACAGAAAAAAATCCCCAAACCCAAGCTCTTTTTGAAAAACTTTCACAATAAAGTTTATTTTGTTAATATCATTTAAAATATTATCAAATAATAAAATATTCTGCTTGGCAGAAAAATGATGCCAGGGTTGTAAAGCCCCAGGTTTGTGCAAACAGTTTTTGTAAACACAAGTCAAGTGTTCAAGTTCCATCCCAAAATACAGTAAATTGCTACAAAAATAAGTTTGCTCACTGTCAAACACGTTTAAAAACCCAGGAAGCTGGATTTCTTTACACATCTCTCACGCATCCCTGGACAGTTAATGCTGTACTTAGATCTGAAACGGGAAGGATTTCAGATAGTCCTTTAGAACAGGATTGAGGGGGATCTGGTTTAAGTTCTCTCTTCCAAAAGTCTTCACGATGTTCTTCCGACAGAGCTCCTGCAGGGGCTGCACACGGACTTTGCGCAGAGGGGTAACCAGCACCTTCCTCGGGGAGCTTAGGTAATGTTCCAGCAGCTTGAAAAGACAGTCAAAGGTCTCTTTGCTGCCATCCAGGCTGAAACGCCCAGTCTGAAAGTTTATCCGGATGCTGGTGGGCCCGGTCTTGGTCTTAACACTGATGGCAAAGAAGCAATTCTTCTGTGTGCTGTCCCTGATGAGGAAGGTACCCTCGGGCTCAGACTTCAGCTTCTCGTGGGCAGCACTGACAGTCAGAGGTCCCCAGTAGAAGCCACAGGCATCCAGCAGGCTGCTTGCTCGAGTGATGCTACTGAAATCCGCTTGCGAGCGAAAGGTTCGGAAGTGCGTGTTGCTCTGTGCCTGCACAGCGCTGGGCCGGCTCGGGCCGTGGTAGCCTCGGGCCTGAGAGCGATCCCGTGCCGGAGGGTCAAGGAGACATCTTGGGTCTGCTGCAACTGCATTATCTGCTGACACCTTGCTGTGCGCTACCATCCTACAGCCTAGACCAGCGGATGCGGTCTTCCATAGCGTCAGTGGCTACGGCAGGGCAGCTTTCCAGCACCTATTCTGAAACGCCAAAGAGAGACACCACGTGAGATCCACAGAGAAAAGCAGCTGCACTCTCTGAATGGCCAAAGTCTTCCCTCCACATGCCTCCCACCCATTATAAAAATAATACTCATTTGCCAGTTTACACTGGGCAAACAACTGCGTGCTTTCTGACAAGGTTAGCAGTCGATCACTATGGCAAGTTCCAAAGCTCCAAAAGTATTTAGCAAGGATCAGTAACAGCTGCAGAGGATAATGCAGTTTCCCTGCTATGAGCCCACAAAAAGTTTGTCAGGATCTAGAGTCAGTCAAAGGACAGGAGCATCTCCAGGAGAATTTATCTTGCATACACTCCAGTTTTCAAGAAAACAAAGCAACAGGGTTTTACAACCGAGTTACCAATTTCTTTGAACTTCCCTCTTTCCCTTCCCATACCGAGACATCAGAACTCAGACAACATCACCACTTGGGTGCCTCGTGTGAGAAAGAGAAAGGAGGTGAAGGAAATGTACAGCAGCTGGGTATGTCTCTAGATAACTGGGGAAGAGGGTGAGGAAAATAGATGCAACTGTGTGACTGAAGTGTAACTTGGAAGGGCAGCCTGTAATGCTGCCAATTTCCACAGTACTCCTAAAACTACTTTCCTCTCTCCTGTTAACCTGAGGCTCAGCCATAAAAGGCTATTTCCCATTCCCCCAGCTTTCCCCTGGGACAGCAATGCTACAACCTCACTAGCTTACACAAATCAACCTCTATGAGCCCTTAAAGCATTACTCCTCAGTCTCTCTCTCTTTTTTTGTATTACATGCACTTTAAGTGGCCCAATCTAAATTGCTTCCTATTGATATATCTTTCAGCATGAGGGACTAAATTCATCCCTCGTGTTACTTCAAAGGAATTAGCAGTGCTGCACCAAGAATGAGTTTGGCCTGAACTGTCTACCTCTGACAGTGTGGTTCGATACATCTCCGCTGGCTGCCTTGACCTTACTGGCAAGCATAGATTTTAGGATTTATCCCTTTAGTCAGATATAGATCTGCAGCAGCAGCTTGTTGAGAAACCTTCAAGTGTTCTCAGAAATGAATGCCTCAGCCATCTTATGGCTCATGGTAACATGCTAGTGAGGATTTCAAAGAAAGTGTGCAGCTGGATTCCTGTCTACGCTATTTTAACAACTTAATGTTTGGTTTCGTTTAGGTCATATTACCTCCTGAAACAGCAAAGGGGGTTGCATAATCTTTATGCTGGCGAATAAATTCACAGGCTGAAAGTAGGATTGAGCTTTCTTTAAAGAGCGTAAGGAAACTGATGTCAGTTTTTCCAATTACTGGGCCAGGACTATCGCTCAGTATTTAAGGCTAACAAACATTAAATTTCAGGCCACGCCGGTGAGAACTAACCACTAAGCCCGAGATCTAACAGTCGCAGGACTCCCGTCCGTGACCAAGAGAGCTTGAGGTATCTGCGAGGGAGGCTAGTTTTCAGCGCCCGGCAGGCGGAGCGGCCGGAACGGGGTTGCCTCGGCTCTGCCGGCACAGAGCCGTCCTGAGCTAGGGGCTTGTCCCGTCCGGCCGCTCCGGGCTGAGGGTGCAGGATCCCGGGGATAAGCGGTGCTGCGCACAAAGCACCGCGCACTGGCGTTCTTGTTTTTGCTGCTGTTTTACACCAGGCACCACAGCTCCGTCTGGAGCACGGACATGGAGCCAAGAAGGGAGGGAAAAAGAAACAGAACAAAAAGAAAGGAAAAAACCCCAACAACCAAAAAACCCCCCCAAAACCACTCAAACCCAAAGGCCAAAGCCCCCACGGTCCTGCATAACAAGCAGGGAGGGCTCCCTGGTCGCGCCTCCGAAATCCGACCTCCTCCAAGCGCGCCGCAGGAACGCTCCGATGGGCACCCGTAGAACAAGACCCTTCCCTTACCTTCGCCCGGGCTGCGGCGGGCAGGGATCGTGCCCGGAGCCTCCGTCCGGTACACGCGCGACCAGCGGACGGGGTCGACCGGAGCCGGCAGCGCGGCGCCTAATGTTGGCCCTGGAGGCAGGCTGAGCATCCTCTGCCCGGGAGCCCTGCCTGGCGTCGCGGCGAGCCGGGGCTGTGGCCGCTGCTCTCGCGGGGCGGGCCGGCTAGAGGCTGCTCCGGCACTCTGGGCCCCCTCATCGCCTCTGCTTTCTATATAACGTGCAGACGCGGTTTCTGCCTGGCTCCTCCCCCTGCCTTCTCCGAAAACACGTGGTCCCGCTTCACTTTCGCTTTCCGAATGAATCACGGCCTGGGCCAAGCCCAGCCCTGCCTTGCTCTGCCTGCGGCGCCCTGGCTCCCATCGGAGCCCGCCCGCGGCTACCGGAGCGCCTCACCTGTGCCGCCGGGCTCGCCGCCCCGCCACTGGCGTTGGTCTCCGGGCTCGGGTGGCCTTGTTTCTTCTGTCTGATTAACTCCTGTTTTACTCTTTTTTTCCCCCCTGTTTTTGGACAGCCCCAGCGAGGCGGCGATGCGGGAGGTGCCCCGGGCTGCTGGGCCGGGCGGGCCCGGCAGGAGATGCTCTGAGGCCCAAGGGTGGCGAGGGGACCCTAGAGGTAGGTGATGAACTGCCTTTGACGTGGCAGCTACCTCAAAACGAGGTGAAAAATGGCAACGAAAGCAAGCAAGCGGTCATCGAGGGAAGTTCTGACGTGAAGATAGCTGCTCTCCTCAAAACTAACAGGTCAGTGTGGACAGAA
This sequence comes from Galbula dea, assembly GCA_013399015.1. NCBI lineage: Eukaryota > Metazoa > Chordata > Aves > Piciformes > Galbulidae > Galbula > Galbula dea. The sequence goes on along the minus strand of VWZX01008711.1, from coordinate 1,292,508 downwards.
CAGGTGAGAGGATTTACTGTTTAATTCCAGTGTACAAGAAGGGGAGCAAATTTAGACCAATAATAATTTTAAAGTGAGAAAAATATTCAGTGAAATCTATGGTCCTTTCACTGAGAAGACTGTGCAGACACTACACTGGGCTTTGAGTTCCCAAAACAGAATTTCCCTGGGGTTTTCTACAGGGTAATCAGATTTAAAAGTAACTGTTCAAATCCCTGGCTGTATTTATAACCTCATAACAGCAGCCAGTGCAAGAGGCTTGCAATGTTCTGCTCGCCCAGAGGGAGGCTTGAACCCTCAAGTACCAGACCAGTGTCTTATGTGCACCCTTAAGCAGGCCCCACAAAAGCCTGCTTTCTGCCAAAGAGGATGCTTCTTCAGGTAGCAACCAACACCTGGTTAAAAGGCTGCTGAGAAGCCTTTCTGCTGATTGTTCCTTTGGAAGCAATGAATGTATTGCTTCCAGAGCATGTGTGGCTGGGGACATGCAGTGTGACATTTGGGTTTTGCAGCCAGAATGATTCTTTACATCAGGAGCAGAGAGAGGATGTTTTTCCACTTGCAGTCAAGAGGATGTTTTGTGATAGCAGAAAGGAAATGTTTCTGTCAAATGACTAAGGGGACAGGAGCAGTCAAGGACTTGTGAGTTGTCCCTTGGGAGGTTGAGGGAATGTATTTCCTGCTTTGGAATGTTCTTCTCAAAATGCGATGTGGTCACAGACCGAGTTAACCTGGTGGCAATATAACACCTTGCAGTGATGTGCAGCCAGTGTCCTGCAGATGAACAGATGAACCTGGACATTTCTGATGAAATAACATTTCCTAGCATTTATTTACATGTTCTGTCATGTGGAAGCATAGCTGCCATGAATTTGGAGAAACAGTTTGTCATTAAGTTTAAGACCTGGCACAGAATCCTCTTCCAGACGATTTTTGAGCAGCTGAACTTAAGCTAAGATTTGGCATAAGCAGCTGTGGGAGGGAAGCTCAGCTGCTTTTCTGTGTAAAACAAAAGCATGAGGGAATGGTGGAACTGAACCTTTAGAATTTTGAAGAGGCAATAGTGAGAAATGTTTTGCCCTGTGTGCTTTGGTGTGGAGTGCTCCATGCAGCGAGTAGATTCAATGGCTGGTTTGCATAAGGCACTGTTCATGTTGAGGCACAGACCAGGCCTTGCCCTTAGCAGTTTAAAATCTTAGACAAGATAAAGCCCCTTCCTCCCCACACTCCTCCAAAGAAAAGAGATTTGAAGTGCTTGACTGGGTCACAGTGAAGTAAATCAGAATCAAATGTACAGCTCAGATCCTCTTACCTCCTCACCTAGCCCAAGGCGCAGCTACCTTCCTGCTACTGCGCTGTTGGTTCCTGCCATCCCTGGGGAGCGTGGCAGGGCTGTAATGCAGCACAGTGCTATGGGTGTTTCTCAGATGACATGGAGATTGGCTGCAGGTTCCTGTAGGCATGCCAGGCAGGAAAGCTGCTCCATTCTCATGTCATTTTTAGTTCTGTAAGATCAGAGGGGAAAGAAAGATCCTCCAGGTGCACATGCAGTCTGTCTGCCATCTACTGAGTAGCGCAGCTGACGGTGTTGCTGTCCAAAAGGTCTTCACTGGGGAGAAATGTAGTAATAATAGTGGCAAAACTTCAGAGCTTGGCTCAAATGGGTAGGTGAGCTCCCAGTTGCTGAGCAGAGGAATGGAGTGAGCCTGCCAGCTTGGACACCAAAACCATAGTACATCAGGCTGCTGCTTACAGAGTTTGGTACCACCTCTATGTCAATCACAATGAGAGTGGTCCAGGGTGCTCCATAAGGTGCCTTAAAAAGGCTTGCCCAAGAGAAACAGCCATCAGTTGTAGTATGTGAAGGAGACCTACACAGTGAGTGAAGATTTTGTGCCAGGAAGAGTCAGGGTTTTAGACTTGAAGGTCACAGAAGTTGAGCTTTCTTGGGATCTCTTCAGTTTTACCCAGTCATGTTTCCATTCCCATCTTTCTGTTTCCTTTCTTATCTCCTCTCCCTCTATTTAAAATGCCCATAATCGAGGCCTTGGAAAGAGCTCCGTGCCGGCAGGATTGGGTGAAATGGGGTTCCTCTACCCAGTAGAGGGCAGTGCATAAATCTGGAGCCGGTGCAGAGCTGTTGGGCAGAGCACACACAGAAAGAAGGTCCCTAGAAATTCCTTAATTTGGAAGCACTGCTGCCAGTTCAGATGATTCTGAGCTCAGAATCATCTGTTGCTCAGCTTGATGAGCACTTACTGCTTATTGCAAGGTGAGTTAGACTCAATTTGAGTCTGTTTGGTGAATCAAGCCTTCCTTGTGAAATGTCTTTTCCGCTCCTCTTCACAAAGTACCGTTTCACACAGAGAAACAAACTGTTCCCTCTCTTCCTTGCTGATAGTCTCAGAAAAGAAAGACAGAGGCTGAGGAGAAAGAAAATGATTGGAAGATATTATCCCATACTCCCACCTCCCTTGTTTCCTGGGGGAGGAAAGTAAATGCTTTTGATCTGAAGGGTTGTAACAGTAGATCTCCAAAGGCTAGGATGAAGAACAAACCCAGCCTGTGTTTAAAAATAGAGGCTTACCCTTATTTTGTAAACATTGGGTTGGAAAATTTGGAGGAATTGCTAGGCATTTGTGCCATAGGAGCATGGCCTTCTGGCTAGAAACAGGGCAAAGGCTAGAAGGAAACTGTTCAGAAAGCTCTGGGAATGTGAATGCCAGGAAAGGTCTGCCAGGAGGCAGGAAGGGAAAAACGTGGTTCTGAAGATGCTTTTGAAGGTAGAAGAACACTGTATCTGTTGAGATACAAGAGACATTTTCCTCTTTGTTAGTTTGTTTTCAGAAACCACACTCTTAGCCCTGCTAGCAGCAGTGTAATAGAGGCAAAGCTTCCTTTAGTTGTGCTCCAAGCCTCTCTTCTCCCTGTGAAACCACCAAGAGGGCGGCGTGATGCTGTGTATGATATTCCCCAGTATAAATCCCCTTACGGGGCACTCCACACCCCACTGAATTCATCCCACCCCTACAGGGACAGTCCTCTGGGAGAAAAAAATAAACTAAAGCACACTTGGAAGGCTTAGAAAATCAGCAGGCACTCCCCATTCCAGCTTTGTTCCTAATTTCTGAGAACAGAAGCAGACGCTGATTCTGTCAGGAAGCTGGGTGAGCTGGCCAATGTGTCTGTGGAAGAGCACGTTGTTCAGAATTTGGTGTAGTAAGTGGGTGCTCAGTGTGGGAATTAAGATGGGAGTGTTAAATCAGCTCAGTTGTCTTATTGTTATGAAGACAATTGTCAATGGAATAATCAGAGTATTTTTCCAGACTCTTACTAAATTGCTGCTTGCTTGTAAGAAGAGTTGAAGTAAATAGGGTCATACGTTTTACTCTGTGTTTTGAGGTTAGAGCCTCTCTTGTGCTGATACTGTAAATGGTCTCTCTTACATGAAAGTGCTCATTATCTAAACTGGCCAAATCAGCAACAGTGACTTCAGAAAAGGGGAAATGAAGCACCAAGAGATTCAGTGATTTGCTTAAAGTCAGAGAGCGAGGTGTCTGCAGAAGGGCTAGCAATGGAACATGTCTGAGGTCTTCAGAGCCCCGTACTAGAAACCTAACCACAATACCATCCTTCCTGTTTTAGTGGGTTTTGTTTTCTTCTCCAGAATCTGAATTTTCATTTAAATGAAACCCCTGAAATCGGAATTCTTTGATTTTGCAAGTAAATTAGACACCACACTCTTTCTGAGTCTGCTTTCAGATGCACTGAAACCAGCAGCCCTGGCAGAAGTGTGAACCTCCATCACCCACTTCAACTAAGCATTAAGGTCAGAGTTTGACATATTTAAATAGGACAGGCCCAAAACATGGAACTCTTGTGACTAGACATTTTCTTACACATCTCCTTTTCCATACTTTCTTTTTCTAAGTTAAGAGGTCCTAAAGTGGGCCTGATGAATACAGCTCATCCTCTTATCTTTTTAGTCATTTACTTTCAGGTAAAATGGCTATAAAATGAGCTCACTTGGCACTGGTATTAATTGGCGTGCTAGGTGTTGCTGAAGAATGATGTGTGCATGGCACAGTTGTCACAGCAAACACAAGTCATTGTGCCAAGGACAAAATAACATTTTGAGATGTCCCAAGTTGTTATCAAGCCTTGATAAGTGCCATGCCTGTAGCTAGACAAGGGCTATCCTGTCAGTACAGAGTGGATCGTGTCTGTCTGGATGGGAATTTGTGCTGTTCTGCAGATAATGTACAAGTCAGATCCCATCCAGCTTGAATGGAGGGTAGAAATTAGTGGCTTTGTCTTCTAAAAAGGCTTGGTGCATTAGTTGTGAGAAAGTGCAGATGTCTACTGGCTAGGATGAAAAAGCTGTGTTTTTTGGAATTTAAGTGAATTAAACTTAACTGTGTACTAAAACTGAGTAGGATTTGAGCCTCTCCCTCCCATAAGTTCCCTTGATTAGTCCAAACTGTCTGATATATCTCTGTAAGAGATACTCTTCAGATAAGTGATAACTTGTCTGAGGCTACAAGGAAAGTTTCTTTCTATGCTGGCTCTTCTGGAGTTGTTCATTTAAAATGATGCTAGTTCCTCCTTCTGGGGCAGCTAATGTTGGTTTCCTTGAGCCCAGACTAAATGGAACAGTTAACCATACCAAACTGTGGTTTGGGTTTTCTACACTGCAGTAGCTTAAACATCCTTCTTGGTAATCAGAGTGAAAAAAGGAAAAAAAATGAAAGCCTCAAATGTTGGTTAAAGCTTTGTGAAAGGTCAGGCTGCTTTCTGGTGATCTTTTCCTATGAATGAGAGATCTGTGTTCGTGCTGTGTGTGTTTGTGTGTGTGCATCCTCCCCAGCTGATGGGGGAGCTTTGGATCCCTAGCTGGCACTAACTGCAGAGGTAGCAAGGCTGCCCTTCATCCATGGGCACTGCTGTATAAATGCTGAACTGGATCTTTTAAAGCAGAACCATATGAAGACAGTTTGGCTTCCAGAAACACTACTGGACGGTAGGGGTTTCAGTGCTGTCTGGAGGAACACAGACCTTGAATTTCAGAGCCAGTTGCTGGTTTTCCTTCAGTCTGGCTACCACAGTACCTGAGTGATCCTTCCCAAACTAAGCCAGTGCAGACCTCTGCTCCCTCTCCATTATCTCCTGCATTGCCTCAGCAGCTCTCTCCCTTGCTATTAAGCCACATTCTTTGTTTCTCCAGTTCCCTGTCGTCATGTCTTTTCAGATCCCAAGCCTATGAAAAGAAAGTGGTAACATGGCCCCAGAAAATCAACCATAGCACTGAATTGTGCTGTGGGGTTTGGAGCTGAGGTTACTGTTGGAGCATGCAGTTAGAATCCTCAGGCAGTTAGAGAGCCAGGTGACATGGAAGGGGATGCTGGCTGTAAAGACAGCACAGACAGGTCATAAGCTTTGGGGAAAATTTATTTTGGAGTGGGGAACTTTGAGGACACCAAGCACAAGATAATCCAAGAAGGCAGGTACTGCAGGTGAAATGCAGCATTGCCCTGCAGCTTCTCATCCAGGTGGACAATCTTACTGCTTTCACAATGCACTGAGACACTTTCACTTGGCTTGGTTTGATATTTAGTACCTGAAATCATCAAGCCTAGATCTGAATAAATCACTATTAATACTCAGCCTTCAAAACTCACTTTTTTTGTGGGCTTTCCCATGGCATGCTGTGCTGACCTCCATATTCCTGCTGTGACTGTAATTGATCTTAATTAACAGATCTTTATTACAGCTGCAGTCTAATCTCAAAATCATAAGCCACCCATACTCTTGTGAGGAGGGAATTCCTTAGGGTCCTGCAGTATCTAATAACTCCTGTACCAAACAAATTGAAAGTAATGAACATGTATCTTTCATTCTGCTACATGGATAGATTCTCTGTGGGTAATTGCTCTTCTGGAAAAAAGAATTGGGTTGTTGTTTTTCAGCTATTCACTCCCTTGAGATTTATTGCAAACCTCAGGCAATGTTAGATCTGAACTCAGCAAGATGTGTTTAGAATAGATTAGCTTCTGCATAGTCCAACTCCAGCAGAATTTCTAGGAATTAGGAGACTATGTTGGCTACTTCTGACCAAAAAAGAGTCCTTTAAATATAGAATTTTTGGCTCCTGTCATTGAAGTGGTAAATTAGAAACACAATCCAATTATATTAATGAAGGATTTTTTAATTGTAGAAAGATCTGTATTAGTTAGATACAGACCTTACCACACACATGCTTTTGGATTAATTAAGAAGAAATATTACATTATGTAAAATTAGTGTCTCTTAGCATGCAGGCCTTGCTGTCCCCTATCAGTAAATGAAGAAAATTGAGACTATGAAAGTGGGAAGAATGCCCAGACTGGAGGATTTTCCCCTGGAGTTGTGGAGACATCTCACTGCATCGCTCTTGTTGGGAGGTTTGATGTTTGTGGTGACTCACTTTTTAAGGGCAGCTTTGTCCTTTCACACTCTGAGGAGTTCTGTTATCATTTGTCTTGAAGCTGGGTTGAAATGCTGTGCTGTATTTCAGTTGCAGATCTATTTCAGTTCATAAGAATGGCAAGATGCTGGCAAGATGTCTGATAATGAGTCTAGAGGAAGCCTTAGGCTTAGTCACATCCCCAAATCGAACCTGCCAAGGTGACCTTCAAAACCTTACTGAACCTGTGAGTAGTGGCATGTGATGACCTCAAAGGGCAAGTCATTCTAATAGAACTTTACTCACAGTGAACCTTTTGGTAAGGTGGTTGGAGCTATTCTTATTTGCCCACAGTTTAAATTTGTACTTTTCTGGAGTCCTTTGCTCCAGCTCTCCTGCTCTGGCTCTGCCTCTGCCTCATACCACGACTTGGAGTGTGGCCTAAGTAACCTCTCCATTTCTGTAGCAGTATTAGAACTATGGCCAGGACTTTCTTGGTTTCCTTCTAAGAGATTCTAATCTGTATATTCCTGATATTACAGCCCCATCCAAGACAAATTAATGCAGCCTTCAGGTGATTGCTGTTTTAGTACTGAGTAACCCAGTTTAGTGGGAGGTGTCCCTGCCCATGGCAGGGCGACTGGAAGTAGATGATCTTTAAGGTCCTTTTGCAACCCAAATCATTCTAGGATTCTATGATATCTAAGCTAAAGTTCCATAATTAGATTTCTCTAATCACCAGTTTAAAAATTCAGATTATCTGTGTGATAACTTGTCAAGAAAAAGCAGATATAACTCTTCAAGTGTCAACTGTTGGGGCTGTTATTTCCCTCAGGAGCATTTATAGGCAAACAGGTGCACCTGTTACAATACTGCCCAGAAATACCCATGAGATGATGAATGTGAGTTGAAATACTGTGCTCTCTCTTAGGATCTGCCATATAAATAGCTTTACATCCTCTCTCTCTGAGTCTATAAGGAAAGGTTAAAATATTAACAGGGAGTATGGATTTTCCAGTTATTCAATCCCTTTCTAATGCTTATAGGTGACTTGCACACAGCAAAGGTGGAGCACTCACAGACAAGGTCCTGCACATCCTGAGAGGTTTGACTAGCTTCAGAGGTCTGCCAGAGACCCAGAATTTCTGGCTGCATTAAAAATGCTCCAGTACCTTCCCAAGTCCGTAGTTGCAGTATACACTTTAGTCAGGAGGAGATCTTCTGTGGGTTTAGATTCCTTTGCTAAAGGCTTGGCTGGAGCTTCATCAGAGCCCTTCAGAAGATTTCCAGCTGCAGTAGTATATAAACACAGTAACAACAATGTGATGTCTGTGACCTTAGGGCATTTCTCAGGACTCTTTTTCTTTGTTGAGCAAGGTAAACATCTTGTTCTGTAGTGTGTGCTGGTTCTTTAACAGCAATGGGGTGATAATGCCATGGCTGTGGAAGGATGCAGATGTGACTTCATCTTAGTCTTGACTTCTGCATCCAAAATGCTGCTAGTGGCAGTTAGGCAAAGATATCCAAGTAGATGTTTTTAGCAAAATGGAGAAGCAAACTTGCAGTCAGAGTAGAGCAGTGGAGTCCAGATCTTAGCTTTACTGCTAAAAATAGCTTATTTTTTGAAGAGATGAAAACCAAAGACATTCTGAGCTGACTTCTAGACACATTTCTGTTACAAATTTTGAGTTAGGTGAAAAGATACCACCTATCTCCCTCTGTTTTCCTCTCTTCATTCTGGGTTTTTACCCTTACTTTGGTAGTGTCCTGTTTTCCCCTGCACAGTCTGCGACCATTGTGCCACAGACTGGGAAAGCCCAGGGCAAGGCTGTGCACTGTGCCAGTAGAGCAATGCCAAGGGATCCCTGCACTGGAGAGTTCCAGGTGTCAGGAGTGGAAAAAGCAGCCTGCCTGGTTCACATGCTGGAACAAACCCCCCCCCATGCCCTTATTTCTTGCATGCTCATGGGCTACACTGAAAACAGCTCACCACTGGTCAGTCTGCAGTGTATAGCAGTCTGATCCCAGCAGTGCATTGTGTAGCATTTTACACCTTTCCTCCTCTGTCCCTACACAAAACACAATAAAAGCTGAGTCTGACACACACACACAAGACTGCATTTACTCTCAGTGACTGCATTTACCATCAAAGTTGGTAGTGTTTCCTGAACTTGGTTTCTGATCCCCCTGAAAGACTGTGGGGTTTGTTGGGCTTTTTCTCTTTCTTTCTTTCTTATTTTCTTTTCTCTTTTTTCCTTCTTTCTTGTTTTTTTTTTTTTCTTAAAAGGTTAACTTCAGGGAAACTGAACAACATACATGAAACTTCAAGTTATCAACTGTGCAGATAAGTTGTGGTATCAAGGGTGCAATGCATGTGACCTGCCTCCAGTTCCCTGAATTCCAGTGAATTCCCAGTTTCCACTGGCGGGTGGCAGCCAGATCTGAGTGTGGTTATTTTCTGTTCATTTTGTGCCAACACGTGGTTGTGGTGGTGGCAGGAGGGTAGGAGGGTTGTGATTTGGCAGGGAGAGGGAAACACTAGACTTGAGAGTGGGAAGGCAGACCCGTTAGTTTTTAGAGTGTTGTTTCAGATCTCATATGAATCCTCGTCGTCTGACAGACCCACTGCATGAAATGCCACAGGAGGCAGGGCTGAAGCTGAGGCTGTTTCTCAAAGCTGAGCCACAGGCAGAGTTCTGTGCAACATAAAAAAAAAGAGGAAAAAGTGAACCTGAATGTCCAAAGCTGCCAGTGGACATTGCCAAAGCAATTGCTGCTGGATGGAACTGGCTGGTTTTACTGGCTGTTTAGAAACAGCTTTAAGAGGCTTCCCTCTCCTAATTTCACTCAGACCCTAAGTCTGTGAGACACTGAGAGAATCACTGGCAACTTCCCAGAAGTCCTGTGGTTAATCCTAATTTGCATAAAGTTTTCTGTATGCCAGTATATGTAGAGAGAAGTATTTTCTTGTCTTCATCTCTCTTCCCTTATCTCCTCCCAGTCCCCATTTCCAGGGCTGGGGGAACATGACAGCATGCTTGTGCAAGAAGCAGCAGATTTGTGAGGGTCTGTGTTGTGGCGTTGTACCCTACAGAGTTTATTACACCAAGGAGCACTCCAGAAATGGAGACAAGGCCTCATCGCTAAGGATTCAACAGCCATTCCCCTCTGAAAGTGGGATTTTAGTGCAGTGATGATGGTGTGCAGAGGTTCCACCACTGTTCCAGAGAATCATTACACCATTTCCTCTTCTCTTCTGATTAGCAGTTTGCACTTCAGCACATGCCACAGCCTTCCTCCCATCTTGCACACTGGTGTGTGCTCTGCACTGATGTTATGTGCTTTACAAAGCCAAGAGCAGAAAAAATCGGGCAATATCAGATTTACACTTGCACACACAGATCTGCCCACTCATGCATTTGTGCCCTGAGTGGCACAGGGATGCTGCTGGAATGCATGATCTTAACTCTTCCACCAGAGCAGGACAGAATTTGCAGGAAGAGGCAAGGAAAGCCCTGTCTGAATGCTAAGGGTTGGAGTTTGCACACAATTACATTTTTAGCATAGTTTTCCATAGATAATTCTGGATTTTACAAAGAAGAAAGATATAAAAAGATAAACTTTGCTAGCATTTCAGAATGGCTTTTTGATACAAACTTAGAGTTGTTTTCATTATGTGATTAATTGCCAGAAAGATATTGTGCTGTATGTGGGAGAGCAGGACTGTCTCCAGGGGCTGAATGCAGAGATCACTGAGTTGAGGCAGGATAGGCTGGCAGAGCTGTGGTTCCTCTCACCTTTCCTAGGTCTTTGAGCTCCTGCCTTACTTAAGACTAATGATGAGACACCAGAATGGTCCAGATTTTGAAGATAGGTGCTTTTGTGCTACTGTAGCTGCTTTTGCTCCCAGTGTACTAGTACAGCATGCTGGTTCCTAAACAGATACAGTTCAGCAGGGCAAAGCATGCATGGAGGTCAGGTATGAGTCAAACAAATCAGAGGGGATGGAGAAAAGGTTCTCTTATACTGGAGGTGGAAGTGGAGGTATTTCTTCCATCTGAGGTGAAAGAAAATGGATGAAAAACCAATGCTAAACATGTGGCCTTTTGGCAAGTGTCTCTGAGCAGATGCATCCACAACATCTGAAGTGATAAAATCACCTCCTGAGCTGAGTCGAATGGCATAGCTGAAGTGGAGCTGTAAATAAAGGGGTGGGTGGTTTCCTGCTAAAACTCCCCTGCATGTCCAAGAAGCCATGGTGACTAAGCCCTTGCAGTCACTGGGAGCTCAGCACAGGCTCTTTGCTACTTTGGTAATTTGACTTCTCTTTTTGCACCCTACCAGGAGGGGCTGCCTTCATCCCTGGAGGAACCACACCAACAGTATGACCCCGTAGTTTTTGTGGCCTTAAGGTAACGATCTTACAGCAGACCAGGGAGACTGACAGCTCACTAAGCTGGCTGATTGTCAAGAACCCCTGCCTGCAGAACAGTCTGTCTGCTTGGACCAAGGTCTGTTAGACCTTGGCCTAACAATGGAATTCTCTTTGCTTCCGTTTCATCTGCAGGAAGACTCAGGAAGGGCTGGGGCTTTTGCTTTAAAGAGTAACATGTAGCTATGCTGAGTGGAGGGGAGACAGTTACATATTGGCCCTAGAATATTTTCTCTGAAACTGTCAGATGTCATCTTGCTCCCCTGGGCTCAGTTTTGGTACAGCCTTTGTCACTGAGATAATGCTTTTCCTTAGTCCAATTTGAGCATGCACAGGTAGTTGCCTCCTTGTGTAAAAGGTGCAGTGCCCACACAGCTTTAAACTTGGCATTGGCAATTAATAAAGCAGATTTGGGAGATTTGCAGGTTCCCATGAGCTGAGCTAGAATGGGCTGTTCTGTTCTTTTCCCTCTTTATCCCATGCAGTATTTATTCTGTTGCTTCTTTCTTTCCTCTTTCATTTCTAGCTTGTTTTCTTTCCTCCAGTTCACAGTTCTTTTCCTTTTTTTCCTTTCTGTGTTATTTGTTGTACTCCCTCTGTGCTAGTCCCAGCTAACTCCTTATTGGCTTCTTCCATAATACTGCTGGAAGTTTGTCCCCAGCTGACCTTTCTCTGTGTGAACAAATCCCAAAGTCCCAGGTTTAAAATTTACTCCCCTCTTTGTTTTCCTTCTGCTTTCCAGCCTTTTGTTTTCTAATTGCTTCCTGTAATTTCTGTTGAATACTTCTTTTAGTTTCAAGATGCTCTCTGTCTTTTGCTTTCTTTCTCTCTCTGATACTAAGTATACTTAGTACAGGGGTTTTTTTTCTGAGAATTAAGTCTACCTTCTCCTCCAGAGTTTTCAGTTTAGCATCTGAAGGTTATCTGTGGTTCCTTGTTAGTGAACTTCCTTTCTGGGAAGTTCAGCCTCCTTGTATTTTGACTCAGGTCATTATCATCAAAGTAGATTCTTTTCTTCATGCAAATTCCCATAACTGCCCACCTTTCCTCTCTTTTTTCTCCCTCAGTCCTCTCCAGTACCACACACAGCAGTGCTATGTAATGCATTGCTTTATGAAAGCTGACACCCACTTGGCAACTGGTCAGAAGTGGTGTTCCCCAGGGCTCAGTGTTGGGACCAGGCCTGTTCAAAGTCTTTATCAATGATCTGGAGGAGGGGATTGAGTGAGTTTGCAGTAAGTTTGCAGGTGACACCCAGTTGGATGGAAGTGTTGATCTGCCTGAGGGTGGCTGCTCTATAGAGGGATCCGGCCAGGCTGGATCCATGGGCTGAGGCCAACTGTATGAGGTTCAACAAGGGGAAGTGCCAGGTCCTGCATTTTGGCCCCATGCAGTGCTACAGGCTTGGAGCAGAGGGGCTGGAAAGCTGCTTGGCAGAAAAGGACCTGGGGGTATTGATCAATAGCTGCTAAACACGAGCCAGCAGTGTGCCCAGGTGGCCATGAAGGCCAAACAGCATCCTGGCTTGGATCTGAAATAGTGTGGCCAGCGGGAGCAGGGAAGTGATTGTGCCCCTGTACTCAGCACTGGTGAGGCCACATCTTGAATACTGGGTTCAGTCTTGGGCCCCTCACTACAGGAAGGACACTGAGGTGCTACAGCGTGTCCAGAGAAGGGCAGCAAAGCTGGTGAAGGGTCTAGAGCACAAGTGTTGTGAGGAGCAGCTGAGGGAATTGGGGTTGATTACCCTGGAGAAGAGGAGGCTCAGAGGAGACTCCTGAGAGGAGTTCAGAGTGATATGGAGGTTTGTCTCTCCTCAGTAACAGGTGATCGGACAAGAGGAAGTGGCTTCAGGTTGCACCAGGAGAGGTTCAGTTTAGGTAGTAGGAAGAATTCATTCACTGAGGTTTTCTGGCACTGGAACAGGTTTTCCCAGGGCAGTGGTGGGGTCACCATCCCTGGAAGTGTTCAACAAATGTGTGGCTGTGGTACTTGGTGCCATGGTTTAGTGGTGAGCATGGGAGTCTCAGGTTAATGGTTGGACTCAGTCATCTCAGAGGTCTTTTCCAACCATGTCAGTTCTATGGTTCTGTGAAGTGTTGCAGATATGGTGTGGATGAGGCTACTGAAAGGCAGGAGGGGCTTGGGGATCACTATCTAGCAAAACTGATGCCATTAACTGGGGTCCTGGTTTGGGGACTGAGGACACACAGTGACCTGCCATATCCTCCTTCCTCCCAATGGACTTCTGTAACTCTTACAACCCATCTTTTCCTTCTGTTCAGGAACATGGTAGTATATAGCATGGCAGTACATGTTGCATCCACATCCCAACAGAAGGTTGAACAGACAGTCTGATACCCACACTCAGGGATCATTTTATTTCACCTTCTGACCAGAATTCTCATCCTCCTCCACAGACTCTTTTTGAAGTAATTAGTCCTTAAAGCAGAGGACTGGGCTACATGGGTGGTGACTCTTGTGCCCCAAAGACAGCACAGCTGCTGAGATCCTGCCTTCTGAGAAGAGCTCAGCAGAATGACCAGTGAGGCCATGGAGCAGGCAGAGCCCAGGCTGGTGCAGAGTGCTGGTGCAAGGTGGCTGCTGCTGCTGCTGCTGCTGCTGCTGCTGCTGTGTAAGAGCCAGCCCCTGCTCACGTCAGCGAGGGAAAGTGGTGTACCCATCTTGGTCATGGTGAGTCATTTGAACCTTCTCCTACATCTGGCATGAATTTCATTTTAAGTTACTCTGGTGCATCATTATTTTCAGTATGCCCTTCACCAGAAGCTGGAGCCACAGAGGTGAAAATAATTGCATTTACTAGAATCTCTCATTAAAATTGGCAGCTAGTTCTCACTAGAGATAAAAGAATCAGGTTGTGAACAGCTCTGAACATTGCCATTCAAGTGCTCACACTGGGAGTAAAATGCTGTTCATCACAAGTAATGCAGTGAGTGTAATTCCCAGGTATCCAAATGCACCTGCCTGCACTTTTCCTCTGTGTGAGTGGAAATCAAGCAAGGGAACCATATCTGGGGGACAAATCCAATTAACCCTGAAAAAGAGGAGGTTACCAGAAGACTAGCCAGCCTGGTTTGATTTCAAGAGAAATCTCTGTCATCCTTTTGTCTTGGTGGAACACTGAGTGCAACTTGCCACTAAGCAGAAGTTTTAAGTGTCCTTTTGTACACCATCACTGTGGATTACATCCATGGTTTTGGTCTCACCCATATTATGAGGCTGCCAGTGGCTCTTGTGGCCATTCAGTCTCTTGTTTAAAACTACAGATTGGCCCCAGATAATTAGATGACTGTGCTGTATGCTCCTGGACTGCTCCAATGACATGTCCTGCCTTCAAATACACAGCTGTGTGGTGCCTTGGAAATCTTTCCACTTCAATGGCTTCCCTCTTTTTTTTTATTCTCTTGTAGATGTATTGAGTTAGTTTACAAGGGCAGTTTTAATAGGAACTTGGACTCAGCTTTTCAAAGGAATTCAAAAGAAAAACTTCTTTTCTTGCACACTCTGCCTGTCAGCTCTAACTGCAAGGGCTTTCTGCTGAAATAGAAAAGCCACACTGAGAAGTAAGAGAAACAAAGATAGCCAGAACAACACTTAATTTGAATATCTTGTTTGTAGGAAGTTTTGGTTTTATCTGTAATGCTATGCAAGCTCCTATAAAAGTCAGTTTAATGTTAGTATGACTCAATTTCCAAAGAAGTAATTGGGGTTTGTGTTCAGAAAACTTAGAGCCAAGCCCCCTCTGCTGGATGGAAAAATCAAAGTTTCATCCCTGCATGCTGAAGGCATGTAGTGAAAGCATTCCAGCCTATTACTGCTCAAGTAATTACAGCTCAGAGTTAACAAGGTCATTACTGTCTTTCTGTTGTTATCTGTTGTTATCTGTCATGAGCTGAGCTTTAGAGAAGTCAGGATGATCGCTGCAGATGTGTTCAAATCCCTCCATGCGAATGAGTCTGCTGAAAATGCATCCTATCATCTGATTCTTTTGTCATCCCAGTTGTTTTCAGTAGTGTCCATATCTTGTCTGTAATGTTTGATCTCATTGCACACAGGTAGAGTGTACCTGAGTAAGATCCAGGGGTACCCAAAACCTGGATCTGAGAAGCACAGGTGCTTTTCCAGGGCAGTTCAAACTGCAGAGGACTGCTCTGCTTGTCCTTGAAGTGTGAGAAGGGGAGTTCTCTAGGTGAAAAACTGCTATGTGCAGTTTAAACCGTGCTTGTCATTTGTATATGACAAACCTTTTGCAGGGACCAGCTTTATAGTGCAGGTTGGGAAATGGGCCCAGCCAGGAAAGGCAATTCGTTAGCCTGAGCACTAAATTAGGACATGGATTTAAGCCTTACTCTGAAACAGACTGCCCAGTCACCTTGCACTAATTAATTAGGCTAAAAGCCAAAAAAGAGAAGTGTGCCACAGTAATATTTTGAAGTTTCTGATGGAAGGTGTTGGACCTGTTTGTGGTCCTCTGTGGTGCACATGGAGAGCTGAGTTCCTTTGTAAGGAGATCCACAGCAGCCAATATGCAAGGCAAGCAGCCAGTAAGGTGTCTGAAGCTTTTTCCCCTCCTGAGCTTGTTCAAAAACTGACCTTCTTTGAAGGATGGCAGTCTTTTAAAAACTAAGTAAACTAAGAGAACGTTGCTGGGCAGCTGATTAGTACTTAGAAGACCCCTTGAGTATGTGTGTTTGTGTCCCTGCTTGGCAAGAGGGCAGTCAAACTTCTGTTCTGCCCTTTTCTGGAAGGTGTTCTAACTACTAGGCAGAGGTCTCTTCTCATTGAAGGGGGAGAAGGAGTATTTGTTAGCCAAGAATTTAACAGTTAGAGCACTCTCTTCAGTGAGGACCCTGGTTTCTGGTGCCTCCTCTGAGAGCTGTTACATACTGTACATTAAACACTTGTTAGATAAGCTGTGTGAGTGGTGTGTTAAGCTGAAGCAGAATTCAGTGGCTCACCCCTCTCAAATCAATGCCCCAGGCTGCATGCTGACAGGCAAGTTCCTTTCTTTCTGCAGGTCAATGGCTCTTGAAGTCCTTTCTGTGAACTAAAGCAAGTTCATGGGAAGACTAGAGTGTGTTTCCTTCTGTAGGCTTCTGGTGAGGTCATCATTTCAAAATGAGCTTGAGAGGCATGTCCTTGAGTCTCTCCATGCCAGGAAGGGATTTGAGCCTGAGTTTCCCACATTTAAACCTGAAATGCTCACATTCCCACAAAGGATATTGCTGCTAAACTGTTGGATAAAACTGACAAAGCTGAAAAGATGCACAGTATCACAGTGTGCTAGGAGCTGGAAGGGACCTCAAAAGATCATCTAGTCCAACCCCCTGCCAGAGCAGGACTCTTTACCCCTTTAAAGAAAATCTCTCCAATGAAGTCTCTGAAGGGATGAGAGCTATTTCAAAGATCTAGTATTTCACAGAGTTGGGAAGAATAGTGACAGTTGTCCCATAAAAATCAAACTGTAGCAAAACTGAGGGAAGAAAAAATGTTTATGTTAAAACCCCCTCAGTTTTTAATGTAATTGTATTTCAGATGAAAATGTGAACTAACTGAAGTTTCCTAGAACATGCTGTAAGCACAGCATGTGCCCTGGTGAGGTCAGATGAGTATTCAGTCTTAGCTGGAGTAGCCAATAAGTGCTGAACTTAACAGCAGGTTTGGACCAGAAAGAAGTCTATGAACAGTCCTGAGTTCTGGGGAAGCTAGAAAACCCAGCCTGTGTTGGGATTTACGTCCAGCCTCTTCACCCACAAGGCAGAGAGTTAAATGCAAGTAGTCTCAGTTTTTGTGTATGCAGCATTTTGTGAGTGTGCAACATCTGGCTGCTGTGCAGCTGCATTGCCTCCCAGGTTTGTCCTCTGTCACTTCGTAATTGCAGCACAATAAAGAGTTCCCTTTCCTTCTGAATGAGTAGGTTTTATTGCAGGGTCTGTGCACTCTGAAGGAAGGAGAGAGGAAGGAAAAAGCCAAACAAGAAAAAGGGAAGCAGGAAGTACTTTGGTTCCAAGCAATGGGCAATCAAAGAGAAACACTCCAGGGAAACCAGGGAAGCACTCCTTCCTCCTGAGGCATTTGGCCAAGCTTGGATAAACCTCAGAGTTTTCTAGGTCTGTAATCTAGATACCCAGTCCCACCTTCACAGGAATTTTGTGCTTCTGTGATCAAAGTTAACCTGCTTCCACAGAGGCCAAACTGTGGCCAACCAAGCTGTAGCACTTGGTGAAAGCTGGGAGCAGGAGCAGAAGTTCCCTCCATCCGAAGGGAGCTGGGGTCAGAGTTGATCCAGGATATGACTTGCCACTTTCCAAAGGTCTTTTCATGCAAAGCCTGTTAATGTCTTACCTTTTGAAATACACAGTCTGCCCAGTTATACAGAGCTGCAACAAGAAGATAGAAGTGTAGAGCTATTAAGTTGAGGTGCTTTATATTCAGACATTTAGAGATAATATAAAAGTGTGAATGAAAACCAGGGAAATGAAAGCCATGGTGGAAACTTGTTCTTCTGTGTGTGCTTGCAGAGAAATGGCCACCAGGAAAGATAAAAACATTGCTCCTAAAGCAACTCTCTGGAACTTTACTGATGAAACAACAAAGCAACAGTACATCCTTTCCTGCTCATGTGTCAGGAATTTAATGAGGCTTAATGCAAGATAACAGACCATAAACTATAGTTTGAGATTATTGCAAAACATTCCAATGACTTTGAACTCAAGTGTATAAACTTCAACTTTCCCAGCAGCTTAGGAGTAAGAACTTCATGGCTCTGCTTTTTCATGGCTTTACAAGTACTCTTGACAAAGGTTTCCAGTTTGCAACACTCCACAGCTGTGTGACGAAGTTTGCAGAAGTACTGGTGGAGGGAGCTCTATTGTTTTACAGCTGGGAAATAGAGCCTTTAGAAGGAAACACTTCTCTCTGTTTTACAGATCAGAGCATGAATAAAAAGATTTGTTACTTTCAGTTCTGTTTTCTTTGGCTGGAATTGTAGTTTCCCCCAGCCAGTCATGTGTCCAGCCAGAATCCAGGGTAGTGCTGTGACTTTTCTAAGAAGCAAAAGGGAAAGTAGCCACAAGCAAAAGGGGCATTCACTGACTACTGCCAGCTTTGAGGAAAATGGGAGACTATTTAGATGAACACTCCTGTGACTGTAAACTTTGGAGAAGTTCTTAATAAGGACACTTCCACCCAGCCTTGATTTTGCCAGTTGCTTATGACCATTGCTTAGGCTGAGAGCAAAGAAGGCTTAAAGTATGTGTCTTGTCTCAGAAGGCACTGTGTGCCTTTCAGAGCAGGGCCCAAGTATGTTGATACTGAGCAGTGCTGGGTTTATACAGGTAGCATGTACTGTAATTTAACTGAGCCAGAAAAAGTGTTTGATGAACTCTGTCAGCCTTATATATGCTGACTCTAACCTAGGTGCTTAATTCTGCCAGGTAGGGTAGAGCAGTGGAACTGGGGAATGCTTTGGGCCAGCCCAGCTGCGTTTGGAAAGTGTCTGCTCTAAGCTCAGATTCCTTCAGCAGTATGGTTAAGCATTGTTAGCCTCCTAGATGGAGGGAAGAAAAGGAGCCTGGAGAGTGTTTTTGCCATCGGCCAGATGTTTGCCCAAGTATTTGATTTGGCAGAAGCGAGTGTGAAAGGGATTGCATCAAATGACAGTGTGAATGCAGTACTGACTGTGCTTCAGCCTCCTGAGCTCCAGTGGTGAGTGCTGGAGGCTCTTGTGGTTTCAAGTGGACCGAAACACCACAGAGTTCCCAGCAAAGAAAGAGCCAGAGGTACCAGAATGCAAATAAATCAGTGGGCTCTGTCAAAGGGAAGGTTCAGCTCTTCACTTCTCCCTTGGCCTTGAAATCTGTTAAAACAATGAAAATGAAAATACCTAACCCACAGCTGTTAGGACTATTTGTTAGTGATCACAGTGTGATCTCTTCAAAGAGTCTAGATAAAGTATAGTCAGACTGGAGAGATCTGCAGATAAGGGAAAGAAACTGCTTTGTGCCTTTCACTTTCACCCTGTACAGTTTCTCGTAAATGAGGCAGTACCCAGCAGCTTGCAAGGCCAGGCTCGTGTGCCATCCTCTTCCAGCCTGAAGTGTCTGGTGCCTAGAACTCTCATCTGTTCAGATTTTACCAGAGCTACAGATTCTCAAATGCTCCTCTACAAAATTTGAGATGACTTGAATGTAAGTGCTTGATCTTTGGAGCATCAAAACCCCAAAGGTGCAAGCAAAAGCCTGCACATATTGTCATGCCTGCTCTGCACAGTCACTTTATATGTGACATTTGCCTGGATCTTAACCACCATCCACACTAAACTAATGTCTCCTAGTTGTTTCTTGAAGTTTTGGTAGTTTGTGTTTTGAACAGACAAGCACTTTTGGCTTTTGCAATAGAGTGAACAACTGCAAGTCTGGTTTTGTGAGCTCATCAGGCTTTGAAAATAAGGCATGCTGCATTTATCATTCATTGCTGCTTTTCATGACAAGCTGAAAGCTTGCTAAGCTTTTCACCTCAATATTTGTGAATCCCTGAAGAGTCAGGTTTTTTGGCTGTATTTGAATTTCAATTCAAGTTTTCTTGTTTACCTTTTAGGGCTGCCCTCTGTAGAGCTACATCAAGTAGCAGCCATTCAGTTGCACAGCTGTGTACATTTTAGTGATCTGTAAAAAGTTAAATATCTATTTTTAATATTATTCATTAATAATTATTTATTCAGGTAAATACATGTCTGTGTAGTTGCCTCACTGCAGGCTTCAGCACAGCCACTAGTTCAGTAGAAAGGTCAGGTCACCCATCCAGAAGAAGTGATTTTAGTGTTTTCCCTTGAAGTGTGTCCTTTTCACATTTCTTTGTGTCTTCCTCTGGTTCATTTTGTTTTCCTGTTTAGTTCCTAGCATGAGGTCTAGGATCTTACTGGAGTGAGCTGGTGAACATCTGTTAGCACCAGTATCTAGACTGACTCTAACAGAAGCAGAGTACCATGAGGTACCCATGGATCACGTGTCATGGGTGTTCAAGACTGCAAATCTCGCAGTAAAGTCTGACCTTCATTCCATCAAATTCATATTTGACTCTGCATATCCTGGGCTTAGGGGGAAGAGATGGGATCTTCATTAGAGAGTGCCAGTACAGACTTGAACCTGTGATCAAGATAACTTAAGAGGTAGAGGCAGCTTGTGACATTTTATTGTCAAATTGTATGGTAAAATGTAACATTTCTGTATGAATCACAGAAATCCTCCTAGGCTGATGAGACGTCTCCCAGTTGGTTCATGCAAGCTTCTGTCTTTGGATTTTTTGGTAAACTAAAGAAGCCTAAGAATGTGGAAATGCATGTCAGCAATTATACATTGAATGTCCTGGTTTAGGAAGAATTCTGTTAGCTTTTACTTACCATTTTATGTCTTGTCTTAGGCCAGTTAGGAGAGAAATAGGCCCATGCACTCATGTGACTTTCATCCAAAATTAATGTCATTGTACATAGCAACATTGATTCATTCTTTCCAGTAGCTGGGGGAGTGAGCTGCTGTTTGTAGGTGATATGGCAAGAAATGCCTCTGAAGTCTGGGCTTGTAACTACTCACATTTTTGAACCTTGCTTTACAAAATGCATGCCCTAGTGTAAGAAACTGAAAAATCAAGTGTGTTTAGTCCCCAGTCCATCTAAGTACATCAAAACCTGCAAGTGCTGTTGTTGAGCAGCTTTAAATGAAAGTGTCACTGCTGCTGATCTCCTCTTTGTATTGTTTTTGCTTTTTCAGTCATGCAGCTGTTTGTTCTGAGTTCATGCTCTGCTTCCCCGCTGCAGACAAGCACAAGGCAGCTGTTCCTTCAGCTATGATTTTAGCTTCTGCTTTCTGAAGCACCAGTAGCAGTGCCTTCCCACTCAGCACTTAGCAGCATTCTTCCCATTCAAGGCCATTTCTTCTCTCCATCCCACTGTTGCTGCCAGCACCAGGGGAGGCAGGAGGCCAGCTGCTCGCTCGAAAGAGGATGCCAGTGCTGCTGGTGCCGAGTGCCCAGTGCAGGATGCTTTTGGTCTGCCATCCCCATGTAATCACAGCTCCATAGAAAGTAAATGCAGCCATTTTACATGGAGATTCTCTGACCTTAGAGCAAAATTTGGTTAGTTAAGGACAGACACCACATCTAAGTCTTAGGTGATACTCTGGGGGAATAGAAGTAAAAGCCATTAGCTTTAGCATAGAGAAGAGTGAGGAGTCTTTACTTTTGACACACATTTTCAGTGACTAGAAAAGGGCTGGCTGGTCTGCTTGGCTGTGTGACCTGCAGCTGCCACCAAACCTGCCATCATCTGCCTGGTGTCCTGAAGACTCTGCAAAATGCTCCCTCACACAGCAACACAGGCTCCCTATCAACTCTCAGAGGCTCACCTCAAACTTTCTAAGTAGCTTGATGTTCATCTTAAATGTCCAAATGTTCTCTCCTGAATGATTGCAGATGTGTGCCGATTGTGAGATTGGTATAAAATTACTGAGTCATTATATTAAAACTCAACTCCTTTTAATCCTAGTCTAACAGTTTATTAATTTCACATTACCTTGATTGGTGGTGGTGTGGCTGTGATGCTTTTGGTTTAAACAAGGTAAGGCTCCCAGGGAGAGATGGTCTCTGATTAGACCTGAGAAAGATCTTACCTGCTTGAAAATTTGACCCTTAGTGAAAGCCTCTCATGATTAAACAGCAAAAATTTATTTCATGAATCTTTGAGCAGGCATTGAGCATTGCAGAACCCTGCTGATGTGTGCTCTGGAATTGCTCAGCCTTTCTGGCCTCTCTATATCTTTGGAATACTTGACAGCTCAGATTTCAAATTTTCAAACATAAAAAGCCACTCTTCTGGTTGCTTTTCCTGAGGAGAGTTGCTCTGCTCTCCCTCCACTGGATGAACTGATCAGAGTATACTTATGGAGAGCCAGCAGCTCTCAAGAGAGGACCCCGGGGTCTGTATTCCCCTACACTGGTTATGGGGGCTGCTCAGTCCAGTCCTGTTAAGTTTGTCTCCTAAACATCTGATTCTCTTATGAAGAGAAATGAAGTCAGAAATGAATGACTGAAGTCTTCTAGCTACTGGCTTCACTTCAGTCAGGATGAAGATCTAATGCTTTGGGTATCACTTGTATTTGCTGTTTAAAAAAGTTTTCTTTTTCCTTGGTGCAGGAGTTTGAATGAGCTCATCTGGAAGCAAACTTTACAGACTGTTTCCAGAGCAGCAAGCAATACTGGTAAAAACATGACTATGATTAATTCAATTTTCTTTTTTCTTGCATCATGTCACAATCTATTCCATAGAATACTGATGTCAGCTACATGCCAATGTATTTTTGGCATGGGAAGAAATAAACAGGTGACATGCAGTTCTGCAGAATGTGACTGGACCTCTCTGTTTCCTCCTATTCGTTGTAAATGAAATGAGTCAGCTAAGCTGGAGAGCATTAAACTGTTTTCATGGCCTGCCAGCTACCATCAGTAGGGACCTGTGGTGAGTGACAGGAAATGGTTAAGTTTGCATGACAGCGGCTGCAATGGGGTAATTTCTCATGTTAAGGCTGGTTGTACAAGATAATGTTTCCACCCTGTCTGAGGAGCTGCCTAAGCCAGATGCTGGTTTTCCTCTGCTACATACTGGGTGCAGCTGGCAGCTCCTGGCAGCTGTAGGAAGACTCTTGCTCTAATCCTCTACTGATTCTGTTAAGCATGGTGATATGCAATGCATGGCATCTATATTAGGCTTTCAAGAAAAAGAGCATGAGAGGATGCCTTGCTAATGCTTTACTGGTAGCTTTTGCCACAGAAGCTAGTTCAGCTTCTCTTAGAGGGACTCTCATGCAGTTTTGACAGGACAACACAGTGGGACAGGCCAGACTCTTGTTGGTGTGAGTAGTAGTATGAAGTTTATTACTCGCATTCACCTGCCCTTGTCCAAGTCCCTTATGAAATGTCACTTATTCAGAGCTACCTGCTAACTAAAAGGTCAGACAGTGTGAGCCATGCAGACAGTGGTGACTTTTCTTCCACTCATCTGTGGAGCTTCCAGGTAGCCGTGTTTCTAAAGCAAGTATAAATAATAATAATAAAAACATCTTGATTGCTTGGATTCCAAATCTTTAAACAAAAATTATTATTTTGAAATCTGTACACATTGACCAGTGGACTGCAGCAGAGACCTTTATAAGCACTCTTTGGGGTTGGATGAAAGACTGCAAAATATCAGAATTTCTGGCCAAGGGAAGGAAGGATTTTTCTGACTGTGTAATGTCAACCTTTACCAAACTTAGAGAGAGGAAGAGAGAATTTATTCCATTTTAAGTAGTGCTACCAGTGAGAGTGTGAAAAGCCCTGAGCTGGACAGAAAATGTCAGGTTGCTGCTTTGCTGGAAATTTCTTTTCTTGGAGATCTAGGATCAGATTCTTTCCTAAGTTCTCTTGATACCATGCCAACAACACACATGTCAGAGTAATTGAGAGAGACCTGGCTCCTGCTGAGCTGTAGGCTGTCTTGTCTATGTGCAGTCAAAAGGAGATCAATTCCTTCTTTTTTAATCCACACAACCCAAAACTCTGTCTCATCCAGCATGCTCTCAGAAAATGTGCTCAGGTTTAATCCAGTCTAATTTACATCCTGTCAGCCACCAACTCTTTGCCTTTTCCGACTGTGTGCTGAGCTTCCTTTGCTACCCTTACATCAGAGGGTGATTGCTGTGGGATCATCTCTGGAAAACACTCTGTTGGGGCATCAGACCTTTTTCCTGGAGCTGCAGAGTGTTTCTCCATGCTGAGGTGAGCTAGTTCTTTATGAAAACCTTTGCAGACACTTCAGTATAACTTTGCATTTTACTGAAATAGAAGGATTTTTCTGCTTTAGGAAAACAAATCCATTTCTTGGTGCAGATCACCAGTGCTTCTTCTCATAACACAGTTTCTTCAAGGAAAATTTAAAAGAGACCTTTTTGTCTCTCCTGGAGATTACACTCCTTGTAGGGGTCTTGCCTTCATGTGTAGATTTAATGGCTTAATAAGCATTAGGCCCTCCTGTTATACAGTTACAAATAGGAATACAATACTTTTGTCAATATTTGGCACAATTAATCTTTTTTAATGTGAAACTAAATATTGATGCTATCAAGTGACTGCATCTTAGGGGCATAAATTACAAATATTCTCCTGTGAGCCTCGCTCAAATTCTGCATTCATATACAGTAACGATCTAATGCCTTTCTGTTCCTGTAAGCCATATGATTTGATTGCCAGATTACATGATTCTGTATTGTGCTTAGCTGTCAGTGTTTATTTATTGTGATTACCAATATGATCTTTTATTCTTACTGTAAATGGTAACAAAAAGTTAACTGCTTCCTTACACTATAAAAGGAATAAAGTCCAATTTACAGAACATCTCCAATACCTCTCGAAAAAATGTAAGCTGCATAAATAATTCGTAACATGATGAGAGAGTAGAAAAAGGCCTTTTGATGTATTTTGCTACTCAAAACTGCATTTTTAAACAATAAAGTAACTGGTCATTTTAAGGGAGAACAAAATCTGCTTTAAAGAACAGTTGCAGGGAAGTCAGTTCTTTGTGCACTTTCACCCGTTTTGCACCTTTGTTGGTAACAGAACTTGTGACAGTGAGGAATCCATCTCCTTGATTTTACCAATTCATTTCTTTCCCTTTCTTCCATCCTTCTGTTTTCCTGTTTATTTCTTGGCCTA